>OY757012.1:146425357-147652419 GCA_963580285.1 Lucinisca nassula | reverse complement strand
ACCTTTCCTGAAAGAGAGACATCTACAGATTGAATGTCATAGTTATACTATAATCATAAAGAACGACGACAGGTAGCTACAACATAAGAACGGAGTGAAGGCATCATGAAGACCGAATAAAGAAAAGGAATAGATTTTTTCCTTTTCCTCTTTTCCTTATTCGCTCAATATGGAAATGCGAATTCTAAAACAAGATATCAGTTATCAATAACGCCTATATTAACGAAGCTCCAGCGTCATTCATCACGAAAACACGCCTATATAATTTTGACCCCTTAAACCCCACTTTTATATGGTAAAACTTGGGTTTACAGGGGTAAACAGTATTTTCCTTATATCTGCTTAAAAGCATAAATTGTGGGTACTCGATAGAACCGCCTCATTGAGGCGGTTATATCGAGTCCCCACAATCTATGTTTTGAGCAGAGATAAGAAAAAATCACAATTTTTCATCTTAAAATTTCCATTTTTGGGCTGAAAAATTGACAATGTATTTGTATAGGCGTGTTTTCGTAATGTAACGCGGCTTTAGGAAAGGTGATACGTGAGCGAAAGATATCCACAGATTGAATGCGATAGTTACGAGTATAGAAGTCCATGGAACCGTGAATTATGACCGCGAGTTACAAAACAAGATACCAATCAGCAGTAAGATCTAAATTAACGCAACTACAGTCTTTAAACACGGCATAATAATGACGACCTTAGACTTATATACGCCGTACATGTTAATAGGTGTGCTCATGCATTCCATACTTTATATTATGCCACCATGCAAGGCCAGATTTTATTTTATCCTGACTCAAACGTGATGAGAGCTCAAGAGAGATTTGAGGAAGGGGTATATATTTTTATCTAAGGATTACTTTGTAAAAAAAAGTCACATCTCATCAGACTTTATAAGTCTAAGGTGACATGAAAACTTGACCTTTTCTGAAGGTGAAACGATAAAACATCACGAAAACACGCCTATATAATTTTGACCCCCCCTGAACCCACTTTTATATGCTAAACTGGGGGTTACAGGGGTAAACCTTGTTTTTCTTATTTCTGTGCTAACATATCGTTTGTGGGTACTCGTTAGAACCGCCTCATCGGAGCGGTTCTAACGAATACCCACAATCTATATTTTGAGCAGAAATAAGAAAAATATCACATTTTTTTATCTTAAAATTTTCATTTTTTTTTCGGCGATAAAGGTTACAATGTATTTTTATATGCGTGTTTTCGTAATGAGTGAGATATCTCTGGATTCAATGTTAGGATACCAGGTAAAAATCTCACAAAATCGGAAGCAACGTTTCCAAAATGACCTAAATATTGTTGTTGGGGAAGTAAAACCTCGACACGAAACCAAACCTAAACAAAAACATAGACTGCAAAATTAGTTCTTCAATTCCATATGTTAACAATAATGGGCGTGTCCGAATTCAAAGAAGGAAAAGTCAATTTAAGTAACTTCGGGGTTTAAAGGGCTGAACAAGCACATGTATTGTTTTCTTAAACTTCAATTATTTCTATATGTCAACAGAATTTTAATTGACAGTTAGTGCCAACCAGATTCAACACTAGAACAATTTTGAATGACGCTTAGATTCTGTAGCAGAAGATTTATGTGCTCGACTATATAATTTTACGACAGTTTATTTGTTTATGGGCATGGACCACAAAAGTGAAGTGAGTATAATCGATATTGACTTCACGTGCATGGCGTGAATTACACCACAAACGTCCGTGGAGGGCGAAAAGCGTGAAAAAAATACAGAGTTAGGGGGTTTGGTATCAGAGTTTGAAAAAAAGTGGGTCGAAAAAATTGCTAATCTTATTTCCCTTAGTATTTGTATGTTCTAGAAGGTTTAATGGGTTAACATTTTTCATAATAATTTGTGGACTCATTTACCGCCTTGGTCATGTGGCCATGACAGCTTGAATGAATTTCGTTCGGAAGGGAGGGTGGGCGACGAAAACCTTTGGTTCAGGTGAGCTAAAATACTCTTGATATGACCTTGATGGGATTCTACCGTAGATACAAGTTGATCTCAAGTGTTTACAAATGAAACGAAGTCCAAGAGTTTACATACATGTAGTCAACATAAAAAAGAGATCAAACGGTTCAGAAGGGTTAAAAACAGGATGAAACATGTTATTTTTCTAAGATCAAAGCTAAAACAAGAAAAAAAGTAAAGGGGTATGATCCAGCCCACATGAAAAGGGCACTTAGCAATCATACTGGACCGGATGACCCTGTGAATAAGCTCTAGGAAGTTCATCACGGAAACATCCCTTTATAATTATGACCGCCTTGGACCCCACTTTTATATTGTAAAACTGTAGTTTATGGGGGTAAACGCTATTTGTCGTATTTCTGTTCTAAAATATAGCCTGTGTACACTTTTAAGAACCGCCTCGATGAGGCAGATCTAACGAGTACAAACAATCTATATTTTGAGCAGAAATAAGAAAAATATCACAATTTTTCCTTTTAAAATCTTTAATGTTTCGGCAATAAAATGTACTGTATTTTTATAGGCGTGTTTTCCTAATGCATGCGGCAGTTCATGTTTCTGACCCCGTTATTTAGCTGCGCATGCGCATTTGAAGAGCATATTTCGGAGCCTAAAGCTAAAGATCCTTTTATCTTTTGTGTCAGCTCAATTGTCGGAAAAAATGGGCTTAATAACGCGTCATGTAAGTAATAGATATATAACAGGGTCACGGAATATTTGCAGACATACTCCGAGGGGCGCAGCCCCGAGAAGTATTCTGCAAACATTGATTGACAGTTCTAAATCTGTTAACATATCAGTGGTTTTAAATAAGCATGCAATAGTCACACAATCATGTTTCTCTTTTTAAATTCAAACCAGCAATTAGTGGGCTGCTAATGAAAAGTGGCATCAATGTTGAAATTATAATCAAGCTGATAAATATATGCTTGACCAGTAGATCATCCATAATCTGATTTGACATTTTCATGAAATAATGTTTTAGTTATCCAACACTTGCACCCATAGTTACCCAGTTATCCAATCTGCCTAAGCCCCGCCTACCCACACCGCGTCTTCAAGAACAAGTTATTGAAAATAACCACTGGGCGATTTCAAAGGAAAAAAAAGTAGGCCATGATACAACACCTTTTATGTTTAACCCTTAAGTTGCCAATCACAACAATTGTCGCCCGTTTTGTTTTCTGATGGTAAATTTTAAAGTTATTGTTGCAAACAGTTTGTACTCAGATCACACTTCTTCTCTTGGCAGTCTGATAAGGGTCCACTCTGTTTCTCTGTATGCAGACACATTGCGAAAACACGCCTATACAAATATATTGTAAACTTTACCTCGGAAAAATCGATTTTTTTAGATGACAAATTGTGATATTGTTCTTATTTCTGCTTAAAATATAAATTGTTGGTACTCGTTAGAACCGCCTCTAACGAGTACCCACACTATATTTTGGAGTAGAAACAATAAAAATAAGGTTTTCCCCTGTAAACCCCACTTTTACTACATAAAACTGGGGTTCAGAGGGGTTAAAATTATACAGGCGTGTTTTCGTGATGACATGTTTGAAAGTTGTAGCAGACAATAATATGAACTATATTTTCAGATGCGGTTAATAGTTAAGATTTTATAAAGTATTCACGATTCTTATAAAAACAATCATTTGAAAATAACGGACCCATAAACTGCGGAAGCAAATGATACACTATGGAAACCTATCTTTGATTTGTTTGTTTGATTTGAGGTTTAAGGTTTTGTTTGTTTGTTTGATTTAACGTCCCCGTCAACACTGTAAAGGTCATTTTGGAGACGTTGCTTCCAATTTTGTGGGACTTTTACCCGACATTAAGATGAAATGACATCTCAAGCCCTGTCGCCGAATGAAACCATTAGGGTTTATTAGCATGGACGGTCCGCCTCGCACCGCGGTTCCTGGACAGGCTTAGATCCTCTAAGCGGTTTACCAGTACTAGTTTGCGGGCCAGATTCAGCTCTGCGTGGACGCATCATACAGCCCATATATTTCTTCAAGCCCCTATGGGCGAGGGGAATGAGGTTTAATTAACGTCCCCGTCGACACTGTAAAGGTCACGTCCCCGTCAACACTGTAAAGGTCATTTTGGAGACGCTGCTTCCAATTTGTGGGAGATTTTTACCCGATATTGGGTTGAAATGACATCTCAAGCCCTGTCGCCCAATGAAACCAATAGGGTTTATAAGCATGGACGGTCCGACTCTCGCACCGCTTTGCCTGGGCAGGCTTAGATCTTCTAAGCGGTTTACCAGTACTCGTGTGCGGTCGGATTCAGCTCTGCGTGGAAGCATCATGCATCCCATCTATGTCTACAAGCCCCGATTGGCGGGGGCGGAAAACCTATTTTGATAAAGTCAAATATCACATAGTCTTCCACGAACCAAGGGCGAGGCATTAGGAAAACATGTCCGTAAGAAGTAATGGCGTCCAACATGGTGTCAGATAATGATAAATATTAGGTAAAAATGATAACATCTTTATTATTTCTGCTTTCAACATAGAATGTGGGTGCTCGTTAGAACCGCCTCAATGAGGCGGTTCTAACGAGTACCCACACTCTATGTTTTTGAGCAAAAATAAGCCAGATAATGTTTACCCCCGTAAACCCCACTTTTCTCTGTATAAAGTGGGGTTTAGGGGGGTCTTCATTTTATGGACTTGTTCACGTGATGATTGTGACCAAGAAAAAAAAAGATTTAAGGGGAATGGGAATACCTTCAGGGGAGGCAACTCCTGCAAAAGTATTTTTGTCTCCCATGTCAATAGGGGTCAACTCTTACAGGAAAGAATTTGCTCCCCAGATGCAAATTCTCTCCTTTAAGAGTAGACCCCATTTTCAATGGGAAGGGCTTATAGAAAAGCGAACAAGAAGTCCCGAAATTTATCTCTCTTTGAAAAATGGCAGAAAAACTGCCAGGTGTTTTCATTTTCCTTAAGACCCCAAGTAAAAACATTTTACTGACCGTTCCAATGCGGTTCTTCTGATGTGGTTTATTTTTGTCATTGTTCGTCTTTGCGTGTATGGTTTGCTAATAGCATTACGAAAACACGCCTATACAAATACATTGCCACCTTTATCGCCGAAAAAATGACAATTTTATGATGAAAAATTGTGATATTTTTCTTATTTCTTATCAAAATATAGATTGTGGGCACTCGTTAGAACCGCCTCATCGAGGCTAATGAGTACCCACAATCTATATTTTAGAGCAGAAATAAGAAAAATAAGGTATACCCCCGGAAACCCCAGTTTTACTATATAAAAGTGGAGTTCAAGGGGGTCAAAATTATATAGGCGTGTTTTCGTGATAGAGTTTGTGGGAACGAAATTGTCCTTGTGATGTTTGATTACGGTGAAGTTGTGTAATATTGGTGTTCTTTCCCTTTGGTGTCTTGGATGTGACATGTAAGGTAATCGTATCCATCACGAAAACACGCCTATATAATTTTGACCCCCTTGAATCCCACTTTTATATAGTAAAACTGGGGTTTACGGGGGTAAACCTTATTTTTCTTATTTCTGCTCTAAAATATAGATTGTGGGTACTCGTTAGAACCGACTCAGGCGGTTCTAAAGAGTACCCACAATCTATATTTTGAGCAGAAATAAGGAAAAATAGCACAATTTGTCATCTTAAAATTTTCAAATTTTCGGCGATAAAGGTTACAATGTATTTGTTTAGGCGTGTTTTCGTAATGGATTTCTGATTATTGACTTTACTTCTATTTTCTGTGTAACACTGTGTTTTCTCTACATTACGATAACACACCCGTGCGACATAGTGCATTTTTCACATCTCCAAAATGGCTACTTTTCTATAAGACATAAGACAAATTTTATTTTAAGTCGGACAGTAAAACAATATAACATTAGCTATGAATAGCTATTTACCGACTTAAATCCTTGATGTTTTTCTACAAACATAGGTTGTGGATGCTCGTAAGAACCGCCTCAATGAGGCGGCTCTAACGAGAACCCCCAACCTATGTCTAGGAGTAGAAATATGTGTGTGTGTGTGAATTCGGGTTTAACGTCGCTTTCAACAACTTTTCAGTCATATCACGACGGTGTCTGGTTGCGACAGGGAGCTCAATGCTCATTTTTATAGTGCTGCCTCACTGAAGTATCATGTCCCAGGCACCTTACATGATACCACACCCAGTCACATTATCCTGACACTGGGTCGACCAGTCCTAGCTCTACCCCGTTAATCTGAGTGCCAAGCGAGGAGCAGCTAGTACCATTTTAACGACTTTTTTAACGATTTAAGCCCCCCCCCCCCCCCCAGTGGAAATCTTCCACTGACCGTTCCAAGGCGGCTCTTCTGTGGCGATTTATTTATGTTGTTGTTTGTTACTTACTGTGTGTATCACTTGTGTCTTTTAATTTTGGATGGCCTTATGGCCATTTTGTGGGAAAGTAACTGTCCTTATGGCCTTCCTTTGTTTAGGTTTCCATTATGGTCTCGTCGCTTAATGTTTGTATTTCTTTCCCTTTAGTGTCTTTTATGGATGGAGTAAGTTAATTGTATCAATTCCTGATCTTTGTTTTACTTCTACTTTGGTATGTTGCGGCCCGGGATCGAACCCATGACCTCCCGTTCCCCGGAGCGGACACTCTACCAATTGAGCTATCGGGGCCGGTCTAGGAGTAGAAATAAGAAAATTAATGTATACGCCGGTAAACCCCAGTTTTAACTATATAAAGTGCGATTTAGTGGGCGTTCATTTCCCGGACTTGTGTACGTAATGAGGTTCTTTTGAATGTTGTATGTCGTAGTTGGATATTGTGTTCTAACATTAATGCATTAATGTTGTTGGGGCAATTAGGGTAAATACGGACGAATTTTGTATGTCGTAGTTGGATATTGTGCCTTTGTGTTCTGACATTTCATTAATGTTGTTGGGGCAATTAGGGTAAATACGGACAAATTTACACATCGAGTTTACGGCAGTTAGCCTAATGGGTACCGGTTTTTAGCTCAACTGGGTCGAAGGCTCCATGGCAGCTTATAGGATGGTAGTCCACCCGTCGACCGTCCGTCCGACATCTGTTAATCCATCTACCCCTTCCACCAGTTTTACCTGTAAAGCCTGCAGACTTATCTCAATCATTTCTCATTGGTGGAGAATTGATGATATAAGCTTTTTATCGAAAATGAATGAAAACTTTGGTTGCTGTGGCAACCAAAATGTCCCATAGACTTACAGTGGGAAAATGCTTGTCATGGCCGTAGCTACTTCAGTTTTGATCTGAACTTTCTGAAACGTACATACATGTAGGTCGGGTATTAAAGCTCGGGTGAGTTCGAAACTTGGCAATGTTGGTTCCTTCATCATAGAGTTATGTCCCCTTGATTGATTTAATGCCTGTTTTTGACCTTTTCATCACCGCAGCCCCTTCACTTTTGATCAAATCGTCTTGAAACTTACACACAAGTACGCTTGAGATAAAAGTTTTGACGAGTTCGAAAACTGGCAAAGTCGTCCAATTAATCATAGAGTTATTTATGCCCATAGTTTGCTGAAAAACACCTATTTTCGACCTTGTCATCACTGTTGTCCCTTTAGTTTTGATCGGATCTTCCTGAAACTTAAGCATAGATAGGTTGAGGGATAAAAGCTTTGATGAGTTAAAAAACTGGAGAGGGCGACCTTTTAGTCATAAAGTTATGTCCCTTTGGTTGCTGAAAATGGCTATTTTTGACTCTGTCGTCAGCATATGGATATTAGTTTAATAGGATTTTCCTGAAAGTTACGTACAAGTAGACTGGGGATGATAGCATGAATGTAATCGGATCTTCCTGAAACTTGAATATAGGATTGCTTGGAATAAAAGCACAGATGAGTTAAAAGAAATTGGCAAGATCGACCCATTTATCATAGGGTTATGTCCCCTTGGTTTATGAAGATGCCTACTTTTGTCCTTGCCATCACCGTAGCCCCATCGGTTTTGATCGGATCTTCCTGAAACTTACACATAAGTAGGCTTGGGATAAAAGCTCGGATGAGAGTGAAATCTTGCAAAGTCATCCAACTAATCAAAGAGTTCCATAGATTGCTGAAAAACGTCTATCTTCAACCTTGTCATCACTGTAGCCCCTTCAGTCTTGATCGTATCTTCCTGAAACTTGAACAAAGGTAGGCAAGGAAAGAAGGTTGTATGAGTTCAAACATTGGTTAGGGTGGCCTTTTAGTCATAGAGTTATGTTCCTTTGGTTGCTGAAATGACCATTTTCGACCTTGTCATCAGCATATGAACGTCAGTTTCGATCGGTTCTTTCTGAAACTTACATGCAAGTAGACTGGGGATGATAGCTTCGATGTGTTGGGAAAATAGATAGGTCGACTTGTTACCCATGGAGTTGCGTCCCCTATATTGGTGAACAACCATTGATCGGATCTTCCTGAAATTTACATATAAGTGAGGTGGGATAAAAATTTAGATGAGTTTGAAAACTTGCGATGTTGGCCTATCAGTCATAGAGTTACGGCCCCTTAATTATAGAAAACAATTAGTTTTGATTTTGTCATCAGCATTATGAAACTTACATATAAGTAAGCCGGGGTCATTAGGTTTGGTGAGTTTGAAATCTGGCAATGTTGGTATGTTTGTTATTGAGGTATAACCATTCTTTGCTGAAAATGATTTTTTTTTTACTTGTCATCAGTACATGAACCTCAGTTGGACTTGAATTTCCTGAAACTTACATAAATTAAAGAAGACAGGGGATAAAAGCTGGTATGAATTTAAAAATCGGCTAGGTTGACCTATTAACTCTTATCCCGCTGAAAAGTGTGGATACAGGTCAGATGGCTTCTGAAGAAACAATCTGATCAGAATCTGCACTATTTATCATACAGTTTTTGAACTGAACTTAAACAGTACACGAGTGATTTGATTGGTGGACAGTTAGAAATGGGTGTGGCTAAAACAGTTTATTCAGCAGTATAAGGGTTAAAGATGGTATAACATATGTATCTTTTATGGTATAACGATAACATACACGTGTGTCATAGCGCATTTTTGAAACTCTAAAATGTCGATTTGTTCTTATGAAAATCCGTGACATTTTTCTTATAAATACTGCATAAATAGGTTGTAGGTGCTCGTTAGAACCGCCTCATTGAGGCGGTTCTAACGAGTACGCACAACCTATGTCTTGGGGAAAAAATATGAAAAATAATGGATACCCCCCCTAAACCCCAGTTTCTCTATATAAAGTGGGGTTTAGGGAGATGCGTGTTCATTTCACGGAGTTGTTCACGTGATGACTTAAAAATGCCTATTTTCGACTTCATAATCAGCATAACACTTTCACTGTTGATCAGCACTTGTTTGAAACTTATATCGGTAGAGAGTTTAAAAACTGGCTTGGTCGACTCACAGAATTATGTCTCAACCCTATTTTCAATTTTGATCAGATTTTCCGGAAACTTACCTATAAGTAGGTTAAGAGCTGGGATGAATTTGAAAACTTTCTAGGTCGGCCTTATTAGTCTTAGTAATGTCCTCTGCCTTGTTGAAAGTGCCTATTTTTTGTCTTACTGTTAGTTTTGATAGGATCATCTTGAAGAACAAAACAACAACCGGCAATATTAAATTGTCTGGGCATTATTTGCCAAGGGTTGCTGAATTAGCTTATCATCACGCAAACACGCCTATATAATTTTGACCCCCTTGAACCCCACTTCTATATAGTAAAACTGGGGTTTAAAGGGGTTAACCTTATTTTTCTTATTTCTGCTCTAAAATAAAGATTGTGGGTACTCGTGAGAACCGCCTCGATGAGGCGGTTCTTACGAGTACTCACAATCTATATTTTGAGCAGAAATAAGAAAAATATCACAAATTTTCCTCTTAAAATTTACGTTTTTGTCGGCGGTAAATTTTACAATGTATTTGTATAGGCGTGTCTTCGTTGTGTTTTCCATCTTGTTATCAGTATAACTTCTTTAGTTCTGAAACTTGCAGAGAACGTGGACAGTGACAAGGGCTTTGCCAACTGGCCAAAGCATATGCATTACGATAACACAACCGAGCGACATAGTGCATTCTTTGATATCTCCAAAATGGCTACTTTTCCGATGCAAATTTATTGTATTTTTCTTATTTGTACTCCAAACATAGGTTGTGGGTGCTCGTTAGAACCGCCTCATTGAGGCGGTTCTAACGAGTACCCACAACCTATGCCTAGGAGCAGAAATAAGCAAAATAATGTAGACCCCTGTAAACCTCAGTTTCCTCTATATTAAATGGGCTTCAGGGGTGTTCATTTCACGGACTTGTTCACGTGATGGTTGTTGGTCATCTGTATATCTGTGCCCGCAGTCCATCCTTCAATTCCTCCCATTCCCCCATTAGCACATTTGACTAGTCATATCTCTGCCCTCTGATCTAAACCTGTTGAATGCCTCAAGTACATAGATTGATGACAAAGTATATCTTTTCTTAGTTTGTTTTACATGGTCCTTGACTGCTGAAAAGCCGAAATGGGTAACCCTCCTTCAGGTTTGATTAGATATGACGATAACATAGATTATGCTTTAAAAAGTATGAAAAGTGACAAAACAGCCTGATACATCGAGTAATGTCTCTTGATTGCTAAAGCGCTGTCTGTAATTAATCTTCTTTGTTGCAAAGCTCCATCGTTTTTAAACTTGAAGATTAGGGTGACACGGATATGCTTAGAATTATTTCCTCCAGATAAATGAATGTTATAAACTTACTGAGCGACATTGACCTTCTTTTAAGCACAGGTGAGCATTAAGGACCACAGTGTTCCTCTTGTTCATCTTTGCTGGACTATGGAGTCCGATTCAAACTTTAAGAAATTCATTAGCCTTGTTACCAAAGAGATCCGGGTAAGTACGGACAATGTAGGGTAAATACGGACACAAACCAGATTGAAAAATATGGACACTCAGTTATAGTAATATGGACACTCAGTTATTTTGGAAAATAAATCATCGGAAAAGTAAGAGAAAGAAGATGCATCACGAAAACAGACCTATATAATTTGACCCCTTGAATCCCACTTTTATATAGTAAAACTGGGGTTTATAGGGGAAACATTATTTTTCTTATTTCTGCTCCAAAATATAGACTGTGGGTACTCGTTAGAACCGCCTCGATGAGGCGGTTCTAACGAGTTCTCACAATCTATATTTTGAGCAGAAATAAGAAAAATATCACATTTTTTCTACTTAAAATTTTAGATTTAAGGCGGTAAAATTTACAATGTATTTGTATAGGCGTATTTTCGTAATGGAATGAAGAGGAAAGAAGAAAGACAGGGAGAGGGAATAAAAAGGGGAGTGGAGAGAAGGGTTAGAAAGGGGGGGGGATTTAGATGGAATATGTGAAGTGTATTTTTTTCTTCTTCTTCTTCTTCTTCTTCTTCTTCTTCTTCTTCTTCTTCTTCTTCTTCTTCTTCTTCAAAAACAGGTATCCCTGTTCTGTTGCATACCTTATTTTTTGTGTTTGCCCAAAACAGTAACCGGAGTCAGTTGCGTTAAACCAAATACCAACCAATTACGTTTCCGGCAATATATCGCAGAATATACTGTCAGAGAAGTCCACTTTATCCAAGCAGTAAAAATAATGCGGCTGTCTGTTCTCGTTTCCCGCACAATCGGATGTCCGTGGTGTGTTCCTGGACTCGCTAAATTGATTAATCTATGGCGAGTTTGTGGGTTGTATCTGCAAGATGACAACATACATCACGAAAACACGCCTATATAATCTTGACCCCCCTTGAACCCCACTTTTATATAGTAAAACTGGGGTTTACAGGGGTAAACCTTATTTTTCTTATTTCTGCTCTAAAATATAGACTGTGGGTACTCGTTAGAACCGCCTCGATGAGGCGGTTCTAACGAACCGCCTCGATGAGGCGGTTCTAACGAGTGCCCACAATCTATATTTTAAGCAGAAATAAGAAAAATATCACAATTTTTCATCTTAAAATTTTCATTTTTTCGGTGATAAAGGTGGCAATGTATTTGTATAGGCGTGTTTGCGTAATGGAATCAATTCGCAGGTTGGCAGATGTTGTTCATTGATGGTATTCATCATGATAATCGTACAAAAAAAATTAAAGAGCACCAAAATTAAAGAACATTCGCAAAAATCGATGAAAAGTCAAATTAGTTAATACTGTTTCGTATTACATTTACTTTGCCAAACAGGGAGCCCGTTATATGACACGTAAAGGCAAACTTTAAACAGAAATTATTATGTCTAGTCACTGGACTGATTAAAAAAAGATGGCCTACTTTATGTAGACTTTGAAGAAAATGACAATTTTTTATTTGTTTAAAAAATAATTGATATTACATGAACATGTCTTCCAACATTGTATTCAGATCTAAGATCATCTAATGCTGTAATACTGAAGAACCACTTACATTTCAGTTTGTGAATGAGTAAGCAACGGTCATTTTTCAAAATGTTTCGACACATCCCTTCTCTTATTGCTGCCATCAGCTTCGCCCAAATTGTTGCAGGTAAGAATTTTTTAATATGTTTGTTTGGTCGATTCATCACGAAAACACGCCTTTATAATTCTAACCCCCTTGAACCCCACTTTTATACAGTAAAACTGGGGTTTACAGGGGTAAACATTATTCTTCTTATTTCTGGTGTAAAAGATAGATTATGGGTACTCGATGAGGCAGTTCTAACGAATACCCACAATTTATATATTGAGCAGAAATAAGAAAATTTTACATCTGAAAATTTTCGTGAATTTTTTTCGACGGTAAAATTTACAATGTGTTTGTATAGGAGTGTTCTCGTAATGTGTTTATCAGTCGACCCGAAGTTTCTTCCCGGCTGTTATCGCCCATGTGGTTATCACTTCAAGGTACGAAATCATGGTAAAGGTTATTTACAGCAGTGTTTTTGTCTCTGTGACGTTAAAGCGCTGTTTAATTGTAGAATCTGGACTGAGACACTTGCAAAATGCGGCATTTGATCACGGACTACAAAGTTGGCTTAAGTACAGGAGGTTAAAGGTTAAACGAGCTAGTAACATGATTTAGGAAAGGTCACTCGAAACAGTCTAAGTCCCCGTTTAGCACCATTCTATTATCCTGCACACAAGAGACAATCTACCCACCAGGGGCCTGTTGTTCAAAACTAACAATGCCGTTAGTTAACGGTATCGTTAAAACTTTGATCATTAAATATGGCAAATATGCTGAAAGTTTTGCTGAAAAAATTTGAGCAGCTTTTGCGGAAGCAAAAGCTGCTCACATTTTTTCAGCAAAAATACCAAACTTTTCGATATAGTACTTGCTAGAAGAGTTAACAATATGACCACTAACGAGCTCGTTAAGCTAACGATGCTTTGAACAACTGGTCCCTGTGCTGTCAGTGCTTTGATTTTGTTTCGGAGACGTATTACCCAGTTCTTCATTATTGCTTGAAATGGAACCAAACCGCGGTTAGTTTCAAGTCCATATTTGGTTTATGCCGTATTTATTGGTTCAAACATACATGTAACATGTGCAATTTACAATGACAGAATTTTAAAACAATTGAAGACTTAATGTGAAATCACCTCCTACATTACAATTTTATTTGCCATGTATGTTGATGCTTGGACTCTTGTTTATTTTCTTTTATATAATGGTAGGATGTGAAAACAAGGGAAACACTTACATGAAATTATCTTTTACAATAGCCTCTTATTTGCCATGCAGCCATAATAGCGTAACAATTCGTAATTGCTGTCCAAAACGTATTGAACGGCCCTCATAATTTCGCATATCCATCCATATTTTTGACAGGAGTGTTTTTGAATACGGTACACCAACAACTCTTCACAACATGCATATCAGTCCTATTGGAGATACTGGCTTCCAAACCTAGCCAAAATTCGATAAATAGCCTCTGAAATAGTCATTCTGCCCTACGTCCTTTGAGACGGGCACCAAAACAGTGCGGTCAAAATGAAAACATGGTACAAAAGAGTGAAAAGTACATTAGGCAAAAGGGAAAGAGAGAATGAGAGGAAAATTAGGTAGAGAAAAACGAAAAAAAAAAAAAAAAAAAAAAAAAAAGGAAGAAGTCCGTGCGCATGTTATCCCTGCGCATGACAATGACGTCATCAGCAATGACGTCATCAGAAAAGATCGTTTTCACATACCGTCTCCTTTTGAAAATGGGCAAGACAATGCTAATTTGCCCAAAATAACGAGTTCTGGGGCGAAAATATTCTTTACTAGACTACCGCCATTTCAGTCATGATTTCAAAAATGCCTGGCAGTCCTAAAGATATGGTGAAAAAGTGAAAATCCATGCAGAATTCATCCGATTTCCTTATATTCCGACGAAATATGTCAAAAGCTTAATCTGTCAAGTTAAAAAACGTTAGTTTCGCTATTCTAATTCACTTCACTATATCCTTTCCGCTCACTGCCATAGCGTACTAGTGCTCGATTGCTGCCCAAAACATTTTGTACGGCCCTCATTCTTTAGTATATTCACCCGGTTTTTTTGAATAGGGTATACAAACAAATATTTACAACTTTACAGGAGTTTTCAAACCTGGCAAAAAAGTCTAAATATTAGCCTCTGAAATTGTCATTCTGCCCTACGCGCTTTGAAACAGCATGCTGTCTGACCAAAAGATGGGGCCACAATGAAGGCATGACAAAAATAAGTATAAAAGAGTAAAAACTACACGAGGGAAAGAGAGAAGGAGAGGTAGAGAAAACCGAAAGAAAAAAAAGTCCATGCACATGTTTTAGCATAGAGTGACCCCTGCCACATGACCTTTGAGGTCATAAGAAAGATTGTTTTCACATTCCGATCAGTACATTCTGTCCCCTTCTGAATATGTGCAAGACAATGCTAATTGACCCCCAAGATCTAGGGCGAAATGATCTTCCCCGTCCCCATTTTAGTTAGGAATTCGAAAATGCCTGGCAGTCCTAATGCTACTTGGAGGTAAAACACAGAAATCGAGAAAAAGCAACAAAATAAAAATGTTTTGAATCTTTATAGTGCGTTCAATGGTTTGAATGCAAGATCTCATTGCATTTTAGTCGTCGCACGCCTTGAAAATAGTTCACACTAGTGTGTGACAAGGAGGATGAGATAATTAGAGAGAGATAGGAATGTCGGATACTCTTATCTGGAATGTAAAAGATGTTGTTTTTCATGGCTGTAAAAATAAAATATTTATGTTGAAGATATAAATCTGGTATTTTTCTTATTTCTGATATAACATACATTTTGGGTACTCGTCTACGTTTTGGGGGCAAACATAATGCAAACAATGTATTTCGAAAAAAGCCTCTCTTTACTACACTTTTCAAGTATTTTTTGCATGGGTGTGTTAACGTGACAATCGGTAGATCTGTGGTCAAACAATTTGAAAGTAAAATGTAGCAAACTTAAAGACACATTTTGTTTTATCACTATAGCATGGATGGCCTTTTAAATAAACCATCCTTTGGACCAAAGCGCTCATCAAATGCTTATCGAAATGATTATGGCAGAAAGCATTGATAAGAAGGGGCCCAGTAAGGGAACTTATTTGATAGTAGGATATTTTGAATTGCTTCTTCACTTAACAACACCTTTAACTGAAAACAATTTAAAATAAAACTACTAACAACCATTGTTTCGTCAACTGAAAAGTAAAAAAGAAGTAAACAAACGAGATTAACTAAAAACAAAAAAACTTAAAAACAAAACTTATTAATTTAACAAAATAAAACTACTAACAACGATAGCGCACATCAAATGCTTATCGAAATGATTATGGCAGAAAGCACTGATAAGAAGGGGCCCAATAAGGGAAACTTATGTGATAGTAGGATATTTTGAATTGCTTCTTCACTTAACAACACCTTTAACTGAAAACAATTTAAAATAAAACTACTAACAACCATTGTTTCGTCAACTGAAAAGTGAAAAAGAAATAAACAAACAAGATTAACTAAAACCTTAAAAAAAATCTTGTCAACTTAACAAAAAAAACTACTAACAACCATTGTTTCATCAACTGAAAAGTGAAAAAGAAATAAACAAACAAGACTAATCTTCAAATTTAATCAATTAACATTTATTTATTTATTCATTCATTTATTTATTTGTTTATATAGTAGTTTATGTGACAAACACATAATATAATCGCATTCTGTAGTTTCAGACAAGATCAAACTGTAAAATGCTCCGTGTTTTAGACACAATCATGTCTGAAACTTTTTCTTTTCTTTTCCAATTTAAGTTTAAAAACCAATGTCATTTGTGGTCAGTAATCCAAATGAAGCTTCATTTCCCTATATTATATGATATTTATTCCCATTTAAACACCATTGTATTGCAACACGGTGTTTTTTTTGGGCGTATTCCATATTATCCTTATTTTTGCTCCAAACACAGATTGTGGGTACCAGTTAGAACACCATGACACGCCGGCTATAATGAGCGATTACAAAAATGTAAATAAATAAAATGTGACTGGTCAAACTCATATCCCCAAGTAATTGATTACCCTCTCATGGTCGCCTACCTCTATGACAGCTAGAATACATCTCAAAACTGCATTCTGTAATAGCCGGCCATTAAGGAGTTACATTTATGCAATCCAAAATGTGTCTTTAAGATTCGATATCCATAAACTTAAGAAATGCATAAGCCGAACCACGACAAAATATGTCTCCAGGTTTCTTCGACCGGTGTTGATCAAGATAAGTGCGTGTGCTTGTCAATAAATAGAGGATCATGCACGAGTGGTCATTTCATATGAAATGTACCAAACACACCTTCGGCGAATTTCCTTAACTTCATATGAAATGATCACGGTGTAAGACTCTGTTTATCATATGACCACATAAAAATGCATTGTTGACATGGGTGTCGTCATGACGTTCCTTAATCCCACCAAAGTGTTATTACACGTGTGGTCATGCGATTTTTATTTCACAAAGGCTCTTATCTGACTGTGCGGATGCGATCGGACCATGTTATTCAACAGATTTACTCCTGAAGCGATTCAAATTTATTTGATTCCAGGACTGAACCCTACCTACCAATGTAATAATTGTCAAGTGAGTCCACTTTGCCAACAACAAAACTGGCAGACTGCTGAATATCAGACGGCTGAAGAATGCAATGATTTTTGTCTCGATACTGGTAACCAATGTCAAATGGCAGACTATGATATGAAACTCGGCATATGCAGGATTTACACATGTACACAAGTTATACAGACCTATGGCTTCATAGCATTCAGAAGATCCATTAATCCAGGTATGTTTACAGTAAACCAGCCAGGGCATTCGCCATTGAGTAGAACTGTTACAAGAATGTCCCTAAACGATGGGGTAAATATGGGTAAGCTAAACATATTATGCTGTTGCTCATACGCCCTATTTGTTCCTACATTACAAAGATAGCCCTATTAAAGCGGTGTAGCTCATACACCATACTATGTCCTTGTTACATGCATTGCCCTGTTACAGCATCAAAAGAAATCACGCCATCAAATGAAATTAGTCTTTCATCGTGCAAATGAAACATGAAATAAAAGAATATTTCATTTGATGTTGAGCGGCTGGAAAACATATCATCAAAGGAAAGAAGCAAACAAACGCAACATCACATGAAATATCTACATTGTTCTTTAATTTAATGCTGATATGTTCAGTTTCGTGTAAATATAACATCAAATGAAATAATAATTCCATTTGATGTTGAGACAACATACAATCGTAACATCAAATGAAATAACCATTTCATGGTTAATAGCGCTGACTCTTGATCATTAGGTCTCTCACCGCTGTGGCTCGAGCCTCGCTCAGGTCATATGTGAGACGCCAAGTTCTGCAACGGAATGTCAGGTGTTTTTTCTCCGGGTACTCCTCTGATTAACGATCGGCTCGATATGAGTGAAATAATCTTGAAAGGGCCGTAAAACCAAAAAAAAAAATGCTGACCGTTCCAAGTCCATGCTTTGATTCTTGTTTTTTGTTACCACCTCTATATTGACAACGGGAAGCTTACTACTAGGCTGTACCACAAACGAGATGACTTCAATTTTCCCATTATTAACTTTCCCTTCCTGGGCAGCAATATCCCGTCTGCTTCAGCATATGGAGTTTACGTTTCACGAGGACTTTATGGAACGTGGGAAGGTACTCACTACCAGGTTGTTATGCCAGGGGTATCAAAAACCAAACTGGTATCAACACTAAAGAAGTTAAATCTATGGATGGCATCAAGATCTTATTGATCCGTGCAATGTGGCCATTTCCAGAATTATTCCTAATGTGTTGCCAATGGAAAGCCATAGGAAGATTTCCACCGTCCTCGGCATTTACTCCTTTTCTTCGTTCAGGCCGATAGGCATGGTGGGCGAAGCTTGCTAACCAAGCAATGCTTACTATTCTAGGACGCATGATTACACTCTTCTTGAGTCCATGTCTGTTGGTCTGAACATTCATACTTGCCATTTGTTTAAGGATTAATGATTTTGGATTAACGCTTTGGTACTACGACCTAGACTACTTTATCAGCTTATGCCATGGTCTAATGTACGCCGTCCGTCCGTCGACCGTCCGTCCGTCGTTAACGTTTCACATTTTCAACTTCTCCCCAGAAACCCCTGGGCCAAATGTCTTCAGCTGTCATGTGGGGCCTTGTTTTAAAGGGGGATTAAAATTTGTACAAATGGTCGCTGTCCGATGTCAACTTTGGTTGCCATCGCAACTTACAGCTTCCATAGGTTTATAATGGGAAACATGTAAAACATCTTATTCTCCGAAACGTTGAGGAAAAGACTTTATATACTTAGTATGCAGCAGTGATATGTTACGATTGCATGTCGTCTGATCATCAGATAATTATTTCATTTGATGTTCTGTTTGCATGAAACGGAACATATCAGCATTAAATGAAAGATTCTTCATTTTATGTCACTTTGTTTGCAAGTGAACATCAAATGAACGATTCTTTCATTTGATGTTATGTTTGCAAAGTAGAAGTAAAACAAAGACCAGGAATCGATACACTTAACTTACTCCATCCATCAAAGACACCAAAGGGAAAGAAACACAAACATTAAGCGACCAGACCATAATGGAAACCTAAACAAAGGAAGGCCATAAGGACAGTAACTTTCCCAGAAAATGGCCATATGGCCAACCAAAATAAAAAGACACAAGCCTCTCAACAGCCGCTCAACATAAATGAAATATTCTTTCATTTCATGTTAAGTTTGCACGCAACTCAACATCAAATGACGATTATTTCATTTGATAGCGTTAGATTGCCCTACTACCTCCAAGTGCAAATATTCTACGGGCGCCAATAAAAGTAACCAATATATGCCTAGCGGCCCTTTTTGGGACATCGGACAACAGTACAGATCCAGATCAGACGCCGCAAAACGCGGTGGCTGATCTGGGTCTACACTTTTTGCTGAAACTAAATGTTTTTTGGCATAACTTCCGCTGACAAAATAAACCTGGCACCCCCTATAATTGGAAATAGACAACTCAAAACTTCTTAGGTGGGAAATTCCATTTTCATACATGGGTTGTTAAGGTAAATGCACTGGTACCACTTCCAACGTTTGACGACTGTCAGCTGAATAGAAGTGGAGGGAATGATCAGGAATCGATACAATCAACCCACAGCTCCCATCAGAGACACCAAAGGGAAAGAAGCAGAAAACATGAAACAACAGACCTAATGGAAACATCAATAGCGGAAAGCCAAAAGGACAGTTACTTAAAGCGACACAAACACCCAAAAACAAACCATAACAAAAATAAACAGCGACAGAAGAACCGCCTTGGAACGGTCAGCGGAAACGACGTACTTTCCGTACAAATTCGCTTTGAGGGGCTCAATTAGTAGTTTTCGGATTTGTTCATAGCACTTGGTGGTCGTTTTTGTTGTAACTACACGGCGTAATATTTTGTTGTAAATACCTGTAGATGTATGGTTTCCTAGCCGGTTTTGGTAAGTAGTATGGCAGATATTTGTATATCTTTCGCGACCATCCAAGAAATGAATTCTTTATCTCTGTTGTTCATGAAACTATGAACGCCGTGGGTCGCCTGCAAAGTATATAAAACCCGAACGGGTTCATGTAAACTTTGCTAGCGACCCGCTGCCTTTTGTACTTTCATGAACAGCTGAAAAATCACCTTACATTTCTTTGTATCTCATCACTGGTCGACAACAATGCTTACAGGGCATAATTTAAAAGCTGAAAATATTTGCACGCTGTTTTTTCCACAAAGAGCGGGACAACATTGACGTCGCCAACGCCAAGTCAGATCATAGAGAACCATGGTTTAGACCGAAGTCACTTGACGTCAGTGAAAATCATGTGACTCGATGCGTTCATGGAATTATGAACTACATTGTTTTCTATAGGTTTACACTAGGCTCTACACTGGAAATGTAAATTTTACGATTTGAACAAGCTAACTTTGTGTGTGAGCACAACGAATGGATAGTTGGTCGTTATTGTAATGCTTATTTACTGTCTCTGAATCGTAAGTTGGAAATCATCAAACGCGTGATCAGAACTGTTTGTTGCATTCACACAATAAGCACTAAAATCACCTGTACTTTACCCTTATGGAATCTGTAGCGTCTCTTATTACTTGTACATAAACACTTTCCTTCAGCGTTGTATTCGTTTTTGATGAATATTCTTGTTCAGAATTGATGATTTCAGTAATAAAGACCAGAAAAATACTTAAGTTCACAGTCTCCTAATATGAGATTGCACACCGTCGCAGTTGTATGACAGTCTGTAAAATCTGAATAATCTGTCATCGTCTCAAAAATATCAAGAGACAATTCTAGGTTTTAACATTGAGTTACATTAGCATGCCTATTTGTGCGTACCGTCCCCAAAGTCATGTTTCAGTGAAACCCTCTTTTAATATCTGACAAAAAAATGCATGCACCAACACCTTGGGGTAAAACGTTCCTCGAGCGTTTGTCAGCCGCCACTTGCGCGTTTGTGTGAAAGTATTGACCAGTGTGCTCCAGCGTCGCTTTAAAAAGTCCAGGCATTAGGATGCTATGTCCATGAGATTAATAGAATCTATGATCAAGGCTCATGCAAGTATTCATTTTTTCCAAGTTTCGTGCTTATTTAATCTATCAACAGCATATGTTTGAGCGTTGCTCGGGTCAGAAGTGACACACAAAGACAGGCATTTTTTCTCCGGTATACCGGTTCTCGCCTAACCTTCAGAGACTCGAATTAAGTGACGTAAGATTGAGAGGACCGTAAACTGCAAATAATAATAATAATAATGACTATGATAATGTCACACACGGAGATAAACCACGTGGTCATTGAATACGTAATTAATCCTTACATCTCGTGAAGAAGTCTGTGAAATGATCGCCCGCTAAAAGAGAAAACTGGGCGTTACGAGGGTAAACATTATTTTTCTTATTCCTGCTGCAAGACATAGATTGTGGATACCCATTAAAACCGCCTCATTGAGGCGGCTCTAACGAGCACCCACAATCTATGTTTGCAGCAAAAATAAGAAAACTTTCACGGACCGAAAAAAGTATCCGTTTTGGAGATATGAAAAAAAACACTATGTCGCACGGGTGTGTTATCGTAATGTTCGACCACATCACGAAAACACGCCTATATGATTTTGATCCCCTTGAACCCCACTTTTATATAGTAAAACTGGGGTTTCCGGGGTATACCTTATTTCTGCTCTAAAATATAGATTGTGGACACTCGTTAGAACAGCCTCGAAGAGGCGGTACTAACGAGTGCCCACAATCTATATTTTGAACAGAAATAAGAAAAATATCACAATTTTTCATCTTAAAATTTTCATTTTTTTCGGCGATAAAGGTGGCAGTGTATTTGTATAGGCGTGTTTGCGTAATGAGATACTCGGCTGTAAGTTTCATTAATGTACTGCATAATGATTAAACACTGAAACTTCTGTGACTCGAACACCGATGACTTGTTTACTGTGGTCAAACTCGTTCGTAAGGGGAATGGATACACCTGGCAGATTTTCTTCCGCCATTTTTCAAAGGGTAGACAACTTTCGGGACTTTCTGTTCACTTTTCTATAAACTCTGTGCAACAGAAAAAAGGGGCCTACTCTTAAAGGACAGAAATTGCTCCTTTAAGAGTAGCCCCCTATTGACGTGGGAGACAAAACTATTACTTTTTCAGTAGTCCCCTCCCCTGAAGGTGTATCCATTCCCCATAAACCTCTAGGAACCAGATAAGAAATAATGAGGCATAATTAAGGAAGAGATTTAAAGCCCCTTTACGAAGTTGTAGGGATATCAGTTTGACCTTGTCCGTCCGTTGGTACTTTGCCTGTCCTTTACGCTATTAGATGCTTGAGGAACGGCTTATGATAGACGTTGTGCAGAAGAATAAGAGAACTCGTATCTTTTCAGTCGGACCCAGTATAGCAGAGCAATATCCCGTTTTCGACTCTGCCATTATAGCAATAAAAAAAAACTTGCCAACCCGAGATCTAGAGAACTAGATTTCTTACGTTTGGCATAGAGTGTATCTGTTTGTTTGTTTGATTTGAGGATTAACGTCCCCGTCAACACTGCAAATTTCATTTTGGAGACGTTGCTTCCAATTTTGTGGGACTTTTACCCGACCTTGAGATGAAATGACATCTCAAGCCCTGCCGCCCAATGAAACCAATAGGTTTATAAGCATAGGCGGGCCGACTCGCACCGCTTTGCCTGGGCAGGCTTAGATCATCAGGGCCTGTAAGCAGTTTACCAGTACTCGTGTGTCGGTTTCAGCTCTGCGTGAAAATATAACTACGAAAATAAAGTATGCAGTCGTTCATCTCCCTTTTCTAAATAATACATGTATATTTACATTTCCAGTGTAAAGTCTAATGTGAACCTATAGAAAACACTTGCGTTCATACTTCCAAGTGACGTCATTCTAAACATTGTTCTCTACGGGCGTTGATGACGTCAACGCTGCTCCGCTCCTTGTAGAAAAACAGCGTGTAAATGTTTTTCAGCTTTAAACGTTTGCACTACAAGCATTTTTTTCGCCCAGTGATGAGGGGCAACTAATGTAAATATGAAAATAAACTTAATTTTTCTGCTTTTCATGAAAGTATGAACGACAGTGAGTCGCTAGCAAAGTTTACATGAACCCCTTCGAGGTTCATTTACTTTGCACGCGACCCACTGCGTTCATACTTCCATGAACTGCAGAAAAATAAATTTCATTTCTTAAATATTTACATTTCCAAAGTCAAGGCTAATGTAAACCTATAGAAAACAATTGCGTTCATACGTCCATGAAGGCATCGAATCACATGATTTTCAGTGACGTTAAGTGACGTCATTCTAAATCATTGTTCTCAACGGGCGTTGATGACGTCAGTGTGTAAATGTTTTTCAGCTTTAAAAACTTGCCCTACAAGCATGTTTTTTTTTCGCCCAGTGATGATGGGCAAATGATGTAAATATAAAAAATAAACTTAATTTTTCTGCTTTCAATGAAAGTATGAACAACAGTGGGACGCCAGAAAAGTTTACAGGAACCCCTTCGGGGTTCATTTACTTTGCACGCGACCCACTGCGTTCATACTTCCATGAACTGCAGAAAAATAAATTTCAATTCTTAAGTAAAATTCTTTAGTAAATTCTTAAGTATGTTGGGTTTAGAAGAGTCTTCATTACGCGGACTTGTTAATGTGGTGCTTGGAATGAACACCATCTCTCAAACCTAGCGTTATATACGAAATGAAATGTATCTTTCTGCAGTTCATATGAAACTATGAACGCAGTGGGTCGCGTGCAAAGTAAATGAACCCCAAAGAGGTTCATGTAAACTTTGCTAGCGACCCATTGTTTTTTATTCTTTCATGAAAGCAGAAAAATTAAGTTCATTTTTTATATTAACATTATTTGCCCCTCATCACTGGGCGAAAAACTGCTTGTAGGACAAACTTTTAAAGCTGAAAAACATTTACACGCTGTTTTTTTTTCTACAAAAAGCGGAGCAGCGTTGACGCCATCAACGCTCGTAGAGAACAATGGTTTAGAATGACGTCACTTAACGTCACAGAAAATCATGTGATTCGGTGCGTTCATGGAACTTCAAGTATGAACGCAGTTGTTTTCTATAGGTTTACATTAGACTTTAAATATACATGTATGTATTTAAAAAAGGGGGATTAACAACTGCATATTTTATTTTCGTAGTTATGCCCCAAACCGTGATTGACTATGATCCGATACAAAAGACTGTTGATGTGCTCTTTTTCAGTCTGCAGTCCCTATACGTTGGCCAGGTACGAGGAGTTCAAGGGTACCGGCACGTGCCAGTTAGATGCTACGACAGTGCCAAGAGACCTCATTGAATGTATAAACTATTGTTTGGAGACTGCAGTCTGCACTGCTGTCGATTACAATGGCACCATATGTACCATGCACAGCTGTGGGGAGAAGGCCAATGCTTCACAGACAACATTTGTTGAACGAATCTGTCAGCAAGGTAGCGTCTGGAACTCAAATGTTAATGGCTTATAATGAGGTGATCAGAGCCAAACTAAGGTCATAACAATTGTATTGTTTGCAGGGATCATCCATAATTTTTCATGCATTAACAGATGCCGGGTCACAGTAAGCTGTTTGAACACGAGGCCGCGAGGCATATGTAATTGCAATGTAATAAGCTTGGGATGACCGTTGCTCTTGCATAACTTACGATTCCAACGCCAAAGTGGGACGAAGACGCACCAAAACTCTATATAAACTCTTCAATGCGATCCTAAAACTAGCATGACGACTAGTTCAGAACGTTGTTAACAATGACGTCCGTTTCGCAATATGTAACGTTCTGACGTCATCATAAAATTTCAAACTGCTTCGTTCAGGGCGACGATGTGACGTCGCTCAACGTAATGCAAACAGGACAAAGCTCATCTTGGTGCTATCAAGAGTTCAAAAACCCATGTTCAAACAGTATATGAAATATGATAATTTGAACATTGGTTGTGTTGTTTGAACATGGTTCCTTGCATAAATACCTATGGGCATGGCTGTTTGAAGCCATCGTCTAATGAATCGAAAGCCGTGCTCAAACAACTAAACCCATGTTCAGATCATGAAATTCGCGTGCTTGTTGAACATTGGTCAGAACTTTTGATCCCACAAGACGGGCCTTGCTTTGTTGGGCGCACTTAATAATATCGCCCTGGCGTTTTAGTTCTACGATGACGCCAGGAGGTTACTACAAAGCAACGTCATTGTGACCAACATTCTGAACTAGCCGCCATGTTGGTTTGCCGGTCACATTTGATGAGTTTATTTGCAGTGTTTGTCGCAATCGTAAGTTCTGTAAGAACAACGATCACCCATGGTTATTTAATTACATTAACATTTGCTGGATTAACATTCGGCCCAGCGGCCTCATATTTAAACAGCTTCCCCGGGATCCGCCAAAATGTTAATGCATGAAAAACGATGGTTGATCCCTATATTCTGGCTCATTCAAGAATAGATTCAAACAGTTATGTTCATAGGATTTTCTGCGAGAATGGGATTAACCATGATTTATCATGCATTTCCAGGTCCCGAGGAATCGGTTTGAACGGCCGAATTTTCAAATATCTTCCGAGGGATCCGGCACATTTTAATGCAATGAAATAACCATGGATGATCTTTGTTCTTTCATACTTTAGGATTCTGACATAAAATTTTAACGAAACGCCCAAAGGCACCACATAAACTCCATAGCTGATTCTCTGACCATTGCGAAGTTGTCAGCCATGGCTCATATCGGAGAGATCAAGCGTTGGTCTTGAATTGTGAATGATCAAATCACGCCATATAGAATATTACTCGTTTTTATATCGGTCCTGGCCTTGGCCCAAATTGCCTGAGACAGGCCGAGGACCGAGGCCAGGGCCGATATCAAAACAACAGTGTTATATTCTTTTTTTATCAAATACTTATTTCCGTAATAATATTCTTAGAAATAGAAAATACATGGCTAGTGTCTTTAATAATAAAATATAATCGGTGAGCCTTAGATAATTTTATAAAGGCGAGCGAGCCCCTATAAAATTGTCGAGACGAACCAATTATATTTTATTATTAAAGACACTAATCATGTATTTAATTTATACCGCAATTTAAAACAATCAAGGGGTTTTGCAATAATTTAGCACATTTGAGCCAAAAAGACAGCAGGCAGTTTCTTAATAAACTTTGAAACTTTGTAAAATGACAATCAGTGCCATAGCGCGAACACGTAGTTTAACGTGACGTCAACGAGTGCAAAGTGTCTGACGTAACCCACCACAGAGACGTAGGAAACCACATGGACTTTCGAATAAAAGTTTCTCAGCGCTTTACATTCTGTATGAAAATTTGCAAATAAATAGTTTATTTTTATTAGCTTTAGAAATTATTTCCGAGGTTCAGATGCAAGCGCAGTATTCCAACGGACCATTCAAACAAGGAAAGCCCGAGAAAGCAAGAATTTAGCTGAATTTTATGTAAAGAAAATATCACATAAATGAATGTATTTTTACCAGCTATTTATTATTGCCAATTGTACATTTTTATGCCATTTCTCGTGTTTAATATTTGCAGGGCCGACCGTCTGTCTCAATGGCGGGCCCTCGTATCAGCAAGTTAGACTGTGTAGGCGAGGCGTCTGCCACTAATATAGTGAGGAAAGGGGCTGCAAAATATGTTGTCTCAAGGGTAATACAAGAATAAGTATAGGATAAATATTAAACTCATACCCACTCGATCCGATTTACGCGTGGGCCAAAATACCAGCCGGGCTGTTTGGCAACAGTGATGTATGCAATGCAAAATATGTCCTTATAGTGAGATTTCTAAAGACTTGATCGAAATCTGAATCTGCGTTAAAAAGTCCGTGTTATAAACACCCATTAACCCCAACTTTATACAGACAAAAGTAAAGTTTACGAGGGGGTTTATTATTTTCCTTACTTTTGCTCCAATACATACCCTGCTCAAATTATTTAAAGTTTCAATTGACAACAGTGAAACGAAAACGATATTTACTGACCATTTGTTTCTCCAAACTTCAAATTGCAATACCGCATTCTGAAACACTTTCAGAGTTACTGATAAAAAAGTTAAGGCAAATCTGTGAAATTTACCGTTTTCTAGAAAATTAAGCATTTGCCGACACAAGCTGAAATTTAAGTTTGTAAACCAATCAAATGTCAAGACATTGAATAATATGACAATTAATTGACGTTCAGACTTTTTCTATCGTATGAAGTAATTGATATGCAGTGGATCACGTAATGTCATAAATATCGCATGACACTTTGGCGGGATCAAGTAACGTCCTGGCGACGTCCATATCAACCATGCCGACCTCGGTAGCTCAGTCGGATGCGCGTCTGACTGGTGATTAGAAGGATGCGGTTTCGATAATTTCCGGAGTCGGCAACATTCTTTCGTGGAGATTTATCATGAAATCTTTTGTACGGTCATTCTCTCCGTTCCGCTGATTCAAGAAGGACAGTTGTTAGTTTCTGACGAGAGAATATGCACTGTACTGGTTAACCGCTTACGTGTAAGCCTGCCCAAGAAAAGAATAGATAGATAAACTGACCGGCTCAAAAATTACCTAAATAGTGTTGACTGGACCGTTAAACTCCAATGCAAACAACAACAGCAACAAAAAAAACAAGCAAAAAAAAAAAAAAAAAACATGTCAACCATACATTATTGTGGAAAAATGTTTCGTTTAAAGGTGTTAAAATCCATTTTAACGTGGTCATATGATAAACACAATCTTACACTCGTGGTCATTTCATATGGTATTTTTGAAACTCGCCGAAGGCTCGGTGCATAAATATCATAAGAAATGACCCCTTGTGTAAAGTCATCTATATTTTAACTTACAGATACTCATCGCTTTTTGAAAAATTGTCATTTTTATATCTAAATTTAAAGATTTTTTGTATTTATTGTATTGGTGATATCGTACATGTATGTATGTTCCTTTTATACAAAGAAACAAACGCTTAAACCAATAAATGTGCTGGTGTAAGACAGCATTCACCCTGGGTAGTTTGCCCCTCCCCTTCAGAACTGGAAATACTATATGACTTGCAAATATGGAACCGAATATATGAGAGTGTATGCAAACATTTTTTTTTAATTTAGCTCGAAATGTAAATTGTTGGTATAAACCACCTCAACACGTTGGTTCTAACAAACTCCCTCACTGGTACTCACTAGCGCAGTTCTAAAGACTACCTTTAATCTAGCTTTAAAAACATAAGAAACAAGTGTATAACACTCAAACCCTTTAAATTAACTATTTTAACAATGGGACCAAGTTCGAGGTTCTTCATTGCATAGGCTTGTATAAGTGATGTGCCTCATCTGCGAGAATAGTGTGTACCATAGTTTTATTTATTTATTTGTTTACCAAAGAAACACAAGAGAAAAGCGTGCCTGTCTCTGAACACTTAAGGTTGCCGCTCGTTATCTTCTTCAGCTCTCATAATAAAGAAGCAGCAGCCATCACCGTGGCATGTCCACGTTTAGGACGCAAATTTCATGTACAATGCCTACACTAAATAAACCGTCGGTGTTCGACCCATCGAAGGTCTACTGTATGTATTTGTATAGGCGTGTTATTGTAATGAAATCACTAATTTCAGAGAAGAAGTACATACAAACTTGTCGAAACTGTAACGAGGGCTCGGAGTGTGATACGTATTACGCCAGTGGATCAAAGATAGATTGTGATCAGAGGTGTGACTCAGATGAAAACTGTAGTTTAGCAGTGGTTTACAACAATGGCTGCAGATTGTTTGGCTGCTCATTCCTACAGACATCTTCTATGACAGCATACAGGAAGTCCCCTATCAATGGTATGTGACAACCGTGTTTTAAAATGACGTCTCTCCTATCTCTAGCTCAAGCATTTGTCAGATGAAAATGTTCGATATTTTTTCTAATTTCTGGTTCAAACCAGTGCTTCAGCTGAAGTGCACGACCCGCCGGATGCTTTTAGCTTTATGAGTGTTACCATATATGGGTATGGCGGCCATTTTGGTCATGTGACCTGGACCTAAAACGGTTCCCCCAATAAATGCGCCTTATCGAAAGGAGCAAAAAAATATCTTATACTGTATACTGTTTTCTGAATCGTTTGCAGGATAAAATGCATTCTCACTTTTCAAATACAAAAGCATATGTGTCAAAGTTTGGCCTACGCACAAAGAAGGTCAAGGTCAACCCAGGGTCACCATTTTAGCAATTTATGATGGGCCTACGTCCCGGATGCTATTTATCAAGTTTCGTGGAAATCTGCCCAGTGGTTCTGGAGAAGACTATTTTTGGAGGGTTTTTACCATATATGGCTTGGCGGCCATTTTGGCCATGTGACCTGAACCCCATGAGGAAATTTTGGTTTCCCCTATCCCATAGAGGCTCCATATGAAATTTGATTTCAATCGGCCCAACGGTTTCCGATAAGAAGCAGTTCGAAAATTTTCACATTTTTCGCCTCGGCGAGGCTATACTAAATGGAATGTAATATTTCGCAAGTTCATTGGTAAAATCTCATTGATATCTATAAATATGCAAAAAATTGTTTAAATATTCCAAGCGGTTAAGTCACTATCACCAATTTTCACAAACGGGTTACGGACGGACCCAAAGAAGATCAAGGTCAACCCAGGGTCACCATTTTAGCAATTTATGATGGGCCTACGTCATAGATGCTATTTATCAAGTTTCGTGGAAATCTGCCCAGTGGTTCTGGAGAAGACTACTTTTGAAGGGTTTTTACCATATATGGCTTGGCGGCCATTTTGGTCATGTGACCTGGACCCCATGAGCAAATTTTGGTTTCCCTATCCCATAGAGGCTTCATATGAAATTTAACTTCAATCGGCCCAACGGTTTCCGAGGAGAAGCAGTTCGAAAATTTTCACATTTTTCGCCTCGGCGAGGCTATACTAAATGGAATGTAATATTTCGCAAGTTCATTGGTTAGATCTCATTAATATCTATCATTATGCCAAAAATTGTTTAAATATTCCAAGCGGCTAAGTCACTATCACCAATTTTCACAAACGGGTTACGGACGGACAGACAGACAGACTATTTATAGCTTGGCGGCCATTTTGGTCATGTGACCTGAACCCCATCACATAGAGGCCCCATATGAAATTTGACTTCAATCGGCCCAACGGTTTCCGAGGAGAAGCAGTTCGAAAATTTTCACATTTTTCGTCTCGGCGAGGCTATACTAAATGGAATGTAATATTTCGCAAGTTCATTGGTTAGATCTCATTGATATCTGTCAGTATGCAAAAAATTGCTTAAATATTCCAAGCGGTTAAGTCACTATCACCAATTTTCACAAACGGGTTACGGACGGACAGACTGAAAGACTGACAGAATGACCGATTGACCGAATGACAGAATGACACGGTGATTTTAGGGCACTCTTAGAAATCAACCGACTTCAGTCGGTTGCTTTTTCTGCGGGTCGTGCAATATAGACTGTGGGAACGCGTAAGAACAATCTCATGACTATTGACTACCTTTAAATCCCATTTTCTCTATATAAAATGGGGTTTAGAGAGTGTTCAACTGAACACATGGACTTATTAAGCTGATGTACACCATGTCCTCTTTGGAATCCAGCATTACATAACAATATTTATCATGAGAACGAAATAACGCCATGTAATAAATTCAATAATCCACTAGTGGATTAGATATGCAAATGAGTTAGATACGCCCTGCAACGTTACACGTACGACGTCCTTAACGACGCCGTGTTTACTAAGGGCAGAATATTGACATTTTTTGTACAAAAATCGCGCATTAAATGGTATTTAAATGCCATATGATGAATAAAATCTTGCATTCGTGTTTATATATTATTGAATCTATTAAACTCGTGGAGGAAAAGAGACAAATGCTCGGTGAAGCCTCGAATTTTATCCCTTTTCCTCAACTCGTTTAATAAATTCAATAATGCATGTAATATCCTCTATGTTCTAAACATTGAAAGCTTGGAATACACTACCGAACTGAAAATTGTAAGGTGTACAAGTTGTTTTCTCTGGACAGAGACTAGCTAGTGTCGGCCAGTTAGGCCTCAGTAACACTCAATACTTCAAAATTCTACAAGGGAATCAACGACCTCAATGGACTAGAATATAAGAAACTTACATGAGTGCGAGGGTTGGATGGAAAAATCCGTCCCGAGAGTCACTGTCCGGCATCACGAGGCTTGCCAATGATCCCGAGAGACGGTTTTTTCTACCCCCGCCCACTTCTCACACCCATGTAGGCTTCATGTCTTGCATACTTTCCATTTATGAGCGTGTATTGTTTATACTGCAGTCACCTCGGTTGCCAACGTCCGCGAAATTGTGATGATTAGTGACGTCACGATACGTGCTGTGAGGGCAACCTTACCGACGGCGCATATGAGGTCGTATTTAACAAGTGCATTTATGAAACACGCGAGAATATTCGATTTTGGGTAAGAAGACCAGGGTTAGAACAGAATTTCTGTCTCAAGCTAAAACTATGGATTTGCTTATCTAGTGTGCAAGAAAATATAATCTATACTATGATAAAGGAAATCTTGAGAGACTTTTTGCGGCTGCAACACAATCCTTAACACCAGCTTTATCGAGGTTTAATAAATGAAATAAACTGTAAAAAATTGAAATAAAAAGAAAGTTGTAAATATTACTTTATAACAGGGGGAACTGCGTTTTTGGCTGCTACAAGACATATGTTGTGGATATCCGCTAGAACTGTTCGAATGAGCTTGCACTGGCTTTTTCAGACTAAAAGTACCATTCTTAGAGTCATAGCAGACAGGACTTGAATTACACACTTAAAGGGGAATGGGAACAACTGGCATATTTTTCCGCCAATTTTCAAAGGGAGACAACTTTCGGGACTTCCTGTTCGCTTTTCTATAGGCTCAGTCCCACAGAAAAAGGGGTCAGCTCTTAAAGGAAAGAATTTGCTCCTTGGGAGCAAATTCTTTCCTTTAAGAGTTGACCCCTATAGACATGTGAGACAAAAATACTTTTGCAAGAGTTGCCTCCCCTGAAGGTGTTCCCATTCCTCTTAAAACGGTTGTGAAAACAAAATCATATTAAAGCCTGTTGTAAAACATGCAAAACAGGATCATATAAATATGAATGGCATTTTACAGGCATTTCATGGCACCCTGTCCATTCTGGCTTATATATTGCAATTAATTCGGTTTGTCAGAGTGTCAAATCACGTAACTGACTTCAACACTCGTTGTAAATTATTAACTTCTAAACTTCTTAATCAGGGTTATCGGTATCATAAACTTTTCTAAGTTCAGTACCAAATTTCGTAAAAATTATTCTTCGATATAAAAAGATTTGGTATAACATAAATGTTATGCGACAGACTGCGTGTTTGGTAGTTAGCCCAATCACGGTTGACAGCTTTGTTTCTCTCTTTAATTGCACGCCGGCGGGTCCGGTCTCAGCTCCAGCCTAAAGACTTAGTTAGGTGATGTCGGTTGGTGTCATGTTGGTGGGGGACGCCTATAAGTCCGCGGGTAGGCTCTCTTGTCTGATGCCTCTAGCTGACCTGTCTCATGGGCTACGTCGGTCGGTGTGTGCTCGGAGGGGGATGTGCTGTGTCTGCCGGGTCTTGTCCATTATCCGTTTCGGTTTCAAAACTTTCGGGTTGGGACACACTGATGAAGATTAAATATCAGAAAGGCCTCTGTGTCACTAAATTCGGTATAGTTACGCCTTAATTGGTGTCCCATGCTCTGTCTCTTGTCTGGTCCACCGGAGTCTAACTGTTGTGTTCTTTTTTTATTTATTTTATTTTTTTTTTTGCTCCAGCATGCTGCTGAGTTCTCAACGTTGTTTCATCTCTGTAGTTGTTTGATTTTAATGTCCGAAGTTTCGAGTCCGTCTCTCAGCGCCTCATAGTTTCGTGTCCGCTCCATAACATTTATACCATTTCAGATATTTTCACGAAACTTCACAGATATGTAGAGCACTATGAGTCGACGTGTAGAACGTATGAACAGTAAATCTGATTTTCCTACTTTTGGAGTTGTTGCCCTTTGAACACTGAACATAGCCATTTCTATCATAGTTTCGTGGCCGCTCCATAACTTTGATACCATTTGAGATATTTCAATGAAACTTGACAGATATGTATAGCACCATAAGACGACGTGCAACATATGAACCGTATCGCTGATTTTTCTACTCTTGGGGTTATTGCCCTTTGCACTTTGACTATTATAGCTGTTGCTATCGGTTTCATTTCCAATCCATACCTCTGATACCATTTGAGATATTGTCACGAATCTCCACATATGTAGAGCAATCTGAGACGACATGGAGTACATAAAAACCCTAGCACGGATTTTCCTACGTTTGGATTTATCGCCCTTGAACATTGCACATAACAATTTCTATCATGTAGTCTTTTTGAAGCACTATATCTCTTGAACCTAATGATTGACTCTTACAATATGATTACATCACTAGGATGAGAAAAACAGCCATTAGGTTTTGATGACCTTGACCTTATTTCAAGGGCACAGGTCCCCAAAAACTCCCAATTTTGGGCCCAAAATGGCTTGCCTGCACCCAATGTCATGAACACATAATTGAAATGTGGTTTGACTTGGAACAATATTTTAAGATTTGATTAGAATCTGATGACCTTGACCTTATTTCAAGCGCACAGGTCCCCAAAAACTGCCAATTTTGGGCCCAAAATGGCTTGTCTGCACCCAATGTCATGAACACATCATTGAAATGGGAACAATATTTTAAGATTTGATTAGAATTTGAAGACCTTGACTTCATTTTAAAGGGCACAGGCCCCCAACAGCTGAAAATGAGAATTGTAATTCTGGTTTACCTTTTTATTTTACCTCAATGCAGCTGGTGTTAAGTGCCTTGTGGCGGCCGTAAAAAATCTCCCGTGCTTCATCATACTGCAGATTATATTTTCTTTTCATTATTTTCATTAACTTTGAAAATCGAATATCGCTAAAGCAGGTGCTAGGAGGCATATGCAGCCTTGCAAACCCACTGCAGCTGGTGTTAAGTGCCGTGTAGCGGCCGTAAAAGTCTCCCAAGTTGTTTGTTTGATTTGAGTTTTAACGTTCCCGTAAAAACTGTATATGTCATTTTGGAGACGTTGCTTCCAATTTTGTGGGGCGTTTACCCGACATTGAAATGAAATGACATCTCAAGCCCTGTCACCCAATGAAACCAATAGGGTTCATAGACATGGATGGTCCGACTCTCACCGCTTTGCCTGGGCAGGCTTAGATTCTCTAAGCGGTTTACCAGTACTCATGGGCAGTCGGTTTCAGCTCTGCATGAAAGAATCATGCAGCCAATCTATTTCTTCAAGCCCTGGTGCGCGGGGGGAGGGGGGAAAGTCTTCCCGTGCTTAATTATATTGCAGATTATATTTTTTTCCCTTTGGGATCATTTGAGCCCATTCTGGCTACTTTGAAAATCGAATAATGCTAAAGCCGGTGCTAGGAGACGTATGAAGAGACTCATTAAAACCAAGTCTTCGAGTTTCGTTCTTTTATGTGTTCTTTGTTTCCAAAGGCAACCTTCTAGCTTTTTATATTACTTTCTTTTGCAGCCATGTCTTTTTGAACATTGAAAATAGTCATCTCAGTCATGTATTGCTCTCAACTTCATTATGGGGCACATAGTAATGCATCCTTAATTTGAATTCCTTTTTGTCTATGTTTTCATTAGAGTTCAGTCATTTCATGTTCGTGTTCCATTCCTTTTGGTGTCTTGGATGGGAGCAGTGAGATAATAAGAATCTGATATGGGATTCTGTTGTAGATGAGCGTTTCCAACCCGAGGGATGACCGTGCTGAGCGGAACCGAGGCTAAGGCGAGGTTCCGCTCAGCACGGTCATCCCGAGGGTTGGACACGCCCATCTGCAACAGAACCCCCTATTGGATTCTTTTTCTTGCACAACACCTCCGGTTAGTTTTACAGCTCGCACATTTATACTGTTAATAAAAGTAGTGCGGAAGTAGCTCCGGCAGTTGAATAGAATTGAAGCGCATTTATGTTAGTTGCCTGGGTCGGAACACCAGGGTCAGAACATAAATTTCTATCACAGGGTAAAATCACGGATTTCCTTGTCTGGTGTGCAAGAAAATCGTATCGATTCCTGATCATTGCCTTCGGTTCTATTTTGAACAAATAGATCGGACTGCATGTTGCTCTCGCGCAGAGCTGAAACCGACCCCACATATAAGTAGTTGTAAATCGCCTAGGTCTAAGCCTGCTCGGGAAAAGTGTTGCAAGCCGAATCGTCCGATAAACCCTCGCGGTTTCTCTGGGTAGTAGGGTTTGAGATGTCATGCCATCTCAATGTCGGGTAAAAGTCCCACAAAATCGGAAGCAATGCCCGATGACCATAATGTTGCTGACGGGGACAAAACAAACTAATAGGCATTCCATGGTCTTTATTTGTTTGTTTCAATTAATTTGTTTGTTTGTTTGATTTGGAGTTTTACGGCCCATTCAACACTGTCCTGGGCAGGCTTATGCGTAAGCGGTTAACCAGTACAGTGCACATTCTTTCGCCAGAAACTGACAACTGCCCCTCTTGAAGCAGCGGAAGGGAGGGAATGACCGTAGAAAAGATTTCATGATCAATCTCCACGAAAGAATGTTGCCGACCCCGGCGGGAGTCGAACCCGCGTCCTCCTGATCACCAGTCAGACGCGCATCCGACTGAGCCACTGAGCTTGTTTCAATTAAGGTTTAACGTCCCCGTCAACACTGTTAAGGTAATTTTGGAGTCGTTGCTTTGTGGAACTTTACCCCGACATTGAGATGAAATGACATCTTGTCTCGAGCCCTGCCGCCGAATGAAACCTATAGGGTTTATACGCATGGGCGGACCGACTCGCGCCGTTTTTCCTGGGCAGGCCTAGATCCTCTTAGTGGTTAACACCCCCCCCCCCCCCCCCCCGTTTACCAGTACTTGTGTGTGGTCGGTATCGACTCTGCGTGGAAGCACCATGCAGCCAATCTATTTCTTCATGCCCCGATGGGCGGGGCCGCTTTCCATGGTATGTTCGAAAGATCAGGAAGGACTGTATTGAAAAGAACATATCAAGTGGCAATGAGATTACCTTCTGCAAAAGACAATCAGGCAAGGACGTTTTTTTCGTCTGTCTCTTAAAAGTTTTCTTTATGCAAAGGAAAACTGCATACACATTTATGAAATGTCGTTATATAAAATACAGTTACTGTAAAACTTATTGGATTGTTTCTTTTGTTCTTTTAGATTGCTTAGTGTTTGAAATAGATTCAATATCAGGTCACGTGGGCACCTGCCCCGTCATCGAAACAAGGTTCAATGTTCCAAACCAAGATTACTGTTTTGATATTTGTCTCGACACACCCGGATGCAGAGCTGTGACCTATTCGCTTACCCCGGACACTTGTACTCTTCATGAGTGCGATAGCAAGAAACAACAGAACACTGGAGCCCACATTTTTACTGAAAGGAAATGTATCGGTAGGTGTTTTTGTTACACTGATCACCGTGACTGGTTATAACTGCAACAACTACAGTAAAATTCCATATTGAGACCACCTTTGGGACTGCTCAAAAGTGGTCTGTATGACCACTTTTGAACAGTTCCAAAGGTGGTCTCTGACCAGAGGACATTGTATGCATAGAACACAAACAAAGAATAACTAATACCTACTAAATAGGCATTTTATAGCACAATTAGTCTTAATTTAAGTGGTCTTAATAGCGGAATTTCACTGTACGCGCCAAAATACATGCATTTACGTGCAGCAAGTCTGATCTATGTAAAATCATCTTTTTCGGTGATGGTGGCTACGCTTAAAACTCTTAAAAGGTAATTATTTCGCCTCCACCCACCGGGCTTGGAATGATAGGTTCGGCTGCATGGAGTGACCGAACATTTGAGTACTGGTAAACCACTTAGAAGGTTTAGCCTGCCCAAGAAAAGTGGTGCGAGACGGACGTTTCTTAAACCCCAGCGGTTTGTTCGGGTGGTAGGACTTGAGATGTCATCTCAACTCATTGCCGGGTACATGTAAAGTCCAACAAAATCGAAAGCAACATCTCTAAAATAACCTATATAGTGTTGTAGGGGTCGTAAAATCTCAACTCAAATCAAAAGAAAAGAAGTAAAAAAAAAAAAAAAAACTCCCGAGAGGTGCATTTTGTTTTCATTACGAGCAGTCTTATAATGTGTTATGGAACAAATATCATTCGGGCCATTTCGTTTATTGCAATGAGTTTACATTACGCTAATTTATTAATTGACTATCCTGTACTGATCAGAGGTCATCATCCGTATAAACACCAGGTCAACCAATATTAACCGTAGGTCAAGTGAGGTAAAAAATCAATAATCATGTTTTTTAATTGTGTCAATTAATAAAATTGTCATTAATCAAGTAATTTTGTATTTGCCAAGTTACAGGTCCTCGGTCAGCTGTATTGGCCTCGGCCTTCGGCCTCGGGCCATTACAGCAGACTTCGGACCTGTAACTGGGCCAATACAAAATTGCTTGATTAACAACATTGTAGTATAGGGCAAGTAGCATTGTTATTCAGATACTAGGCCCTGAATGATACTTTTCTTGCTCAACTAAGTTGCGAAAGTTTGTACTGCTCACAAATAAAATAAGACGTCCTCGGTGCTCTATTACTAGAGACTAAAACTTGTCCTGCTGAACGGTGTACAAGATGAAAAACACTTTACAGTTTTTTTGTTTTTTTTTTTTATATTTTTATATAGATAAGATCTAACATGAGTGTTCATGTATTACTGAATTAACTGAACGAGGTGAGGGAAAGGGATTAAATGCGAGCCTTCGCAGATCATTTTATGTCTTTTCCTCAACGATTTTAATAAAGTTAACAACACATTAGCACGAATGCAAGACCCTGTTTTATCATATGACATTTAAAATGCATTTCATCCGAGATTTCTTTTCAAACAAAAATGTCAATACTCCGTCATTAGTAAACGCGACGTCGTTAAGGAAGACGTACGTGTAACGTTACGGCATGTATCTAACTAATTTGCATTATTTAATTCACTAATGGATTACCAAATTTATACATGGTGTTTTTACGATCTCAGATGCGACGTCATATGATAAACGATTGTCAAACAAATTGGGATTATTGCGAGAAAGAGAGCTTATGGCAGTGTGATAAATGTTCTGTCATATGATATAGATTTAAACATGAAATACTAAAAAATCAATGAAACCCAAGGAACAAACTTGCTGATATCAGGTTACTTAATGTTGCGCCCAAAATTTACATGGATGCCTCCAGATTTTTTGAAAATATTCGAATTTTGAAAATATTTGAGGGTCACTGATGAGGCCTAATTGGCCGAAACTAGCTAGTCTGGCCCAGAAAACCTGTACACTTCATATTTTCCGGTTCTGTGGTGTATTCCTTGCTTCCAAAGGATAACCTTTTTATAGAATATATTTATTGCAAGGCGACATTGCATCTCGTTACGTTAACAAGTCCGTGAAAGGAGCACCCCCGTAAACCGCACCTCATACAAAGAAAACTTGGTTTTACATGGGTATAAATTATTTTTCGTAATTCTGCTCCAAGATATAGGTATTGAGTCTCGTCAGAACGTTCTTACGAACATCTATAACATTTTAGTTTTGAGCATTGTTGACAATAGCGCCATACTTTTTGATATGCAAATGAACTAATTTGAAGGTCTGTGTGTTATGTGTTATCATAATGTGTTATCATATTGTCATGACGTCTTACGGTTATGATGTCACGCAAAATATTTGATACACAATCATTCTGATAAATATTTTGAGTCAAAAACTTCTTGAAATGATGCAAAATATTTATAGTTTTATAATATAAGTGTTATCGCACTTATATAAGTGAATACTTCTGACAAAAAAATCTTTTTATCATATGACGTCGCGCCTGAGAGTGTAATAACGCCATTTATTACATACTTACTACAGGAAAATAACATTAGAATCTTTCAATACAAGCTCATTTTTCGCTATTTTGATGGCACAGTCTCGTGACGGGGCCATAAATCCATATAATATGGATTTTTGGCACTGCCGTTCCATATTGGCACTGCTCCACTCTGTTACTATAGCAATAGAAGGTTAATGCCGTAGGGGAGACCGGGGCTAGTTTGTCCGAAAATTGCATTTTTTCAAATGCTGACATAAATACTCATAAGCTTGTAATACTGTTACATTATGAAACTAGTATAATCCATTCTCCAACTTATTTCATAGTTTCACGTCCGGAAAATGACAGTTTCTGACAAATATTGCCGTTTTTCCAAGACGAGGTAAAACGGACCAACTTACCCCACTATGAGGGTAAGTTGGTCTGAGCCGCGGGATAAATTGGACTGAGATTCAACGAGAAAATCAGGAAGTAATGTTGGGTCGATAAATGCCACTTTTGACAAAAGAGCTGAGAAATTACGTGGCTCCAGTAACAATGCCGTGGACTGCCGGGCGATTATCTTAACACAAATTCCTTAGATGATCAGCCAACTGTGCTTTTGTTAGTTATTTTTCTCTAAATCGCCGATTTGATTGGAAACCCCCATTTAAATGCCTTACCGTAGAGTAGACCGGGGTTACTTGGTCCTAAGATTATGATTTGTCTTCAACAGCTGGGGCTAATATCTATTTCTCAGAACCGTTTTGGAACTATGTAACTTGTTCAATAATTTGCTGCTGTTTTTCATTCAGAAAATGCCAGGTTCTGATAGAGTTGGGTACCACAGAAAATGAAGTACCGCGGTATACCACGGTTTTTATCTAAATACCACGGTATGTACCGTGGTGTACCACATACTGAAACTTTCAAAGAAGCAGCCATATACCTAGCTTTCTCAGTATCTTAGTAGGCTGAGGAAAATACATCCACTTGCCCATACCGTGGTGTACCACACAATGAAACTTTCAAAGAAGCAGCCATATACCTAGCTTTCTCAGTATCTTAGTAGGCTGAGGAAAATACATCCACTTGCTCATTTGAAAAATGACCTTCCTCTTTGGATCTTGTAGTGATACTTTTAGTTTGGAAAAGGTGATATACATGTATTTTTTTTAATCAGGTCCAAACATGTTTTTTCATGGGCTTAGTATCTGTGAAAGTTTGTCTCTGCCAATATATGACTAAATGTGTGTATTTGCTACTAAACTACCTTTTAACTTACACAACCTTTCTATCTTTGATTTATAGCCTTTTCTTTTACATTTTTAAACATTGCACTATAAGGATACTTTTAAATTCTGTTACTAGCATGCCACGCGCAAGTAACATTCTAATAACACCCGAAAGATGGTTTAGAATTATGTAGAGATAGGTAGATAGTGATTGTTTACCACTGAGTTTTGTCATTTCAAATATAAATTGTTTCATGTTTTCAATAGTATGATAGTTTTGTTGCTAATGGATGGCTTGGTAAAATATTAAAAAAAAAACAACAACAGAAAATAGCACCATGGTTTCTTTCTTTTACGCTGTATTTCCCTGTGCATTTTAGATTTACTTGGTCCTCAGTGGTTTAATACTTGGTACCCGACAGCAAAGTCTTTTAAATCTAATACTTGTTTTACGACGAATAAACGCATTTTATAACCTGTAAATCTCTCAACATTCATCCGATCTTATAAAAAAAAAAAAAAAAAAAAAAAAGATTTTATAGTCTCGGAAATCTGTGACATTTGCATCTATCGAGTCAGATCATGGTGTGATATATACTGACTCTAGTCCATCTCTAATCCAATTTCTTGCTTACATTAATCAGCGAATTAACTATAATCCATTTTTTTAAACAATTAACACAGTGTGTTTTCAAATACATGTGACAAAAAGCGTAAAGTTAACCGTGTCATTGATTCTGTGCACGTGCCATTGAACCACCAGTGTCTACTGATATTTCACCAGACTATTTTTAACTTGGATAGCGTGTCGTTTGATAAATTATATCGGATTGCAGTCATGACAATAAACAGCTTGACCATGCATTTATTTGCGTGCTTTCATGCCTGCAACAGTCAACTACCATATCCAGAATTTCTCGGGCCAAATTTTTGGTCGCATTTTTCAGTGACTGGTTATGGTATGAGGAGGTCCAATCCAGTATAATTTTTTATGTTTGGATTTTTAGCACTACTGATAAGCACACTTCATTGCTAAAGTGTTTGTTTTGAAATAAAAGTTATATAACCATTTCAATATGCTTAAAAATGCACAATTCCGGAGTCAAAGAGATTGCTGGAGTACCGTACCGGTACTAGGAAATATACCGCGGTTCGTACCACAAGAGACAAAACCGCGGTATTTACCTGTATACCGGTTTTACCGCACACCTCTAGGTTCTGATAATATTAATGTTTTTTCGACGGCCCAACTTACCCCGTCGCGAATGGACCAACTTACCCCGACCCTAGCGCCTGGTAGATCTTCACAAATGACAGTAACGTCATTGAATTTAGAAACACCAAATACACTGATATGAATACTTTAGAAAATGAGCTTTCAGGAAAAGTATAACATTTGCATGTTATTTGTTACACACAAAAAAGACAAACAGATGATTCCAAATGTGATAAAGTCATTTTTGTGGTACAAAATCAATTTTTGTTCTCTTAGATTTTTACGCCATTTTTGATCGCCATCTAATTTTCTTCAGAAAGTGTATCACGATCAAGCATTCCATCGAGCCATATCATTTAGCAATGACCCTTCTCAGTTCAGAGAAATTGTGCTCGCACCAACTTGCCCCTACGCCATTAGTATCAAAATGGCCGCAGAAAAATGACTTGAAGCAATGTCAACCCGATTTCTGGACCTAGACAGAGCGATAGAAGACAGTGATAACAATAGACTTTGAGAAAAGTCTGATATTTCGTGGCAAGCATGAAAAATAAAAACAAAAATACTTTTTAAATGAAGTTCGCTCACAATTGGGAAGCATTGGGAAGGGCGATGCCTTCAAGCACAGCAGGGATGTCCCAACATTTGAAACAATAATGTCTTGCAAACAACCTTAAACGAACAGATTCCTTCACTTATGAAGATCTGGAAATTGTGCGGAAGAAATATGTGGGAGGAAATAGTTTCTAGGGAAATATGTCCCCCAAAAATGGCTTGTAGTTTAACGTAAACAACCTTCGCGATCGACTGCAACACGGTATTGGTTGTGCAGTAGCTTGATGAATGCCACTAAGAGCCTTTAAAATTACAAGAATTCCGCTTAAGGCTGTATCGCGCATGTGGGGGCGCAAAGTCACCCAACCATGATATGTAGGTCAAGGTCAAACATAGATGCTTCCATAAAAGATTCCATTCTTAAATGCAAGCTTGTACTAAGTATCATTAATGAAGCTGTAAAAATTCTTGAGATGAACTTATCCATTAGGGTGAACGCTAGGGTGATCGCAATATTTTGTAAAGTCAGTGAACCATGAAATTTTGGTCAAGGTCAAATATGGATGCTTGCATTTAAGTTGCCATCCCCAGATTCAAGTTTGTACCAAATATCATTAATGAAGCTCTTAAAGTTCTTGAGAAATAAACTTGACCATTAGGGTGAACGCTAGGGTGGTCGCAATATTTTACAAAGTCAGTGAACCATGAAATATAGGTCAAGGTCAAATATGGATGCTTGCATTTAAGTTACCACCCCCAGATACAAGTTTGTACCAAGTATCATTAATAAAGCTCTTATAGTTCTTGAGAAATAAACTTGACCATTAGGGTGAACACTAGGGTGGTCACAATATTTTACAAAGTCAGTGAACCATGAAATGTAGGTCAAGGTCAAGTATGGATGCTTGCATTTAAGTTGCCATCCACAGACACAAGATTGTACCAAATATCATTAAAGAAGCTCTTATAGTTCTTGAGAATTAAACTTGACCATTAGGGTGAACGCTAGGATGGTCGCAATATTTTACAAAGTCAGTGAACCATGAAATATAGGTCAAAGTCAAATATGGATGCTTGCATTTAAGTAATCATCCCCAGATACAAGTTTGTACTAAGTATCATTCATGAAGCTCTTATAGTTCTTGAGAATAAATCATGACTGTTAGGGTGAACGCTAGGGTGGTCGCAATATTTTACGAAGTCAGTGAACCATGAAATGTAGGTCAAGGTCAAATATGGATGCTTGGATTTAAGTAACCATCCACAGATAAAAGTTTGTACCAAGTATCATTTATGAAGCTCTTATAGTTCTTGAGAAATATACTTGAACCTATGGGTGAACGCTAGGGTGGTCGCAAATGTTGACGCCTTGACTGTGACAAACGGACGAACGAACGAACGGACGGAAAACCGGGCGCCTATATCGCGCCATGCTAATAGCAGGCGCGACAAAAATGGTCTTCAAATAAGCACAAAACATTCTGTCAAATACCTTAAAAAGCATTTTTTGAACTGCAGAAATTCTGTATTTAAAATGGCGATGTGCTTTTGTTTTGAAACTTACAGTTGCGACGTCACTTGTGACGTAATTAGCTGCACACTACTATGTTACTGTATTACCGTGAGCATGGTTAGTGTAAGCCTACTAATAAGTTATATAATTTAAAAGCAATTTCTTTTTTTCGGCGTATACCGAAAATATTTGATCTCGGGTGTGTCCTCAACACACTCGATGAAACGTTCCCGGCATCAACCTTTAAAAAGTAAATATTCTCTTTGTCTTCATTTCTTCACGTTGCAATATAACTATGCTATATAAATGATGTAATAAAGAGGTAATGATATGGTGAAGGTGTGCCTCTAAGTCATATTGGCACCGGAAGTCATATTGGCCCTCGGGCTAAAGCCCTTGGGCCAATATGACATACCGGTGCCAATATAATTTAGAGGCACACCTTAACCATATATTAACTTCTATTTATTACGTACCTAATATAGGAAAATTACATTAGAATCTTTCAATACAGGCTCATTTTTTCGCTATTTTGATGGCACAGTCACGTGACGGGGCCAAAAATCCATATAATAAGGATTTTTGGCACTGCCTTTCCATATTGGCACTGCTCCACTGTTACTATAGCAATAGAACGTTAATGCCGTACTCCACAAAATGGCCGCAGAAAAATCACTTGAAGCAATTTCAACCCGACTTCTGGACCTAGACAGAGCGATAGAAGACAGTGATAACAATAGATTTGAGGAAAGTCTGATATTTCGTGGCAAGCATGAAACATGAAAAACAAAATACTTTTTAAAAGAAGTTCGCTCACGATTGGGAAGCATTGTGAAGGATGTTGCCTTCAAGTACAGCAGGGATGTCCCAACATTTGAAACAATAATGTCTTGCCAACCACCTTAAACGAACAGATCCCTTCATTTATGAGGAGCTGGAAATTGTGCGGAAGAAATCTGTGGGACGGAAAAATGTCCCCAAAAATTGTCTTGTATTTTAACGTAAACAACCACCGCGACCGACTGCTACACACGGAATCGATTATGCAGTAGCTTGATGAATGACACTAAGAGCCTTTAAAATTAAAATGGTTTTCAAATAGGCACAAAACATTCTGTAAAATACCTTAAAAAGCATTCTTTGAACTGCAGAAATTCTGTATTTAAAATGGCGACTTGTTTTTCTTTTGAAACTTACAGTTGCGACGTCAATTGTGACGTAATTTGCTGCGCACTACTATGTCACTGTATAACCGTGAGCATGGTAAGTGTAGGCCTACTAATAAGTTATATAATTTAAATGGATTTTTTTTCGGCGGATACCGAAAATATATCCTCAACACACTCGATGAAACGTTCTCGGCATCAACCTTTAAAAAGTAAATAATCTCTTTGCCTTCATTTCTTCACGTTACAATATAACTATGCTATATAAAAGATGCAATAAAGATGTTATGATATGGTGAAGGTGTGCCTCTAAGTCATATTGGCACCGGAAGTCATATTGGCCTTCGGACTTAAGCCCTCGGGCCAATATGACATACCGGTGCCAATATGTGAGGCACACCTTTACCATATGATAACCTCTATGTTATAAATTCGATAATCCACCAGTGGATTAAATATGCAAATTAGTTAGATGCGTCCGTAACGTTACACGTACGACGTCCTTTACGACGTCGCGTTTACTAATGGCGGAATATTGACATTTTTGTAAACAACCGTGAATAAAGTGCGTTTAAATGCCATATGATAAATAGAATCTTGCATTCGTACTCATGTATTATTGGATTTATTAATATCGTTGAGGAAACGGGATAAAATGCTCGGCAAAACCTCGCATTTATTCCTTTTCCTCAACTCGTTTAATAAATTCGATAATACATGAACATTCATGTAAGCTCCTCCATATCTCAATATATAATTTCATAATTATCTATACCCAATGCATTTTCTACGGAAGCGTGTACGTCTCAATAGATCACGACTTAAACGTCGTCATCCCAGGAAATTTTATATTGAGAGAGACTTGTATTTGCTCTGTAAATGAAGAAAAATATCTTCACTTATCAACTTGTTTCTGCATATTTGATGTTAGAAGATCTCAAGTTGTATATTTTATAAGTATGTATTGAAAACGACAATTTAACCTGGGATTAATTGCATTTCAAATTAAGTAAAACATTTTATAGCTTCCCTGCCAGCACAAACCGCGGTCCAACGTCGGGCCGGTGCCGCTATCGGCCCGACGTTGGCCCGACCTTCTTTGCTGACTGGGTTAATAAATATGTTCTATAAAATGGTTATCCTTTGGAAGCAATGAATACACCACAGAACTGGAAAATATGAAGTATACATGTTTTCTGGGCCAGATTAGCTTGGTTCGGCCATTTAGGCCTCATCAGTGACCCTTAAATATTTTCAAAATTCCACAATGGAATCAATGATTCCAAAAGACAAGAAAATATAAACTACACTATGATGTAGGGCAGAGAGACTTTTTTACGGCCGCCGCACATTCCCAGACACCAGCTGTAGTGACGTCTAATATGTTCTATAATAGGGCTATCCTTTGGAAGCAAGGAATACACCACATAACTGGAAAATATGAAGTGTGCATGTTTTCTGGGCCAGACTAGCTAGTTTCGACCAATTAGGCCCCATCAGTGTCCCTCAAATATTTTCCAAATTCCACAATGGAGTCAATGATTATAAAAGACAAGAAAATATAAACTTCACTATGATGTAGGGCAGGGAGACTTTTTACGGCCGCCACACATTCCACAATGGAATCAATGATTATAAAGGACAAGAAAATATAAACGTCACTATGATGTAGGGCGGGGAGACTTTTTACGGCCGCCACACATTCCTAGACCAGACATCAGCTGTAGTAACGTCAAATAATTATAAAAGCTTCAAAGATACACTTCGTCTTCTTCCAAATACATATTTTGACATGACATTATATTTCTGAAGATCTTTTGAAATGTCATCTTATGTTATCTTATAGTAGTGGTCATTTTAGAAATAATTACCGAATACCCTGAAACTTTGAATGAATGTAAATCGCCAATAACGAAAACACGCCTATATAATTTCATTCCCTTGAACCCCACTTTTATATAGTAAAACTGGGTTTACAGGGTTAACCTTATTTGTCTTATTTCTGCTGTAAAATATAGATTGTGTGTACTCGTTAGAACCGCCTCGAACCCACAATCTACATATTGAGTAGAAATAAGAAAAATATTTTTTTTCAACTTAAAATATTCCTTTTTCGGCGGTCAAGTTTACAAGCATTTGTCTATGACTGTTGGTTTTCTTTTGCTCCAGCATTTCAGTGGTTTCTTGCTGTCGAGTCCTCACCCTTGTCTCACCTCTTTGGTTCTTTGATTATTTGTGTTCACGGAGATGTTGCACTGATGAGTTAGGAGGCCTTCATGTGGACTGAACAAATAATTTGTCTAAATCGCGACGGAAGTAAGGGCGAGGATTGTGGACACGTAAAATCGATTTAAGCCCCCAGGTGGAAATCTTTCCACTGACCTTTCCAAGGCGGTTCTTCTGTGGCGATTTATTTATGTTGTTGTTCGTTACTTACTGTGTGTATCACTTGTGTCTTTTTATTTTGGATTGCCATATGGCCATTTTGTGGGAAAGTAACTGTCCTTATGGCCTTCCTTTGTTTTGATTTCCATTATGGTCTGGTCGCTTAATGTTTGTGTTTCTACCTTTGGTGTCTTTGGTGGGTGGAGTAAGTTAATTGTATCGATTCCTGATCTTTGTTTTACTTCTACTTTTCATAATGCATCAGGCGATGTGCAGGACACAAGAACCATAACTGTGGATTTATTGCTTTCGGAATTATGGCCCTCTGAACAATGAAAACAGTAGCTTCAAGTTATTTTGTTATGTTTCTGTTACCTTAAATGTTTTCAGAAATGAAAAGCACAATGAGGCGTTTTTGAAAAGAAAGGGCCATAATTCTAGGTTTACCTCTTTTAGAGTTATGGCCCTTTGATCAGTGGTTTCAGTTATTCCCTTTGTCTGTCAAGTAACTTCAGGCGTGTTTTATATATTCTAATCAAACTTTACGGAAATGAAAAGCATCATAGCACGAAGTGGATGTGCAAAAGACAAGAACACCCTGACTAACTACTTTTTGAATTATGGCCCATTTAAAATTGAATGTAGTGGTTTCGTTTATCATTTATGTCTCATCTTGAAAGCATATTTGAGAAATTAAAGCACCTTAAGACGAGATAACATATTCAAAAACCACTAACTAATTTTCCTATTTTTATGAGTTGTGGCGCTTTGAAACATTTAAATAGTTACTTTTGTCGTTTCCCTATGCTGTTCTGTAACTTGAGATTTTCATTTGAAAACTAGTAAAGCCAGATTTTTTGTTCTTGTCGTCTGCACATCGACTCATGGTGCTTTAGATTTTGGCAAAATTTATGAAAACATTTCAATTCGCTTTCAAGTTACAGGGCAGACTCGAGTAAATGAAAAAATTAAAATCAATTCTAACACTGGTCGCCTATATAGCCAATGGATAAATCTGTTGATATACTGAGTGATAAATCACTCGGCGGAAGTATGTCGCGACGAGCCGCATTTTTTTTCAGTTTCATGACGTCATTCATTGTTACCTTGACGTTAGATTGTGTAACGTCGTTTTCTTATATCAGAAATGTTTTGAAAACAGGTAATCAGATGTGATACAGTCAGTTTTTTTGGCGGGATAACTTCACACAACGGTGGAAGGTAGGGAGAATCTGAAGGAATCAATAGCATTCTCATCCACTTTTAGTGTGTTAGAATCGAAATAGATCAGCTCTATTGTCGTGATTTATTGAGTGATATATCACAGCTTGTCGGTCAGTTGAAAGTTGACAAATCACTCGCGCTACGCGCTCGTTATTTGATCTACATTACAATTGACCTCAACGCAGTGATAAATCACTCAATAAATCACTTCTAGAGCTGATCTATTTCTAATTATTACATTTCTAACAATGAATAACCTATTTTTCTCGGTGAAAGAAAACCCGATAATCGTTCAACAGTGAATTATTTCATTTCTTCGTTTCGAACTTTTTGACGTCATAATTGCTAGGCGACGTTGCTGACGTTGGTACCAACAATAACAATTGTTGACTTTTGGCGGAAAATCTGATAAAATCATAGAAATTAGACTTCAATTTTCGCGTCCATTTGACGTTTTTTGAGGGGAGACCTGCAACACGAAGATAAAGTATTATTTTCTTGAAATTACAGTTCTCATTTCATAACATTTGTGCATCTGTATTTCAAGGACAGAATGATTTTTGCATTGAAATGAAAACAAGATGGCGACTGATTCTCAAACTAAACCACACCTCCTGAAATCCATACCCAGACTGGAACTATTTTAGTTGGAAATCAGAATGGTTGAATTTGAAAATTCAAAGGTAGAGCATGTATGGAAATGTAATGAACAGTTTATTTTGTTGTTTTAATTGATTACAGAGAAATAATTCACTCGTGTTCTAAGGCTTTCGTGTAAAAAAACTCGTTCGCTATCGCTCACTCGTTTTTTACTCAGAAGCCTTAGAACATTTGTGAATTATTTCACCGTAATCGATCGAAAAACCCAAATAAACTCTATATAAATAAAAACACTATGCAATATTCAAGAGGCAATAACCCTAAATATTATGGTTCTTGTCTTCCACATGTTGTATAGTTTATTTTTTTGTTCTGTAAAGTTCATTTCGTATATGTTCTCTTTTTCAAATCATCCATCCTCAAACATTATCTTATTAAAATAATCATATCTTTCTAAAGTAAGTCATTCTCAAAACTATGGAAGCGTATACGTCTCATTATATTACGACATATGTTTTATTTTATTTTTCATTTACTCGATCGAGTCCGCCCTTTAACTTGAAAACGAATTTAGATGTTTTCATTAAACTTTGCCGACATCTGAAGCACCATGAGTCGATGTGCAAAAGACAAGAACAATGAGTTTGGCTTTATTAATTTTAAAATGAAAATCTTAAGTTATAGAACAGTATAAGGAAACGACATAAGAAAGCATTTAAATGTTCAAAGGGCTATAAACTCACAAAACTAAGAATATTAGTTAGTGGCTCTTGGATTCTGCATCTCGTCTTAAGGTGCTTTAAGTTCTGTAAAGTGTCATAAAATTTTCTAAAAAATACTTTCAGATTACAAATGAGATATAAGTAATACTCTAATTTGTAATAGTTCAAGCTTAGATGAATTGTTATCGAACTCTCATTCCGGACGTTATCCCGCGCGCGCGTAAGAGGCAGTAACTTTTACATCACTGCTACCTTTTACACCTGGGGTTTACGGCGTCCCGCAAACCCCCATGCTGAAAAGACAACCGAGCGTGATCCCTGACAGGTGAACGGGTAGCTGTGGGCTAAGACACAAGAAAGATATCATATGAATGACATGAATTATTTACAGTATCTATATACAACAATACCAACACAAAACACCACATTTATTTGCTTCTACAGCCCATTCGCGACGTCCGTTCCGAAGGCAAAACTATGTTCTGTGCTCGGACCGGGGCGACGCAAATGTCTACAGAAGCAAATAACAACAACAACAACAAAATAAGATAAAGAAACAACACAAAAACGCGACTGGCCAGAATATAAGTTCACTTAGGGTGAACCCTCTCACGCGCTGTTGTCGAAAACACCGTCGACTAGTCTGTCGACCTTATTGTCGACAACAAGATGAATTATATTATTTGCGATTGAATAATTTCGAAACTTGAAGTACCGGTAACTTCTTCATTTCAATCGACTCCAGGTTGTTTCCCACGACCTGTTTAATATGGCCTCGACGGTCTGTTTAGGTTTTGTCCGCCCTTGCTGGACACGAAACCGACGGCGTCGTACCAGTACCTGCTCCTATCTTGCAGGGAGCAGCAGGTCATCACACATCGTTGTGCCTGCAAATTACGATAATCGACTAAGATACAGTTCACGAAACGTACATGCTATATCATGATCCCCCTCCCTGAGAAGTCAAAATATGTTCATGCATATACCGTTATTACGCATGCGCCGGCCTGACACACAGGCTGATCAGTGCATGCGACAAATAACTGCACAGCAGAACTCAGCTTGACTGTGCATCAAATTATCAGCACCCAGCGCTTGACACAAGACTACTCAAAATTTATGTTTCCTTACTGAGCACTACAGAAATCAATTAATGCTTACTACTACTGAGCATAATACTCATCAAATTCGTGCTCACTACATTAGCACAGGTAAGAGGCAATTGGACAGACCACGCCTTTGCGCTACCTGGTCACCCGCCAATTACAAGAAACGTAACAAACTCAATTTCATATCCTTCTCCGCGACACAGCTCACAAATATAGCTATTCACAAATTCATTACATTAACAGCAGCTAGAAACTAAACACAGGAAGATTTTATCTATTCTCCACACCATTTGTTAGTGTCTAATAATGATCAACACTGTTTGTCGTAAATTCTTTCCGTGTTTGGTAGGCACCACGTTATAACCGTCTTCGTGACGCTGATGACGCAGCTGACGTCATCCACCCCGATCAAGCCGTTATAACATGTGAAGACCAAATACTCTCATTTATCATTATCACGTTCTTTTTATGTACATACATTTATAAACCGAGTTCTCAAACAGAAACGATATCATTACAAAATGAACTTGTAATTCTTCTTGAATAAAATTATTTTTCTTCTCAACATGAACATGCTTATGAAATCAAATTTATCACGGTTCAACATCACGGATAGCCCGACAGGCTCTTGTAAGTGTTTGCCCTGATGATGAAGATACGGTTAAAGCCGAATTAATTTTACGTCCCTTCTACACCTAATATCATATAGAGACGGGACCACGGTTTTCTAACCACTGCCAGTCAAAAGTTATGGATCGAACAAATGACCCGACGTTTATATATATATTCTACAAAATGGGTCTATAAAAGCCTAAATGAATCTAGAATGAGCGGTTGTCCAAACTTTACGTCTCACCAACATCTGGTGTCAGAATGAGACAGGACCTCGCTTAAAAGACTCATTCTACTTCTGGAGAAGCCTGGGATCGATCCTGCGACCTCTAGCTGGCAAAGCTAGTACCCTAATCACTACACCACAGAGGCTTCAAAAGTGAATCCAGAATAGGCTCCAGAAAGTTGGGGTATACTAGAAGTAAAAACCCCTTCAAAACCTACAAGCATGTTCATACAAAAATAATACTAAACATAGATTTAACATACCTTTCAATATACTTTCATGGTCCCGCCACGATGTTGTGTTCACTTGTTCGCACTTGACCTGCTGCTGAATAATGTTCGTTTTCCAGGGTATTTTACCTATGGATACTGCCGGAAAATCATGCATACTCATGCTAGATCGCTTAGACCGTAACAAAGTGAAGATACCATCCACAATCATAGCCATATAGCAAATTCGAGTAGATAATTTATTTGCGTAACAATAGTATTTCCCCTAGGGAAAAAATGATGAATCTTCCCTATAAAACAATGGTATAACTTCCGTCTGTACGAACACCAACAGCATCATGACTGGCATGAAAATGGCAAGAAAATTATATATGGCACAATTTGGCGGTTGGCGACATTTTAGGCAAATTTTATAGAAATCAGCTTTATAGCGGCCAAATGTATGGTAAATAATTGCTCCGTAAACCACTCATGCATACATAATATGAACTTAGGCACAGCCTAGATACGGACATGAACATTACCGGTCAGTTAATGTTTAAAAGCAAAGATGATAGTGTTTTAACCTACCTGAAGTCTTTCTTTCTTTCTATATATACTGCCATACGCCCTCACGAGCATTCTAGGCGGGTGTATTTTACATACACTCCAGTTTTTGCAGGATGAAAGCCTACACAGTAATCATGTAATTATGACAGGGTTCTTTAACCTGCACAGGGGATGGTTCTCCCTGCACAGGGGGCCTCCAGTTTACGTCCCGAGCCGAAGGACGGTACACTATTATGACATTCATCCCTGCAAATGATGTCAGTGGAGCGTGTTCGGACACCGAAATTTTATCGCCGCTGCCGGGGATCGAACCCGGGACCTCTAGCATCAGAGGCAAGTGCACTAACCACTGAGCTATCACGCTCCACAGCTAGTAGTCCGAGTGAATAATTGCAAGCCACTTTACCAATATGCTTTAACCCTTATCTTGCTGTTTACAACAACCCCTATATTTGCAAACAGCGTAGATCCAGATTAGGTGGCTTCTGAAGAAGCCACCTGATCAGGATCTACACTGTTTGGCATTCAGTTTATGAATTTGTAGCAATAAATTACATCAAGTAATTTGATTGGTTGATAGACAGAAATGGGTGTGGCTTAAATGAATATTCAGCAAGATAAGGGTTAACTCACGTCCCTTGTTGAAACAGAAAACATTTTTGGTTCTGTATAGCGTTACTTGAGAGCATTCTTGTTGACTGCTGACTGTATAGCCTTTGTGAGCATTCTTGCTGTCAGAATCAGAATTGTTTACTGGTGACACTTCCATAGAAAATCCTTCACCAGTGAACATGGTTTCCGAAGTCAAAGGTCTTGTGAAATGCAACTTGTTTAATTTTACCATGACATTGTGGGCAATCTGGATGGGAACATAAATCGTGGCCACAAACAGACTGACTTGATCATCATAGACTTCGCCAAGGCCTTTGACAAAATTGAAGGTACCTCACAGAGGGCTATTAAATAAACTTGACTACTATGGGATAAGCAGATCCACACATAGGTGGATAAGCTCATGGCTCTCTTGGGGCTCACAAGAAGTTGTATTTGATGGCCAAGCATCTGATCCAGTCCCTGCTTTATCTGGAGCCCCCCCCCCCCCCCACCCCCACCCCCCCCCCCCCCAGGTCCAGTCCTTGGACCGGTCTTCTTAGTTTTCAACAATGATCTGACTGATAATATCAGGTCATCAGTCAGTTTGTTTGCTGATAATGTGTCCGGTATATATTCTCCGTCTGAATGTCTTATTTTACAAGATGACCTGGATCAACTTGCACAGTGGGAGGCCGATTAGCAGATGAAGTTCAATGTGGCGGGGGGATTTTTGGCCTCAGGGGCATAATTTGAACAATCTTGGTAGAGGTCCAATAGATGAAGCTAAACACCAAATTTCAAAGACCTGGGCCTTGCGCTTTCAGAGGAGAAGATTTTCTTTTTTAGATTTTTCCTATATAAGTCAATGTAAAACCCAGGGGCCCCAGAGCTATAATTTGAACAACCTTGATAGTGGTCTACAAGAAGAAGCTTCATACCAAATATCAAACACCTGAGTCTTCTGGTTTCAGACAAGAAGATTTTTAAAGCTTTTCCCTACGTAAGTCTATGTTAAACGAAAGGGCTCCGGGGCGGGGGCATTTTTGGTCCCAGGATTAGAATTTGAACAATCTTGGCAGAGGTCCACTAAATGAAGCTTCGCACCAAATATTGAAGGCCTGGTTTCAGAGGTGAATATTTTTTAAGTTCTATTTAAAAAAAATCTGTTGTTGGCTCCCGAAAAAAAAATAGGCCTGACCCCCTTATATGACAAATGGACTTGTCCAACATGTGGCAGTGGAAAAGTCTACTAGCATACAATGTGTTAATGTCCCCATCAACACTGTATTAAGCTTTCGTTCCTATGGATTATTATTGTATGTATATATGTATTGCCTCGCATAGAAATTATGAAATAAATATGTATATTTAATTTTTACCAAGTAAATACAGGATTTTCTATGAAAAAGAAAAACGATATTTCTCACAGAGAAATAATTCCCACTGAGAATGTGAACAATCTTGGTGAAATCATCAAGACAAAGCTTCATGTCAACTAGAGCTGTCAGTGAAACTGACTAGGGCCCCGGCAGCGCTATCAGAGGAGTAGGAAAATTTGTGGACGGACGGACGGACAGACGGACAGACAGACAGACAGACGGACGGACAGAGTGATTGCTATAGGGCACCCACACTTTCAGTGCGGGGCCCTAATTATGAAAGACGTTAGCCTTCTCCTTTCAGACAAGAGGATTTCAAATGTTTTCATTGCCTTGACTTCTATTTCCTAGGGCTATAATTTGAACACTTGATTTTGATAGAGGTCCACCAAATATCAAAGACCTAGGCCTTGCGGTTTCAGATTGGAAGATTTTCTTAATGTTCCCTATATATAAGTCAATGTAAAAACCGAAAGGCATGGGGCGGAGGCATTTTTGGCCCAAGGGCTATGATTTGAACAATCTCGGATTCGGAGAAGAAGATTTTTAAACATTTTCCCTGTTATACAGGGGAAATTTCTATTCCCTGAAAAGTTTTCCCTATAATGTTAATGAGAAGGAAATTTTTAAAGATTTTCCCTATATAAGTCTATGTAAAACCAAAGGGCCCCAGGGCTGGGGCATATTTGGCCCTAGGGCTATAATAAGAATATTGGGAGGGGTTCAGTAGATGAAGCTTCATACCAAATATCAAAGACCCGGGCCTTATGGTTTCATAGATGTAGATTTTTAAAAATGTTCTCTATATATGCCTATAAAACCAAAGGGCCCCGGGGTGGGGGCATTTTTGGCCCTAGGGCTATAATTTGAATATTGTTGATAGAGGTTCACTAGCTGAAGCTTCACGCTAAATACCAAAGACCTGGGTCTTGCGGTATCAGAGAAGAATTTTTTTAAAGATTTTCCCTATATAAGCCTATGCAAAACCAAAGCCCCTGGGGTGGGGGCATTTTTGGCCCCAGGGGTATAATTTGAACAATCTTGGTAGCCCTCCATTAGATGAAGCTTCATACCAAATATCAAAGACCTGGGCCATGCGGTTTCAGAGAAGATTTTTAAAGATTTTCCCTATATAAGCCTTTGTAAAACCAAAGGCCCCCAGGGCAGGGGCATTTATCGCACTAGGCCTATAATTTGAACAATCTTGATAGAGGTTCACTAAATGAAGCTTCACACCAAATATCAAAGAACTGGGCCTTGTGGTTTCAGAGAAGAAGATTTTTAAAAATTTTCCCTATAAATCTATGTAAAACCAAAGGGCTCTGGGGCGGTGGCATTTTTGGCACCAGGGATACAATTTGAACAGTCTTGGTAGAGGTCCAGTAGATGAAGCTTCATACCAAATAGCAAAGACGGGGGCCTTGTGGTTTCAGAGAAGAAGATTTTTTTAAATATTTTCCCTATATAAGCGTATGAAAAAAACCAAAGGGCCCCGGGGCGGGGGCATTTTTGGCCCTAGTGCTATGAATTGAACAATCTTGATAAATGTCCACTAGTTGAAGCTTAGTCACACCAAATATCTTGCAGTTTCAGAGAAGAAGATATTTAAAGATTTTCCCAATATAAGCATATGTAAAACCAAAGGCCCCTGGGGCGGAGGCTATAATTTGAACAACCTTCGTAGAGGTCATCTAGATGAAGCTTCATACCAAATATCGAAGGCCTGGGCCTTGTGGTTTCAGAGAAGATTTTTTTAAGTTTTCAGTGAAAAAAAATCTATATTTGGCTGCTGTGACCTAGATGTGCAACGGAGCGGAACCATTTGAACAACTTTGAAAGGGGTCCAGATAAGAATCATTCCTGTGAAGTTTGGTCAAAATCTGATCAGTAGTTTAGGAGATGTCGTTTGAAGAATTGTTTACGGATACACACATGGACAACAGACGAAAAGTGATCACAAAAGCTAACCTTTTCACTATGTGACAGTAGAGCTAAAAAGGAAAGTTGTGGGTACTTGATGGAACAGTTACAACATAGCATTTCATAAAATCGTTTTCAAATAGTCAAAAATATTATCACCATTTTCCCATCTTTTCTCTTTATCTCAATCGCAAATACTTTTTTTTCTTTCTTATCTCCTATTTATACTGCTACTCGCTCACATCTGAGCATTACGAACATGATTTCCTGGGTGGTAACCAGTACTTATTTTTTTAAGCAATGTGGATGAAGTGCCTTGCTGAAGGGCACAACACTTTCGTCAGCGTAAGGCTTGAACCCGCAACCTCTCGATCACAAATCCGATGCGCTACCACTGCACCAAAGTGCTCCACTACTATCTGTTATCATGAATATTCGAGTTCAGATCCGATGGACAGTAAATTTGTCTGATAACCAAGTCATCTACATCTGCCAGTCATGTGCTGGGCTCTGCAGGGTCGTACGAACATTCGTCTCAATCTGGTTGTTCATGAACAGATCCAAATCAAATTAGCTGCCTTAAGGGTACACAAGAAGCATGTCTAAGAAACACTTCTTTAACTGACAATGTTTACAAATGACATGCGACTAGTGTCTTTCATGGATGTGTCCTGATCTATCGCCGTTGGTCCATAGTCAGGCTCTAACTGCTCTCTTCTTCATCCAGATAATGAGACTGCTGAACGTAAGAATATCGTGGTGTCCGAACTGCTACACTTTCTTTCTTTCTTTCTTTCTTTCTACTGATACTGCGATCAGTCACATTTCGCCATTACTCGCAGGTGTGCATTAGATACACTAAAGGTTTTGCAGGATGAAAGCCTACACAGTAACCATGTAGTTACGGTAGGGTTCTTTAACCTGCACAGGGGATGGTTCTCCCTGCACAGGGGGCCTCCAGTAAATCATATCCACGATGCACGTTCGTAGCTTACATCTAAAGATGGAACTGTTGTTTGCTAGGTATATTTTTTTAAATAATTAATCAAGTTTGTTCATGATGAACATACATAGCTGTCATCTAGTGACAAAATTGACGTTTGCTATAAATACCGACACGAGAATTTACCGACACGAGAATTTACCGTCAAGAGAATAATGTGGACAACTTATATCATTTTAAATTATATTTTATGATAAATAGGCCAAAAAAGGTTCTTGTCGGTTCTTGTCGGTTCTTGTCTGCAAATAGGGGGACCCATTCCAAGGCCCCTATTAGGCATTAATTCATGCTTGATTGTATCACACACTGCGAGTCGGAACTACCATGGAAATACTGGAAATAAACGAAAACTAACCTATTTCTGTCAAATAACGCAGCCGGAAGGTAAATAGAAGATTGGTACTCGATGTTTTTATTTTGCGCCAACAGTCAGACAGTTTGTCTATGAAAATGCAATAAGCGTCTCTGCAACATGGATCAATAATAGAGAAGCAGTCATCGTGACGTTTTTGAAGAATCCGAATTTACATTTTTTATTTATTTATTTATTTTTATTTGGTCGGATACGTCAAAAAGTAATACATAAAGCGGGTTGAAATACGAAAAGGAGAAAAAAGAATCGTAAAAGTTGAATCTTGTACTAGACCGGGGACCGACTGTGTGAAAGGCAGACATTTTATTAGAAGGAAGAACGCGTGAACCATACACAGGAAGTTGTCTCGCATAGTCTCACCGAGAATTCACGTGCTTTGACCATCAAAAAATATTTATGAGGGAAGCGAATTACGTTGTTATGACAACGCGTGCACCTCTTAGTCTATAGACGGACATGTTCATGTCCGTATTATGACATGTGCATGCTTTGTGCATGGAGCAGCATATTTTGCTTACCGTATTTCACCTAAAATATTTCACTCGCACAGCCTTGCCATATACCTTCTAAAATAATTTAGATGTGCATAGGCACCAGAGAGGTTTCCTATTCCATCTCGTAACAGAGTGGGGAGTGGCATTACCTGTATCGTTCAAGAATTTAAAAGAAAGACACACCTAGGCTCCGGCGGCCGGATTCGAACCCACAGATTGTCTCATAAGTCGGACAAGCTAACCGTTGAGCTATCGAGGATGCCAAAACCAGTTTTGATTGTTCAAATGGCCGTTACTTCAAAAGAAGTTAGTCCAGTTATGGCTCTTGAAACCACTATTTTCATTGTTCAAATGGCCATAATTCCGAAAGCAGTTAAGCGACAGTTATGGTTCTTGTCTCCTTTCACATCGCCTGTTGGCGCCTTACATATATTTAAAGTTTCAGGATAATGGGTACTTCTTTATAAAATTACCACTAATATAAAGATAACATAATTTAAATTTCAAAAGATCTTCAGAAATATATTGTCATGTCAAACTATATTTGGAAGAAGACGACACATAGTATCTTAGCATATTTTATTAAGCTATAAAGTGCTTTTCTTATTTCAAAATGCAAATAAATTCTATGTTAAATTGTCGATTCTATAGGCATACATACTTAAAATAAATATACATTTCGAGGTCTTATATCATCAAATATGCAGAAGGAAGTTAATTATTGTTCACTGCCAGACAAATGAATATCTTTCTCAGTTTAAAATTTCCTCGGATGACGACATATATGTCGTGATCTAATTAGATATACGGAAGCGTATACGTCTCATTAGATCATGACTTATATGCCGTCATTTTAAGAAATTTTGTATCGAGGAAACATTCCACCAAATATTACCGGGTATGGTCCTAAAGTCTTTGAATTTCTGTAATCATTTCGTGTCCGGCTTACTCCTCCTACAGATCAGAATCAGAATCAGAATTGTTACTGGTGACACGACAAATGACATTCATACACCAGGACCTGTGATGGGGGAATTTAGTCCTTAGCTCTAACCAAAGAGGTAAATTTAGCTACACAATCATCAGCACCTTCAGCTGTCGAAATAATCGAATCGGGAAGGGCATTCCAATCTCTAATGGTTCTGGGGAAGAACGACTCTTTATAAATGTCAGTTCTTGTGCTAAGGGTCTGAAACGCCAACGAATGGTGATTTCTACAGTGTCTAGCTGGGGGAACAAGGTCATCTGTTGGAATGCTGGCAGCACCCTTTAGACCTTTGTATAAAAGGATTAGCCTACTGTCTTTTCTCCTTTTCTTGAGAGACTCCCATTTTAATTTTCCCAGTATTCCAGTCATGCTCCCAGTTTCAAAGCAGTAATTGCCTGTACAAATCTAGCAGGCTTAGTCTATTCTGAACTTTCTCAATTTCATCGTTAAGGACCACTCCACTGGGGTCCCAGATACAACTACCATATTCCAAGATTGGGCGAACAAGACCTTTATATGCTGCCTCTTTTACATCCTGAGGGCACTGATGAAGATTTCTCCTCAGGAAACCAAGCGTTCTATTTGCCTTAGTATACACGTTGCTAATATGAGTATTCCATCTCAAGTTGTGTGAGATTGTCACTCCAAGGTATTTAGTGGAGTCCACATTCTAGAGGACCGTTCCCTCTAAGGTGTAAGAAGCCTCAACTTTATTAGATCTCTTCCTAGTTATCTGCATAATATTGCATTTAACTGGCTGAAATGCCATGCCCCATTTACATGCCCAACATCCTAATCTATCTATGTCAGCCTGAAGTTTCAATGAGTCATCTGTATCTATAATTTCCCGGTAACAAACACAGTCATCTGCGAACAGTCTTATTTCTGAGTCAATGTCAGTGGAAATATCATTGATGTACAGGGAGAACAAAAGTGGACCAAGAACGGTCCCTTGCGGGACTCAAGACAAAACTGGAACCCACTCCGAAGATTCACCATTAACAACAACCCGCTGTTTTCTGTAGCAAAGAAAGGAATCTATCCATTTGAGGGTCTTTCCCCCAATTCCATAACCAAATAACTTAGATTTAAGTAGTTCATGAGGAGGGGTGTCAAAAGCCTTCTCGAAGTCCAGAATAAATGTGTCCACCTGTCCCCCTTTGTCCAAGACTTTTGCCCAGTCATTAATAACTGTGCTTAGCTGAGTTTCACAACTGTGCCTTTTCCTAAATGCATGTTGTCTGTCTGACAAAAGTTTATGTTCGTCCAAGTGGGCCATGATGTTCGAGCAGACTATATGTTCCAGCAATTTACACAGAACACAAGTCAGAGACACAGGGCGATAATTACGGGCAAGAGCCCTATCTCCTTTTTTGAAGAGTGGACAGATGTTTGCTAAGAGCCATTCTTTGGGGATTTCACCCGTATCAAGAGACTGTTGAAACAAGTGTGCAAAAACTGGACCCAACTCATTTGCTAGTTCCTTCAGGACTCTAGGATGAAGCTCATCGGGTCCTAAGGCCTTAGTGGGGTTTAAGCCTTGAAGTAATTTGATCACTCCTGCAGCTGTCACAACAATATTATTCGTGAATGGGGCCGATCTTCCAGTCAATGGAACCTCCGTGAACTCAGTTTTATTAAACGCATCATTGAATTGACCAACTAGTTCCTCTGCCCTTTCAGAGTCTGATTCAGCAACCCCGTCCCCTCCTCTTGTATTAAGGTGCGGGATACCTTGCCTGTCTTTCTTCTGGCTATTAATATATCTGTAGAAGTCTCTGGGATTTGCCTTTACATCACCTACCAAGTTATTCACATACAAATCATGCTGATTTTTTATATCAGTCTTGATTTCACGTCTCAAGTTTTCAAATTTTGTCCGGAGTTTACCACTTCCCGTCTTTTTTGCCTTTGCATGCATCTTATTCCTTCTGCGAATTTTCCTTCTTATCTCTGGAGTGATCCAGGGAATAGAAGATACAGACCTACTAGTTTTTGAGGGGATATGATTTTCGGCCGAAGTATGAATGAAAGAAGTTATCACATCAAAATTCTCCTGTACAGACCGAGCATCTGAATGACCATTAAAGTAATTCTCCTTTGCAAATCTGAGTGCATTCTTCCTCATAGTTTCATAGTCACCTTTCTGATATGAGTACACCTTCCTCCGAGGTTTCTTTATTGGTGGGATGTGAATTTTTAAATATCCGGAGACAACATCGTGGTCACTTAGTTTATCTGGGGAATGAATGTCTTCGAATTGTCCTGGCAAAGTCGTAAGGATCAGATCCAATGTGTTCTAATCACGAGTGGGGAAGTTAACAGATGGCACTAAACGAAAGGAAACCTTTGGAAAAGTAACTGTCATTTTGGCTTTCCGCTATTGATGTTTCCATTAGGGTCTAGTTGTTTCATGTTTGTGCTTCTTTCCCTTTGTTGTGTCTGATGGGAGTTGTGGGTTAATTGTATCGATTCCTGATCATTGCCTTCACTTCTATTTTGTATAAAATTTTTCATTAGTTACTTAATGATGTTGAGCAGAGCATATTGGTTCGAGGGTTTAGTCCACCAAATATAAAAATAAAAAATATTCCCCTTTCTTTTTTGACTAACGTCTTTTATAGATTACATTAGATTGAGCAGAAACTTCGTATTAAGCTACACCATCATGTCGATCCGCGCATATTATTTCGTGGTCACAGTCCACCGAATATTAGCAGAGTTGTGACTAAATAAATACGTCTGTACTTTCCCATTTCCGGCAAACTCCTCTTTTGTTGGTTTGGTTTAAACATATTTATTCATAATACATGCATAATACAAACATACAACATGTATTAATGTTCATTACAATATACAGTATATGAAGGGATCCAGAAAGAAGTCGATCGACTTATATGAATCTGTTTCCCGAAAATTACATAACCATTGCAATAAACCGGTGAGAACATACATTAAGATAACATCAGTTTAAATCAAGTATGTAGATATGCACAATGTGATAGAACATTGACTTAACAATATCAGAGAGAGAGAGAGAGAGAGAGAGAGAGAGAGAGAGAGAGAGAGAGAGAGAGAGAGAGAGAGAGAGAGAGAGAAAGATGGAAAGAGAAAGACTTCGTATGTATCCTCATGTTTTGAAACGTTTACTCTCAAGTATATACTTCTGAACTGCTAGGAATATTTGGGTATTGACATGATTGTCTAAACTATTATCACCGAAAAGAATAGATTTTAGGTTGGGAGTACAAATTGGACTTAGACTATTCAATAAAACAATTCTTTCAATATCAAACCGTTGGCATTCCAAGAAAAAATGTTTGGTTGTTTCGATGGCTCCGCATATGCAATGTGGGTCATCAATAATATTTTTTGAAAAAAGATGATGTTTTAAAATGCTACAATTCGTTCTTAGTCTAGTATGCTGTATTTGTAAACCCCTTTGGCCCGTGTGGTAATACTTTGGCGGTTTATTTTTATTTTTACTGAGATTTGATTTCAGGCTTGAAACTGATGTCGATTCTCTGACGTCAGAAGATGTACCATTCCACAATCTTATAGTTGCTGGAATAAAGGAATTGTAATATAGCTGCGTTCTGGCCATGGGGGGCCTTATATTATGGGAGTCCCGTAGATTATAGGGTGTTGTATCGTCAAAAATGGGAGGAATTAGTGAGCTTAAATAGTTAGGGGACAGACCAGTTGACATTTTATAAAATAAACAAAGCTTATGATTTTGCCGTCGCTCTTCTAAAGTTTCCCATCCCGTTTCCTTATACAATAATTCCACCGATACTAATTTGGTAGTTCCTGTAACAATTCTTGCGGCTTCAAGTTGGACTTTTTCGAGGGCATTCTTTTCGTATTGTGCACAATTATCCCACACTACATCGGCATATTCCAAGACAGGCCGTATAAAAGATACGTAAATAGTTTCTAAGGATCGACTATCAAGAATAAATTTCAATTTCCGCATGATATTAATTCTAGCCCAGGCCTTAGAGGTAATATAATCTATATGTTCATGCCATGTTCCATTGTTAGAAAGAAATATACCTAAATGTTTATGGTTATTTACTTCATTAATTGGTTCGTTATTCATAATAAGTTGGGGATGAATTGGTCTGTTAGTTTTCCTTGAAATGAGGAGAGCTTCTGACTTGGACGGATTTAATTTGACTAACCACCGTTCCGCCCATCGATGGATGGCTTCCAAATCAAAGTTTAGTTGCCTAGCGGCCTCATTAGGGTCGTTTAGTATCAAATATAAGCTGGTGTCATCAGCAAAAAGACGAACATTAGAATTAATCTCTAGAACTATGTCACTAATATATATCAAGAACAAGAGAGGCCCCAAAATTGAGCCTTGAGGTACACCAGCTTCTATAGAGACCCAATCGGAACAAGCACCCGGGATAACTACCCTTTGTTTCCTATTCGATAAATAACTTACCAACCATTGTAAAAGTGTTGTATCTATCCCTGCTTGTTTAAGTTTATAAAGAAGGCCCCTGTGCCATACCCGGTCGAAAGCCTTGCTTACGTCACAGAAAATTGCCCTTACTTCTTTTCCATCATCCAAAGCCTTACAAAAGGTGTTGTAGATATCAACTAGTTGGTTTACGGTGGAGTCACCAGGAACAAAACCAGATTGTAGCGAAGTTATTGCGTGTTGGTCAAGAAAGAAATTAAACATATGCTTGTGGACAATTTTTTCCATTATTTTGCCTACGGTACTTAACAATGAAATGGGCCTGTAGTTAGAAACCATGGAAGGATCGTCCTTCTTATGCAGGGGCGTAACATTCGCCTCTTTCCAAAGGTCTGGAAAGATGCCATTGGACATAGAAGAATTAAACAGGTCGCAGAGCGGTTTAGATAAGGGAGTAGCTAGTTCTTTCAAAATCTTATTATTTACATTGTCTGGTCCTGTGGATTTATCTAATTCTAAGCTTTTAAGGATGCCTTGGACCTCACTTGGGGTAAATTGTATATTATGCAGAGAAGGTCCATATCGATCCGTGGGGTCTGGAAGAATAGAAAATCGATCATCCAGTAAAGTTTGTTTAGCGAAATAGTTATTAAGTAGATCCGCTTTCTCCACACTATCCGAAATATATGTGGAATTATGATACAGAGGAGGGATTGTAGAACTTTGGGTCGGTTTGATAAAAGATTTTAAGGTTTTCCAATAGTCCTTACTTGTTAAGGTATTAGATTTTAGTTTCAAGGCAAGTGATATAATTTTGTTTAGACTTTCGAAGAAGACAAATTACCTCATTTCTAAGTATCTTAAAATTATTGGAGGTATCTATATTATTATCTCGTTTATATTTTTTGTATAATCTATTTCTTTTACGCATCTGTTTACGTATGTTATTATTCATCCATGGTAAATCACGGGGTCTAACAGTTATAGTTTTTGATGGGATATGATTAGCAACTAAGCTTAGCAGCTTTTGAGTAAAATTTGTTGCATAAACGTTCACATTTTCATCACAAATAGAAGTCCAATCGAAGTCGGATACTTCCTGACGAAGATCGTCATAGTTACCGCTTTCGTACAGCCAAATTTGCCGGGTAAATGGTTTAATAATTTGTCTCTTAAATTTAAATTCAAAATATTGGGCAATGGTACCTAATGTCTTGCATCAAAAATGGCCCACCCACCCCAGAGACCGCAACTGAATGCATGTTACTGACAAGTAGCAAATCAATGATAGAAGACGAGAATTCGGTATAGTTTGTTGGTTCATCTATGAGTTGGGTTAGATTGTATTGTTTACAAATATCTGATATTTTCCTTTCCGACTGTCTATTCAGCATGTTTATATTAAAATCACCTAATATAGTTATATCTGAAATACCAGTGTCTAGTGCCAACCCAATTGAATCGTCTATGTTTGCAAGGACTAACGGAGTTGAGTTAGGCGGTCTATAAAAGGTCCCTACTAAGATATTTCTATTTTTGATTTTTAACTCAATCCAAAGACATTCAATGTTTATTAATTCTAAGTCAGCTCTTCTTTTACAAGGTATGCCATTTTTTACATATACAACAATGCCACCGTGACTATCGCCTACTCGGTCTCGTCTAAAAGGTGTTTGAAAATCATCAAAAAGCAAGTCCTCAGTAGGAACAGAATCATTTAACCAGGTTTCTGTAAGGGAAATAACGTCGAAATGTCTAAACTCTGGTTCAATAATGCCGACTTTGTTCAATAAACTTTGAACATTATATTGAACTACAGAAAAATTGCCTTGGAATGCAGGAAAAGAAGACGATGTATCACTTTCTTGATCAAGCTCTGGTCCGGGATTCTTTTCGATATCGCCGGCTTGCTCAAGTAAAATAGCCAAAAATGTAAGGAATTCAAAATTAGTGAAGTCCTTAAAGCCCTTACATCTACTCATTCTCGTAATATACAGACCGATTCGCGCCCGATAAGTGTTAATGTCTACTGACATTCAGGTAATACAGTCAACAAGTGCATAAAGAAATTTGTCGGACGCGAACTGTCTCTGAATACCCATAATATTCCATTTTCGTGCAGATGTATCAACAAGAGGACATCGACTAAATAAAGAATTAGAAAAGCAATATAGGATAGATCGAGAAGAGAAATATAATAGGTGTAGAAAAGGAGACATAATGCGAAAAGCTGACACTATGTTCGAAGCAACAAACTATGTGATGAAAAGAGTTCCTGAGTGAAAACTCTATTTGGTCATACATTTGTTGGTTTATCTGCGACAACTTATGTGCGTGTTCGTGTTTAACATTTAGTACCGGAAACCCCAAAACGGATACCCTGGCAAACAATGCAGGCCCAGATCAGACGCCTGGTCAGGGCCTCCACTGTTTGCTAAAAGTTCAGTCATTTTCCAAATAAACTTTGATGAAAACACAAACTTACATCCCTAAATTTTAAAATGGACACCTGCTATAATATATAAGGAGAAAGATTCCATTTGGTACAAAAAGGGTTAATATATGAAACAGTTTCAGTCGTCATTTCATGTTTGAATAGAAGAATACTGACAACAAAAATTCTATTAAATGCAATCTTTACAGACAGAATTTTATTGATCCTACCATGTGACAGGACCAACCTATAAAAATAGCCATCGGAAGAGATGGCAAATCCCCCGACCAAAAGCCAATATGGCCTTCAGAAGATTGTTCACCAATAGAAAGTGCACCAGAATTAAACCACATATCACAAAAGTATTGCAGTTATGGCCATCGCAAGATTATACTGTCAGGGGAGATAACTAAAAAACCAGGGCACCCATAAATGTGGTTCTTGTGCATGACATGCCTGCTTAAGCTCATGTAATTCTGCACAAAGTACCATCAATATGTCTCAAAAGGTATTGGAGATATAGTGATCACAAGCTGGTCATACTGTTATATTGGAAGGGTAGATAACTCAAATACCACAGCAACAACAGTTGTGGTTCTTGCACATGACATCCCTTCTGTACCTTGTATACAATTGTGCTAAGTTCCTTCAATATATCTCAAAGGGAGTTGGAGTTATGGCCATCACAAGGTTATATTGCCAGGGGAGATAACTAAAAAACCAGAGCACCCAGAGTTGTAGTTCTTGAGCATGACACACCTGCTTAACCTCATGTTCATCTGCACCAAGTACCACCAATATGTCTCAAAGGGTATTGGAGGTACGGTGGTCACAAGGTTGTCATACTGTTATATTGGAAGGGGAGATAACTCAAATATCATAGCACCCAGAGTTGTGGTTCTTAGGCATGAAGCGCCATCTCAACGTTGTATACAATTGTGCCAAGTACCATCAATATATCTCAAAGGGTATTTGCGTTATGGCCATCACAAGGTTATATTGTCAGGGGAGATAATTAAAAAACCAGGGCACCCAGAGTTGTGGTTCTTGCACGTGACACACCTGCTTAACCTGATGTACAACTGTACCAAGTATCATCAATATATCTAAAAGAGTGTTGGAGATGTGGCCATCACAAGGTAGTGATTCTATATTACTGGAAGGGGAGATAACTAAAAACACGGCACGCAGAGTTGTGGTTCTTGTGCATGACACACTGTCTCTGCCTTGTGAACAACTGTGCTAGGTAACATCAATATATCTTAAAGGGTATTGGAATTATGGCCATCACAAGGTTGTCACTCTATTTTATTGGAAGGGGAGATAACTCCAAAACCATGGCAACCAGAGTTGTGGTTCTTGTGCATGACACGCCGTCTCAGCCTTGTGAACAACTGTGCCAGGTACCATCAATATATCTCAAAGGGTATTGGAGTTATGGCCATCACAAAGTAGTCATTCTATTTTATTAAAAGGGGAGACAACTAAAAAAGTATGGCATCCAGAGTTCTGGTTCTTGCGCATGACACGCCGTCTCAGCCATGTGAACAATTGTGGCAAGAACCATCAATGAATATCAAAGGGTATAGGAGTTATGGCCATCACAAGGTTTCACTCTATTTTATTGGAAGGGGAGATAACTCCAAAACCGTGTCAACCAGAGTTGTGGTTCTTGTGCATGACACGCCGTCTCAGCCTTGTGAACAACTGTGCCAGGTACCATCAATATATCTCAAAGGGTATTGGAGTTATGGCCATCACAAAGTAGTCATTCTATTTTATTAAAAGGGGAGATAACTAAAAAAGTATGGCATCCAGAGTTCTGGTTCTTGCGCATGACACGCCGTCTCGGCCTTGTGAACAATTGTGCCAAGAACCATCAATGAATCTCAAAGGGTATAGGAGTTATGGCCATCACAAGGTTGCGTCTACGGACGGACGGACGGACGTTCTCACGGATGTATACTTATGTGGCTATTTTTGGCAGGATTGATACTTAAGTGGCTACTTTTAGCCACTGAAAAGAAGTATTTTCGGTGTCTAACGGAATAAATCCCATAGACTTACATTGATTCTGTCCATTTACATAGCCACCTAACTATACATTTGTTGGTGCGGACAGACGGACGGACGGACGCCAGGCTGATCGCTATATCCCCCGAACCTATTCGGTCGGGGGATAAAAAGGATGATTTGTGGTTCCGGAAGGCTAAAGTTAACAACTTAATTTGTATATATTGTATTATGGAAACACCGTTCTTAAACAGGGACTGTCGGAACCTGAATGTTACAAAGATTAGGTTCAAATTCAAAAGAATATTGGACAATGGTGGTTTCATCACGTGAACAAGTCCGTGAAATGAACACCCCCTAAACCCAAATTTAGATAGAGAAAACTGGGGTTTACGGGGGTATTTATTATTTTTTCTTATTTCTGCTCCAAGACATAGGTTGTGGGTACTCGTTAGAGCCACCTCAACCATTATTTACAGTGTTCATTAGAAAAATATCACGGATTTTCATCAGAAAAGTAGCCGTTTTGAAAATGTGAAAAAATACACTGTGCCGCACGGCTGTGTTATCGTAATGTCTGTGCATTCAAGGAAAATCACTTCCAGGTATAAAAATTTAAGAAATATCAAGTAGCATCCATGTTATGCGACAAACATCGGTTATAGTATATATCTAACGCGATACACCGAATGGCTGCTTTTTGGTCCGCCGATTAAAGCCATCCTCGCTTAAGCGGGTAACTTAGGTAAATTTCGAAATGCAAAACATGTCTTGTGATAACGTGTTCACATCAAATGCAGACGCTGGACACCTTATCAGCCAAAATATCCTGGGCTATCTTTTGATCTTAGGAAATATAACGTCAACTTTACCGGGTCACATGACTGATTGATAGGTTTAGATTTAACGACACATCAACCCTTGTCGGTCATTTTTGCGTTGTCTCCCAGAGAAAGGGAGAAAAGAGATAGCTAGTAGATGAGATGAAATTGAGGGACAGGCGAGAAATAGGAAAATAAATGGAAGTGTAGAGACAGCAGAACAAACAGCGCTCCCCCTCTAAACCTACATGCTGAAAGAACAGAAGGCCTTGCCTAGCTGTAATTAAATCTTAGTAAGACACCCAAATGAAGCAAGATACATGTTACCTTTGCCTCACCCAACCACACCCACCGGGTCATATGACACGACGTAATCTTTGCAAATAGTGATGGGGAACACGGGGTCGCTTGCCGATCATAGATATACTCGATGGTTTTAACCCCCTTTTCCTGCTGAATAAATTGTTTCAGCCACATCCATTTCTGACTTTCAGCCAGTCATATTACATGTACTTGATTTAATGTAATCTTGGAATTCACAAACTGCATGACAAAGTGTGTAGATCTTTTTCAGAAGACATCTGATTTTGATCTACACTACTTGCAAAGTAGGGGTCGTCTTGGTCAAAAGACTAACGGTTTAATAAGTATTATTGTTTGACAATTTCAATTAGACACGAGTACAGCAGTAACGACAGTGACCATGCCCGATACTACACCAAATGCAACTGCAACACCAATAACATCCATGACAACAACTTCAACTGCACCAACACCGGCAACCACAGCTCCAACATTAACAACCACAACATCCTCGACAAGAGCTAGCGGGAAAGAGAAAACCACTTCGGTACGTGCAACAACAACGGACCCACCAAATATGGTGTCTTTGGTAAGATCAGTACCAACAACAACTGGAGTGTCAGCATCACCCTTAATTGCCATATCAACATCCGCGGCGGCGAGTACAACTATACATCAGAATTCGCCAGCAGTTTCTTTAGAAAAAGGTACGACAGAGGTTGTAGCGGCAAACACAACTGCTATTTTTTCTGCACCATTCAATGGGACGCTCACACACAGACCAAGGCGATGCTCGGGGATCATAACAGCACATCCGTCAACTGCAACATCTTTCATTCTGATTTTATCATCACTGTACAGTGCAGTCCGTCTATCCTGGTAAATTTTGAAAAGCCGGTTCCAAAAACATTTGGAGAACATGCCTTTGCATATAATACTCTGATGTGCATTTCTATTGTAGATGGGCGTTTCTAGCCCGAGGGATGACCTTGCTGAGCGGAACCGAGGCTACGCCGATGTTCCGCTCAGCACGATTATCCCGAGAGTTGGAAGCCCTAACCTACAACAGAATACCATATTATATTTTTTCTTGCACACCACCATCGAAAATTTAATTCGACTTTATTTAACATTTTCTTTTTCGCGCACTATACTTATGTAGTTTGCCTGGGTAAAACACAAGGGTAAGAACTGAATTTCTATCCCGAAAAAAGAAAAAAACACGAAATTCCTTATCAGGTGTGCAAGACTTTAAGAATCCTAAATGGGTGGGCGGGGTGGGTACAAAAATCCCTTCCGAGGGTCACGAGGCAGCCATGTTAAATTCTTTTTCTTGCATAGGGTCTACTATTCATTTCCGAGCATGGATTTTTAATAATGCAGTCACTTAGTTTGCCGCCGTCCTCCATATTATGTTAACAATGGCGTGATGTTTAGTGATGTCATGTTTCACAATGTGACGCCAACCATAACGACGGCGCATATTAGTTCGTATTCAACCCATACATATCAAAATGTGAAAATATACGATTTTTCCCCGTCCCTGGTTTAGAACACCAGGGTAAGTACAGAATTTCTATCCCAGGCTAAATTCATTCATCCCATCTACTCATTACTACCTTACTACTCACCAAGCTTCAGGATACACATTCCTGTGAAGTTTGAATCAAATTGGTCCAATGGTTTCGGGGAAGTTTGCATTAAGAGCAAATTTATTACATTTTATTATTCACATGTTTATCTCTGGGGACCATTTTGCTATAAAAGCAGAATCCCTTTTAGCTATTTTTGTGGTCCCCTAGCAACATTCCTATGAAGTTTGGCTGAAATTGGCCAAGGGGTATACGAGAAATTGTTGTTTAAAGATTTTTCTATTATAGCTCTGGTGGTCATCGGAGCAAAATCGGTAGAGCCATCTAGGAAAAATACGTGTGAAGTTTGACACAAATTGGCCGAAGTGTTTTGGGGTGTTTGTATTAAGAGGAAATGTTTCTTGTTTTATGTGTATGTATTTTTTTTTTCTTGATTCTATTTTAACCCATTTTGCTCATCAGAGCAAAACCGTTTTAGCTATTTTGGTAGAGGATAACCTAAGGAACATTCCTATGGAGCTTGAATGAAATTGGCTGATGGCATTGGGAGCTGTTTTTTAACAGCGTTCTTGATTAAAGGCCTTTATTCTTGTTACAGTAGGACACATTGTGTGTTCATAATTGTTTTATTGCCCCCTGTGATGTTCTTCTATAGCAGATCAAAGATGGCCTTTAACAGGGTGATTAGTAGCTCTTTTTAAATCCCCTGTCTGAGGCACTTAATGGGGAAAATCAATAAGGTAGCCTGTAGTCAACATTTAGTAAACTATTGATTTTCCCCAAGGAGGCCCCTTACCTGAAGACAGAGGCTTATCTTCAGTCAGCACTGAGGGGTGTATAATATTATGTAATGAAATGATAGTCTTCAATAATCAAGAATAAATGCCTTTAAGCTCCAGTGGCCATCTCCTTCATTGGTGTGGAAAAATTTAAGCTATTCTGGTAGTGAGCCTCCTAGGCAAAGTTTTTGTAAAGTTAGAATAAAACTGCTCCAAGGATTAAGCAGAAGTTTGTATTTGGAACAAATTGTTGACGGCCAGTGGACGACGGATAACGGATGTTCACCGATCACAATAGCTCATAATTAGCACGTGGAGCTCCGGTGATATAATTAGAGGTTATTGTATGGTCAAGGTGTGCCTCTTAGTCATATTGGCACAGGTTTGTCTTATTGGCCCGAGGGCTTAAATAGCCCGAGAGCCAATGACTTACCGGTGCCAATATGACTTAGAGGCACACCTTGACCATATCATAACCTTTTTACTACATACTTTCTATACTCTAAATCGACTGCATAGGAAACATCACACTACAGTCATTGAAATTAATGATAACATTAGTGAGCAATAATACAATGTAGCAGAAAAAAAGAAGGAAAGAAAAGTATAAAAGTTGTTTGCGAACACACAGATGGAGTTGTTTCCCTTAGACGCTACCTATTTTAGATTTGTTTACATTAGCAACGCTCAATGCTGACAACGCCCGCATTTCGTTATTGAAGCTATTTACGAGCCTTTTCGGGATTCTTCTTACAAACTAGTCTATGACACATCTAGAAAATGATCAATGAAAACAGAATTAACGAAAAGTTTGGACACAATACAAGCGTATAGTCTTTCAAAACGCAGTGAGACGTGACTGCACTTTTAATTTTGGACTCGTCCGTGTTTTAGGTAAGTCGCCTGCAGTGGGTATTTTTTACACTGGGCGATAGTTACCGTCATATTCTTAAACTTGCGCGCTGTTTAACCAGATTGACGACCAGTCGAGACAGTCTAGTAACACGACTCCCACCTTGGATATCTAGGGTTCGAAACTTAGGCAGATTTTTTTTTTTTTTTTTTTTTTTTTTTTTACTTTTTCTTAACATTTTTTCGTACCTATAAAATTGGAGCACAGGAGGTGTTTGTTTGTTTGTTTTTTCGATTGATTTGAGGTTTATTGTCCCCGTCAAGTTTGGAGAAGTTGCTTCCAGTTTTGTGGGTTTTTTACCCGACATTGAGATGAAATGACATCTCAAGCCCTGCCACCGAATAAAACTAAACGGGTTTAATAAATATGGACGGTCCAACCTGCACCACTTTGCCTGGGCAGGCTCGGACTTACTAAGCGGTTTACTATTGCTCATGTGTCGTTAGTTTCAGATCCGCTTGAAAGCATCGTGCAGCTCGAACTATTTCTCCAAGCCCCGATGGGCGGTGCCATCACATTAGATGTATATTCATGGAACGAGCACAAGCGAATCGTTGAAGCTCATATTCAAGAGGTATTATCAAAAATGTTACTATGATTGCACGTACGTTCACAGCCGTCAGTGAAGGCAAATGCGCTGTTGAAATGAATCTGAAAGAGTTTCGTTTGTTTGTATTTGGCTTTTACGGCCCAGGCATCACTATTCATGCCATTTTTGAGCCGGTCAGTTTACTTATCCACACTTATCCTGGGCAAGCCTATACGTAAGCGGTTAACCGGTACAGTGCACATTCTTTCTCCAGAAACTAACAATTGCCCTTCTTGAATCATCGGAAGGGAGGGAATGGACATCGAAAAGATTTCATGATTAATCTCCATGGGAAAGAATGTTGCTGACCCCGGCAGGTATCGAGCCCGCGTCCTATTGACCACCAGTCATACGCGCATCCGACTTAACTACCGAGGCCGGCATCCAAAAGATTTACAATGACATAAAAATATAATTGTTGAACATAAAACAAAGGAAACAAAATATTAAGGACGTAAATATAAAACAAGAGGCTCATGGGCCACTATGCTCACCAGAGCTTACGTGGGCACTGCCAAATTGCAGCCATGTATTTTAACATGATATCACTTTAATCTGCCAAATGAACCCCCATATCCAAATGAGCATCAATGTGGACTCAGTATATGAAACATTAGGCCTTTTATGAAGTAGAGGGGGTGGGGCATGGACCAAATGGAGCCCTGGTTGGTATCACTAAATGAGTCTTATCACAAAGAACAAGAATATATATGGTTTAGCAGTGGGGATCTGCATGGCTGGAGATAAAAGTGGAGGGGTTGGAGCATGCCCTGTCGTTCCCAGGAAAGCCCAAGATTGTTGTCCCTAAATGTGTCTCGTCATAAGGACCAAGTATATATATGGTTTAGGGGTGGGAATCTGAACGGTTTCCAAGATATCCTTTCATGAAGTGATAAAGGAGAGGACTGGCCCCTGCGGACACCCCTACAGTAGGTGTGCTAATAATAAGGAACAAGAACATATATGAATATGGGGTGGGGATTTGAATGGTTTCTGAAATATATGGCCTTTTATGAAGTGGAAGGGCGGGGCACATTGCCTCAGCACAAAGAAACCCCCAAGTTGGTGTGACTGAATGAGTCTTATCATAAGGAACAAGAATATATATGGTTTAGGGGTGGGGATCTGAACTATTTTTGAGATATGTGGCTTTTAATGAAGTCAAGCGGTGGAGCAAGGCCCGGGCATGCCCCGGGGACTCACAAGCTGGTGTCAATGAATGTGCCTTATCATAAGGAAGATGAATATATATGGTGTAGGGGTGGGGCTCTGAACAGTTTCTGAGATATAAGGCCTTTTGTGAAGTGCAGGGGTGGGGCAAGGCCCAGGGAGACCCCCAGGTTGGTGTCAATGAAAGTGTCTTATCATAAGGAACAAGAATATATATGGTTTAGGGGTGGGGATCTGTAAGGTTTCCGAGATATTGTGATATTATGAAATGTAGGGGGTGGGGCATGGCCCCAGCACATCCCTGGGGACCCCCAGGTTGGTGTCACTGAATGTGTCTCATCATAATGAACAAGAACATATATGGTTTAGGGGTGGGGATCTGAACAGTTTCTGAGATATATGGGCTTTTGTGAAGTGAAGGGGTGGGGCATGGATCCGGCGCACCCCGGAAGACCCCCAATTTGGGGTCAATGAATGCGTCTTATCATAAGGAGCAAAAATATATATGGTTTAGGGGTGGGGATCTGTAAGGTTTCCGAGATATTGGGCCTTTTATGAATTGGAGGGGCGGGACATGGCCCCGGCGCATCCCGGGGGACCCCCAGTTTGATGTCACTGAATGCGTCTTATCATAAGGAACAAGAGTATATAGGGTTCAGGGGTGGGGATCTGAATGGTTTCCGAGATATTGGGCCTTTTATGAAGTGGAGGGGGTGGGGCATGGCCTCGGCACATCCCGGAGGACCTCCAGGTTGGTGTCACTGAATGCGTCTTATCAATAGGAACAAGAATATATATGGTTTAGGGGTGGGGATCTGTAAGGCTTCTGAGATATAGGTCATTTTATGAAGTACTGGGGGCGGGGCATGGCCCCGGCACAACCTACTGGACCCCCAGGTTGACATAAAAGCATATGGCTGAGAGAAGTTTACTAAAGGAACATTTCTATGAAAGTTTTGTCAAAATATCTGCAAAGGCTTTGTAGTTAATGCCATTTTTCAATTTTCCCCATTATAAGTCTATGGAAAATCTAAGTTGCCATAGCAACCAAACTAAAGAGCCGAATTTCATAAAAAACACAAAACATGTAAAGGCAAATATGGTGAATATTTCCATAAAGTTTCAGCCTCATAGAGCATACGGTTTCTGAGGAGATGATTTTTTAAATATTTTTTTTCTATTTTTTACATTTTGGTTTCCATGGCAACCATTAAAATTGAGCAGTAGGCCTAAAATCATATGGTAGATACTAGATTGCTTAAGGAACATTTCTATGAAAGTTTTGTTCCAATATCTGCAAAGGCTTGGCAGTTAATACCATTTTTCAATTTTCCCCATTATAAGTCTATGGGAGCTCTAAGTTGCTATAGCAACCAAACTAATGGGCCAATTTTCATAAAAAAACACAAACTTTCAATCCCCCAGCCCAAGGATGCTACTGATAAAATTTGGGCTGAATCGGTCCAGTGGCTTCAGAGAAGAAGATGTTTGAAAGTGTTGACGTCAGACGACGACAGACGACGACGACGACGACAACGACGACGCCGGACAACTGCCTATCCTATAAGCTCCCCCGGAGCCTTCGGCTCTGGTGAGCTAAAAATATCCACAACATCGTCGGAGAGGGATGCGCCCGGGTCAACGTTCCATGGGAGAAGTCCAACACAGACCACCAGCGATATGTCAGTAAGCTCAAGCCTGAGCAATCTGACCCTGACATCTGTGTCAGCCAGTTCGTCGCGAATTACGGTTGTTCCTAAAGAGAAGAGTTCCAAGAAGAGGACCTAAAAACAAAACCTGTAAAGGCAAATATGGTGAATAGTTTCATAAAGTCTCAGCCTCCTAGAGCATATGGTTTCTGAGAAGATGAGTTTTTAAGTATTTCTTTTTTTTTTCATTTTGGTTTCCATGGCATCCACTGAGTCCATCTTATCATAAGGAACAAGAATATATATGGTTTAGGGGTGGGGATCTCAATGGTTTCCGAGATAAATGGCATTTTATGAAGTGGAGGGGGTGGGGCATGTCCCCGGCACATCCCGGGGGACCCCCAGGTTGGTGTCACTTCATGCATCTTAGCATAAGGAACAAGAATATAATATAGTTTAGGGGTGGGGATCTGAATGGTTTCTGAGATAAATGGCATTTTATGAAATAGAGGGGGCAGGGCATGTCCCCGGCACATCCCAGGGGATCCCCAGGTTGGTGTCACTTAATGCATCTTATCATAAGGAACAAGAATATATATGGTTTAGGGGTTGGGATCTGTAAGGTTTTTGAGATATAAGGCATTTTATGAAGTGGAGGGGGTGGGGCATGGCCCCGGCACAACCTAGGGGACCTCCAGGTTGGCATAAAAGCATATGGCTGAGAGAAGTTTACTCAAGGAACATGTTTATGTAAGTTTTGTCAAAATATCTGCAATGACTTGGCAGTAAATGCCATTTTTCAGTTTTCCCCATTATAAGTCAATGGAAACTCTAAGTTGCCATAGCAACAAAACTAAAAGGCCAAATTTCATAAAAAACACAAAACCTGTTAAAGGCAAATATGGTGAATATTTTCATATAGTTTCAGCCTCCTAGAGCACATGGTTTCTGAGGAGATGATTTTTTAAGTATTTTTTGTCTATTTTTTTATTTTGGTTTCCATGGCAACCAACAAAAATGAGCAGAAGGCCTAAAATCATACGGCAGATAGTAGATCGCCTATGGAACATTTCTTTGAAAGTTTTGTCAAAATATCTGCAGAGGCTTGGCAGTAAATGCCATTTTTCTATTTTCCCCATTATAAGTCTATGGGCACTCTAAGTTGCCATAGCAACCAAACTAATGAGCCGATTTTCATTAAAAACACAAACTTTCAATCCCCCTGCCTAAGGATGCTACAGATGAAATTTGGGCTGAATCGGCCCAGTGGCTTCAGAGGAGATGTTGTTTGAAAATGTTGACGCAGACGACGCAGACGACGACGACGGACAACTGCCTATCCTATAAGCTCCCCCGGAGCCTTCGGCTCTGGTGAGCTAAAAATAAAGAAAATGACTTTAAACATAAAATAAAAATGAAACATTAAATATAAAAAAAAAATGTGCCGGACTCGAACCCTCGCCAAAAAACTTTCAGTGTGACTCGCAGTACATCGCATTAACCACTCGACCATGACTTCTACGTAGAAACTATACAAACATTGATTTATATCTTTAAAATCCCGAGAAAAAAAGATATCCACAACCTGCTTCCCCTAAAAAATGAAATCGACTCGTTACGCTTAAACTTTGAACTCTCAAAGGTCGTTGATAAACTATAAGAAAGGCAGAACTTATTTAAAAAGAAAACACAAGTGACTTTGTTTCGGAAGTAGCTTTGAGAAGTGGGACATTTTCATTGCGCGGGGTTGGGGTCGGGGATGGGGACACCCTTTCCCAACAGAGACTTAAAGCTCTTCATCAGTGAAGGGATCTACATGCATAACCTTGTTGCTTAGTCCTAATTGCTTCAGAGATTTTCTTTTTGACATGAGGACATCCCTGCTGTACTTGAAGGCATCGATCGTCCTTAAGATTTTTCGTCTACTGTTGATGAGCCAGATACCGATTTAAGATTGCCTGGTAGGCTTTCGGTGAGTCGCGATTCGTATTCCTGCGATTCAGATATGTATCTAAATCTACTGCTATTACTCTCTTCTTGGTCCAAAAGCCAGGTTGACAGTGATTCGGTGTCTATTTCTACGGCCATTTTGAAGCTTGTGGAGCACGAGTCAAACATTCTATTTCTATAGTAACCGAGTGAAGCGGTGCCAATACTGAAAGGCAGTGCCAAAACCCATATTACATTGATTGTGCCATCAAAATAGCGAAAAATGAGTCAGTATTGAAAGATTCTAATGCGATTTTCCTATGTATTCTATAGAAAGTATGTAATAAAAATGCATATGAAAGCAATCCAACCAGACATGCTACAGGTAACATTTTGTTGAAATCTGTCTGCAGGCTGTAAAAATATTTCAGTCTGAAAGTGTGAAGACTGACGACGGACAACAAAGGAGGACATCGGACACGGAGAGTGCCATTCTATGAGCTATCAAAAAGCCTTCGGCTCAGGCTTGAGGAATGATGAGTTCATGCGGACTGAACAAATTATTTGTCTAAATCGCGACGGAAGGTATTGAAACTGACGTAAAATCCATTTAGCCTCTCCCCCACCAAGTGGAATTCGTTTCGCTGACCGTTCCAATGTGGCTCTTCTGTCGAGGTTTATTGTTGTTATGGCTTGAATCCCTTATTTTATTTTGTTTCGGATAACCAATTGGCCACTTTGTGGGAGATATGGAGCGTTTTGCTCAGTGGTTAGTGCACTTGCCTCTGATGCTAGAGGTCCCGGGTTCGATCCCCGGCAGCGGCGATAAAATTTCGGTGTCCGAACACGCTCCATTGGCATCATTTGCAGGGATGAATGTCATAAAGTGCACCGTCCTTCGGATCGGGACGTTAACTGGAGGCCCCCTGTGAAGGGAGAACCATCCCCTGTGCCCTACCATAATTACATGATTAGTCTGTAGGTTTTTAATCCTGCAAAACTGGAGGGTATGTAATATACACCTGCCTAGAATGTCCTCGAGGGCGTATGGCAGTATATAGAGGAAGAAAAAGAAAAAAGAAAGAAATTGAATGTCCTTTTGGCTTCCCCCTATTGATTAGGGTCTAGTTGTTTCATGTTTGTGTTTCTTTCCCTTTGGTGTCTCTGATGGGAGCTGTGGGTTAATTTTGTCGATTCCTGATCATTGCCTTCACTTCTATTTTGAAGCTGACAAGGCTAACAAGAGAAAAGGCGAAACCGAAGGATGCTTCCCGAAGATGCGCACTAGTAGGAGGGTTATGTTAGTGAACTGGCAAAATATAGTGGTCCTATACACTTTGCAATTTCCCTCATGGCCCTCTGCCAGCGCATCAAGCGGCATTCCAGATACCCCAAAGCGGGTACACTGGCAAGCAGTGCAGGCCCAGATCAGACGCCGCGTTCTGCGGCGTCTGATCAGGGCCTGCACTGTTTGCTAAAAGTTCAGTCATTTTCCAAATAAATTTTGATGAAAACACAACCTGACACCCCTAAATTTTGAAATGGATTCCTGCTATATATAAGGAGGAAGATTCCATTTGGTTCAAAAAGGGTTAAATTGCCTTCAATACTGTTAGAGATTGGCTCCAGAAAAGCTTTCTTTTGAAAAAAAAAATAAGAAGAAGAAGGGTGTAATTCCCCTCAAGGCACTATCAGTGTATCAAATTTCTTTAAATTACAAATTTCTTAAAGATCGGACAAAAATGTAGAAGCTACCATGTTCAAGTTCACAAGGTCTCAAATGACCATTTTGACAAACAAGGGGACGTAACTATGCTATTGGGGACCGATCGAAACATTTTCGAACTCGTCCGAGATTTAATGCGTGTCATTGTTATCTGCAAGTTTCAAGAAGATCCAACACAAAATTAAGCAGCAACGCTGTTCACAATGTCAATAATGGCTATTTTGATAATCAGGGGGACTTAACTGTACTATGGTTGGTTCGACCTTACCCATTTTTGAACTCGTCTGAGATTTTATGCATGTCATTGATCTGCAAAATTCATGAAAAGCCAACAAAAATGAAAATGCGCTATACACAAGCGTTTTCCATAAGCAAGCCTTTGGGACTCAACAGTTGCCAAAGCAACAAAAGTTCTGGAGTGATTTTTCTAAAATGCATATGCAAGCAATCACCACCCAAAGGCATGTTACAGGCAAAATTGTGTTAATATCTGCTTGCAGGCTGCAAAGATATTACAGTTTGAAAGTATGGACGACGTACATTAGACAACGGAGGCTGCCATCTTATAAGGTCCCCCGGAGCCTTCGGCTCAGATGAGCTAAATAGCATTCAAGAAAACATGCCCAACATTAAAAAGGACCATAGCTCATGATTTTTTTTTCAGAATATATTCAGAAGTTTATCAAGCCATCTACTCTTTACTGCCACTCTGTTCACTAGGTTTCAAGGCTTTAGTTTCAACAGTTTCTGAGATATTTTGCTGACAATATTTCATCCATATTTTTTCAAAGGGCAATAACTCAGAAACGGGATAATAATCCTGATGAGGAACCATTTCGATAACTAACCCGTACGATAAAGTGCATTTTTCACATCTCCAAAATGGCTTCTTTTCTGATGAAAATCCTTTATATTTTTCTTATAAATGCTAATAACATTTGTTGTGTGTGCTCGTTAGAACCACCTCATTGAGGCGGTTCTAACGAGTACCCACAACCTATGTCTTGGAGCAGAAATAAGAAAAATAATGAATACCCCCGTAAACCCCAGTTTTCTCTGTATAAAGTGGGGTTCATGGGGGTCTTCATTTCATGGACTGGTTCAAGTGATGAAATAAATGTCAGTTATTTTTCACGAGAAATCCATATACGAAATTTAAAAATTCTAGCATGCGTAGTGAAAAAAAATACTATGCATCAAAAAGCATTCTATGTAAAAATGCCCAAAGTTACAAAGGGTCATCATTCATGAATTGGTTAAAAAGAAAATCAGGTCATCAATTCATCACTTTTAATCTTTACACAAAGATCACAAAATATTTCATATACCGTATTCGCCCTTATTACCGCACCGTGCGCTTAGTTTTTTCAAAACAGTGTAAAAAATTTGTGAGGAAAAATCTACCTAATTAGCGCACACTTCATACTGAAAACAATAGCTTCCGAGATGATGCATATTGATATTTAATGGAACGGAAAATGATACTTAAGCATTGCCTTCACTGTTGAAGAAATAACGGTAAGTTTTTGTAGATTTACTGTGAGAGCTTCAAGGGGTGTTACTGTAAAGTGTGCGCTTATGCATTTCCTTTTCAAAATTAGGTTTGGTGTGCGCTTATAGGAGCATGTGCGGTAATAAGGGCGAATACGGTACATATAATTATCGCTTAATTATTCTCATTACTCATCCTTATCTGGTTATATGCATAAACAACAATTATATTCCAGCGTTAAAAAATAATCATAGAAAAAATAAGGGGAATGGAAATACCTTCAGGGGAGATAACTCCTGCAAAAATATTTTTGTGTCCCATGTCAACAGGGGTCAACTCTTAACGAAAAGAATTTGCTCCTGGGGAGCACATTCTTTCCTTTAAGAGTAGACACCTTTATCATCGGGACAGGGCTTATAGAAAAGCGAACAGGAAGTCCTGAAAGTTGTCTCCCTTTGAAACATGGCGGACAAATCTGCCAGGTTTTCCCATTCACTTAATTTGGGTTGTGACAATTGATAACTTGTCTTCGGACACATGCAAGTAGCAAAGACTAAGATGAGCCTGCACAATCTGGGTCTTCCAACTCTGTCCCAAGAAGCTTGCTTATACGAGGACTGTTCAAATATGAATGCAAGTAGAACGTTTTCTCATGCACTAATGCGAAAATCACCTGGAAATAAATATCACAGCGTAAAAAAACATTTTACCTATACATTGATACCAAACCTGTTAAAATCCGTCCACTTTAGCCATGTATATCGTTCGATAAACACTGTCTACTCATGTATGCTAATACAAAACATGGTTGGAAGAAGGTCAGAGTACGCCGTTGAAATACGGTCCTATATTAAGAATCGTTGTATTCTTGGTATACGGTGCAAAGACATTTTTGATGAAATATGTTCGGTTTATGGGCATAATGAAATGTCTTTTCCGACAGTTTTTCGCTGGTGTAAGAAATTCAGCTGTGGGCTAGGCTCAACAGAAGATGCACCACATGATCGTCGGCCGAAAAGAGCAACATCTGCCAAGATGGTTGCTAGAGTGAAAGAAATAGGTGATACCGATGCACGATACACCACTAGGCAAATAGCTAGTATGGTTGGCATCTCGTTAAGAGCAGCTCATACAATTCTGAAACGGGATTTGAAAATGAGAAAGATCTGTGCTAGATGGATTCCCCATCTGTTGACAGATGAGCAGAAAAGGACACGCGTTCAGTGCGCCAAGAAGTTGCTTAAAAAGTTTCCAAATTACAATGCAAGGTCTTTCGCTAATGTCGTCACAGGTGACGAGACATGGGTTCACTTTTTTTAGCCAAAACGAAAGATTCAGAACAAAATATGGGCAACAAAGTATTGCAATAGACCATGCATTGCAAAGCGAACCATGAGCGTCAAGAAGGTAATGCATGCCATATTCTTTTCAAATCAGGGCCCTGCTATTCAGGTTGCTGTCCCTAAAGGCAAATCTGTAAATGCGAAGTTTTACAAGAATAAAGTTCTTCGAAAATTGAAGAAATATTTCAAAGAACGAAGACCCGCAACTGGTTTGGCCAATGTCAGATTGCTACATGACAATGCGTCATCACATAAGGCGTTCATTGTGCAAGACTATCTGAAGCAGGAAAAGGTTGTTGAACACCCTCACCCTCCCCCCCCCCCCCCTCCCCGTATTCCCCTGACCATGCCCCGTGTGACTTTTTTTTTCCTCCCGGGGCTGAAAAAAATACCTTTCTGGTCGAAAATTTGTACCGCGCAAATACCTCGGTTCTGCAATATTCCAGTGCCTTCATAGTATACCTCGAAAAGACTACCAAAATGCATTCAATGATTGAATCAGAAGACTGAAAGTTTGTATATCTGTTAAAGGTGAATACTTTTAGGGGACAAAATAAATTTTTCATCGAAATCTATCACGGAATCATTTTTATGTGCTTAGTTGCATTCATATTTGAACAGTCCTCGTACTCAACCTTGATTTAACACTAAAATAACGTTTATTGCTTAAAGAGGGAGCACCAATGAACATACATATACTGCATAGCAAAGACTCTGATCTGACTGCACAGAATCAATGATAAATACATCTAAAGGCACAGTTTCACTTGACGCAGCTCATACTATTGCGTATTGACTATAAGCAACAGTCGAACTAAAATGGCTCGAACCACTCCTAGAACATGAAAATATGTTCGAAACAGGGGAAATCCGAACCACTGAGGAATACTAGAAGTGCCGATCCAGCAGAGGTATAATATGCGATAATTTCATTTATGGGTTTGCCCTTTAATCGTCAACACTTAACGCATGTGACCCACAAAGAGGGTTGTCGCGTCGTTAAACACAAAATCATCATTGTCATGGTCTTGGTGAGATTGAATATAAATGTATGTTGTGTGTACTCATTAGAATCGCCTCATCGAGGCGATTCTAATGAGAACACACAACATGCATGTACAAGATAGAAGAAAATATCCTTTAATTATCCCTTACTGATTCTTAGCTAAAGGAATTCCCTATGGACTCAGAAACGGTTTCGACTCGGCCATGGTAAATGTGTCATCGGTGTTCGAGTCATCGATGTTACAGTTTATAGTAGTTTGAAACGCGGATACCAATGATACACGGGTGACCCTTTTACCATGGCTAATTAGAACTCCCTATAAAGCTCTTCCCATAGCTCCGAACATCCATTTAGTCAGCTTTTTGTGTACTATTTTTTCTTTAACAGGTATGTTGTTTGTACACAGTAGAAACGCCTCATTGAAGCGATTCTAATGAATATACGCAAAATTCCTTTATTTTAAAAGTGGAAAAGAATCCCCATTATGCCTCCTGATCTGGTGACATGAACAGCCCTCAGTAGTTCGAACTACCCCACTCTCGAACAAATGTTTATGCTAACAAATGTATTCAAGTTATTGATGTTCGATTCCGCCAGTTACTCCATCGGAATACAAAATTAAAAGCATTCTTTAATGGAAGAGTTAGGCTTGCACAGATGTCTAAATATAGGATCTTACATAAGCGCCCATGTATTATTGAATTTATTAAACGAGTTAAGGAAATCCCTTTTATTCCAAACGGGTTTAATAAATTCAGTATTACATGAGCACGTGGGCAATATTCTATTTATCATATGACATTTAAAACGCACGATTTTAACAGAAATGTCAACATTCCGCCAATAGCAAACGCGACGTCAACAAGGACGTCGTACTTGTAACGTTACGAGTCTATCTATCGCCCCCGCCCATCGGGGCTTGGAGAAATGGTGCTTCCACGCAGAGATGAATTTGACCACACACGAATACTGATAAACAGCTAAGAAGGACTAAGCCTGCCCAGGCAAAGCAGTGTGAGTCAGATCGTCCAATGCATATATGCTTTTTGGTTTCATTGGGCAGCAGGACTTGAGGTGTCATTTCACCTCAATGTCGGGTAAAATTCCCACAAAATTGGAAGTGCTGTCTCCAAAATCACCTAAATAGTGCTGACGGGGACGTTAAACCCCAATTCAAACAAACAAACAAACAAACGAAACTATCTCTGTAAATCTGCATATTTAACCCACTCGTGGATTACCGAATTTATTACATGGCGTTATATTCTCAGACGCATCGTCATATGATAAACACTTATCATTAGGCATGTAAACACATAAACACCCCTGCTCACATTCTTTTCTTGTAAGGCATCTTGATGGCACATAATGATAATATTCTTCGCAGATGCACACATTTTTTTTTATATCAAGATATTGAATAGTACGAGTAACAGATATGTAGTTGATAACAAGAGGCCCAAGAGGGCCTGTCGCTCCACCGGCTAACTTTAGACAATTGTCATATTTATTACATTAACCAATGGTATACTAGTGGACTCTTCTATTGCTATATGTTGGACCAGTCCATTTGTCATATAAGGGGTGTCAGGCCTATTTTTTTTTCTATTTTTGATGGAAAATTCTGTTAGCAAATAGTGCAGGCCCTGATCAGATATGGTGTTCTGTGGGGTCTGATCTGGGCCAGCACTGTTTGCCAAGGTAGCCATTTAGGATTTTCCCGCATGCAATGGGTAAAAAAGAAACAAGTGATCCACCCAAGGAATGTCCATTCTATATTTTTTGGACCCCAGAGCCATGGTTGGCAGGATTTATGTGAGTGACCATTTGGCATTGCTCCTTTCTAAATATCTAAAGCTCTGGGCCTTATGGTTTCAGAGAAGACTTTTTTAAGTTTTTCCTTTTATAAGTCTATGGGAACTAATATGCCTCTGGGCGTGACCAATTTTTTACCCCAGGGGCATTGTTGGCAGGATTTATTTGAGTGACCACTTGACGTTGCTGCATACTTAATATCTAAGCTCTGGGCACTGATGGTTTCAGAGAAGATTTTTGTCAGTTTTTCCCAGTATAAGTCTATGGGAGCTAATGGGCCTCAGGGTGTGGCCAATTTGGACCCCAGGGGCATAGTTGGCAGGATTTATGCAGATGAATACTTCAAGTTGCTACATACTAAGCTCTTGGCCTTATGGTTTCAGAGGAGAATAGTTTCAAGATTTTGTCATTATTAGTCTATGGGAGCTACTAAGCACCGGGGCGTTGCCAATTTGGACTCAAGAGTCATAGTTCGCAGGACTTAGTAGGTGACCACATAACTTTGCTACATACTACAGTTCAACCTGTATTAAGCAAGTGCCTAAGGGATAGTCAAAATATGCTTGCTTAAGACAGGTTCTTGCTTAATACAGGTGAAATTTAACACATCTGCCTTTCTTGGGAACTGAATGCCTGCTTGCTTAAGACAGGTTGCTTGCTTAATAGAGGTGGCCACTAAGACAGGTTTTACTGTAAATGTCTTAGCTTTAGGCTTTATGGTTTCAGAGAAGAAGTTTTTCCGTTTATTGGTCTATGGAAGCTAATGAGCCAAAGGTGGTGGCCATGGCGGCCATGTTTTTTGTCTGATCAAAATTTCTTCAATGAATCTGACAATGGTAGACACAAGGAACATTCATGAAAATTAAGAACGAAATCCATTTAGCGGTTTTGGAGGAGAAGATTAAAAAAAAAAGATCCCTTTATGAGTCTATGGAAGCTAATTAGCCAATGGGCGTGTCCATGGCGGCCATGTTTTTTGTCTGATCAAAATTGCTTCAAGGAATCTGACAGAGGTCCACCCAAGGAACATTCATGCAAAGTAAGAATGAAATCCATTACGTTGAGCGGTTTTGGAGGAGAAGGTTTTTAAAACTTTTCCCCATATAAGTCTTTGAAAGCTAATGAGCCAAGGGGCATGGCCATGGCAGTCATGTGGGGCATGGCCATGGTGGCCATGTTTTTTGCCTGATCCGAATTTCTTCAAGGAATCTGACAGAGGTCCACCCAAGGAACATTCATGCAAAATAAGAATAAAATCCATTGAGCGGTTTTGGAGGAGAAGATTTTTAAATATTTTTTTTTGCTTTCGATGCCATTTTGTTCTGCATGTAACAAAATTCTTTGAAGGAATTCAGAAGAGGACTATGTGAGAAACATTCCTGTGAAGTTTGGTTACAATCGACCAAGTAGTTAAGGAGGAAATGTTTAAAGAAAAAAGTTAACGCACGGATGCACAACCGTACAGACGCACAACAGACACAGGGCCATAACATATAACATAAGACCCGCCGGTCTTTGGCTAGTGGAGCTAAAAAATGAACAGATTTATGTTTTTATTTCTTTATTTATTTATTTTTTCCTTTCCTCCGTCGGATTCGGTATGCCTCCCTTTTCAACTAAGCCATTTTAACCCTCAGGGATCTGGAGAACTGTTGACACTGTAGTATAATTAGGTCTAATAAATCAATCTCCCTCAGTATTTTGAATTTATTTTGAAACATCAAGTCGTATAAATAGAGTTTGTGTTGATGGGCATGTGAAATTTCTGATGTTTTGAATTTTAGAATGACAATTTGTAGGTGGACCTCTATAGATATGTGATAGTCAGCAAAATTGGAGGAGATTAATTCAGATACAGGAAGGTACTTTTAAATAAATAAATAAATAAATAAATAAACAAGAACTTTTGAAGAATAGAAGACTTTTTTAACATTACACTACATGTTATATAGTGAAAATAAACCCCGCCCACTGCAGCCATGTTTTATGTCGGATAAAAATTTCTTCAAGGAAACTGACAGAGGTCCACCCAAGGAACATGCATGCCAAATAACTATGAAATAAAACAATAACTTTTGCAGAAAATATTTTCAGCATTACACTATATGTTATATAGTGAAAATAAGCCTCGCCCATGGCGACCATGTTTTTTGTAAGATCAAATTTTTTTCAAGGAATCTGACAACAGTCCACCCAAGGACAATTCATGCAAATTACAATGAAATCCCACAAGTACTTTTGCAGAAAATGATTTTTTAGCATTACGTTATATGTTAAATAGTGAAAATAAGCCCCGCCCATGGCGGCCATGTTTTTTGTCGGATCAAAATTTCTTCAAGGAATCTAACAGAGGTCCACCCAAGGAACATTCATGCAAAATAAAAACAAGGCATCGCATGCGATACAAATCCCCTCGCACTAGACAACTTCGTGTGTGGAAAACACTGAAATGGCAAAAGTCCAACTTGCTTGAGATATTATCATATGCAACATTTGTGTAAAGTTTGTTTAAAAATCCTCCAATAAATGTACATTCTAGAGTGATGACGTTTCTCTAAAAATAGCCATAGTGACCTTGACTTGAGGCCATGACCACGAAAGTAGATCTTGCTCAAGATATTATCATAAGCATCTTTTGTGTGAAGTTATATTAAAATCTGTTAATAAATGTAGGCGGTAGAGCGATGACAAAGTTTTTGTAAAGATAGCCACAGTGACCTTGACTTTGAGGTCATGACCTTGAAAGTTGAAGTAAGTCGAGATATTATCATAAGAAACATTTGTGTGAAGTTCTATTACAATCCATCATTAAATGTAGGCGCTAGAGCGATGACAAAGTTTTTCTAAAAATAGCCACAGTGACCTTGACCTTGAAAGTCTAAATAGCTCGAGAAATTGTCATAAGGAACATTTGTGTGAAGTTATATTGAAATTTGTGAAAAAATGTAGTCACTAGAGCAATGACAAAGTTTTTCTAAAAATAGCCACAGTGACCTTGACCTTGAAAGTCAAACTCGCTCGAGGTATTGTCATAAGGAACATTTGTGTGAAGTTATATTGAAATGGATGAAGAAATGTAAGCGCTAGAGCCATGACAAAGTTTTTCTAAAAATAGCCACAGTAACCTTGACCTTGAAAGTGGAACTCACTAGAGATATTGTTATAAGGAACATTTGTGTGAAGTAATATTGAAATTGGTGAAAAAAAATGTAAGCGCTAGAGCAATGACAAAGTTTTTCTAAAAATAGCCACAGTGACCTTGACCTTGAAAGTCAAACTCGTTCGAGGTATTGTCATAAGCAACATTTGTGTGAAGTTATATTGAAATCAGTGAAGAAATGTAGGCGCTAGAGCGATAACAAAGTTTTCTAAAAATAGCCAGTGACCTTGACCTTGAAAGTCGAAATGGTGAGATATTGTCATAAGGAACATTTGTGTGAAGTTATATTGAAATCGATGAAGAAATGTAAGCGCTAGAGGGATGACGAAGTTTTTCTAAAAATAGACACAGTGACCTTGACCTTGAAAGTGGAACTCGCTAGAGATATTGTCATAAGGAACATTTGTATGAAGTTATATTGAAATTAGTGAAGAAATGTAATTGCTAGAGCGATGACAAAGTTTTTCTAAAAAATAGCCACAGTGACCTTGACCTTGACGCCTTGACATTGATAATCGAACCCGCTTGAGATATTGTCATAAGGAACATTTGTGTGAAGTTATATTGAAATCAGTGAAGAAATATAGGCGATAGAGCGATGACAAAGTTTTTTCTAAAAATAGCCACAGTGACCCTGACCTTGAGGCCATGAGTTGGAAAGTCGAACTCGCTGGAGATATTTTTATAAGGAACATTTGTGTGAAGTTATATTGAAATTGGTGAAGAAATGTAGGCGCTAGAGCGATGAAAATGTTTTTCTAAAAATAGCCACAGTGACCTTGACCTTGAGGTCATGACCTTGAAAGTCCAACTCGCTCAAGATATTGTCATAAGGAACATTTGTGTGAAGTTATATTGAAATCAGTCAAGAAATGTAGGAGCTAGAGCGATGACAAAGTTTTTCTAAAAAAAGCCACTGTGACCTTGACCTTGAAGCCATGACCTTAAAAGTGGAACTCGCTCAAGATATCTTTATAAGGATCATTTGTGTGAAGTTATATTGAAATTGGTGAAGAAATGTAAGCGCTAGAGCGATGACAATGTTTTTCTAAAAATAGCCACAGTGACCTTGACCTTGAGGTCATGACATTGAAAGTCCAACTCGCTCGAGATATTTTTATAAGGATCATTTGTTTGAAGTTATATTGAAATTGGGGGAGAAATGAAGGCACTAGAGCCATGACAAAGTTTTTCAAAAAATAGCCAGAGTGACCTTGACCTTGAGGTCATGACCTTGAAAGTCGATCTTGCTCCAGATATTGTCGTAAGGAACATTTGTGTGAAGTTATATTAAAATCGGTCAAGAAATGTAGGCGCTAGAGCGATGACAAAAGTACGTACGTGGCGCTAGAGCGATGACAAAAGTATGTACGTACGTGGCGCTAGAGCGATGACAAAAGTACGTACTTACGTACGTACGTATGGGACAAATGCTATATCCCCCCTCACAACTATGTTGTGCGAGGGGATAATGAAATCCAACAGGTGGGTTTAGAGGAGAAGATGTTTAAAGATTTTTAATTTTTTGTGTGGTTTTGTTGCCATGGCAACCAGAGTTCTGGGTATAACAAAATTCTTTGAAGGAATTTAGAAGAGGACTAAGTTAGGAACATTCCTGTGAAGTTTGGTTACAATTGGCCCAGTAGTTTAGGAGGAGAAGATGTTTTAGCATTACACTTTATGTTAAATAGGGAAAATAAGCCCCGCCCATGGCGGCCATGTTTTTTGTCGGGTCAAAATTTCTTCAAGGAATCTGAAAGGGGTCCACCCAAGGAACATTCATGCAAAATAAAAATGAAATCCAACAGGTGGTTTTGGAGGAGAAGATTTTTAAAGATTTTTATTTTTTTTTTTTGGTTTTGTTGCCATGGCAACCAGAGTTCTGGGTGTAACAAAATTCTTTGAAGGAATTTAGAAGAGGACTATGTAAGGAACATTCCTGTGAAGTTTGGTTACAATTGGCCCAGTAGTTTAGGAGGAGAAGATGTTAAAAGAAAAAGTTAACACACGGACGCACGGACGCACGACGGACACAGGGCCATGACAATAGCCCCGCTGGAATTCGGCCAGTGGAGCTAAAAATAAATTCTTTTTTATATGACCAAAATTTAAATGATTAAAAGTACTGCAGACCCTGAATGACCTTCAACCGTTGCTAGACATCTGTGTACATTTATTAGACATCTTTAACCAACTACAGCAGAACTTTGATGGCTCGAGCACCGATGGCTCGTTTACTATATATATGGCTATGTCGATCCCGTTTTTAAGTCCATAGGGCACTCCATACATAAGAAGTAGTGCGGGATAATTAATGAGTTCTTCAGCTTTTAATGTATGATGTGTGTACTCATTAGAATCGCCTCATTATCGATGCGATTCTAATGAGCACGTACAGCATACATTTTTATATAGAACACCGAAAAGATATCCCACAAATAACTCTATTATGCCTACTGGTATGGCGCTAATAGTAACCCTCCAGGCTCAAACTCTCGCTGTCGAGCAAATTTTCGTGGCCCAAACGTTGTTCGAGCCATCAAAATTCGACTGTAAGTAACAGTTTTAGCTCTAGAATACAAAATGTAACCATCAGTCAACAATGTATATCCAAATTTTCAAATTAGTGAAAGAACAATGGCACAGAATATACCTACAGCTATATCCAATAACAAACACACAATGGAAACAAAAAAATGCCGTTGGCTGGATATCCAGGCAGGCATACAAATTGAAAGTCAGGCACCGGCGACATAACAAAATGCACAGCCAGTGTTATGTGGTATTCACCATATTTGCATTATTTGCTGGCTCCCAGCTTGCACATTGTCAATATTGGAAAATCAGGTATCCAGACCCCCCTGACCTTTCAAGGTCAGGGGGTCTGGTTACCTGTTTTCCCAACACTGATAACCTTCAGACTAGGAACCAGCAGTTAATGCAAATAAGGTGAATGGTAAAACAAGAGGCTCAGGGACCACTACGCTCACCAGAGGTCAAGTGTGAAAAATTTGCCCAGCCTCTGGCAGTCATTTTTCAACAACCCACTGTGTTTTGATTCAGTTCTTGTAATTAAACGTTTCCAGTCCTTTTTACCATGCATAGGCATGGTAGCCATCTTGGCCATTATTACTGACTTCCGTTTAGTTGACTGTAAATATTAATTCTGAAGCCATTGGCTAAGAATGAATCAGAAAACTCTACTGTTTTGTCTTTTTTTCATTGAAAATTCCGAAGTGACCAAATATGACTTTGACATAAAATAGGTCAAGGTCAGATCAACCGAGTATGACAATCTGAGCAAGCCTGCTAAGATTATTAATTTTGATCCCACCAGCTACAACAGAATATGAATAATCCATGGTTTGCCTCTTCCATATACAAAGATCTTACTGATCAATGATACTCTTGACTTAAAATACTGATGGTAAACAAAGGTCATCATCTGAAAATACTTGGTTAGGGCCCACGAGTCCCCAAAGCTGTATACCAAGTTTCAAGGTCATCGGCCGTATGGTTCCTGAAAAGAAGATTTCCGAAGGATTTAACCTTATGAGGACATGCCAGTCAGTTTGGTTGTATGACTCCAGTCCTGCAAATAAATTTTCACTGCCTCAACCCATAGAGGCTCCATTTGTAATTTGGTTTCAATCAGCCTGAGAGTATAGTTAGAAGATAAAACAAGAGGGCCATGATGGCCCTGGATCGCTCACCTGATCCATAGAGTACACAGTGGTCTCCGGGGAGGGCCATTATTGACCCCAGGGCTATAATGTTGAAGGAGGTCTAAAAAGGTGAAGCTTCATACCAAATATAAACAAAGGCTATAATTTGAACAATCTTGGCAAAGGTCCACTAGATGAAGCTACAAACCAAATATCAAAGATCTGGGCCTTGCGGTTTCAGAGAAGAAGATTTTTCAAGATTTACCCTATAGAAGTGTATCTAAAACCAAAAGGGCTCTGGAGCGGGGGTATTTTTGGCCAAAGGGCTATAATTTGAACAATCTTGGTAGGGGTCCACAAGATGAAGCTTCATACCAGATATCAAAGACCTGGGCCTTGCGGTTTCAGAGAAGAAGATTTTTAAAGATTTTCCCTATATAAGCCTATGTAAAACCAAAGGGTCCCGGGGCAGGGGCATTTTTGGCCCCAGCACTATAATTTGAACAATCTTGGTAGGGGTCCTCTAGATGAAGCTTCAATCCAAATAGCAAAGACCTGGGCCTTGTGGTTTCAGAGAAGAAGATTTTTAAAGATTTTCCCATATAAGCCCATATAAAACCAAAGGGCCCTGGGGCGGGAGCATTTTTGGCCCCAGCACTATAATTCGAACAATCTTGGTAGGGGTCCACTAGATGAAGCGTCATACCAAATATCAAAGACCTGGGCCTTGCGGTTTCAGAGAAGAAGATTTTTAAAGATTTTCGTTATATAAGCCCATGTAAAACCAAAGGGCCCCGAGGCGGGGGCATTTTTGGCCCCAGCACTATAATTTGAACAATCTTGGTAGGGGTCCACTAGATAAAGCTTCATGCCAAATATCAAAGACCTGGGCCTTGTGGTTTCAGAGAAGCAGATTTTTAAAGATTTTCCCGCTAAAAACCCATGTAAAACCAAAGGGCCCCGGGGAGGGGGCATTTTTGGCCCCAGCATTATAATTTCAACAATTTTGGTAGGGGTCCACTAGATGATGCTTCATGCCAAATATCAAAGACCTGGGCCTTGTGGTTTCAGAGAAGAAGATTTTTGAAGATTTTCCAATATAAGCCCATGTAAAACCAAAGGGCTCCAGGGCGGGCGCATTTTTAGCCCCAGCACTATAATTTGAACAATCTTGGTAGGGGTCCACTAGATGAAGCTTCATACCAAATATCAAAGACCTGGGCCTTGCGGTTTCAGAGAAGAAGATTTTTCAAGTTTTTGGTGAAAAAAATCTATTTTTGGCTCCTGTGACCTAGATGTGCAACGGACCCGAACCATTTCACCTAAGGATCATTCCTGTGAAGTTTGGTCAAAATCCGATCAGTGGCTTAGGAGGAGATGTCGTTTGAAGAAATTGTTTACGCACGGATGACAGACAAAAAGTGATCCTAATATTAATCACAAGAGGGCCATGATGGCCCTGGATCGCTCACCTGATCCATAGAGTAACAAGTGGGCCTCTGGGAGGGCCATTAATGACCCCAAGGTTATAATGTGCATAATGTTGAGGGAGGTCTAAAACGGTGAAGCTTCATACCAAATATCAAGGCTATAATTTGAGAACTCTTGGCAAAGGTCCACTAGATGAAGCTACACAAAAAATATCAAAGACCTTGGCCTTGCAGTTTCAGAGAAGAAGATTTTTTTAAAGATTTTCCCTATACAAGCCTATGTAAAACCAAAGGGCCCCGGGGTGAGGGCATTTTTGGCCTCAGCACTACATAAGCCTATGAAAAACCAAATGGCCCCAGGGCAGGGGCATTTTTGGCCTCAGGGCTATAATTTAAACAATCTTGATAGAGGTCCACTAGATGAAGCTTCATACCAAATATCAAAGACCTGGGCCTTGCTGTTTCAGAGAAGAAGATTTTCAAAGATTATCTCTGTATAAGTCTATGTTAAAACAAAGGGCCCCGGGGCTGGGGCATTTGTGGCCTGAGGGCTATAATTTGAACCATCTTGGTAGAGGTCCACTAGATGAAGCTCCATACCAAATATCAAAGATATGGGCCTTGCAGTTTCAGAGAAGATTTTAAAGATTTCCATATATAAAGAAGAAGTAAAACAAAGATCAGGAATCGATACAATTAACTTACTCCACCCATCAAAGACACCAAAGGGAAAGAAACACAAACATGAAGCCACCAGACCATAATGGAAACCTAAACAAAGGATGGCCATAAGGACATTTACTCTCCCACAAAATGGCCAAATGGCCATCCAAAATAAAAAGACACATGTGATACACACAGTGAGTAGTAACAAACAACAACATAAATAAACCGCCACAGAAGAACCGGCTTGGAACGGTCAGTGGAAAGAATTCCACTGGGGGGGGGGGGGGCTTAAATCGATTTTACGTGGCCACAATCCTCGCCCTTTGTTCCGTCGCGATTTAGACAAATAATTTGTTCAGTCCCCATGAAGGCCTCCTAACTCATCAGTGCAACATCTCCGTGAACACAAATAATCAAAAAACCACAGAGGTGAGACAACGGTGAGGACTCGACAGCAAAAAACCACTGAAATGCTGGAGCAAAAGAAAACCAAGTTAGACTCCGAAGGGTCCGACCATAAGTCTATGTAAAACCAAAGGGTCTCGGGGTGGGGGCATTTTTGGCCCCAGGTCTATAATTTGAACAATCTTGATAGAGGTCCACAGGATGAAATTTCACACCAAATATCAAAGACCTAGGCCATGTGGTTTGATAGAAGAAGATTTTTAAAGATTTTCCCAATATAAGTCTATGTAAAATCAAAGGGCCCCAGAGCGGGGGCATTTTTGGCCCCAGGGCTATAATTTGAACAATCTTGGTAGAGGTCCACAAGATGAAGCTTCATACCAAATATCAAAGACCTGGACCTTGCAGTTTCTGAGAAGAAGATTTTTAAAGATTTTCCTAATATAAGCCTATGTAAAACCAAAGGGCCCCGGGGCGGGGGCATTTTTGGCCCCAGCACTATAATTTGAACAACTTTGGTAGGGGTCCACTAAATGAAGCTTCATACCAAATATCAAAGACCTGGGCCTTGCGGTTTCAGAGAAGAAGATTTTTAAAGATTTTTCCATATATAAGCCTCTGTAAAACCAAAGGGCCCCGGGGCAGGGCTATTTTTTGCCCCAGCACTATAATTTTAAGAATCTTGGTAGCGGTCCACTAGATGAAGCTTCATACCAAATATCAAAGACCTGGGCCTTGCCGTTTCAGAGGAGAAGATTTTTAAAGGTTTTCCCTATATAAGCCCATGTAAAACCAAAGGGCCCCGGGGCGGGGGCATTTTTGGCCCCAGCACTATAATTTGAACAACCTTGGTAGGGGTCCACTAGATGAAGCTTCATACCGAATATCAAAGACCTGGGCCTTGAGGTTTCAGAGAAGAAGATTTTTAAAGATTTTTCCTATATAAGCCCATGTAAAACCAAAGGGCCCTGGGGCGGGGGCGTTTTTTGCCCCAGCACTATAATTTGAACAATCTTGGTAGGGGTCCACTAGATGAAGCTTCATGCCAAATATCAAAGACCTGGGCCTTGGGGTTTCAGAGAAGAAATTTTTTTAAGTTTTTGGTGAAAAAAATCTATTTTTGGCTCCTGTGACCTAGATGTGCAACGGACCGGAACCATTTGAACAACTTTGAAAGGGGTCCACCTAAGGATCATTCCTGTGAAGTTTGGTCAAAATCCGATCAGTGGTTTAGGAGGAGATGTCGTTTGAAGAAATTGTTTACGCACAAATGACAGACAAAAAGTGATCCTAATATTAATCACAAGAGGGCCATGATGGCCCTGGATCGCTCACCTAATCCATAGAGTAACAAGTGGGCCCCGGGGAGGGCCATTATTGACCCCAGGGCTATAATGTGCATAATGTTGAGGGAGGTCTAAAAAGGTGAAGCTTCATACCAAATATCAACAAAGGCTATAATTTGAATAATCATGGCAAAGGTCCACTAGATGGAGCTACACCCAAAATATCAAAGACCTGGGTTTTGTGGTTTCAGAGAAGAAGATTTTTTTAAAGATATTCCCTACATAAGACTATGTAAATCCAAATGGCCCCAGAGCGGGGGCATTTTTGGCCTCTGGGCTATAATTTAAATAATCTTGATAGAGGTCCACTAGATGAAGCTTCACACCAAATATACCTGGACCATGCTGTTTCAGAGAAAAAGATTTTCAAAGATTATCTCTTTATAAGTCTATGTAAACCCAAAGGGCCCCAGGGCGGGGGATTTGTAGCCCCGGGGCTATAATGTGAACAATCTTGGTAGAGGTCCACTAGATGAAGCTCCATACCAAATATCAAAGACATGGGCCTTGCAGTTTCGGAGAAAAAGATTTTTAAAGATTTCCCTATATAAGTCTATGTAAAACCAAAGGGTCTCGGGGCAGGGGCATTTTTGACCCCAGGTCTATAATATGAACACTCTTGATAGAGGCCAACTAGATGAAATTTCACACCAAATATCAAAGACCTAGGCCTTGTGGTTTCACAGAAGAAGATTTTTAAAGATTATCCCTTATAAGTCTAAGTAAAACCAAAGGGCCCCGAGACGGGGGCATTTTTGGCCCCAGGGCTATAATTTGAACAATCTTGGTAGAGGTTTACAAGATGAAGCTTCATACCAAATATCAAAGAACTGGGCCTTGAGGTTTCAGAGAAGAAGATTTTTTAAGATTTTCCCTATATAAGCCGATGTAAAACAAAAGGGCCCTGGGGCGGAGGTATTTTTGGCCCGAGAACTATAATGTGAACAATCTTGGTAGCGGTCCATCAGATGAAGCTTCATACCAAATAGCAAAGACCTGGGCCTTGCGGTTTCAGAGAAGAAGATTTTTAAAGATTTTCCCTATATAAGCCCATGTAAAACCAAAGGGCCCCGGGACGGGGTCATTTTTGGCCCCAGCACTATAATTTGAACAATCTTAGTAGGGGTCCACAAGACGAAACTTCATACCAAATATCAAAATCCTGGGCCTTGCCGTTTCAGAGAAGAAGATTTTTAAAGATTTTCCCTATATAAGCCCATGTAAAACCAAAGGGCCCAGTGGAGTGGGCATTTTTTGCCCCAGCACTATAATGTGAACAATCTTGGTAGGGGTCCACTTGATGAAGCTTCATACTAAATATCAAAGTTCTGGGCCTTGCGGTTTCAGAGAAGAAGATTTTTAAAGATTATCCCTATATAAGCCCATGTAAAACCAAAGGGCCCCGGGGCTGGGGCATTTTTGGCCCCAGCACTGTAATTTGAACAATCTTGGTAGCAGTCCACTAGATGAAGCTTCATACCAAATATCAAAGACCTGGGCCTTGCGGTTTCAGAGAAGAAGATTTTTTAAGTTTTCGGTGAAAAAATCTATTTTTGTCTCCTGTGACCTATATGTGCAACGGACCGGAACCATTTGAACAACTTTGAAAGGGGACCACCTAAGGATCATTCCTGTGAAGTTTGGTCAAAATTCGATCAGTGGTTTAGGAGGAGATGTCGTTTGAAGAAATTGTTTACGCACGGATGACAGACAAAAAGTGATCCTAATATTAATCACAAGAGGGCCATGATGGCCCTGGATCGCTCACCTGATCCATAGTGTAACAAGTGGGCCCCAGAGAGGGCCATTATTGGCCCCAGGGCTTTAATGTGCATAATGTTGAGGGAGGTCTTAAAGGTGAAGCTTCATACCAAACATCAACAAAGGCTATAATTTGAACAATCACAAGATGAAGCTACACATCAAATATCAAAGACCTGGGCCTAGCGGTTTCAGAGAAGAAGATTTTTGAAAGATTTTGCCTATATAAGCCAATGTAAAACCAAAGGGCCCCGGGACGGGGACATTTTTTGCCCCAGCACTATAATTTGAACAATCTTGGTAGGGTCCACTAGATGAAGCTTCATACCAAATATCAAAGTCCTGGGCCTTGTGGTTTCGGAGAAGAAGATTTTTAAAGATTTTCCCTATATAAGCCTATGTAAAACCAAAGGGCCCCGGGGCGGGGGCATTTTTGGCCCCAGCACTATAATTTGAACAATCTTGGTAGGGGTCCACTAGATGAATCTTCATACCAAATATCAAAGACCTGGGCCTTGTGGTTTCAGAGAAGAAGATTTTTAAAGATTTTCCCTATATAAGCCAATGTAAAACCAAAGGGCCCCGTGGCGGGGGCATTTTTTGTCCCAGCACTATAAATTGAACAATCTTGGTATGGGTCCACTAGATGAAGCTTCATACGAAATATCAAAGTTCTGGGCCTTGTGGTTTCAGAGAAGAAGATTTTTAAAGATTTTCCCTATATAAGCCTATGTAAAACCAAAGGGCCCCTGGGCTGGGGCATTTTTGGCCCCAGCACTATCATTTGAACAATCTTGGTAAGGGTCCACTAGATGAAGCTTCATACCAAATATCAAAGACCTGAGCCTTGTGGTTTCAGAGAAGAAGATTTTTAAAGATTTTCCCTATATAAGCCAATGTAAAACCAAAGGGCCCCGTGGCGGGGGCATTTTATGTCCCAGCACTAAAATTTGAACAATCTTGGTAGGGGTCCACTAGATGAAACTTGCCTTGTGGTTTCAGAGAAGAAAATTTTTAAAGATTTTCCCTATATAAGCCTATGTAAAACTAAAGGGCCCCGGGGCGGGGGCATTTTTGGCCCCAGCACTATAATTTGAACAATCTTGGTGGGGGTCCACTAGATGAAGCTTCATACCAAATATCAAAGTCCTGGGCCTTGTGGTTTCAGAGAAGAAGATTTTTAAAGATTTTCCCTATATAAGCCTATGTCAAACCAAAGGGCCCCGGGGAAGGGGCATTTTTGGCCCCAGCACTATAATTTAAACAATCTTGGTAGGGGTCCACTAGATGAAGCTTCATACAAAATATCAAAAACATGGGCCTTGTGGTTTCAGAGAAGAAGATTTTTAAAGATTTTCCCTATATAAGCCAATGTAAAACCAAAGGGCCCAGTGGTGGGGGCATTTTTTGTCCCAGCACTAAAATTTGAACAATCTTGGAAGGGGTCCACTAGATGAAGCTTCATACCAAATATCAAAGTCCTGGGCCTTGTGGTTTCAGAGAAGAAGATTTTTAAAGATTTTCCCTATATAAGTCTATGTAAAACCAAAGGGCCCCGGGGCGGGGGCTTTTTTGGCCCCAGCACTATAATTTGAACAATCTTGGTATGGGTCCACTAGATGAAGCTTCATACCGAATATCAAAGTCCTGGGCCTTGTGGTTTCAGAGAAGAAGATTTTTAAAGATTTTCCCTATATAAGCCCATGTAAAACCAAAGGGCCCCTGGGCTGGGGCATTTTTGGCCCCAGCACTATCATTTGAACAATCTTGGTAAGGGTCCACTAGATGAAGCTTCATACCAAATATCAAAGACCTGAGCCTTGTGGTTTCAGAGAAGAAGATTTTTAAAGATTTTCCCTATATAAGCCAATGTAAAACCAAAGGGCCCCGTGGCGGGGGCATTTTATGTCCCAGCACTAAAATTTGAACAATCTTGGTGGGGGTCCACTAGATGAAGCTTCCCTTGTGGTTTCAGAGAAGAAAATTTTTAAAGATTTTCCCTATATAAGCCTATGTAAAACTAAAGGGCCCCGTGGCGGGGGCATTTTTTGTCCCAGCACTATAATTTGAACAATCTTGGTGGGGGTCCACTAGATGAAGCTTCATACCAAATATCAAAGTCCTGGGCCTTGTGGTTTCAGAGAAGAAGATTTTTAAAGATTTTCCCTATATAAGCCTATGTCAAACCAAAGGGCCCCAGGGAAGGGGCATTTTTGGCCCCAGCACTATAATTTAAACAATCTTGGTAGGGGTCCACTTCATGAAGCTTCATACCAAATATCAAAGACATTGGCCTTGTGGTTTCAGAGAAGAAGATTTTTAAAGATTTTCCCTATATAAGCCAATGTAAAACCAAAGGGCCCCGTGGCGGGGGCATTTTTTGTCCCAGCACTAAAATTTGAACAATCTTGGAAGGGGTCCACTAGATGAAGCTTCATACCAAATATCAAAGTCCTGGGCCTTGTGGTTTCAGAGAAGAAGATTTTTAAAGATTTTCCCTATATAAGTCTATGTAAAACCAAAGGGCCCCGGGGCGGGGGCATTTTTGGCCCCAGCACTATAATTTGAACAATCTTGGTAGGGGTTCACTAGATGAAGCTTCATGCCAAATATCAAAGACCTGGGCCTTGTGGTTTCAGAGAAGAAGATTTTTAAAGATTTTCCCTATATAAGCCAATGTAAAACCAAAGGGCCCCGTGGCGGGGGCATTTTTTGTCCCAGCACTAAAATTTGAACAATCTTGGTAGGGGTCCACTAGATGAAGCTTCATACCAAATATCAAAGTCCTGGGCCTTGTGGTTTCAGAGAAGAAGATTTTTAAAGATTTTCCCTATATAAGTCTATGTAAAACCAAAGGGCCCCGGGGCGGGGGCATTTTTGGCCCCAGCACTATAATTTGAACTATCTTGGTAGGGGTCCACTAGATGAAGCTTCATGCCAAATATCAAAGACCTGGGCCTTGTGGTTTCAGAGAAGAAGATTTTTAAAGATTTTCCCTATATAAGCCAATGTAAAACCAAAGGGCCCTGTGGCGGGGGCATTGTTTGTCCCAGCACTAAAATTTGAACAATCTTGGTAGGGGTCCACTAGATGAAGCTTCATACCAAATATCAAAGTCCTGGGCCTTGTGGTTTCAGAGAAGAAGATTTTTAAAGATTTTCCCTATATAAGCCTATGTAAAACCAAAGGGCCCCGGGGCGGGGGCATTATTGGCCCCAGCACTATAATTTGAACAATCTTGGTAGGGGTCCACTAGATGAAGCTTCATACCAAATATCAAAGACCTGGGCCTTGTGGTTTCAGAGAAGAACATTTTTAAAGATTTTCCCTATATAAGCCTATGTAAAACCAAAGGGCCCCAGGGCGGGGGCATTTTTGGCCCCAGCACTATAATTTGAACAATCTTGGTAGGGGTCCACTAGATGAAGCTTCATACCAAATATCAAAGACCTGGGCCTTGTGGTTTCAGAGAAGAAGATTTTTTAAGTTTTTGGTGAAAAAAATCTGTTTTTGGCTCCTGTGACCTAGATGTGCAACGGACCGGAACCATTTGAACAACTTTGAAAGGGGACCACCTAAGGATCATTCCTGTGAAGTTTGGTCAAAATCCGATCAGTGGTTTAGGAGGAGATGTCGTTTAAAGCAATTGTTTACGCACGCACGGACGCACGCACGCACGGACGCACGGACGCACGACGGACGACGGACAAAAAGTGATACCAAAAGCTCACCTCGTCACTACGTGACGGTGAGCTAACAAGAGGACCATGATGGCCCTGGATCGCTCACCTGATCCATAGAGTAACAAGTTGGCCCCAGGGAGGACCATTATTCACCCCAGGGTTATAATGTGCATAATGTTGAGGGAGATCTAAAAAGGTGAAGCTTCATACCAAATATCAACAAAGGCTATAATTTGAACAATCTTGGCAAAGGTCCACTAGATGAAGCTACACAACAAATATCAAAGACCTGGGCCTTGCTGTTTCAGAGAAGAAGATTTTTTTAAAGATATTCCTTACATAAGCCTATGTAAAACCAAATAGCCCCGGGGCAGGGGCATTTTTGGCCTCAGGGCTATAATTTAAACAATCTTGATAGACGCCACTAGATGAAGCTTCACACCAAATATCAAAGACCTGGGCCTTGTTGTTTCAGAGAAGAAGATTTTCAAAGATTATCTCTATTATAAGTCTATGTAAAACCAAAGGGCCCTGGGGCGGGGGCATTTGTGGCCCCAGGGCTATAATTTGAACAATCTTGGTAGAGGTCCACTAGCTGAAGCTTCATTACAAAAAAGGTGAAAGAACTAGGCCTTGTGGTTTCAGAGTAGAAGTTTTTGTAAGATTTTCCCTATATAAGTCTATGAAAAACCAAAGGCCCCAGGAGCGGGGGCATTTTTGGCCCCATGGCTATAATTTGAACAATCTTGATAGAGGTCCACAAGATGAAGCTTCATACCAAATATCAAAGACCTGGGTCTTGCAGTTTCAGAAAAGAAGATTTTTAAAGATTTTCCCTATATAAGCCTATGTAAAACCAAAGATCCCGGGGGCCGGGGCATTTTTTGCCCCAGCACTATAATTTGAACAATCTTGGTAGGGGTCCACTAGATGAAGCTTCATACCAAATATCAAAGACCTGGGCCTTGCGGTTTCAGAGAAGAAGATTTTTAAAGGTTTTCCCTATATAAGCCTATGTAAAACCAAAGGGCCCTGGGGCGGGGGTTTTTTGGGCCCCAGCACTATAAATTGAACAATCTTGGTAAAGATCCATAAGATGAAGATTCATACCAAATATCAAAGACCTAGGCCTTGCAGTTTCAGAGAAGAAGATTTTTAAAGATTTTCCCTATATAAGCCCATGTAAAACCAAAGGGCCCCGAGGCGAGGGCATTTTAGGCCCCAGCACTATAATTTGAACAATCTTGGTAGGGGTCCACTAGATGAAGCTTCATGCCAAATAGCAAAGACCTGGGCCTTGCGGTTTCAGAGAAGAAGATTTTTCAAGATTTTCCCTATATAAGCCTATGTAAAATCAAAGGGCCCCGGGGCGGGGGCATCTTTGGCCCCAGCACTATAATTTGAACAATCTTGGTAGGAGTCCACCATATGAAGATTCATACCAAATATCAAAGACCTGGGCCTTGCAGTTTCAGAGAAGAAGATTTTTAAAGATTTTCCATATATAAGCCCATGTAAAACCAAAGGGCCCTGGGGCGGGGGCATTTTTGGCCCCAGCACTATAATTTGAACAATCTTGGTAGGGGTCTACTAGATGAAGCTTCATACCAAATATCAAAGACCTGGGCCTTGCGGTTTCAGAGAAGAAGATTTTTCAAGATTTTCCCTATATAAGCCTATGTAAAATCAAAGGGCCCCGGGCGGGGGCATCTTTGGCCCCAGCACTATAATTTGAACAATCTTGGTAGGAGTCCACCATATGAAGATTCATACCAAATATCAAAGACCTGGGCCTTGCAGTTTCAGAGAAGAAGATTTTTAAAGATTTTCCCTATATAAGCCCATGTAAAACCAAAGGGCCCTGGGGCGGGGGCATTTTTGGCCCCAGCACTATAATTTGAACAATCTTGGTAGGGGTCCACTAGATGAAGCTTCATACTAAATATCAAAGACCTGGGCCTTGCAGTTTCAGAGAAGAAGATTTTTTAAGTTTTCGGTGAAAAAAATCTATTTTTGGCTCCTGTGACCCATATGTGCAACGGACCGGAACCATTTGAACAACTTTGAAAGGGGACCACCTAAGGATCATTCCTGTGAAGTTTGGTCAAAATCCGCTCAGTGGTTTAGGAGGAGATGTTGTTTGAAGAAATTGTTTACGCACGCACGCACGCACGCACGCACGGACGCACGGACGGACGCACGACGGACGACGGACAAAAAGTGATCCCAAAAGCTCACCTCGTCACTACGTGACGGTGAGCTAAAAACTGGATCTGAGCCATCCAGGACAAAGGTCAGTAAATGACCTTGACCTTTGGAATTTATAATCTTCTATTCAGCTGACTGAAATATCAATTCTGATACCACAGTCTACACTAGAATTGGAAATCCACTGTTTTGCCCTTTACCCATACAAAGGTCTAGGTAACCCAAGTTGTACTTGACTTGAATAAAAATCAGTCTAAAGGTCACCATTTGAACAAACTTGGTAGGACCCGCGTCTCTAATGCTGCATACCAAGTTTCAAGGTCATTTGCCATTTGGTACAAGAGAAGAAGATTTCCAAAAGGTATTTACCATAAACATTTATTGCACACATCTCAATACGAGAAATAACTTTTTATTACCTTATCCCATGACGGCTCCACGTGTAATTTAATTTCAATTAGCCCAACAGTTTTAATGGAGAAGATAAAAGTACTGAATCTGAGCCAACCAGGACAAAGGTCAGAAAACGAATTGACCCTTCGACTTGATGAACACCTATTCAACTGATTGCAAATATCAATACTGATGCCACAGGCTACAATTGAATCAGAATCCCCAAGTCACTAATGTTGTATGCCTAAAGGTCATTTGCCGTAAGGTTCCTGAGAAGAAATTTTTTAAAGGTTTTTACCACATATGAGCATGGCGGCAATCTTTGTCATGTGACTCCAATCTATCTCACCAATTAATTTTCATTGGCTCATCCCATAGAGGTTCCACGTGTAATTCGGTTTCAATCAAACCGGCAGTTTAAAAAAGAGCAGGTAAACGTCTGAGCAATCCAGGACAAAGGCCAGGAAATTACCTTGACCTTTGCAATTGATAAACTTCCATTGGGCTGATTACAAATATCGATTCTGGTGCCGAAGGCTACAACAGAAGCAGAAAAATCTAGTTTCGCCTTTTTTACATACAACTGTCTATGTGACCAAATTTGAACTTGGTGCAAGATCAACCAAAGGTCATCACTTGAACAAACAAAGGTCATCAATTGAAAAACCTTTATGGGCCCGAGTCCCCGATGCTGCATACCAAGTTTCAAGGACATTGGCCATTTGGTTCCTGAGACGATCTTTAAGGTTTTTACCAAGCCATATTGGTCATGTGACCAAGTCCTTGCAAACAAACTTTCGTTCCGCCTTCCCTTAGAGTCTCCACATGTAAGTTTGTTTCAATCGACCACGTTTTGTTTGTTTGATTTGAGGTTTAACGTCCCCATCAACACTGTAAAGGTCATTTTGGAGACGTTGCTTCCAATTTTGTGGGACTTTTACCCGACATTGAGATGAAATGACATCTCATGCCCTGTCGCCCAATGAAACCAATAGGGTTTATTAGCATGGACGGTCCGCCTCGCACCGCGGTTCCTGGACAGGCTTAGATCCTCTAAGCGGTTTACCAGTACTAGTGTGCGGGCCGGATTCAGCTCTGCGTGGAAGCATCGTGCAGCCCATATATTTCTTCAAGCCCCTACAGGCGGGGGCTTTAATCGACCACGTAGTTTCAGAGGAGGCGTCGTTTGAAAATGTTTACACAAACGACGACGACGACGACGGATCACTGCCTATACTATTCGCTCCACCGGAGCATTCGGCTCTGGTGAGCTAATAATCGTAAAAATGATTTTTGATTGATTGATTGATTTGAGGTTTAACGTCCCCGTCAACACTGTAAAGGTCATTTTGGAGACATCGCTTCCAATTTTGTGGGACTTTTACCCGACATTGAGATGAAATGACATCTCAAGCCCTGCCGCCCAATGAAACCAAAAGGGTTTATAAGCATGGACGGGCCGACACGCACCGCTTTGCCTGGGCAGGCTTAGATCCTCTAAGCGGTTTACCAGCACTCCTGTGCGGGTCGGCTTCAGCTCTGCGTGGAAGCATCATGCAGCCCATATATTTCTTCAAGCCCCGATGGGCGGGGGCTATGAACAATCCCTGCTGATAACTATTTTGGTCAAGTCAGGAAAAAAAAAAATTGCTTTATAACATTCTAACTCATCAAATCAATTTTCCAAAAATATCAAGCACAGTGAGCTGCATAAAACCAAATACCAACAAATGAAAGATGACTCGGTTGCCGACAGTATATCCCAGAATATACTGTCAAATGTTTTAGGTTAGCCCCTCAAACTTCGCGTCATATATGCAAGTGCATTAGAAATGAGCCAGCGCATGACAAAATTACAATAAGACATGTGCACCAAACGAAGACTCAGATCAGACCGCGCGGATGCGCAGTCTGATCAGTCTTCGTTGTGAGCTCTAAGGATAGATAAGGGCCCAATGTTCATTCATGCAGCAAAAGAATACTCTGGTTAGACTATATGGATGTGCAGGCTGATCTTAGTCTTCGCTGAGCGCACATGTCTTATTGTAGGTTTTGTCATACGCTGGCTCAAATAAGTTTATTTCCAGTTCAAATGTACCTTAAGCGAGATCAGCACTGGGCACAGCATTTCCTACAACTTACATGTGCGCCAAGCGAAGACTCAGATCATATAGTCTAACCAGAAACTTCTCTTGCTGCATGTAGGAGCATTGGGCCCTTAGCTACCCTTAGAGCACAGAACGAAGACTGATCAGACAGCGCGGATGCGCAGGCTGTTTGAGTCTTCGCTTGGCGCATATGTCTTATTGTAGGTTTTGTCTACACTGAAAAAAATATATATTAAAAACCCAATTACATAGGTAGTTTGTTGTTGATGTTGATTTGGGATTTAACGTCCCCGTCAACACTGTAAAGGTCATTTTGAAGACATTGCTTAAAATTTAGTGGGACTTTTACCCGACACTGAGATGAAAGGGTTTATTAGCATGAACGGTTCGACTCGCATCGCTTTCCCTTGGCAGGCTAAGATCCTCTTAGCAGTTTACCAGTACTCGTGTGCGGGTTGGTTTCAGCTCTGCCTGGAAAAATCATGCAGCCCATCTATTTCTTCAAGCCCCGATAGGCGGGGCTGAAAGAGGTAGTTTACAATAGATATTTATTTTTGTGCACCAAAACATATATTGTGGGGGCTTGTTTGAATCTCCTTGATGGAGTGGTTCTAACAAGTACCTTCAATCTATATTTGAAGAAACAAATAAGAAAAATATATTTGTTTGTTTGTATTTAGGTTTAACGGCCCAGTCAACAGAAATTTAGGTCTTTTTTGAGCCGGTCAGTTTACCTTTCCACACTTTTCCTAGGCGGGCTTATACTTAAGCGGTTAACCAGTTCAGTGCACAATCTTTCGCCACTGACGACTGCCATTCTTGAATCAACGGAAGGGAGAGAATGACCGTAGAAGAGATTTCATTATCAATCTTCACGAAAGAATGTTGCCAACCCCGGCAGGTATCGAACTCGCCTCCTCCTGATCAACAGTCAGATGCGCAACGAGCTACCGAGGCAGGTATTTTTATGAGAGAAAGAATAATGCTAACCCTTGACCTGCTGAATATTTAAATATGCCACACCCACTGATTATCAACCAATAAGATTTCTTGATGCAAATCATTGCAACAAATTTATAAACTGAATGACCAACAATGAAGATCCTGACCAGACGGCTTCTTCAGAAGCCATCTGATCTGGATCTACATTGTTTGAAAGATGAGACATATATGGGCTCAGCAGGACAAGGGTTAAAGACAACTCACAAGGGTGTATTATCTCAATGAGTTCTACAAAACTGATGTAGGGGTTCCGGGTTGCAATAATCTACATGTAAAGTGGTCTGGTTCCCAGCCAGCAAAGAATGCCGGGCCAACGTCGGGCCGATAGCGGCCCGACGTTGGCCCGTGGTTTGTGCTGGCAGGGGTTTAGTGGCTGAGTGCTGACATACCGTAGCTCCAGAAACAGTGATGTAATCTTGATAATTCTTTGATATTTTCTTATTTCTCATATATTCAGGGTACTCGTTATAATCGACTCATCGAGGCGATTCTTAAGTTTACCACATCATTTTGTTTTTATAACAGCACTGCAAGCACTGGCTCATGCCCCAACACTACACTTACATCATGCAAGTGCCACAACACTGTCAAAAAGGAATTCAAAATGAGGGTGCATTAGTCTTTCCCTAAATAAAGTTGACACGAATACATGACTGAGATGACTATTTTCAATGTTCAAAGGCCCTTATCTCCAAAAGGAAGTGAACCAGAATTACAGTTCTTATTTTCTGCAGAACCCCTCACTGTGCTTAACCTTTGTGTGAAGTTTACGGGAAATAGCTCACAATAGCTCCCTATTTACAGAGTAGATAAAAATATGTCACAGAAACCGTTACTTTCAATGTTCAAAGAGCCACAACCTTCAACCAGGTTTGACCGAATTTCAACAATTCGTCCATGTGAAAGGGTGCAGACAAGCCATTTCTGGTCCAAATTGACATTTTTGCGGGGCCTGTGACCTTGAAAACTAGAACTTGTTTTTCTACAAAAACACAGAGGTGTCCCCCATTTTGACCTCTAAGTATCACCTTGATATTGGAGGTATTGACCCGGGTCTTGTGTGCGACACATCATCTAATAAAGGTGAACATTTCTGCAATTTACTTTAAAAAATCCACCCAGAAATAAGAAAGTTATTGACCGGAAACGAAAAAAAGCCCTTTTTTACCATTGAACTCTAAGTATGACCATTTTTGCTAAGTAATTTCAAAATCCATAGAGGAATAAGAAAGTTACTGATCGACACGAAAATAAGACCTTTTTGACATTTGACCTTTCTTTAAGTATGACGTTATCCTTTGAAATACCAACTTGGATCTTGGGCGTGACACATCGTCTCATGATGGTTAAAATTTCTGCCAAGTAACAAAGAATAAGAAGTTATTGACCGTACAGGCCCCTTTTTACCTTTGACCTCTAAATATGACCTTGACATTGAAGGTACGAACCTTGGTCTTACTCACGACACATCGTCTAATGAAGGTGAACATTTCTGCAAGGTTACTTTAAAAAGTACATCCGGAAAAAAAATGACTGGACACAAAAAAGACCCTTTTGTGACATTTGACCTCTGTACGACCTTGATCTTGGAGGTACCGACCAGGGTTTTGCGCGCAACACATCGACTCATGGTGGTTAACATTTCTGCGAGGTAATTCCAAAATCAATCGAGAAATAATAAAGTTATTGACCGGACACGAAAAAAGACCCTTTTTGACCTTTGACCTAAGTATGGCCTTGACCTCGGAGGAACCGACCTGGGACTTGCGCGCAACACGTCGTCTCATGATGGTTAACATTTCTGCCAAGTAATTTCACAATCCATTCAGGAATAAGACAGGCATTGACCACACGCCAAAAAAGACCCTTTTTTGACCTTTGACCTGTAAGTATGGCCATGACCTTTGAGGTACCGACCTGGGTCATGCGCGCGTCACATTGCCTCATGGTGGTTAACATTTCTGCCAAGTGATTTAAAAATCCATCAAAAACAATAAGAAAGTTATTGACGGGACACTATTTACCCATACATACACGATTTTGTGACCAACAAACTTATAAGGGAAATAACTCAAAAAGTATAAATGCAAGAGTTATAGTTCTTGTGCTCTGCACGTCGTCTAATGTTGATTAATATTTTATGAAGTTTCGTGAAGATAGCTTGAACGGTTTTCAAGTTATAGAGCGGACACGATTTTGTGACGGAGGGAAAACAGTACAGTATGTCTCCTCGAAAAGGGGGAGACATTACAAGGTCAGGGTCACCAAAAGCAAATCAAATCTTTGGTAGGTTGCAATGACATGTTGCACAAAGTTTGACCAAATGTCATCTATTCATCCAAGGCAGCAGACAAGGCAAAACTGAGTATCTGGGGGCCTGTGTCCTTGGAAATAAGGCCAAGTTCACCAAAATCTAATCAAATCTTTGGTCGGTTGCAATCATGTATTGTACCGAGTTTGACCAAATTCCATTGATTTGTTCATGAGATAGCATGCAGACTCGCCATTTTTTTGGCCTAAAATTGACAGATTTTGGGGGTTTTGCCCTTGAAATTAAGGTCAAGGTCATCAAAACCTAACGGGTGCTTTCTTATATGCTAGTGATGTAATCATGCAAGTTTAATCAGAATGCAACTATAAGTTCAGGAGATATATGGTGCTTCAAACAGACTATATGATAGAAATGGCTATGTTCAGTGTTCAAGGGGTAATAACTCCAAAGTAGGAAAACTAAAGTAACGGTTCATATGTTCTGCATGACATCATAACATCTCATAGTGCTCTACCTACATGCCTTTGAAGTTTCGTGAAAATATCTCAAATGGTTTCAAAGTTATGGCGCGAACACCAAGTTATGATAGAACTAGCTGTTCAATGTTAAAAGGGCAATAACTCCAAAAGTAGGAAAAATCAGATTTACGGTTCATATGTTCTGCACGCCGTCTAATGGTGCTCTACATTGTATTGAATTTCGTGAAAATAACTCGAATGGTAGCAGTCAGAATTACGGAGCAGACTCAAAACTATGAGGCGGACGGGCGGACGGATACTCAAAATTTCGGAGGGCATAACAATACCTCCCCACTTATTGAGTGTCGGGGTTTAAATAAAAAAAAAGGAAAATTATCCATTTATTATCCTCCTCACTACATATCCGGAGCTATGGCTGAAAAATGAAAACCCCTATTTTCTCTGCATATTCTCACTATATTCATAGCTTGGGCTTGTTAAAATGATTTATATGGTAAGAAGACATACAAGTATTTGTTGTATAAACGCATTTAAACTTCATTCTAATGCACTTGCATATGTAACACGACGTCTGATTGGACAACGCCAAAAATTTGCGACAGTATATTCTGCGATATACTGTCGGAAACCCGACGTCATCGCGTAACGTCGCTTTTCATTGGCTGGCATTTGGTTTTACGCAGCTCACAGCGCTAGCTGATTTGTGCAAAACAGTTCAGTTTTTAACAAAACAACCGTATAAGTGCATTAGAATGGGGATAACTGTATTGCAAAATTGTGATTTGGGGAGGTAAATCGTCGGTTTTAAGGTCGCAAATTACGTTTTACGGCTCCGCTGACGCGTCGCCGTAAAACGAAATTTCCGACCGTAAAACCTCCGATTTACCTCCCCAAATGACAATTTTCAGTACAGTTATCCCCTAAGTGACTTGAACACTCTTGGAACTATAGAAACTCGTTCTAGACATAAGAAGTTGGATTTACTGGGGGGTAAATTACATAGAGCCATGTCAGGAGACATGATGGAATAATATAGTTGTATTGTTTTCTGAATTCTATAAAAAAATAAGGCAATCCATGCAATTCTAAAGAGTACACGTAAAGATCCTTAGTATTGGTGCAGACAGGCCTAAGCAAACAGTGCAGACTCAGATCAGACTGATCCAGGAAGTCTGACCAGGGTCTTCACTCTGCACTTTTGGACACCTTGATGGATCAAGAAACAGATTTGTTAAAATTTTAGGAGAATTACATCAAGTCTTGAAGGTGTCCGAATTTTTATGATACACACACAATACTTTTCAAGATTTAAATTTAAAAAAAAAAAAAAAAAAACCTAAATGCTTATAATTTTAAACTACAGATGTTCTCTAGGAACTCAAGAACGGGACTTTATTTGATTTGAGGTTTAACGTCACCGTCAACACTGCAGTGGTCATTTTGGAGACGTTGCTTCCATTTGTGTGGGTACTCATAGCTACAAATAAGGTAACTATTTTTTGATAATTGAAGAATAGATTCCTTATTTCTCCATAAAACCTGTTGTGGGTACTCATTAGAACCACCCACATTAGAATCAACAGAATACCCACAACATAGGTTTTATGGAGAACTGACAAAAACTATCCTTAAATTATATAAAAATACTTACCTTATTCGTTGCTTTGTTTACTGTACAAATTATGTATTTAAAACTAGAAATTGTTTACCTTATAACATAGGATTTTATTTCCATAGGTGGAATGTCTAAGTTTGACAAATCTACTTTGTTTCTTAGGACGGAATAATGTGTTAAAGTCGTTTCACTGGCAGATGTAATTCCTGGAAGAAGGGTTTTTAAATCAATAACGTCATTTGGACACTGCAAGCCTTTCGAGTCAAAGTCACAGTGGTAGCCCTTATTATGTAGTATAAGACTTGTCCCACTATATGTGTAATTGTGGGTAAATAACGTTTTCAGAGAAATAATTGAAACATAACATGGAAGAGGTTTTTGTCCTACATCATATTTCAGGTCTACAATATCTAAATTCATTGGACTAAACAGTTTTTGCAGTGGTTGTTGAAACATCTCATTCTGCAAAATGCTGCTTAATGATGGATATGTAAATCTTTCCTGATCAGTAACTGTTTTCTTTTCTTCAATTTGCAAAATAAATTTAGTCATAGTTAATTTATTGTCATAAACACCTTCACCTAGTCCTCGTTCATCATCATATAACAGCTGTCTGTCAAGCATGACTTCTAGCCAACCCTGTTCAAGGGAAGCAACTCCATGGGGCTGGCCTGTGTGAAGAGTAATTCTTCTTGTTTTATCTTCAAACACAGCCATTGTAGTGACAGGATAGTAGTTTGTACTTATAGGTCTGGAAAAATTTGTCTTTCTTCCAATTATCTGAAATCCGTTTTCATCAGTAAAGAACGAACCATTTCTGTTCTTCAAATCTGTGCTCATCCTCATTACAACTTCTCTATCCCTCATATTTAGCACATTCATGTCAATTGCATTTTGGATATAGAGTCCTTGGCCTTGAATACCTGGGTGATTATAAATCCTACTCTTATGGAAAATATTTTGAAATACCGCTTGAACTTCAGATGTGAATGGCCCTTCTATTATACGCACAATGGGTGCAGGTTGTATCAATTCCTTTGCGGGGCCTGCCGGAAAGAAAATATATGCCCCACTACCTCTCGATGTGTATGTTTTAAAATCTAAATTAATACTTGTAGTTGTTTTGCTCGATTTGTCGGTAATTTTATTAAGAGTTCCTTTGAAGGTTGTGAACTCTGCCGCAAAATAATCATTTTCTATTATTCTTTCTTTTATATTCGATCTCCACCGTGGTTTTTCTTGCTCAAACATAAGCTCTGGTGCAACAATTAGTTCTTTCGTGTTGTACATACTTATTTTTGCCCAGTATTTTTTCTCATTCTTTAGAGCTGTCTTAAATATAAATGTCTCTAAAGACAATGGTGGTATTTGAGCTAAAAAGACGATTTCAAAAGAAGATGGGTTGACTTCTGTTGATGATGAAAACACAGGATTAATCTGAAATGGAATGCTTTCTCTTTTTGAATTCTTAACTTCGATATTGGTACTTGTAACTATGAACTCTACGAATTCTGATCTTTTCTGTGCAGTAGGATTAAATACCACAACCCTAGACCCATCCTCACTGATTGTAATTGGTTGATGCAATGAAGACACTCTGGGATCATCCCTTATCAATTCTGGTTGAAACACAGGGTCACTGTCTAGCCTGCCCTTGGTCAGGAGAAACTGGGCACCAACTTGCATGACAAAGTGGGCATTTTCGAATGCTGTATACAATTTGTTCTCGTAATCTTGTACCACATGGAAACGAGCAGTACCGGTTATAGCATCGTGATGAAGAAACAAACCTAAGTTTCTTCGAGCTTCTCTTAATTTATAAGCACATTTTTTCAAATCTTTAATCTTCTTATTCCAAAAAGTGCTGTATGAATGCATAATACTATGAAGGACTTCAGCTGCTCGTATACGAGATTCGACTTCACGAGAGAAACGTTTGTCAAATGGGCGTGTTGAAAAATACCCTGTCCAGTAAGCAGAATTCTTATCTGAATACGGGAAGAAATCCCCACTCAGGACAGGAAAATTTATAGTCTTCTTTCGTTCTTCTTGTCTGACTAACTGGAAATATTCATTCACTGTACCGAACTTAACTTTAATCTTCCATTCTGGTTTCATGTTCAGATACTGCATGAGTTTTTGATAATTTTCATATTGCTGGTCCCACTCTTGGGGATGGTCATAACGAAAATCATCTCCCAGTGGTACCAAGATGGTGTTATATTTGAACAGACCTCCTTTTAATCTATATTGCTCATATAATGCCTCAGCCATCCTCACAATGTTATTACTATCAACTGTCTGTTTCTCTCCTCGGTACCTCTGTCCTTCAATATAAAGAAAATCAAACATGGCACAGGTGAATACGTCGGGCCCACATGTATGATGTAGACTATATAAAATGTATGGATTAACGTGGCATAAAATATTTTCAGAATCAGGACTATCCCAGTACTGTTTCCAGAAGAATTCAAGACCAGCATATTTGACTAGAGCGCCTTTGGTTGCTTGATGTATCCTTTGTATGACCATATTATTCATTCCAGCTTTTTTCCACAAGTAAGGCATTGTACCGGAATGACCGAAGGGATCAATTGACCAACTGTTGTTTGGAATTACGCCCAGGTGTTCTTTCAGCCACATGTGACCTTCAAGAAGCTGGTCTAACACAGAAACATAGTGGGTACTGGCTTCATCTGGCATGATCCAACCTCCAGATACAAATTCTAACCGACCCGATTTAACCAGAAGTCGAACTTGATCCTGTTGTATATTGTTAAGTTCTTCAAACCATCTACTGAAGTAAACAATCTCTGCCCAAATGAAAGTCATATCTTCATGTAGATGAAGTTTCCTGACCATATTATCAAGGATTTTCTTTACTTTTGTATTATAATAATCATCTAAAGTTTCAACCCAGCCAGGGTCAACATGGGAATGTGGCACGATTATCACAGTCAGTGGTTCAATGTTTGGCCCAACGGCAATGTCAACAAGCTTGGGGTGCGGAATGTCATACTGTCCATTAACATAAATCTTATAGTCTGTCTTACTCTGTAAGTCCAGGGTAGATATAACACCTGGCGAATTATCTACTATACTTTGACAGGTGTTTGTGTTTGATATTATTGATTTGAAACCTGCCAATATCGGATGCTTGGAAATAAAAGATTGTAAACTTTCTTGTTTCATTGGACCCAGATCTCCCATTTGACCGAATAACATGAGCACCACAAAAATCAGCGTCAAGGCACCAATCACTGACAGGACTGCTACACGATGCGAAAACTTCATGATGTGCTTCGATGATCATGGGCTGCTCTCTACCTTAGTCTCTTGAATGTTTCATCTCAGTTCACAGGGTCCTGAAATAGAAAATAAGTGATTTTGCTGAAATAAAAACAAAACTGCATAGGTACAGATCAGACTGTGCATCTCCGCAGTTTGATCAGCCTTTTTTGTGTTTTCGACTTTGATTGTGCAATACCTTGAGTTTCTGCGTCTAAACTTTCACTCCATGCGGATCAATTTGTTATTGTTATTTTGTTTGATACTGTACTGGAACTGTGGGCGAGGGTTGAAATTTCATAAACTTCGGAGCTGAAGCACCGCCCCCAGTAGTTTTACTATTGACCGTCCCAATGCGGTCGTTCTTTTGCAGTGTCTCAACTATTATTTAGCTTTGTACTGAGGGTTCATGTTTCGTCTATTTTTGTGTGTGTCTCCGTGTAACTTTCTATTGGTGACTTGAGACGGCTGCGTTCTTGACAGAGTGACCTTTTCTTACAAGTTTCAAGATCAAGATTCTTGGTAGTCTGTGTATCTGAGCAAACTGGTTTGTGTCTCACCTAGTGGATAACCCCGAAGAAAGGTTTCTCATGACAGGGCTCACATTAACCCTTTTTTTAACCAAATGAAATCTTCCTTCTTATACAAAGCAGGCGTCCATTTAAAAATTTAGCGGTGTCAGGTTGTGTTTTCTTCAAAATTTATTTGGAAAATGGCGGAACTTTTTGCAAACAGTGGAGGCCCTGATCAGACGCCGCGTTCTGCGGCGTCTGATCTGGGCCTGCACTGTTTGCCAATTACCCGTTTACGGGTTTCCGGTACTAAATGGGTTAAAGTAACATCACGTCTCAGCCTAGCTAGCAAAGAATGTCGGGCCAACGTAGGGCCGACAGCGATACGACGTGACAATGTTGGTCAGCCATTTTGTGCTGGTTGATAGTGTAGATAATATTTGTGGTTTCTTTTGACCTAAGATAGTCCATATGGGTTCGATTATTGCGTTTGGCAGCATCATTTCCAGAATAGTGTAACCTATTATTTTCTAAAGTGTTATGAGCCAAAGGTGCTCTGTATTGGCCTCTCTGTATTTCCTTTTTTCGGGGCACCAACTGATAATGGCTCACACTTGAGCAAGGCGTCCTATCCTTAGAGCAGCTATAAGAGTAACCGGGGAATGTTAAACTTCCATTTCTCCAGTTTCATTCTGCGTCCGCATATGTTTGAGCTATGACGCAAAATGGTCCTGCAAGTTGAAGCACAAAGAACAAGAGGCCCATGGGCCACTATGCTCACCAGAGCTCAGGGGGCACTGCCGACTGGCAGCAAAGTATCTTAATTAACCATGGAAGCCCGGCGCCCAAGGATACTACAGATAAAATTTGGACCCAATCAGCCTAGTGGCTTCAGAGGTCTGATGTCGCTTGAATGTGTTGTTGCATGACAACAGATGACAACTGACAATTTCCCATCTGTGGCAACCAATAGGCCTAAAAGAACATTATTAAAGGAACATTTCTATGTAAGTTTGACAAAATATCTTGAAAGGCATAAATGTCATTTTTCAATTGTCCCCATTATAAGTCAATGGAAACTCTTAAGTTGCCATGGCAAACAAACCAAAGAGCTAAATTTCATAAACCGGAGCTCAGATGGGCATTGCCCAATGGCAGACATGTATTTTAACATGGTATGATTTTAATCTACCAATTATAAAGTCTCCCAATTTCCAAATGAGCACTCATGTGGACTGTATCTGAAATATTAGGTGTTTTATATAGTAGAGAGGGTGGGGCATGAACCCAATGGAGCCCTGGTTGGTGCCACTAAATGTGTCTTATAAAAAGAACAGAGATATATATGGTTTAGCGGTGGGATATGTATGGGTCCTGAGATGTAAGGCCTTTTAAGCAGTGGAGGGATTCGGGCATGGTGGTTTCCAGAAAAGCCCAAGATTGTTGCAACCTAATGCTGAACAGTTTCTGAGATATGAGGCCCTTTTATGAAGTGGATGGGAGAAAAATGTCCCCTGCAGACCCCACAAGATGGGTTGAATGAATGTGTCTAATAACAATGAACAAGAATATATGTGATTATGTGGTGGGGATTTGAATAGTTTCGGAGATATATGGCCTATTATGAAGTGGGGTCTTATCATAAGGAACAAGAATATATATGGTTAAGGGGTGGGGATCTGACCGGTTTCTGAGATATATGGCTTTTAATGAAGGGGGGCCATGCTGGTGTCACTAATTGCATCTTATCATAAGGAACAAGAATATATATGGCTTAGGGGTAGGGCTCTGAACAGTTTCTTTTGTGAAGTTGAAGAATGAAGCATGGCCTGGGCGAGCCCTGGGGGAACCCTATGTTGGTGTCACTGAATGTGTCTTATCACAAGGAACAAGAATATATATGGTTTAGGGGCGCGATTCGGTAAGGTTTCTGGAATATTTGGCCTTTTATGAAGTGGAGGGGTGGGGCATGACCCTGGCACATCCCGGGGGACCCTCAGCTTGGTGTCGCTGAGTGCGTCTTATCATAAGGAACAAGAATATATATGGTTTAGGAGTGGAGATCTGAATGGTTTCTGAGATAAATGGCATTTTATGAAGTGGAGGGGGTGGGGCATGTCCCCGGCACATCTGGGGGGACCCCCAGGTTGGTGCCACTTAATGCATCTTATCATAAGGAACAAGAATATATATGGTTTAGGGGTGGGGATCTGTAAGGTTTTGGAATATTTGGCCTTTTATGAAGTTTTGTTTGTTTGTTTGATTTGAGGTTTAACGTCCCCGTCAACACTGTAAAGGTCATTTAGGGGCTGTTGCTTCCAATATTTTGGGACTTTTATCCGACATTGAGATGAAATGATATCTCAAGCCCTGCCGCCAAATGAAACCAATAGGGTTTATTAGCATGGACGGTCCGCCTCACACTACGGTTCCTGGACAGGCTTAGATCCTCTAAGCGGTTTACCAGTACTAGTGTGCGGGCCGGATTCAGCTCTGCGTGGCAGCATCATGCTACCCATTTATTTCTTCAAGCCCCTATGGGCGGGGGCCAACCTTTTATGAAGTGGAGGGGGTTGGGAATGTCCCCGGCATTCCGGGTGTCCCCCAGGTTTGTGTCACTGAATGCAACTTATCATAAGGAGCAAAAATATATTTCATTTAGGGGTTTAGATCTGTTAGGTTTCTGGAATATTAGGCCTGTTGTGAAATGGAGGGGTGGGGTATGGCCCAGGCACATCCTGGGGGGCCCACAGGTTGGTGTCACTGAGTGCATCTTATCATAAGAGACAAGAATATAAAGGCTTTACGGGTGGGGATCTGAATGGTTTCTGAGATAAATGGCATTTTATGAAGTGGAGGGGGTGGGGCATGTCCCCGGCACATCCGGGGGGATCCCCAGGTTGATATAAAAGCATATTGCTGTGAGAAGTTTACGAAAGGAACATTTCTATGAAAGTTTTGTCAAAATATCTGCAAAGGCTTTGTAGTTAATGCCATTGTTCAAATTTCCCCATTATAAGTCTATGGAAAATCTAAGTTGCCATAGCAACTAAACTAAAGAGCCGAATTTCATAAAAAACACAAAACCTGTAAAGGCAAATATGGTGAATATTTTCATAAACTCTAAGCCTCATAGAGCATACGGATTCTGAGGAAATGATTTTTTAAGTATTTTTTTTTTTTCTATTTTTTTCAATTTGGTTTCCATGGCAACCAATACAAATGAGCAGCAGGCCTAAAATCATATGGCAGATAGTAGATTGCCTAAGGAATATTTCTATGAAAGTTTTGTCAAAATATCTGCAGCGGCTTGGCAGTAAATGCCATTTTTCAATTTTCCCCATTATAAGTCTATGGAAACTCTAAGAAGCCATAGCAACCAAACTAATGAGCCGAATTTCATAAAAAACACAAACTTTCAATCCCCCAACCCAAGGATGCTACAGATGAAATTTGGGCCCAATCGGCCTAGCGGCTTCAGACGAGATGTCGTTTAAAAGTGTTGACATCACCAGACGCAGACGACGGACAACTGCCTATCCTATAAGCTCCCCCGGAGCCTTCGGCTCTGGTGAGCTAAAAACCAACCAGGACAAATATCTGGCAAGCTTCAGATAAGGCGTTTTTTTCTCACTTTAAAAGTACAGTAAATCCTGTCTTAGTGGCTACCTCTATTGAGCAAGTAACCTGTCTTAAGCAAGCAGGCTTTCAGTTTCCAAACAAGAGGGCCATGATGGCCCTGGATCGCTCACCTGATCCATAGAGTAACAAGTGGGCCCAGGAAAGGGCCATTATTGACCCCAGGGTTATTATGTGCATAATGTTGAGGGAGGTCTAAAAAGGTGAAGCTTCATACCAAATATCAACAAAGGCTATAAATTGAAAATCTTGGCAAAGGTCCAGTAATATCTAAGACCTGGTCCTTGCAGTTTCAGAGAAGAAGATTTTTTTTAAAGATATTCCCTGCATAAGCCTATGTAAAACCAAATTGCCCCGGGGCTAGGTCCACTAGATGAAGCTTCACACCAAATAGACCTGGGCCTTGCTGTATCAGAGAAGAAGATTTTCAAAGATTATCTCTATATATTATAAGCCTATGTAAAACCAAAGGGCCCGGGTAGAGGTCCACTAGATGAAGCTACATACCAAATATCAAAAGCATGGGCCTTGCAGTTTCAGAGAAGCAGATTTTCAAAGACTATCTCTATATAAGTCTTATGTAAAACCAATGGGTCTCGGGCAGGGGCATTTTTGGCCCAAGGGCTATAATGTGAACAATCTTGATAGAGGTCCACTAAATGACATTTCACACCAAATATCAAAGACCTAGGCGTTGTGGTTTCACAGAAGAAGATGTTTAAAGATTTTGACTATATAAGCCTATGTAACACCAAAGGGCCCAAAGGCAGGGGCATTTTGGCCCTATGACTATAATTTGAACAATCTTGGTAGAGGTCCACTAGATGAAGCTTCATACGAAATATCAAAGACCTAGGCCTTATGGTTTCAGAGAAGAAGATTTTTCAAGATTTTCCCTATATAAGTCTATGTAAAACCAAAGGGCCCCGGAGCGGGGGCATTTTTGGCCCCAGGACTATAATCTGAACAATCTTGTTAGAGATCCACAAGATGAAGCTTCATACCAAATATCAAAGACCTGGGCCTTGAGGTTTCAGAGAAGAAGATTTTTAAAGATTTTCGCTATATAAGCCCATGTAAAACCAAAGGGCCCCGGGGCGGGGGCATTTTTGGCCCCAGCACTATAATTTGAAGGGTCCACTAAATGAAGCTTCATACAAAATAACAAAAACCTGGGCCTTGCGGTTTGAGAGAAAAAGATTTTTAAAGATTTTTCCAATATAAGCCCATGTAAAACTAAAGGGCCCCGGGGCAGGGGCATTTTTGGCCCCAGCACTATAATTTGAACAATCTTGGTAGGGGTCCACAAGATGAAGTCTCATACCAAATATCAAAGACCTGGGCCTTGTGGTTTCAGAGAAGAAGATTTTTAAAGATTTCCCTATATAAGCCCATGTAAAACCAAAAGGCCCAGGGCTCAGGGGGGAGGACCTTGGCCTTTTGGGGTGAAGCTTCATACCAAATATCAAAGACATGGGGCTTATGGTTTCAGAGAAAATTTTTTTTAAAGATTTTCCCTATATAAGCCCATGTTAAACCAAAGGGCCCCAGAGTGGGGGCATACTTGACCCCAGCACTATAATTTGAACAATCTTGGTAGGGGTCCACTAGATGAAGCTTCATACCAAATATCAAAGACCTAGGCCTTGCGGTTTCAGAGAAGAAGATTTTTAAAGATTTTCCCTATAGAAGCCCATGTAAAACCAAAGGGCCCCGGAGCGGGGACATATTTGACCCCAGCACTATAATTTGAACAATCTTGGTAAGGGTCCACTAGATGAAGCATCATACCAAATATACCAAAGACCTTGGCCTTGCGATTTCAGAGAAAAAGATTTTTAAAGATTTTCCCGATATAAGCCCATGTAAAACCAAAGGGCCCGGGGGGGGGGGCATTTTTGGCCCCAGCCCTATAATTTGAACAAACTTGGTAGGGGTCCCCTAGATGAAGCTTCATACCAAAAATCAAAGACCTGGGCCTTACGGTTTCAGAGAAGAAGATTTTTAAAGCTCTCCCCTATATAAGCCCATGTAAAACCAAAGGGCCCTGGAGTGGGGGCATTTTTTGCCCCAGCACTATAATTTGAACAATCTTGGTAGGGGTCCACTAGATGAAGCTTCATACCAAATATCAACTAGAGCTGCCGCCTAACGGGCGCCAATTATACCCCCGCATGCGTTGTCAGACAAATTTTTACAAGTATTTGACCTTGAGGAAGGTCAACGTAAAGGTCAAGGTCAGGTTTGGGTATATCAATCTTAAGTACTTGTGGCAAGGTGTGTGGTGTGTGAATATTAAAGAAATCGGTCAAAGAATAAGGAAGTTATGAGCAATGTTAAAGTTTTTTGTAACGGACCGACGACAGACAAATTTTTACAAGTATTTGACCTTGAGGAAGGTCAACGTAAAGGTCAAGGTCAGGTTTGTGTATATCAATCTTAAGTACTAGTGGCAAGGTGTGTGGTGTGTGAATATTAAAGAAATCGGTCAAAGAATAAGGAAGTTATGAGCAATGTTAAAGTTTTTTGTAACAGACCGACGACAGACAAATTTTTACAAGTATTTGACCTTGAGGAAGGTCAACGTAAAGGTCAAGGTCAGGTTTGTGTATATCAATCTTAAGTACTAGTGGCAAGGTGTGTGGTGTGTGAATATTAAAGAAATCGGTCAAAGAATAAGGAAGTTATGAGCAACGTTAAAGTTTTTTGTAACGGACCGACGACAGACGACAGACGACAAGCTGACTCCTATATACCCCCTTCAAACTTCGTTTGTGGGGGTATAAAGACCTGGGCCTTGCAGTTTTAGAGAAGAAGATTTTTAAAGATTTTCCCTATCTAAGCCCATGTAAAACCAAAGGGCCCCAGAGCAGGGGCATTTTTGGACCCAGCACTATAATTTGAACAATCTTGGTAGGGGTCCACTAGATGAAGCTTCATACCAAATATCAAAGACCTGAGCCTTACGGTTTCAGAGAAGAAGATTTTTAAAGATTTTCCCTATATAAGCCCATGTAAAACCAAAGGGCCCCGGAGCGGGGGCATTTTTGGCCCGAGCACTATAATTTGAACAATCTTGGTAGAGGTCCACTAGATGAAGCTTCATACCAAATATCAATGACCTGGGCCTTGTGGTTTCAGAGAAGAAGATTTTTTAAGTTTTTGGTGAAAAAAAATCTATTTTTGGCTCCTATGACCTAGATGTGCAACGGACCGGAACCATTTGAACAACTTTGAAAGGGGACCACCTAAGGATCATTCCTGTGAAGTTTGGTCAAAACCCGATCAGTGGTTTAGGAGGAGATGTTGTTTAAAGAATTGTTTACGGACGCACGCACGGACAGACGGACGCACGACGGACGAAAAGTGATCCCAAAAGCTCACCTCGTCACTACGTGACGGTAAGCTAAAAAGGAAAATGTAATAGAATTCACCTGTGTTAAGCAAGCACCTGTGTTAAGCAAGCACTTTCTGATTATCCCATAGGTGCTTGTTTAATACAGGTTGGACTGTACTGATATTTTTTTTTATTTCCGCATGAAAGCATAATTATGTTGTGGGTACACATCAGAAGCGCTTCACTGATGCATTTCTAATGAGTACCCACAACACGAAGCGTCTCGCCGGGGCGCTTCAAATGAGGCCAGAACATATAATTTTGTACAGAAATAAGCAAAATAATGTGGATACACCCTCTTACCATTGGCTATTATCTGGTGAGCTGTGTATGAAAGACTGGTTAACCCTTTTTATACAGGAAACCCCCAAAACGGGACCCTGACAAATATTGTAGGTCTAGGTCAGACGCCGCACAAAGCGTTCAACCGTGTATTTAAATAACTGAGCCTGATATCCCTTGATTCCGAAATGGAATATTGTTATATCTAAAATGTCTAAGGCGGGTTATTCTATTCAGGACAAAATAGACTGCTTCATTATCAAGTCTATTACTGACTGTTTAGAAGAAAGGCTTTATAGATTCACTGACTGTACAGACATGACTATATTTGCCTACTGAAACGTTAAAACATAAAATTCAGCACGGCCACGCACATTTTGGATTGGCAGGAAACTGTCAGACAAAATGCTAAAAATCTGACCGAAATCAGTGGTTGCCAATAACGTTACAGTCTGAAAACATCTTCGTATGATCACACAGCCACTCAAGAGATGGTGAAAATATATGCTCCATCGGCTCAACTCGATAACTGGAGTGTATGTAACATACACCTGCCTAGAATTTCCGCAAGGGTGTATGGCAGTATATATTGAAAGAAAAGAAAAACACATACAAGCACATTAAAAAATCAATACCCAAACCATCAGACGTTGCCGTTCCGCAAAAAAAGCATTCATTTGGAACCCTTGGAATTGATCAGTTTGCATATACAGTGTATGGGGAATCCTTGCCTATAAATAACAAGAAAAATGCCTAACGGCATTATGGACGGGTTTTTTTTTCAGTATGGTTAGGACGGTGGTGGCATGGGTGGGGTAGGGTGGGGTGTGCTGTTGTGGGGTAGGGTGGGGTGGAATGGGTTAGGAGTCGGGTGGGACGGGGTGGAATTTGTGGTGGGGTGGGGTGTGGGGTGTGATGGGGTGTGGTGGGGTTGTGGGGTGGGGTGGGCTTGGGTGGGTGGCATGGGGTGAGGTCGGGTAAGGTGGGGAGTGGTGGGATGGGGTTGGGTTGGGGGTGGATTGGGGTTGTTTTGGGATGGGGTGGGGTGGAGTTGTGGGGTAGGGTAGGGTATGCTAGGGTAGGGTGGGGTGGGTAGGGTATGTATGTAAAACTAAGAAACTAAGTATGCATGTATGTACAGAACAAATGCAATATCCTAACCCAGTAACAACTTTTTTTGTGTGTGTGGGGGGGGGGGGGGGGGGGATTTGTTTATGTGTTTTACGAAGAAAAATAAAATAAAGTTTTTTTTTTCTATTTTTAGCTCTATTTTTAGCTCTAGTGGCCACTGATTTTAGCAATTTTGAAAAAGGGTCACCTAATGAACATTTCTGTAAAATAATTTTGAAATCGGGCCATTATCCCAGGAGGAGATGTCGTTTAAAGAAATTGTTGACGGACGACGGACATCAACTCACTTGAGCACTTCGTGCTCAGGTGAGCTAAAAAAAGAACGAAAAAAAAAAAAAAAAGAAAAGAAAATTCCATGCCTGTGCATGCATGTATGTATTATTACTAGCAACTATCAGGGGAGGAAGATAATAATTGTTCATATGTGTTTATGGAGTAGAAAAGAAAAATAAAGAAAAAAAAGAATGAAAAAAGAAAGAAAAGAAAAAAAGAACAGAAAAAAAAGAACAGAAAAAAAAAATGTCTCCACAGGGGTTTGAACTCACGCCCCTCAGATTCATAGTCAACAATAGTATCCGTAGTCCAGCACTCTATCCACTACACTGGCATTTGAAAAAAGGTTAACCAAAAGGTAAACCTGAAAAACGCAAGTTTGAAAAATGACAATTTCCGCCAAAATTTTAGTCTTTTGCGCCATTTATGGATAATACATGAAAGCGGTACCTCCACTTAAGCATCAGTCCTGATATTAAAACAATCTGCTGCAGAATAGATGAAAAATATCACTTTGAAAAAAGGTTAACCAAAAGGTAAACCTGGGACGACGCCCGCCCACCCGCAGGACGCCCGCCCGCCCGGACATCGCTATTTTAAAGGACCGATTTTTTTTAAAAACCCGTCCAAAAAGTATGGAAGCACAGAATTGCCAAAAAAATGTTAGAAAGTACTCTTGATTTATGTGTCATTTTTTAAATGGACCCTGTGTCCAGAGTGGAGGTACTGGACACACCAAATATACAGCACAAGTGTAATTTTTTTAAGATTAGGGTCAATCCGGGTAAATACGGACAGAGGGGTAAATACGGACAGTTTGATAAAAATAGCCATATTTCGGTCCTTCGGGGATGTAACGGCGTATCGTTCAATTTTCTATTTAACTCTACATTCGGTTCTTCTACTGTTAGCTTTCACACGATTACATCCCTTTAGAACTACGTAATATATCCACGTCATTTGGACCACCCTTGCCTCCTTTTCGTTTTTGATAAAACTTCTAAAAGCGGGAGTATTTGAAAGAAAAAATTCTAAGGCTAACTTAAGGTATTTTTTCTCAAATTTTATTGATAAAATTGATTTTAAACAAAGCTTGTATCATTTAATTTTTGTTTTTTAGATAAATGTTCAAGGAAATATGAACTATGTAGGTTTTATCAGCTAAAATGTAAACTGTCCGTATTTTACCAACTGTTTTTTCATATCGGAAAAATACGGACAGGTAGATTCCAGCAAAATTCTCCCTTTGCCTTTCTCTCCACTCTAACATTCCTTTCTCCACTTTTCTCCTCTCCCATCTTTTTCTCCTCCCCGTCATCCTTTTCGCTTTTTCCTTATTGCAGAAATGCTTTAAGATTTGTCCTACTCGTTTAATAGAACTAGAGAAACTGACATTCACACTTTTCCAACACGAAACATCATCACATCCATAAGCTGATGTTTTGTTTGTTATTCTCAAATTTTACGATCCATTCAACATCATTAAGGTCATACGGAGCTGATCAGTTTACTGATACATTAACAAGTCAGTACTATAATGTTATTAAGCAAGTAATTTCGTATTGGCCCATTTACGGGTCCGAGGTCTGCTGTATTGGCCCGCTAGACAGAACAGCAATTTCCGAGTCAGCATTTGCACCAAGCGATCCTTCAGACTGCCCTGTGAGTCCTAGTGTGCATAACCCTTCTGAAAGCTGTGATCATCCTGTCTTATCTGGTAGCACGCAGTCCAACAGCTCAGTACCTGCCAGTCCGATGGCACTTTTTGAGAGAACTGCTTTCGCGGCTGACCGAACCGCCAATCTATATATGGATCACATAAGACTTGAATCAGTTCATGACAGTGTTGTTTCTGATAACAGCGATCCGGTTTTATCTCAGTTTTGTTCTGGCTCGGTAACGAATCCGCTCTCTACTGACTGTGCGTCCAAAACAAATGAAATCATTCACGAGCTAAATCTCTCTGGAACAAGCGACGTTTTGGACATTAGTGAGCCAAATACACTATTTCAACTTCTAGAGGGCGGTGAAATTGCTCTTGAACCCATAACAGACGTAACAGGAAATGAACTTATTGTTCCCTATTCAACTCCAGTACCTGAGCCTGAGGTTAAGAAAGTTGAATCTTTTCCTTAAGCTATTTCGCCTGTAAACAGTGCGACAGTCGAATCGATGTTTATCCCACCAATAGCCAGTAACATAATTCAGCGAAAATGGGGACGAAAACAGTCTAAAAAGGCTATTACCAGCCGTTTACTTACAAGTCGCGATATTATAAATGAGAAGCTGAAGGTTATGCAAGAAAAGCAAGAAAAAGAACAAAACAGTGAACGTCAGAAAGTGAATGGGAAAAGGGTCCAGAAAAAAGAAAAGGCTTGAGCTGTTTAAATAGCTAAAACGTGTTAACGTGTTACATTATAATATTCATTTGTCTCTGTTAACTGTTTTTTTTTGTTTGTTTTTTTTTTTTATCTTTAGTCATGGGAGACAATATTGCAAAAGCAATTTCCAGAAGAGAACTAAATGGGGTGTTTAAGACTGAATGTTTTTTTGGTGGCATACCTGCTTGAAAAGCTGTTTTTTGAAGAGTATCTCTTTGACCATCCGTGCATGACTAAGCTTCATTTATTCATCAAGACTTTGGCAACAAACGATACAAATGTTCGGAGGGAATTAATTTACAAACTAGAACAGTGGAAAGGCGATGTAGAGGACACGACTAGCCATGTTTTTCTTGGGAACTGTTTTAAACAATATATTTCATAAACAGATCTTGACTATATTCAGACCTTAACAGATGAAATTAAAATGAATTCACATTAAACGTACATGTCATGCACTTTTAGAAGGAATACGCAGTTTAACACTAAAGTTTTCATAATACATTTATAGATGAAATAAAGTTTTACTCCTCAACAATTAAATGATATATTTTTAAAAAATAATTGAATGTCCGTATTTTCCCGACTGTTTTAATACTGTCCGTATTTTCCCAGTCTATGTCCGTACTTTCCCTACCTCGTCCGTATTTACCCGGATCTGCCTATCATGCTTTTTTTCGCTTTTTCAAGGCTTTAGGTCCCATTAAAACATGCAATTAATATTACATTGGCAAAGGGAGATAATAAACCTTAAACAAGAGGCCCATGGGCCACAATGCTCACCAGAACTCAGGCGGACACTGCCCACTGGCAACCATGTATGGTTTCAGGTTTTAATTTATTGCTAATAAAGTCTCCCAAACAAACCCCCATTTCAAAATGAGCACCCATGTGGACTCTGTATCTGAAATATTAGGCCTTTTATGAGGAGGAAGGATGAGACATGGACCCAACAGAGCCCTGAATGGTATCACTGAATCCATCTTATCATAAGGCACATGAATATATATGGTTTAGGGGTTGGGATGTGTACTGTTCCTGAGATATAAGGCCTTTTAAGCTGTGAAGGGGTTGGAGCATAGCCCTGGCAGACCCCAGGAAAGCCAAGATTGTTGTCGCTGAATGTGTCTTATAATAAGGACCAAGAAAATAAATTGTTTAGGGGTGGGGATATGAACAGTTTCCAAGATATGAGGCCCTCTTATGAAATGATGAGGAGAGGAATGGCCCCTGTGGACCACCAAGTTTGTGTGACTGAATGTGTCTAATCATAAGAAACAAAAATATATATGATTATGAGGTGGGGATCTTAATGGTGTCTGAGATATATGGCCTTTTATGAAGTAGAGGCGTGGACCATGGCATCAGCATGTTGCCCTAGCACATAGACGCATTGATGTGAGTGAATGAGTCTTATTATAGGGAACACAAATATACATATTTTAGTGGTGGGGATCTGAACAGTTTCTGAGATATATTGCATTTTATGAAGTGGAAGGGTGGGGCATAGCCCCAGCACACCCCCAGAGACCCATAGGTTGGTATCACTGAATGTGTCTCATCATAAGGAACAAGAATATATATGGTTTAGGGGTGGGGGTTCTGAATGGTTTCTGAGATATTGAGCCTTTTACGAAGTGGAGGGGGTTGGGCATGGCCCGGGCACATCCCAGAGGACCCCCAGGTTGGTTTCAATGAATGCGTCTTATCATATGAAACAAGAATATATATGGTTTTTATGAAGTGGAGTTGTGGGGCACAGCCCCCATGCGGCCCGGGAGATCCTTAGATTGGTATCACTGAATGCGTCTTATCATAAGTAACAAGAATTTATATGCTTTAGGGGTGGGGATCTGAACGGTTTCTGAGATATTGGGCTTTTACTAAGTGCAGGGGGTGGGGCATAGCCCTGGCACATCCTAGGGGACCCCCAGATTGGTGTCACTGAATGCGTCTTTTCATAAGAAACAAGAATATACATGGTTTTGGGGTGGGGATCTGAAGGGTTTCCGAGATATATCACCTTTTATGAAGTGGAAAGTTGGGGCATAGCCCTGGTGCGGCCTGGAAGATCCTTAGGTTGATATCACTGAATGCATCTTAGCATAAGGAACAAGAATTTATATGGTTGACATAAAAGCATTATGGCTGAGAGAAGTTTACTCAAGGAACATGTCCATGTAAGTTTTGTCAAAATATCTGCAATGACTTGGCAGTAAATGTCATTTTTCAGTTTTCCCAATTATAAGTCAATGGGAACTCTAAGTTGCCATAGCAACAAAACTAAAAGGCTAAATTTCAGAAAAAACACAAAACCTGTAAAGGTAAATATGGTGAATGTTTTCATACAGTTTCGGCCTCCTAGAGCATATGGTTTCTGAGGAGATGATTTTTAAGTATTTTTTTTCTATTTTTTGCATTTTGGTTTCCATGGCAACCAATAAAAATGAACAGAAGGCCTAAAATCATACGGCAGATAGTAGAGTGCCTATGGAACATTTCTATGCAAGTTTTGTCAAAATATCTGCAGAGGCTTGGCAATAAATGACATTTTTCAATTTTCCCCATTATAAGTCTATGGAAACTACAAGTTGCCATAGCAACCAAACTGTTGAGCCGATTTTCATAAAAAAACACAAACTTTCAATCCCCCAGCCCAAGGATGCTATAGATAAAATTTGGGCCCAATCGGCCCAGTGGCTTCAGAGGAGATGTCGTTTGAAAGTGTTGACGGCAGACGACATACGACGACGGACAACTGCCTATCCTATAAGCTCCCCCGGAGCCTTTGGCTCTGGTGAGCTAAAAACCGGTACCCAGGTCACTAACATCGGAACACCGACAACAGTAGCACGTCAAACTTCGACGTGTAAAAGTCGTCCGTATTTAACCGGATTGACCTTATGTGATATTTTCCTTTGGCCCTGTTGTCAGTAACTAATGAAATGTAAGAAAAAAAGTGAATTCTCAGTAGTAACATTTTTATATTACTAGCTTTAGTTGCACTGCTAATAGTTTCATTGGGTGAAATGTATAACACTGTAGTTCAATATAAACTTGTACAAAACAAAACATTTTTAATGAATGAGAATAAGTTAACCCAATGTATAAAGATAAGAAGTTGTTCTGTCATAATATCACTTAATATTAGTTTTTCCGCTTTTCTTTCCACTTAAATGATAACACTAATTGGCCATCATTGAAAACCGAGTGGTGACGTCATGCCATTTTGACATGTCAGGTGATCAAATATGGAGTGATAACAAAATAAAACACCATGAAGCGCAACACGACTGGTTGCGGCTGGTATGGTTCCGGGTCGTTTCGCCCGTGGGTTGTTTCGCCGGGTCGTTTTGCCCTGATTTTGGGGGAGGGTCGTTTCGCCCTTACCTGGTGGGTCGTTTCGCCCGTGGGTCGTTTCGCCGCAATTATATTTTAAGGGAGTGACAATCGGAATGGATGAGTAAATGGACATATGGATGAATAAATAAATGAATAAATGGGTGAATGGGGTTGTGCGTTGGTAGATGGACGGACGTACGGATGAACGAACGACCACCCACATTCCAAGACTGCAGCAGAAATTGCAGACTATGGTACTACCCATAAAACACACAACGAACATGCAACACATTGTTTTTCATATTTCCGCCCCAAAATACACAGACCGTCGGTTATCGTTAGAACCGCTTCGCCGAGGCGTTTCTAACGAGCACCCGAGCAGAAATATGAAAAATATAAGAATCTTTGATCAGAACAATTTTGATTTTTTTATTTGGTGGTACAATTTTCCAGTATTTGAATAAACATGTTTTCGTAATGCAAACTATTAAACAGACCAGTACGATAACACAGCTGTGCGACATAGTGCATGTTTTCACATAGATCTCTAAACTGACTATTTTTATTATGAAAATCTGTGGTATTTTTTCTTATCTATACTGCAAACATAGATAGAGGCGGTTCTAACGAGTACCCACAACCTTTGTCTTGTAGCAGAAATAACAAAAATAATGTATACCCCACTAAACCCCAGTTTTCTTCATATAAGGTGGGGTTTTGGGGGGTGTTCATTCCACGGACATGTTCATGTGATGCTATGATTTCAATGTTATGCTTTGTTATATATTTATAATGTAAAATATGTGTTTTGTTATGCATAAAATTATGGGGGAAAAATAAAAAGAAAGTATGAAACGTTATGTTTCTGTTCCTACCCAGGTTGAGCTACAGTAGAGTCTGTATAATATATATAGATAGTGCCGGTTTTGAGGTAATCTGTTAAAAACCCTCACAAATCACCTCTTCAACCAGCACTATCTATATATAAACACATCTTACCACATATATATTTTACCGCAGTATTTTGAGCAGACAGATAAACCGACTATTACATGTCAATTTATCTTTACCACACTGATAGTTGGACATCAAAGTCCAAAAGGGAAATCACCTACGGACTATTTCAGTATTTAGAAAACCATTCACTGGACAAAAAACTAGTCATTTATTTACGTTCAATTTCTTACTATTCTAGTACAAGCCGTGATAGCCGAGTGGTCTAGATGGTTTGGACTGTAAATGGTGGGGCATGAGTTCGAATCCCGGTAATGACATATTTTTGAAAATTCCACTTTGGGGCAAAAACTTTAACCCCTCCTGAAAGTGCCTTTACATAATCCAATGACCACCAGATTTTGCACATATAACAAGACTTTAAGGCTGTATAACATATTAAAATTCCAAGTTCCTATGACAACTTTTGGAATTTCAGAAAGTCTTTGAGTCTTCCTAAAAGTGGAATCCCATCAACCGATTAGTCTCAAATTTTGCATATGTATTTGGGTTGCATATATACATATTATCACAAAATTTCAAAGTTCTAGCATCATTTTGGAATTTCCTGCAAGTCTTTGAATTGTTGTAAAATAACATTGGTTCAACTAATTACCACCAAACTTTGTACATATGTTTCAACATACAAAATGCACATTCTTATAACATTGTAGGTCGGAAGTGAAGCAAAAAAAAAATTATTAACTTTCATATTTTGGTGGTGGGTCATTTACTATTGTAATTTTATTGAATAAAATCAAGCATTTTCTATCTTTTTTTTCATTTCATTCTTCGCTTGAGCCTTACCTTCCTCAATAAGTTTCTTTCTCTCACTTTCACTCAGTTTTGAATGTTTTGAATGTATGTTCTCTTTCAGTCCTGAATCATCCTCAACACTCTATCATACTCAATCTTGCAATTTCCTGCTTAAAAGGTTTTATAGAGTTAAAATATCTCTGTTTTTCTCTAAAATTCTTTCCACCACACTTATCACAGATTTGATATTTTGCTGTAGTACCTTTACCACATTGTAAACATTTCACTACTTTACTTTTGTTATGTTTTATAATAAAATTATGAGCCTTGCAGTATATAGAATGCTTTACTGATTTGTTTTTACATGGTTTATTTGAACCTAACGGCAACATAGCACATATATTTTGCATCTTTGCTTTTTCTATATCCATTTTTATTATTATATTTAAATTTTTTTTTTATAGTTTAAAAGAAAACAAAAAAATGAGTTCTGTAGAGAGACTAATACAATTGCATAGTGAAGGAAGAATTAGTGATGAGGCTTTAGACAAGGGTCTTAAATCCTTAGATATTGAGAAACAGAAGAGTGATGCACTACAACAAACTTCTACATTGGAAAATCTGCGTAAAAGACGTAGAGATAAAAAGATAAGAAAACGACAGCAACAAAATGCTGTTAAAACAAGTGAAAAAATTAATGATGAAGATACTAAAGAGAAAAATGTTCTGAAACTGGTTGATAAACCATTATGCAATTACTTCAAAGCGTATGAAATAGATGCTCATAAATATAAAGACCCAAATATTTTGTTTAATGATAAAAAATCTGTCATTATAGATAAAATTAATGAAAACATTAAAGAATACAATGGTATTAAATTTTCAATTGGGTTATCTATAAAGTTTTTTAAAGATGAACTTAATGGTGAAAGAAAAGAAGTTACCGGTGCATCACACGGAGAACAATGTGCAGTTCTTGATGGAAATAATTTAGATGAAAACTATAACAAACAAACAACTTATATACAAACATGGATTGAAAAATTCACAAATACCGCAACGGGTTTAGAAATTGACCATTGTATCAAACTTTATCTTAATATAGCAAAATATGAACCACTCAAAGGTTCTTCGTATATTTCTCTTCCAAGTGCAATAGCAAATAAAAAAGCAATAATTAATTTATCAAATGATGATGATAGATGTTTAGAATGGCATATACTTGCTTCTAAATACCCAAACAAAAACAATCCAAGTAAGTTATCAAGTTATCGTAAATATTTAGGCACATTAAATATGGAAGGAATAGACTTTCCCACACCAATCTCACAAATACCAAAAGTTGAGAAACAAAACAATATAGCAATCAATGTTTATGGATACACATTAACAAAAAAGACAGAGAAACTTACTATATTTCCATATCATATTTCAAATCAACCAAATGAAAAAGAACGAATTAATCTGCTTTTGATAACTGAAGATGTTGAAGAGGAAATTGATGATAGTGAAGAAGAAATGATAGATGAAGATTATAATCCTGATGACTATCCTCCTGATGAGTCAAAAACAAAATATCACTACTGTTTTATTAAAAACCTTAATAGATTACTTTACAATCAGAACAATAAACACAAACATAAAACACATTTCTGTGATAGATGTCTTTATGGTTTTACAAGAGAAGACCTACTAATCAAACATAAAGAAGACTGTGAAGGCATAAATAAATCTCCAATGCGAATAGAAATGCCATCAAAAGGTCTTATCAAGTTTAAAAACCATCAAAATCAAATGCCCGTTCCATATGTTATCTATGCTGACTTTGAAGCACAAATCAAACCCAAATCACAACAAAAAGGAGATAAATCAGAAATAACAAGCGAACACGAAGCGTGTGGATTTGGATATCAAGTTGTTAGATATGATGGTAAAGCAGACAAACCAGTAATATACAGAGGTGAAGATGTTGCAGAGGTTTTTCTAAATCATTTAAAATGTGAAGTGAATAACATCAACAACATCTTTAGACATCCTAAACCATTAATAATGCCAACAGAACAGAACATACAAGATTATGAAAATGCTTCCCATTGTTGGATATGTGAAAAAGAAATTAATAATGAAAAGAATCCAAAAGTAAAAGACCACTGTCATTTCACAGGAGAATATAGAGGACCAGCACACAAATCCTGTAATCTCAAACTTGCAATCAAACCAAATAAAACCAAAATTCCAGTTATCTTCCACAACTTAAAAGGTTATGATAGCCATCTAATAATGCAGAAAATACACAAAGCAAGTGGAAACATTACTTGTATTGCAAATAATTCAGAGAAATTCATCTCATTCAGTATTGGACAACTGAAATTCTTAGACAGTTTTCAATTTATGGCTTCCTCTCTTGAAAAGTTGGTAGATGGAGCAATTGGTGTAAAGACAGAATGTGAAAAATGTAAAGGTACAGAAGAAATAAACATCAATGAAAATTGGTTATTAACAGCGAAATGTAAAAAATGTCACAATACAAGATATAAAAAACTCAACAAATCAGACTTACCATTAACTGTAAAACATACAACTAACTCACATCTTCTTGCTCGTAAAGGTATCTATCCATATGAATACATTGATAGTTTTGATAGATTTGATGAAACACAACTACCACCCATAGACAAATTCTACAGCAGTCTTACAGATGAAAGTATCAAACAAAAAGACTATGAACACGCTCAAAAAGTATGGAAACAATTTAACTGTAAAACACTTGGTGATTATCATGATTTATATCTCAAAACAGATGTTCTCTTACTTGCAGATGTTTTTCAAAAGTTTAGAGAAACCTGTATGAATAACTATAAACTTGACCCTCTACATTACTACACTGCACCTGGTCTATCTTGGGATGCTCTTCTAAAATACACAGAAATAGAATTACAACTTCTATCAGATTTGGATATGCATCTTTTCATTGAAAAAGGAATGAGAGGTGGAATAAGTATGGTTTCTAAAAGACACGCAAAAGCAAACAATAAATATGTAGCAGATTATAATCCAAATGAAGAAGACAATTACATAATGTATTTAGATGAAAATAATTTATATGGTCATTCAATGAGCCAACCACTTCCATTTGGTGGTTTCAAATGGATAACTAATAAAGATTTAATAGATGGAAAACTTCCAAAATTACAAAAAGGTAGAGGAAGAATATATGAAGTAGATTTAGAATACCCCAAACATTTACATAAACTACATAATGACTATCCACTTGCACCTGAAAAATTAGCAATTAAAAAAGAATGGTTATCCGACTATCAAAATGAACTAATTGAAAATAGTATGTTAAAAACAGAAAAACTTGTCCCCAATCTAATGGATTTAAGAAGAAATATGTAGTACATTACAAAAACTTAAGACTATACAAACAACTTGGTATGAAAATAACAAAAATACACAGAATATTAGAATTTGATGAGAAACCTTGGATGGAACCTTACATACGTCTGAATACAGAATTACGTAAAAAAGCAAAGACTACATTTGAAAAAGATTTCTTTAAACTTATGAACAACTCAGTATTTGGCAAAACAATGGAAAACATACGTAAAAGAGTTGATATTAAATTAGTCAAAACAGATGGCAGTGAAAATGAAAAAATCCGCAAGATAATAGCCAAACCAAACTTCAATCGTAGAATAAAGTTCTCTAATGAGTTATCTGCCATTCAAGTGAATAAAACAAGATTAACTCTCAATAAACCAATATATGTTGGCTTCTGTGTTTTAGATTTATCAAAACATCTTATGTATGATTGGTATTATAATACATTGAAAAAGAAGTATGGTAATAACTGCACCTTGTTATACACCGACACAGACAGTTTATTAGTAGATATCAAAACCAAAGATGCTTACAAAGATATGTCTGAAATGAAAGATGAATACGATTTCTCTGATTATCCAAAAGAACATCCACTATACGATGAAACAAACAAGAAGGTCATAGGTAAGATGAAGGATGAATGTGCTGGTGTTCCAATATCAGAATATATTGGTCTTCGTCCTAAACTATATTCAGTATTAAGAGCAGATGAACAAGTCATCAAAAAAGCGAAAGGAACAAAAAAATATGTAATCAAAAAACAAATCAATTTTGAAAACTACAGAGATGCATTATTCAACAAAAAGAAATACACACACTCAATGAACATGCTACGCTCAATGCATCACAACATATATGGATTAAAAGTAAATAAGACTTCACTTTCTCCTTTAGACACAAAAAGATACATAACTGACGATGGCATTACGACATACGCGTATGGGTATCAGCCGGAACAATAAGTAATTCCTCTTTGACAAACCCTCTCTTAGGTGCAGGAGATTTCAAATAATAAACTCTTATTCCCTGCGTTATAATATGATAGTCAATCTTATGAATATCAACAGACCATACTGGGTCAGTAGCCCTTCTCTTTCCACCACCTTCTAATTCTCCAGGTTGATACAAATATCTAACATTTGCATAAGGACAAATTTCAGCATCAACTTTTCTTGTTATAATTGGAGGAGGTTTTTTTTTATTTAATGCTTTAATAACATCAGATAATCTCTTAACCCATTCTCTGTTTCTTTTTTTAGTATCAATCTCTTTAGCATACTGATAACCAAACAATCTTTCTGCTAAGGTTCTATTAAATCTTTCTACTATTCCTTGGTCTCTGTGTATTTCTTTTCTACCTCTTCTTATTTTGGTATTATGCTTTTCCATCAAAGTTGAAACGGAACTCATAAATTCTCTACCAGGATCAACTTGCAATAGTTTAGGATACTTCAAATGTCTTTTATAAATCTTCTCAAAAGCATTTGCAACTTCTTTACTATCTTTCGACGTCAAAGGTTCGGCTTCTTTATATCTTGTTCCAATATCAACCACTGTTAATGCATACTTGTATGTTTTTCTACCAATAGTATCGTGAGGTAAAAACAACAAATCAGCTTGATGAACTTCATTCTCTGCAGACACATCAAATTTAGGTCTTATTATTTTCTTAGGTGCAGGTAAATATATTTGCCATACTGCTTGTTTCTTTAAGAACTCTAATGCTTGTTTCTGACTAACCTTTGCTTCTTTTGCTAATTTACTAACAGCTGAGTGTCCTTTCCAGAAACCTTTTGGACTATAGTATATCTTCTCCATTTATTTATATTTAAGAAAAAATATTTATATATAAAAAGATGTCAAAGAATGCACAAACGCAAAATATAGCACAATTGCTTGATGATGACTATACACCTACAAAAGAAGAGTTTGAAGAGCTGTTAAAGGAACAAAGTCAATTTGACACAAAGAAATGGACTGATTTAGAAATCAACAACATTTATACAATCACCGACTACAGAGAAATTAACACAGACAATGGTGTGAGTGTAATTTTAACTCTCAAAGACAATGGTGAAGTATGGAGTCCTGCACATCTCACAAAGAAGATAGAAGGTAAAGAACCACCATTTTATGTAAGACCACTTGGTTTGAAACCATGTAAGAATAATAAAAAAAATAAATATCATGCTTATGATTTAGTTCTTCCAAAGAAAGATTATGTCAAAAAATAATTTTTTTTTACCTACATCAACTTCCAAGCAACAAATCCTGTCAATGCCATACCACCAACAACAAATGCAATCTCTCTATTTTTCTGGTCTTCTGATGGAGTGTAAAAATCACTCAATGTAGGTTTTGGTGGTAATGGTGTGGATAAATTATCTGGCAATTGTTTTCCTGTAATATAATAATATTGTTTCATAGCAGTGTCAGCATCACTGAACTCATCCACAGCATGATGTTCCTTCTTCAGTTGCTCATTAATAAAATCCAATCTTTGTGTTCTCTTCTCATTCCATGCAGTTGTTGCTGATTCTAATTGTTCCATCGCTTTATCATGTCGTTTTCTCTCTTCATCACTATTACTACCCATATGTGAAAATAAATAATTACTACCTGAAAAGGCTAAGGCGTTTGTAATTGCTCCTCCAACCATTAATGCTACTGCACTTGCCATTTTTATATAATGAAAAAAAAAAATATTAAAATTACTTCATAATATCTGCAGGAATAATACCTTGCTTAACAAGCATATCCTTTGTTGCCATTGCAAGTAATATATCAATGGACAACATACCAATATCTGTCATATTAAAATCTACTTTTGGTGCTGGTCTTTTCAATAGTTTTCTACCTAATTCTGAATATCCAACAGTTAATACAGTTTCCACTCCAGCATGATATAACATGTTTGCAATTTGTTTTCCGTTTATTGAGGTTGTCATTTTTTTTAATGAGAATATTATTTTTTTAAATTAATTAAATTCAAATGGGTCAATTTCTTTTTGTTGTATAATAGGTGCAGGTTGTTGCATCATAGGTTGTTGTTGTGGTACAACTTGTTTAGACTTGTACATATACAATCCTATTCCAACAACTCCAACTGTTATGCATAATGGTATATAATTTTTGTATATATTTATATTCTGTGAATTTGGAGAGCCGACATCATCATCTTTTGTTATAGATTTTAATTCCATGTTTTCTTTCTTTATAGTTTCAGTCTCCTTTCTTCTTAATTCTGCATTTCTTTTTCTTGCTTCTGCACCTTTCTTACCAGCAACTACTCGTCTTGGGTCTTTTGTTTTAACTTCAGTATCACTCATTTTTTTCTAAGGAGATATTTTCTTTTTTATTAAAATCAATATGTCTTGCTGTTGTTAGCATTGCAGTTAATGGAGCAAGGTACATTCCATATCTATAATACAATTCACAACACGAACTTGTCAAAGCGTGATTGATAAAAGGGTCTTCCTCTAAGTCTTGTATCAGTTTAGGTGGATTAACAACATTGAAATACTTTGATACACCCATCACGTATAAGCTAATGAAAGAATTACCCAATGTCTTAGTCATACTTGCTCCCAATCTTGCTTCATATCTGCAGTAAAGTTTGTTTATTTGTTCTGCTGTCATTGTATCAATGTCTGATAGTTGTAAGTCTTTACCAAGATACTGCTTACTACCACCACCAGCAACAATGGCTGATAATCGCTCACGTTTTGTTTCTTGTTCATTATTTTCTGTGCTTTCACATTCAATGTCTTGTAATAATTCTTCAGCATTCATTTTTATTTTATGTAATTTATTTTTTATTTTTAAAAAATAAAACATCGCATATCCGACTATTGATAAGATTGCAGTGTTTGTTATGATTATTGATAAGATTGCAGTGATTGATAATATTTCTAACAGCATTGTTTTTTAGTATTGCTATTTTACTTAAAACATTGCATAAGCATTACTTAAGATTTGCTACAGCATTGTATAAGCATTACTTAATCATTGCATAAACATTACTTAATCATTGCTAAAAAAATAATCAATCAACCAACCAATAACCAGTAGGCTGGTCAGTCTTCAAAATTAACTTACGATGCTTCTTTTTTTTCAGTTCTTCTTTTATTCTCTGTCGTTCTTCCAAAGTTGGAATAACATCATTCTCTCTTAAACAATTTTCAAAACTATCTCTATCTTTTGTGTAGAACATGCATAGCCATTTTGTTTGTTCTCTTAAATCTTTTAACACAGAATTATATCTCTGCGAAATAACCCACACTGATTGTTCTGCATGCCTACCAGAAAATGCTAATTCTGATAACATATCTTTTTTCTTTGTTAGTTCTTTCGTTGCACTGCAATCATCAATAATGTAGAGAGTAGAATGACCAGCATATTTATTAAAGAACATTCTTAGTAGTTCTTGTAGTTTTTCTTCTCCATTAACAATAGGATTAACAATTGTTATATTTTTTGTTTTAGGTTTCCTGACATCACCAATCCACTCACGATTTTTATAAGCCTTGTTCCATTGAATGGTTGGGCAAAGTATAACAATATGTTTAAATACTTGACGATATTCCTCTTCCAAAAGGTCAAGGACAAACTCTGTTTTCCCGCATCCAGTTTGACCACATATAATAGCACAATGAGGATATTTTGGTAGTTCCATTTTTATTTGTAAAAAAAAAATATTAATAACTGACTTCTTTAAATCTACCATCTTCAAAGTTGATTTGTGCATCTTGTATAACAAACAAATAAAGATTGATTGGTTCATCTGCTCCTGCTTCTTTCGTTATTTGTATTGTAATACCTTCTGATGCATTTTCAATTCTTCTTCCAGAACCATGAAGTGTATTATCATCAGTTGAACGTAAATCCAACCATAAAGCATACCTGTTCGTTAGATATTTTTCTATTGTTGTATCAGTAAAATATAAATCTTTAACGACCATACTTGTTTCTTTGTTTCTTTTTGAATTCAAAGCAAAGAATTTATTTATTTCGTCCCAGTGTTGGTGGGACTTCATTCCTTGACTATACAATTGATTCGGAATCCCTTCTATTGTCATTTCCACTTTTGTAATTTCTGGATTATAATATTCTTCTGTGCTGGCCCTTTCAGGATCTTCGAATAGCATAAGAATTCCTTTCATACTTCTTGCAGGAACATTTAGATTGATATTCCATAGTGTATCAGATTTGTTTTTAGTTATTTTTCTGTGTCTTAGTATTCTGTCATACAAAATAACCATTTTACCATCAACTTGCTGTCTTATTTGTCTTGCTAATTCAGTATCAGAAACAATATCAAATTCCAAACAAATATTTTTGATTGTATAAGTTGAAGTTGCATCGCCTGATTTAATTACTTTATTATAATCATTGAATGTAAGTTCATATTCAAGTCTATCTCCTAATCCTGCTTGATAAAATGGCATATGGGTTTCCAATAATTCAAAATCAAGTGGGATGCAAAACCTGTTTCCATATGCTTTTGCGATGGCTTGATCTTCTTTATCTGCTGTTGCGTTTCCTGCACCCACTCTATGTCTCAACATGTTCTCTTTGCCAACGCCTTGATATACCATATTTACACGTTCTGTAATAGTCTTCCATAAATCAATATAACAATGATAGATGTCACTATCGTCAATGGACATAACTTCATTTCCACTTATTCTAATTGTTGTTTTCTTAATTATTGCTCTTCCTATGTTTTGAAATATAGTTGCATTTGCATCTTTAGAGGTTAGTTCAATTTCAAATGCTAATCTGACTGTTCCGGGAACAATAACATCATTACTACTTAGATTAGGAAATCTCACTAATAATTGTTGATTTTGGTCAATAGTTGAAGGGTTATTTGTTATTACTACACTTTGACGGATACCTCTCACACCTCGTGGTTCTCTTAATTTTCTGTAAGGGTTTAGTTTATCTCCGTAAGCTGACATTTTTTTAAAAGATAAAAAAATATTTTTAAATAATAAATAAATAATGGCTGAATATGAAAATCCTGAGTATGACAGGGAGGATTATGATGAAGAAGCAGAAACATCTTTTACAGATGAAGAGCAGTTTCAGAGAATATTAAATAGTCAGTTTGCTGGTTTGAATGATTTAACCGGTGATGATTGGAAAACTCTGCGTAATAGCATAGGTCAAAACATGATAGATAGATTTTACGAAAGGAATGAAGAACCTAAACGTAAAATCAAAGGTTTGTCTCTCAAGAAAGATGATATAGGGAGACCAATGTTATATGTTAAAGATGAAGGTGGAAAGAATATTGCATTAACATATTATCGTTCCAATGCACCAGATGAAATAGCAACATTTTTTATCATTTAATACTTTGCAAAGGAAATATGGTGTTGATTTTGTTAGGAATGTATTAGGTGTAGATGATTTTAAACCATCTGCTACAAGAATTAAAGAAGGTAGAAAAGCATTCACACAATTACTTCAAACGAGAACTCAAATAACACAAACAGAAGAAGAAATACCTTTACAAGATATATCATCACAAGAACAAACTCAAGAACTATTAAATACAACAGTTGATGTAGAAACTGCTGTGAAAACATTGGAGACATCATTTACTAATGAACAAGAAACACAAACAGATTGGACAAAAAGAGAGATTGATGGAATAGCAAATGCAATGACAACAGTCAAAGAAGAGATAGCAAATGAATTGGCAAAACTGAATGAAACAAATAAAGACTTAGCAAAAGAAAATACAAAATTAGAACAAGCCAAAGCAGACAATGATGAATTTCAAATAGAAAGGATAAGTAGTCGAATCAAAGAGTTAGAAAGTGAGAGAAGTGCAAGATTGGAAGTTATTAATGTTAATAAAGAAAAACTACGTAGTCAGGTAAATAGAATCAAAGAGACTATAAACAAAGTATTAAAAGAAGACACTACATTGGGTGAAAGAATTAGAACATTATTCAGAGAACAAGGCATTACAATTGTTAGTATTTTAACCGCTTTTGGAATGATTATTGGAGTTATTGTTGAGGCTGTTATTCCTACTGGTGGTGGTACTACTTCAACCCCTCCTTCTCCACCAAAAGGTGGTGTTAAAGATTGGGTTAAGAAACAATTATCAAATCTTGGTAAATTACTTTCTACCCTTGCAGGAAAAGTAGCTACTGCATTACCAGGTGTTATTGGTTCTATTGTGTCTTGGTTGTTGTCTTCTGCGGGTAAAGTTGTTGGTTGGTTTGGAGAACATTTATGGGCATTAGTTGTATTGGTTGCTGGATTGTTATATGCATCTGCGAGAGAGTTTATAAGAAAAAAAAGAACTTAATAAATTTCATACATAATTAATAGTCCAATTACTATACTTCCTACTATTAATGCTGTTTTGTTGTCTTCATGTTGTATGGCTTCTTTTTTTTCTGGTAGAGATTGATGAGATTGTGGTAGAGATTTATTTGTTGGTGTGCCTTGTAGAGATTGTGGTAGAGATTTCTTTGTAGTAGATTGGTTAGCAAGTTTGTGATGATTAAACCAATCTGCTATTCTAGCATCGGAGGTACCAGCACCATCAACCCAACTTTTTGACAGATTGTGTTTCTTTGCATAATCAACTGCTTGTTGATGATAATCTGGTAGAGATTTCTTTGTTTGTGTGCCTTGTATAGTTGCAGGTTGTGTAGCAGATGCAACAGGTTTAACATTTACATCACTATTGAAACCAAGTGTTTGATTTTCTGTTGCAATTACAATTTTATTATTATATCCAGCGATAGTACCAACTTGTAAAACCATATCACTGGGAGACATATATAATCCAATACCATAAACAAAATCTACTTTACTTCTTGCATATTTGAGTGTGTTTTGATATCTTTGTATTTGACTTGGTAAATCAACTGGACTATTAATAGCGTCTTCAATGTTAGCAAGAAATTGTTTCTGAGCATCAAATCCTGTGCCTATTTTTAGAATTTCTACACGTGTTTGAGATTGTGCTGCTAATAGTGCCCATACAAACATTCTAATACTTTCGTTAATTCGTTCAATACCTGTTTTTGTTAATCCTTCTGATTTGTCTAATATAAACATTGTCCAGGCGTCACTTATATCTACTGTATGTTCTATTTTATCATTTAGATTAAAGAATGGACCTTCACTTCGATGTTCTTGTCTATATTTTCCACTTGGTTTAAAATATTGTGTGTAACTCCCTAGACCACTGCATTTAGAACTACTTTCTAATTTTTGCCTCCAATCTGTATTAGGTGAAACATTGAATTCATTGCATAACTTTTGATAGACAGCTTTGTCGTATGGATTTTTGTAATAACAAAATGATTCATCTGTTGGTAAAGGTGTTTTAAGTTCTTTCAAAATACGAGCAATACAATAATAAACATGAAATGTATATATTGTTTTAGTTAGTCCTGAAGTGTTTTGCAAATGATCTTGATAACTTACACCACATCCTGTAGTGGCACACCAAACAGCAAAATTTAATTGACATTGCCACCAGTCAAATGATGAATGAAGCCATGTATTCCACGGTTCATTGGTGTGTAATGTTGGATTTTGATAGTTTTGAAATAAGTCGGGAAACGTTACTGGAAAATGGTCATCTTTATTAACATAAATCGTTTGTTTTATAAGTTCAATATTCTTTTCGGTATATTTAGTATTGGGGTTATATGATGCATTGGGATTGTACTTGAATTCTTTAGGTATCATTTTTATTATTGATTATATATAAAAAATAAAAATGTATCATACAATTTCGAATATTGACAAGACAATAAACTTGCAACAATACATTGATAACAGAGATGGGAATAAACGTATTGGTTTGAAATCTATAACATATGGTGTTGGATGGTATAATGTTGTTGATGAATATTTGCAGAAGACTAAAGAGAGACCTCATAAGATTATAGATGGTTATTATAGTTTCCAACAAATAGCAGATTTATTTCAAAGTAATAATATTACATTATCTGTAAATGAAACAAATGGAATTGCTTCTTTAATTACACCGGATGAATTGAAGATAAGCAAGGGCTTAAAACAAATGTTGGGGTTTGGAAATAAGCGAAAGTTTGCTGTTAATGAAACTCGTTATGGTGAGAGAGCTGTAGATTTTGCTGTTTATAAATCATTGTATGTTCATTTGGAACAGATTAATACTTCAAATAATTATTTAGATGGTATGCCGAGTACTGTGTTGGCTGTTGTTCCAGTGGAAAATAAAGAGTTTGGAGAGATAACAACAGTGAGATTTGAGCATCCAGAATATAAGTGTTTGGTGAATGATGCTATAGCAGAATTGAAATTAGAAATCAGGGATGAAAATAACAACAAGGTAATTAATCATCTACCAATTAATTGCGTTTTGGAAATTATATAATTATAATAAAAAAATGAGTATATTTGGTGCTAAGAGAAAACACGTAGATGCATTGGGGCTGAAACAAGAAATATTTAATATGAGAAGTCAAGCATTTACACAAATAAATACATTGAATGATAGACATACAGGACTTCAAGATAGATTTCGGGATATGTATGTCAATCATCGATTATTATATAATAAGGTTGATAATATGTCAGACAGAAAATTGATAAGCATTTGTGCGGAGAGTAAAGGTTCCTTACAGAAGAATGAAGTGTTTGGCTTTGGAAATGGTGGTAGAGAAGTAGGTGTTGGATATGTGATGAACTTTCCTGGCCAGATAATAGGTGTTGGACTGTCGAGTAAAAGAACAAAAGGCGATGTGTCTGTGGCGATTGCAATTAATGGAAATCCACAAGTAGGATATGATATATCATTGAATAATATTTTAAGAAAACACGATAACTTTGCTACACCGTTAAAGGTTGAGGCTGGTGATGCAATTGCTTTTGTTTGTCAGACTAATAATGCTACATGTGTTAATACTGTGGCTTCGATGATAATTGAATTATTTATTGAATAAAAAAATATATGTTATCAAGAAAAAAATGAAACAACCTAATGCACCGCTATATCCAGAGTTGCCTATTGAAGATGGGCAAAATTATAGATTACAGAAGATATCTGAGATAGAGAAGACGTTAATTAATGAGAGAGATGTGAGAAAAGCATTATACAAAAAATACAAACGTGGAATAAATATTACTGATGGAGTTGATACTGGTTTGATATCAACAAGTGTTATTTTGGCAGGTGTTGGATTAACTGTTCCAATTATGTTGCCTTTAGAGATTGGTGCTGTTGTGTGTGGGAGTTTGGGTGTGTGTGTTAAACTAATTAGGCGTAAAATGACTTCAAAAGCACAGAAACATTATGAGATTAAAACTATTGCTGATGGTAAGTTGAATAGTATAAAGGATTTGATTTCTAAGGCTTTGACAGACGGACAGATATCTGAGAATGAATTTAAACTTGTGTTGGATGAGTTGGACAAATATAATAAACTCAAAGACAATATACATTCAAAACAAACAGGATTGAGTGAAAGTGAGAGAAAGAAACTTATTGAGGAAGGTAAGGCTCAAGCGAAGAATGAAATGAAAAAAAAGATAGAAAATGCTTGATTTTATTCAATAAAATTACAATAGTAAATGACCCACCACCAAAATATGAAAGTTAATATTTTTTTTTTTTTTGCTTCACTTCCGACCTACAATGTTATAAGAATGTGCATTTTGTATGTTGAAACATATGTACAAAGTTTGGTGGTAATTAGTTGAACCAATGTTATTTTACAACAATTCAAAGACTTGCAGGAAATTCCAAAATGATGCTAGAACTTTGAAATTTTGTGATAATATGTATATATGCAACCCAAATACATATGCAAAATTTGAGACTAATCGGTTGATGGGATTCCACTTTTAGGAAGACTCAAAGACTTTCTGAAATTCCAAAAGTTGTCATAGGAACTTGGAATTTTAATATGTTATACAGCCTTAAAGTCTTGTTATATGTGCAAAATCTGGTGGTCATTGGATTATGTAAAGGCACTTTCAGGAGGGGTTAAAGTTTTTGCCCCAAAGTGGAATTTTCAAAAATATGTCATTACCGGGATTCGAACTCATGCCCCACCATTTACAGTCCAAACCATCTAGACCACTCGGCTATCACGGCTTGTACTAGAATAGTAAGAAATTGAACGTAAATAAATGACTAGTTTTTTGTCCAGTGAATGGTTTTCTAAATACTGAAATAGTCCGTAGGTGATTTCCCTTTTGGACTTTGATGTCCAACTATCAGTGTGGTAAAGATAAATTGACATGTAATAGTCGGTTTATCTGTCTGCTCAAAATACTGCGGTAAAATATATATGTGGTAAGATGTGTTTATATATAGATAGTGCTGGTTGAAGAGGTGATTTGTGAGGGTTTTTAACAGATTACCTCAAAACCGGCACTATCTATATATATGTATAAAAGTTAAAGCAACTTTTTACACATGACACTTAAGGTGTAATATTGATTATTAGTCCTCTTTAAGTGACATTTTTGTAAACTTTTATTCAAACACCACTGTTTGAAAATATTTTGTCTGTTGGAATTGAGGTTTAACGTCCCCGTCAACACATTTAACGTAATAATGTAACCAGTTATATCACGCCACTATTTGTGCAAAAAGAACAACTGCTAAGTAAATGAAACATCATGTGAGCAAGTCTATGCAATAGCGTCCCCTCTAAACCCAACTTTATACAGTGAAAAATGGGTTTTCGCATATACTTTATTTCTCTTATTTCTGATTCTAGAACATAGACAATTAGACGGTTCTAATCCAAAATCTATGTTTTGAGCAGAAAGAAAAATATGCCACATTTTTAAATATAAACAGTCATTTTCACACAGCCATAAATCCCATTTTATTGCAAGGACTTGTTAACCTTATGTGAGCTCGAATATCTTTCTCAAAAAGGTGGTAGCTCAGTTGCTCAAACCTGACGTAGAAGCCGTCAGTAGGTCGTCCAGCTGCACCACACGAGGGCAAAACCATGTTTTCCGGAACTCCCAATACCCCCATCAATCCATATACATACCAAATCAAACATAACCTCAATCTATAGGGCTTGAAAAAAATAAGGGCGAAACGACCCACCTAATCAGGGCGAAACGACCCACGGGCGAAACGACTCATGGGCGAAACGACTCACGGGCGAAACGACCCGAGACCGCTGGTATAACAAATGTACCTATATATTTTAGCCCATCAGAGGTAAAGCAAATTCTTATTTTTACCCGGTACTTAAGCGGTAAAAAATTGATCGTCGAAAACCGGGAGGGGAGGCATATATATTATTTGTATATCAAGCCCTCCCCACCCCCACAAAAAAAAACACACATTTATTTAGCCAAATAAAAACTTTTTTGAGCGTGTTCCGGTAATTACCAGTGTGTTCCAGTGTTTTGGTCTGTTCCGGTATTTCTACGAACCGTTTAATCTCTACTTTACTGGCGCGAGCAGCTGCACATAATCCTCGCGGGAGGGTGTTGCAGGATGTATAGATAGATAGATAAATCAAAATAGTTGCAAAATTACCGAACGTTTGTTTCATCCGTATTTAGTAGCCTAGGGAATAACTTCCCATATCACAGGTCCTGGTGTATGAATGTCATTTGACGTGTCACCAGTAACAATTCTGATTCTGATAGTAACTATCTATCTAAATTACCGAACGTTGGTTTCATCCGAATCTAGTAACAGATCGCCCAAAGCACGTCAGAATCAGAATCACGTCCGAAATGTTTGTACGATTTTCGTAAGATATAAAATTCTTACCCTGATTTCAAGTGATCGATTATAAAATGTAGTTTAAGGCTATTTTATGTCAAATCAAGGTCGGTTCATGTGGTTTTTGCCCCCGGAAATATAAAGTTTGTTTACTTTTTATTTTTATTATAAGGGAGTTAACCCAAACGAAATTGGAGCTCTGAAACCGGTTGGTCCAAACAGCGAAAGGAACCTTCCTTTCGCGAAAGGAAGGTTCCTTTCACGAAAGGAAGTTTTTTTTTTCTTCGAAAGGCAGTTTTCTTTGCCGATATTAAACGATCATTGGATGACAACAACATGTTTTAATAACGTTTAACTGTAAAATGAGTTATTTACACTTTTTTGTGGCTACGTTGTTGTTGTTGTTGTTGTAGGGATCCAGCCTATTAAAGGCTCAACAGCTGTCGCTGAATTTTGGGCTTTTAGTTTATGTTCAATGTCACATGCGTATATGTAGTTAAAATCATGGGCAGTGTTAACACATCAATCCATTTTGTGGGCCAGTCGAAGATATGCGTCGATAGGCGGCGTTGTCACATCCAACAGTCTCTCTACAGCGACGGGAGAATAATATCCAGCGTCGGGAGAATAATATATATATCCAAATTTAACACGTATTTACTTATTTGTTAATTATATATTGACTTATAGAACTAGGTATTGTTGCTATATTTATACAAGTAGACTGTCGTATGTACAGCATCCCTAAAAAAAGTAAGGCACATTATTAACTGTTTAACTATATACAGCTTTTAGTGGTATTTACATGCTACACAGTTCAGTAGTATTAATTACAGCCATGAGTGTGCGATGTTCCAAGTATCTAAAAGTCTCTTAATTTTACGTTTACTAACCGGAATGGACCGGAATGGACCCAATAACCGGAACGGACCTGGAATAACCGGAACGGACCTTTATTTTAGTCATAAGTTAGAGGATTATATGTCTTTGGTCATATGTATTCTGCTATTAAGTGTAGGTTTAGTTTTAGAATATGCTAGCCGCTTTAGGAAATACTGGATTTTACCCTGGAATAGTCTTGGCCTAGTCCGGTGATCCTGAGCAGATAAAAATTGAGTAATCTTACATGCCTACAATCTAAATGACTTTACTACCAGAGTCCCGGAAAGTGTATGCAAGAAAAAGATTCTTTCATTGTTTGGGGACTAGACATAAAAAATATGTCCTGCAGTACCACTGTCCAGCATCACTGAAGATGTTGGACTGCAACGCTATTGACGGAATTCTCTTTAAAATATCTGTGTGATATAATGGTACCTCTTATTGGCCCATAACTAACATTTTTTTCAGGCATATAATTGATTTCTTTTTCTCCTTTTTTTGCACAAAACAGATAGTGGCTGTTCGTTAGAACTGTCTCAACAGATGGGGTTCTAACAAGTATCCCCAATCTATGTTTTTTTTTTTTTTTTTTGTCTTTTTGTGATATCATAATTATAATGTCTAGAGCCTCCCTTTCTTGGAAGGAATTTCTCCTCGGGAATGGTCTGTAATTACGAAGGAGAATCACATAAGCTCCTATGATCCTGTCAAATTCGTACTATCTGAAAGTACGTATATATTATTGCTTTTTTTTTCAAACTGTTGTTGAATTCCTTCGTATAAAATTGCCACTAAAAATAACGATATGAACCTACCTTCCGCGTCAGAAGGTGTTCGGTGTACACTCCCCTATCCCCACTTTCTTTAAGAGAGCTCTCTCTCTCTCTCATGAAAGTGCAATACCTAGTCGATGACAAGGTCATTCCCCAGACCGACCTGCCCGATGACCTAAGGAACTCTACTCCTGTCATGCCAGATATTAGCATTTCAGAAGCTGGCCTGTTAAAGCTTCTGAAAAATCTTAAACCCAAAAAGGCAGCAGGTCCAGATAGGATCAAACCTGTCGTATTGCAGGAATTAAGGAGTGAATTGGTTCCTAATATTAAGGTCCTGATAGAACGCTCCTTGGAATCTGGTGCTGTGCCAAATATATGGAACTCAGCCAATGTGTCACCCATATTCAAAAAGGGTGAAAAGTCAGCTGCTGCCAATTATCGGCCAATTTCTCTTACATGTATCTTGTGTAAGGTGACTGAGCACATTATTGCTTCAAATATTGAGAAACACCTGGACTCAAACGGACTCATGTATGACCTGCAGCATGGCTTTCGGGAGGGGCGTTCCTGTGAGACTCAGTTGGTCTCCCTTGTTGAGGACCTTGCATGGAGGTCTAGTCAGGGCAAGCAGACTGATCTTGTCCTATTGGACTTCTCTCCGGAGTTCCTCAGGGTTCGGTTCTGGGCCCCATCCTGTTCCTGGCCTTCATTAATGACCTTCCACAGGACATAGTCTCACAGGTTCGCCTCTTCCCGGATGATACCGCTGTATACCTAACCCTCGAAGACATGAGTGACAGTGAGACATTACAAAGAGACCTCGACAGACTGCAGGCTTGGGAAAGTAATTGGGATATGGAGTTTAACCCCTCCAAGTGCCAGGTCATAAAGGTGACTTCGGCCAACACCATACTTGACACCCAGTATACACTCCACGGACAGGTCCTGGAGGTTGTCAGTAGTGCTAGGTACTTGGGGTGAATATCTCCAGTAACCTCAGCTGGAACACGCATGTGGACCGGGTTGTATCCAACGCAAACAAATCACTAGGATTTATAGGACGAAATATTAAAACTAAGTCCCCTAAAATACCATACCAGACCCTTGTTCGCCCCCAGCTGGAATATGCTTCAGCTGTGTGGGACCCCCATACCAAGGAACAGACCCGTAAAGTAGAAATGGTCCAGAGAAGAGCAGCCCGCTGGACCATGAATGATTGGAATAGGACAACTAGTGTCTCTTCATTGTCTCTTCATTGCTGCACCAGTTGGACTGGCAAACCTTAGAACAGAGACGATCAGTGGCTCGTCTCTGTCTGTTCTATAAAATTGTCTATGGCTTCGTTGCCGTGTCCCTCCCCAAATATATACAGCCCATTGGTAGGCCTTCCAGATGGAACGCGATGAATTATAGACAACTCCACGCTGGCAAGGATTACTACAAATACTCCTTCTTTCCCCTGGCTATTGTATAGTGGAATGTTCTTCCAGAATATGCTGTAGTGTCTCCTGGTCCTGAATCATTCAAGACCGCAATAGGAGAGCTCCAGCATCCCGAACCCTAAAATAAATTAGCACGTTTTTAGTCAGATTTTATGTTCTTACCCGCACATTTCCCCCATTTCCCCCATTTTTACAAACTGATCAATCATAGGTAGTTGTTTTTATTTTTTCCCCTCATTTCGATCTAGTTTTTGACCTGTCACCTTGTAACAGCCTCACTGTCACTCTTTTTATCTTTATTCTTTTTCATAGCCCGACGCGCAGTCATCCTGCCAAAATGCCCGCGAGGGCATCGGCAGTATCTGAAGATAGATAGATAGATAGAAATGTTCCTTTCGCAAAAGGCTCCTTTCTCCTGAAAGATTTTTTTTTTATATTAAATCGGTATTTATTTAAAAAAAAATAATCAAATAAACCGAATGAGTCAATGTATTTTAATCTCACAAGATGTTTGGGTTTTGTTTTTCAGATATGAATTTAAAAGCTTCATTGTTTTTTTTCTTTCTTGTTTCCTTTTTTAACCTTGCCGAGGCGGTTCTAACCTGTCCCCAAATCTATGCTTTGAGCAGCATTATGATAAATATCTTTTTATCAGACATTTGGAAAGAAACAAATTACAATATATTTAAATAGACGTATTTTCGTACTGGGCATGCGTTTACTGGGTATAAATTTTAAGTTATTAAAATAATGTCCTGTGAAATTTTAATTCAAAATAGAAGTGGAGGCAATGATCAGGAATCGAAAACAATCAACCCACAGCTCCCATCAGAGACACCAAAGGGAAAGACACACTACATGAAACAACAGACCCTAATGGAAACACTAACAGCGGAAAGCCAAAAGGACAGTTACTGTCCCACAAAATGGCCAATAGTCTATCCAAAATAAAATAACATGAGCGACACAAACGCCGAAAGATAAACCATAGCAAAATAAACCGCGACAGAAGAACCGCTTTGGAACGGTCAGCGGAAACGAATTCCACTGGGGGACTTATTCGATTTTACGTGGCCACTATCCTCGCCCTTACTTCCGTCGCGATTTAGACCAATAATTTGTTCAATCCGCATGAAGGCCCCTAACTCATCAGTGCAACATCTCCGTGAACACAAATAATCAAACAACCACAGAGATAAAACAACGGTGGTGACTCGACAGCGAGAAACCAATGAAATGCTGGAGCAAAAGAAAACCAACAGTTAGTCTCCGATGGGCCCGACCAGAGACAGAGCATGAATCTAATTCTCAATAAGCCTTTACGTTGGAACCGTCATAGAATCTGAGGCCTGACCCACCGGCGTGCAATTAAAGAGGGAAGCAAAGTTGTCAACCGTGACTGGGTTAACTACCATGCATGCAGTCTGTCGTATAACATTTATACTGTACCCAATCTTTTTATATCGAAGAATGGTTTTACGAAATTGGGTGCTGAAGTCATTGCGGTTATATATTTTCTGAATTTATATACTAAGTCACCATAAAATTCGAGTTCTGATAGACCTTGTTGCAGAAGAGATTCAAGTCCACTATTGAATTTTGAAATTAAATCAGAAAGCAAGACCGTGATGATCTCACGCCCTCTGTCTGACGATAATCTAATTATTGATAGCCTTGTCAACGATACGCGTATCGATTAATCTAATTATTGATAGGTTAATCGATACGCGTGGCATTTATGTGATTACTGACATAATCCCTATTTGTACAGAATTTCATGAATTAACATCTGTGGGAAGGTGAAACCTTTTAGATGTTGAAGAGATAATTTTTTTCTGTTCATTGATGTTGACCTTTCAAAAATGAAACAATATAAAGGAGACTAGCAGAGAAATTATTTCATAATCACTTTCCATCATCATCATCATCATCATCATCATCATCATCATCGATTTCAAAGTTATAATTCAAAATTTCATTTACATATATTTTTATTATTACTATTGTCATTAACTTTCTTAAAAAACTGAATATTTTCTTGGATTAGCGGGAGACTGGGAGAAATTATTTCATATCAATTCCCGTGACTGAGTCGAACCGCGAATGGGGCCATTTAAGGCAGTTTCATAGTTTTGGATAAGGTAGCGTATGTAATCTTATTAAATGTTCCTAACAATCATCCTTTGAACATTTTAGACACTGGCGCGTTACTCTCAAATGAAACTCACAGAAATGATTTCCTCCTTTTAACATTTTGGCCACAGTAGCATCCAGGATACATCGATGTTGGCGCTACGTTTCCAGGCAGCGCCAACACCAACCAAACCGCTCTCAACCAAACTGAATATTACAGACATGACTTCCTCCTTTTAAACATTTTAGACACAGTAACATCCAAAATACATCGACATCGATGCTAGGTCTCCTTGAAGCGCCGACGCCAATGTCACGCTGCTCTCAGACCGAGATGAATTTTACAGAAACGACTATCTCCTTTTAAAAAATTTAGACGCAGCAGAATCCAGGATACGTCGACGTCACGTTTCTACGCAGCGCCGACACCAATGCCACGATGCCCTCGAACCAAAATGAATTTCACAGAAATTAAAGACACTTGCCGCAGAGATCGATCTCACCAAGAAATATGTTAGGCTGTTTTTTTATTATTATTGACTCGCCCTCGTACATACTAGAGATAATCCTTATGCATTTATCATGAACAAAATGAATTCGTTCGCTCTTGTGCGGCTATGGATAATATATTATCTACAGGCTCGGACTAATATTGGATCCGTGTTATAGGCTAACGTGACATGTCGCATATTAATTGGCATAGTATCTCATTCGACATCAAATTATCTCATAGTTGCTTCAGCTAAACATTTGATGAACGAACTCTTCCTTTTGCAAACGATGTCATTCACGGAAGGAAGGTAGATAGATAAAGATAAATATTGCGTATGAAATATGGAATCGGCATTATTTTCAGAATTTCTCCAGAAGAAAATTTCATTTAGTGCTATCTTTTACCAAATAAAATCTAATCAGCAAAAGGAAAATAACTTCATTTTGTGAAATTTTAACTTTTATTTCGCAAAAGGCATGCTTCTGTCGCTAGTAATATATTTTCGTAATATTCAATATGAACCCAGCGGTACTAAATAGTACTAAACATTAATATGTACATGTATTTATCTAGCTTCTTATACTGAGTCGGTCATAGTTGGCCATTACCTCAGTTGTATTTCAATACAAAATCTATAATTTCACACAAACTCCCTTCGGTAGAAAAATAACACAAAAAATACAAAAAAAAACTACAAAACAATCATGACGAAAGGAGCACACTTTTATTAAAAATAGTTTCCCTATTTTACCTCTTTGGGGTCAATTTTTTAATTTGATTTGTCCGAGATGCTCTCGGATTGTGTCCAGGATGTGTGGGGTAGTCACGGGTGCATTATCATAATCTATACTTGTGTTGGTCACTTATTGATAACAATTGTATCAGATACAATTTTGATCTCCAATCTAGAAGAATATGAAATATTTTCTTTTTATACACCTCATTGAGACAGTTCTAATGAGTACCAACAACCCTTTTTGATAAAAAAAAAACTAAGAAAATATCATATATCACTGTAAACCACCCTTTTCTCATTTAAGAACTCACAAACCAAGTTTTAGATCAAATATGAGAGAAATAATTCATACCCCTGTTAACCCTACTTTTCTTTATTAAGAAAGGAATCTATCCACTTGAGAGTCTTCCCCCAATGCCATGATCAAATAATTTTGATTTCATAGTTCATGAGAGGAGGGGGTGGGGCGGGGGTGTCAAAAGCTTTCTCGACGTCCAGAATAAATGTTCCACCTGCCTCCCTTTGCCAAAGATCTTTACACTATCGCAAGAGCTCATCACACAGAGCTATCAGGTATGTGATCTGCTCATGCAGGACACAATATAGCGGATTCAGCTGATTGGTCAGTTCTTCCAGATATTTTCAGGCCCTTATCTCATTTAATCATAACACTGGGGTCAGTCAGTTATGATGCACCTCATTAAAATCCGATAAAACTCTATCCAGCATTAAAGTCTTGTAATAATTTTTTTCGTTGAGGGCAAACCAAATGGAATGTTCCTCCTTATATATAGCTCAAGTCCATTTCAAAATTAAGGCTTGTCAGGTTGTGTTTTTGTTTAAAATTTATTGGAAAATGGCTGAAAATTTTGCAAACAGTGTAGGCCCTGATCAGACGCTGCGTTTTGCGGCATCTGACCTGGGCCTGCACTGTCTGCCAATTACCCGCTCAGGGGATTTCTGGTACTGAATGGTTAAGTACTTGCACCAGGTAATAAATCACTCCATGGTGTCTGCATGTGGTTGAAATTTTGGATGAAAATGACCCAAAGCATTCTTTGGCTGATTTAACCTTTGGACCAATGAAATCAAAGCTGTCTACATTAGCTGCTTTCCAGAGACTATAGAGAAATCTGTAAGCTCCGTGTCATAAGCTCCTTGCCAATCATTCATAACCGTGCTCGTCTGAGTTGTGCCTTTTCCTAAATGCATGTTGTCTGTCTGATTTCATCCAAGTGGGTCATGCTGTTTGAACAGAATATATACAGTAAAATTCCTATATTGAGACCACCTTTGGGACTGTTCAAAAGTGGTCTTTAAGACCGTCTCTAAGACCACTTTTGAACAGTCCCAAAGGTGGTCACTGACCAGAAGACACAGCCGTAAGAAAATACAAAGAAATAATAACTATCATTCTAAATATGCTTTTTAAACCAGAATTTGTCTTAATTTTAGGTGGTCTTAATAGCGGAATTTCACTGTATATGTTCAAGCAATTTACATGGAACACAAGGCGATAATCACGAGCAAGAGCCCATCTCCTTTTTAAAGAGTGGACAATGTTCGCTAGAAGCCATTCTTTGGTATTTTGTCCCGTATCAAGTGACTGTTGGCACACTAGCAACATGTGCACTAAGGCAAATAGAACACTTGGTTTCCTGAGGCGAACTCTTCATCAGTGTCCACAGGATGTGAAAGAAGCAGCATGTGAAGGACTGGAATACTAGGGAAATTAAGATGGGAGTCTCAAGAAAAAGGGAAGAGAAAGAAGGCCCAACCTGCTCCATTGGCGTTATTAGCAGGAATGAATACCATGGAAATGGGGACGTTCACTGTAACCCCCATGTGCATGGAGAGTCATCCCATTTGCAGATTAAAGATCCATGCTGTAATTGCATGATTACTGTGTAGGTTTTCATCCAGAAAACCTGGAGTGTATGAGGTACACCTTCAAGTAACGGATAAATATAACCGAACGTAGCATATGTAGATTGATAGACAGACATATACATTCGATATCTTCCACAGACTGTAGGACCGACTTTTGGCCCTGTACGGGGTAGCGATAAAGAAAAACCGAAGGCTACAGAACTCACTGAAGATGAAGTACTCAAACAGTAAGGAACGCCAATCCGAGCAAGGCACCAGGGCCTGATAATAAACTAGCACATACCCCATTCTGGCCCCCATTCTCACTAGATCAACTTCGAGAGGACATTTGCTCTGGGTTAAGTTCCTGCTGACTGGCGCTCAGAAAATATCACGGCAAGTTTCAAGACATACCAGGTGAATGCCACAAAGTACGCCGGGTTGACGTTTATCCTGCAGATCTGGAGTGTATGTAATGTGAGCAATGGTCAAAAATGACCGATAACAATATTGGTAGATATATAGATTTACTAGGGTTGTTTGGAAAGCATAAATAGTGGATGCGGTTGTTAAAGGCTAACCTGGGCAAAACTAACTAGTGAAAGCACTCAAAGAGTTCTCCCTTGACCTGTACGCACTTTCCTTAACTTTTTATCAGCTCAAAAATGCATTTATGAAGTCCTTTTGGGGTATGGCTTCCGCGCCAGGAGGTCATGTGAAACACAACTCACCATGCTTGTTGAGGAATTACATCAGAAGGCAAACAAACAGATGTCATTTTGCTAGATTTTAGTAAAGCGTTCGACAAGGTGAACCACGAGAAGTTAATACACAAGCTGCATGGCTATGGTGTCAGTGGCAAAATATTGTCCGAAGTCAAGGCTTTCCTTAAGGGTAGGTCACAGACTGGGGTCCTTGAGGGGGATTGCTCAGAGGAGGTACCGGTAACATCAGTTGTCCCGCAGGGATATGTCCGCGAACCAATCCTCCTTCTGGTCTACATAAATGACCTGCCGAAAGCGGTAAAGTCTCAGGTAAGACTTTTCGCCGACGACACGGCTGCTTACCTCGCCATCACAAAGCCTGCTGAGTCCAAGCAAATACAGGATGACCTTGATACTCCCCAAGAATGGGAACTCGACTGAAATATGGAGTTTAATCCAAGTAAGTGCCGGGTCATTCGGGCACACGTTCGAGATCACCCATCCCAACCCACCTAAACATTGTTTTTTTTTTTTCTTTAAAATACGGCCGACGAATGCATGTCATATAAATCCCCCGTCTTTTCCATTGTGTATCGCGAATCTTTTCACAATCTCGAATTCTTTTTCTGACACTGCTGATCAAAAACAAAAACACATAAAAATACAGACCCGACCCTGTTTTTCTTTCTTTCTTTCTTTTTCTTTCTTTTTTTTGGGGGGGGGGGGTGGGGGGGTGGGGGGTGTGTGGGGGGGGGGGGGAGGGGGAATAAACAATAAAAAAAGTTTCTCCTACCTACCGACCCAATTTGTTTTCAGCATAATATTAGAAACACAGCTATTTTTTAAGCCTTACATTGCTATTATCGGCCAAATTTTCTCACAGTGTCAAAGGCTATTGTCAAAGGCAAATTTTAATGGTCAAGCGATTTAGGTTAGATTTTTCATGCATGAGTAGTATGTGGGTCACTTTGGAGGCAATGAGGGCACAAGATGGCCGACCGGATGGCCGCCGTTTTGACCTATTAGCGGAAACTCCCTAGACATCGAGAAGGTAGCGTCACGTCCTGGTGTCGGTTTTCTTCTGTATACAGGCTTTTCTACAGTGTGGAGGGGTCACCGTTTTTTATGGGATGGTGTTAAGAGTAGTTATTGACATCCGTTTCAGATTCTTTTCTATATAAAATAATCTTCTCAGGTACTGGTACTCGGGCCACAATTCCATCGTAGTAAAAAAATAGAGCGTACATGACACGTCTCGAAGTCTTATTTCTCCACGCGATTTGAGGTCCTTCGACATTTTCCCCTACATAAGGACTTTTTTTCCTTTAAAATACGGCCGATGCATTCATGTCATATAATATGTTCTATAAAAGGGTAATCCCTTGGAAGCAAGAGATACACCATAGAACTGGAAAATAAGAAAATGTGCATGTTTTCTGGGCCAGACTAGCTAGGTTCGGCCAATTAGACCTCTTCAGTGACCCTAAAGTATTTTTAAAATTCCACAATAGAAACAATGATCCCAAAGGACAAGAAAATATAAACTAAACTATGATGTAGGGCAGAGAGACTTTTTACTACCACCACACATTCCCAGACACCAGCTGAAGTGACGTTTAATATGTTCTATTAAAGGGCTATCCTTTGGAAGCAAGGAATACACCATAGAACTGGAAAATAGGAAAGTGTGCATGTTTCTGGGCCAGCCTATCTACCCATATCTCATCCATAGTGTATCGCGCATCTTTTCACAATCTCGAATTCTTTTCTGACACTGCTGAAAGCACCCGACCCGACCGAAGTTCGTCCACCTCTTAAAAGTCGCACCCATCTGCAAACTGTTGGATACGATTGTGCATTTTCACCGCAAACTTTTTCCGGCGATACGTCTAGCAATGTGCGCACTTTGCGCCGTACACCCTTTGTTCTTCTTACTTATGCCTAAAAAATAGCAGTGTTTCCGCTAACCCGACCGACCCTGCTTCAGACCCCACGACCCTACTATTTTTATCAATAAAAGAACAAAATAAAAATTAAAACACCGACCCTACCAATTTGAAAAACCTACCCTACCAAGTGTCGTCTTTCCTTTTTCCCATAGTAAGTTCGCGTTTTAAGTACAATTTTGTATTTCTTGGTATTTAGTACCCTCTAAAATACAGAGCTGACTTTTTAGCATCTTAAATGAATTATGATACACAACACTGTGCAAGTCTCAACATGACAATTTTATTAACAAGCTACATGACCAAAACCAAAACACATAAAATGCAGACCCGACCCTGTTTTATTCGGGGGAAAAGTCAAAAAAAATAAAAAAAGTTTCTCCTACCTACCGACCAAAATTTTTTTCAGCATGTTAGTAGAAACACAACTATTTTTTTATGCCTTACATTGCTATTTTCGGCCATACTTTCTCACAGTGTCAAAGACTTGGTTATCTACAATGACCGCTCCAGCGCACTGCATGCATTAAAAGCATGCACATTTAATGGTCAAGCGATTAAGGTTAGATTTTTCATGCATGAGTAGCATGTGGTTCACTTTGGAGGCAATAACGTCATGCGATGGCCGACAGGATGGCCGCCGTTTCGACCTTGGCTTAACCTTGATGACCTTTGTGAGGGATGACGCAGTTAGCAGAAACTCCATAGACAGTGAGAAGGTAGCGTCGCGTCCTGGTGTCCCTTTTTATGGATGGTGTTAAGAGTAGTTGTTGACATCCGCTTCAGATATCCAAGAATCGTGTTTTAGGCCGCCCATTGAACCCAATATGGTTTATATGCTTGGTCGGGCTGACTCGCGCCACTTTACCAAGGCAGACTTAGACCTTCTAAGGGGTTTACCGGTACTCGTGTGCGGTCGGTTTCAGCTCTGCGTGGAAGCAGCCCGATCTATTTCTTCAAGCACCGATTGACGGGTGTGCGAAAACATTTAGCAGACGATAAAAATACAAGTATCTAGTTAATAACTCGTCCGATGTGTCCTCTTTGCTTCACCGTCACTCAATGAATCCGAATGGATAAACCCTTTGGTTAATATGTCGGCTGACCCTAGATGACCTTTGTGAAGGGTGATGCGTTAAGTAGAAACGCCCTAGACCACGGGAATGTAGTGTCACGTCCTAGGGCCTGGGGTCTCGGACCAGTAGCTCATCCGTTCCAGGTATCCTTAGGCAATCGTATCAGTGCTTCCTTTTGTTTACTCGCCAGTATTCCCTGTCAAATACGCTTCTCTCATGAGATATTCGACCCGTTTGAGCCCTTTTTTACTTGTACTCTTCTTTATAACAAAATTTAATTTCTCAATTGAATACAAATTGAACACGTTTAACCCGCATATGCCTAAAGGGAGCTTACTACTAAATATTTTCCATAGACGACAATAGTAACATTTTTCCATCTCCAACAAAAACTGTACATGCAAAATATTTCAAACCTTGGTGGTTTGTAGAGCAACTCTAGCTGAATAAATCCCAAAGAAAAAATCCACATGTAGCCCGTCTCCTTTTTGAGCTATTGTCCGCCATATTGTTGATGTGTAGCGCCGCAGTGAATAACAGGGCAATTTTTTCTCAAAGGGGTGACCATGAAAATGTGGCAGCAATATTTTTGGGCTTGCAGATATAATTGCAGAGCATCTATTATTTTGTTTTGCTATAAGTACCCTTTTCTTAAAATGAAATAAATCCAGCCTATATAACCAATGAAATGCACAGCTGGTATTTGATCCTCTATCAAATCTTCTGTCCCAAAGTGCTGGTTCCCCGGCTCAGCAATATTTAGTGTTAAGCTACCTAAAAGTGAGCACATTATATTTTGCATACTGTATTCGTTGCAATAAACGCTTTAATTGAGAGGACTTTCTGACTTGAAACATAGCTAAATTTTCTCCATTCTGCATTAATCCTTCTGCGTTGAAGCCAACGTTTTTCTTGCCTATTAACCCTTTTTGTACCAGAAACCCCTAAACGGGTACCTTGGCAAACAGTGGAGGCCCAGATCGGACGCAGGGCCTCCGCTGTTTGCTAAAAATTCATTTTCCAAATAAATGTTGAACAAAACAGAACCTGACACCCCTAAATTTTAAAATGGACTCCTGCTATATATAATGAGGAAGATTTCATTTGGTACAAAAAGGGTAAACAGTGTTTTGTGGGGATCTGCCTGTGTTTTACTGTCGTTGAATCTGCCACAGGAGGCACACTTCCCTCTGGAAGTCACAAACTTTTCTTGGGAATTCACTGTTTCACAGATAAACATGCAGATAGAGTTTGAAACTGATGTCATTTCAGGACGGTCTCGTTACAGGAAACGGCCATTTTTCTCACCTGCTAGCAGAACTATGTGACGACTTCTTCAGCCATAGAGTCTCTACAAAACAAATTCTATGGGTTATGTACATGTATGAGTTTGAGTGTTTGATTTTACGTCTCACCAACAGCTAAGGTCATACGAAGACGGGACCTCGGTTTACAGACTAATCCGAAAGTCTAGAGAAGCCCGCAATCAATCCTGAAACCCCTGGTTTACAAGGCGAGTGGGCTAACCACTACACCAAGGAGGCTTTTATATACATGTATGGCGAAGAAAATCAATCCAGTGTGCTTGTTGTTGACCGGTGTACGAAAAGGTGACATTTCAAAGTTTTAAACATACTTTATAAATGTGCATCAGAGGGTTCATAAATTTGTCTTTTTTGACTGAAATATAAATTGTGAATGAACAGCGAAGTTCCAACCTGTTATTATGCACAATTTGGCTTCAATCAATCTTCGCTGTTCACATACGCTATAATTACCATTTTGCTTGGACAGACCCATGTAAGTGGTAAGACATCCAGTCAAAACGCAATGAATATTTCATAACAGTCAGATAAACACCCGACTAGTGATGAGGATATCGCGGGGTCGATCCCTGTCGGGACCGCAATACTCGTTCGGGGAGATTAATCATGACAGTTTCTGCAGCCATTCTCGCCCTCAAATAATTTCAGAACAGCACTGTACTTGCAAACCACGAAACCGTGCCTACCCGATAAACCCGGAGCGTAAGAATGAACGACTAAGGGACTCACGGTCCGAGGTTATAAAGCTTTTTTGTCATGCTCAACCCACAGAATCCTGCTCATTAATTTTAAAATGCCAAGAATGGTTGGCATTTTAAAATTTATAAGCAGGACAAACACCTTTGCTAATGTGTGAAAATCAGAATTTTTCACATTCTTTGACATTTTTTTCTGCCACAAAATGCCTTACTTGTTTGTATTTCAATAATAATGAACATTACAAATTTCATACTCATGTGAGTTGAGCATGAACAAAAGTTTTATAACCTCTGGGCCTGGAATATACATGATGCATTTCTGCTCAAAACCATCGATTGTGGATATTTAGTATAATCTCAGGCTTATTTGCTGTTTGTACTTGCTTATAATTTTTTGAATTTGGCAGAAATATATCTGAACTTAACCGACTTTCTGTTAAGTTTAGTTTTCCACATCAACAAATAGCGTTTAAAGAAAATTGAGATTTTCAGGATCAACATACTTTTCGGCAGGTCCGTGTCCTGACCATGCATATTTAGACATCTGTTCAATATATTGTTGGTCTGTAATCTTTCTAGTACTGACAATATTTTTAGATAAAGGTCTGTCTGTGGACTTCATAGTGTCGACGTCTGAAGAACGTCCGATCGTATACAGTTCCTTCCCACCGACCTTCCGTTGCTGGGTAAGTTTATTAAAGGTATTGCATACATTGCCATTAAAACTGCATACATTGCAATTAAAATTATCTTTTAGTGCAGTACCCTGATAAAAATTGCCATCATTTCTGTTTGGTGGTACTTGGCTCCTATCTGTGGGTAAGACTACTGAGGAAGAACTCAAACTTTTATCTGCCGCATCATCAAGAACTGTTTCTTTGTTGTCATTAGGCATCACACTTGTAGTTAGGTTTGATTCAGCCGAATTTAGATCAACAGAACAAAAGTTGACTGTTTTGCTGTGTTTACCTCCTGAGATATAAAGTTTAGGTTTCAGAGGGTTAAAGTTTTTATCTTTAAGGCGCTTCTTATACACTTCGATATGTTCGGCATATGGTATCTTCTCCGTTTCGGCTACATACGATGAGCTAAAAACCTTTGGCCTGCTGTTCAATGAAAGGTCATTTTCATTCTCCTCTTTCTCCACGTTATTATCTGATGCGTGTCGTCCATACATTGGATAGTATATACAACGCCGTCTACCGAAGTTTGGTGGCACCCGCCCTATAGCCGTCACACCGTCTGTTTCTGAGCTTGATTTAAGACTTGCCACAAGAAACAATATGCTTGCTATGATAGAGAGGGCGCTGCTAGAGAAAGCACACCAAAAGGATGCGTGTAGATGGGATATTTCAAATGGGACCACGTAAGATTCTGTAAACTTCAGGAGATTCCGATTTTGCGCCCTGTACATGATAACACCGGTGAGCAAGAAAATACCTGAAATAGAATATAAGGGAAATGGTTGTACCTGCCAAATTTTCCACAATTTGCGACATGATTGCAACATTTTAAAATATTAATTTTGGGTCGATTGTCTGTCAACCTAAGGTAAGTAATCACCACGAAAACACGCCTATATACATGTAATATTTTGACCCCCTTAAACCCCACTTTTATATTGTAAAACTGGGAATTACATGGGTATACATTATTTTTCTTTGTTAGCTCAAAACATAACTTGTGGGTAATCGTTTGAACAGCCTCGCCGAGGCGGTCCTAACGAGTACCAATGAAACATTTTTTGAGCAGAGATATGAAAAAAAGTAAGTTTTTTTTATCTGAAAATGTCCTTTTTGCGGTAAAAACGTTCAATATATTTAAATAGGCGTGTTTTCGTAATAGCTGCAAGGCCTATGTTCACGTCATCATCAATAACCATTAAACTTTAACCGAATAAAGGACCCGCAACTACCGACAACTGTTTTTCAACATTGAATTGGTTTTAAATCATATATATGCCCAGGGTCCCAAAAAGGGTCCTTAACAAACATTTTATGCATAGCATCATCTTAAGTACAGATATTTTAAAAGGACTGAACTAAAGAATCCAGCGAGTCCGGTGTCAAGATCAGTCTCCTGCATAGACCTAAATACAATTGACCCATCAGTGTTGCCAGTGCTTCGTTTCAATGTGATGTTTCGGCACTTTTATACGATCCTTTTATACCAAGTAGTTATTTGTGTTCAAAACACAGCGTCTAGTCAGTGCCTGTAATTTTGCAAACATACGGGATTTACGGTAAAACTCACCACAAACAAAACAAATCACACACACTTTTTGTAAACGAAAATGCCCATATCTGCTTAGTGGAATATTTTATTTTAGCAGTGAAACGATTACAAATATATTTTCACGTGAAAACATATATGATGTTTTCCCATAGTGAAAAATAACATGACCATGATGTTATTTCCGGACCTTTTTTTTTTTTTTTTTTTGTTTTTGTTTTTCGCATACAATATAAAGAAAATTTATTTTTTATTTTATTTTACTATTATTTTTTTTTTTATTTATTTTGATAAATATCGATATTTCATCGAATGTGTTAAAACATAATTGATTTAGTGCGTTGAAAACAACAGGATTTTTCACGAGTGCGAAGCATGTTACAAACAGCTGTTCAATTACAGGCCATCGCCAAAGTCAAGAATAAAATAAAAAGAAAATTTACTTATTTTCGACAAATATCAAAAAGACTTTTCATCTCGTGTGTTGAAACCATCAGCATTTTCACTCGTGCTTAGCACTAGTGAAAATTATAATGTTTACAACATACTCGATGAAATATTTTTGGTGTTGATCTAAAAAATTAAATCTAAAAAAAAAATTAAAAATCCTCTATATACTGTCATATCATCACATTAACAAGCCCCTGTAATGAAGACCCCTACCTAAACCCCACTTTATGTAGAGAATACTAGGGTTTATGGGGGCATACATTATTATTCTTATTTCTGCTCCAAGACATGGGTTGTGAGTACCCGTTAGAACCGCCTCATTGAGGCGGTTGTAACGAGCACCCACAACCTATGTTTGCAGTATAAATAAGAAAAAATATCACGGATTTTCATCAGAAAATTAGCCAAACTGCACTATGTCGCAAGGGTGTGTTATCGTACAGTATTCTTACAACAGTATATGCTTACCTGCTACTGCTACTGATGAACTGGCCACATAAATGCACAATGTCTCGTCTTTGAAGACCACCAAATAGAGCATGCCGTTGAAGATGCTGTTCAGTTGTAGAATTAAGGCCAGTAACACCAAACACACAATAACCTGCTCCCATACTGAAAATTAAATTAACCCAAATACAATAAAAAAAATCCGCTATTAAGACCACTTTTGAACAGTCCCAGAGGTGGTCTTAAGTGCGTTGGTAAAGTGAATAATCGAACTTAATCTGCTTGTCATGGACAACATGGAACGGAACATGGAGTGTCTAGGGTCAGAACACATTCAACATGTACAGCTGTCATTCATTTCCGTGTTTGAGTCCTTGTTCAGTTCTCTGTTCCATTCCATGTTGAGATCAATGTTTCGTTCCTTGTTATTATTTATTTATTTTATATATTTTTGATCTAGGGAGATTGGATTTTACGGACCTTTCAAGATCATTTCAGTTACATTGAGCCGATCATTAATCAGAGGTGGGCGAATATCGGTGTACTCGGAGAAAAAACACCTGACCTTTCGTTGAAACAAGTGACCCGAGCCAGGCTCGATTAATCCATTTTAACCCTTTACCACTCAGATACGTGTTTTTACGTGTCTGCACCCCCCCCCCCCCCCACACACACACACATTTTAAGCCCCAGAAGCACCTAAAATCTGCAATCCTACCCCTGGATAGTTATTTTTGCTTAAGGATTTGTTGGGCAAAAAAGTGACCTGTTTTTTCGCGCGCCTCCCCAATAAAATATTCTGGGGGGGGGGGGGGGTGGGTTCGAAGGCCCCCCCCCCCCCCCTCACATCCCGAAAAATTTTGGATGTATGGCCCAACCGGCCGCTAAAATTTATATCTGAGGGTGTCTGGGGTCAAAAATGTCTGAAAATTGATGCTGATAAAACATGCTGCAAACAGTGAAAATGGCCAGCGCCAAACACCTTAATTGTTGCCTTGACAGCCGTGTGAAGATTAAAATGTGGTCAAAAATTCATGTGAAAACACACTTTTTGCCAATTTTGAGATGCCCCCTCTTTACCATGACAACAATGATCAAGTCATGAAAGGTTGCATTTGAAGGGCTACTGCCCAATGAACATTCATACCGAGTTTGGTATAAAACAGACCATCCATTATGAAACAATGGCTAGTTGAAGTTGCTGTCAGGTGCAACACTGTGAAAATCAGCGAAATTCACAAAATCCCTGAGTGGTAAAGGGTTAAACAGCCGTAGATAAAGTATATCATCACGAAAACACGCCTATATAACTTTTACTTCATTAAACCCCAATTTTATAAGTAACACTGGGGTTTTCCGGGCTATATATTATTTTTTCGTAGTGGCTATTCAACAAACGTTAAAATGGCTATTTGCAGTCAACTGCAAATACGTTAAAATTGCTACTTGTATATAGTCAGCTGCAAATAGACAAAAATGTTAAACAGTCTTTCTATGTACCTGCAATTAGTATGCGCGCCAAGGAAGGACTTGGATCAGCATGCGCGCATATCCGCACAGTCTATTCATAGTCTTCGATGTGCTCTAAGTGTGTTAAAAGCACATGTAATCTTTTGAACTACCATCAAAAACAGCCATTGGTTTGAATTAAAAGTAGTTTGAGATAAAAGGAATTTAAACAAAACCAGTACATGGTATATTATAAGAATCTTATATGGGTGTGAGGGGTGGATTGAAAAATCCGTCCCGAGGGACACTGTCCGGCATCACGAGGCTTGCCGAGTGATGCCGGACAGTGATCCCGAGGGACGGATTTTTCTATCCACCCCTCACACCCATATTGGATTCTTTTTCTTGCATACCTTCAATTTCTATTGCGAATTTTTAATGCTGTTGTCACTTCGGTTACCAACGTCCGCCATTTTGTGATGACACAACAAGAATGTTTAGTGACGTCACGCATGACGACGCCGCGCATGAAGTTGTAATCAACCAGTGCATTTAACAAACATGCGATTATATTCGATTTGGGGTCGGAACATCAGGGTCAGAACATAAATTTCTATCCCAGGGTAAAATCACGGATTTCCTTGTCTGGTGTGCAAGAAATAATAAACCTAACACAATATTGTCAAAGATCTTGAAGTTAAAGTTATTGTATAAGCTTGTCTATACTTTATTTATTCACTTGTTATCTATGCATGTAAGTCTGAATGGTGAAAAGTGAAATTATCTCTTGTTATGGCTCACGTTAACAGTCTGTTTTGTATGTTTGTATTGGAAATTAACGGCATAGCGAACGATATTTCGGCCATACCGAGCCGATCGGTTTACCTATCCATACTTTTCATGGGCCGGCTAAAACGTAAGCGGTCATCCAGTACATTGCACAGTCTTTCGCCAGAAACTGACATCTGCCCTTCTTGAATCATCGGGAGAAAATGACTGTAGAAAAGATTTCGAGATCAGTTTAGTTCGTCGAATTTTACCGTTTTAAATGTAAAAAAATAATAACACACACAAAAAGATATAACTGTGTTGTAACCTTCAAATAAGGGTTCCTTACTTGTACATAAAACATGAAAAAAAAAAAAAAAAAAAAAACTTAATCTTCCTTTGCACTGTTGATACAACTTTGTTCTTAAAAATCCGGGATACATGCGTCAAGTGAGAATTTTCCCTTGTTATTTACAGTCATGTAACTCCCTGCGGCTTACACGTGCGCCAAGCGAAGACTCGGATCAGTTTTTGATAACCGTCGAAAAGAATTCATGTGTCTCTAACACCAAAGAGCGCACAACGAAGACTATAAATATACTGGTCTGATGTGCACAGCCTGATATGAGTCCTCGATGGGCACACCTGTATATTGCAGAAATACATAATGACTTTTATAGCCATTTTAAAGTTTTTGTCTATTTCCAATTGACTGCAAATAGCCATTTTAACGTATTTTGGTTATCTGCAGTTGACTGCAAAAAGCCAATTTAACGTTTTGTTTTGGCTATTTGAAATAGCCTCTTCCTTATTTTTATTATTTCTGCCCCGAAACATGTATTCTGGGTACTCGTAAGAACCTTCTCACAAGTACCCACAATGTTGGCCTATGTTTTGAACAGAAATATGAATGTATGTTTTGAGGAGAAAAATAAATAATAATAATAATAAATTAATATAATATAATAAAATAAAATAAATATAGACACCAGTGAAAGGCAAAAGAAAAGTCTTCAGCCATACTACAAAAGTGAAATAAAGAAATAAATATCCATATATACCTTGATGTGTTACGACATCACCGCAAACATGTGACGTCACTGTTGCTGATGTCATCCTGCAGCAGTATTTCCAGAAACCGTAATTGTACTGAAACTGTATCGCATCTGTAGCAGTGTTACGTGTTTGGCTCAATGTTTCATCCACATATATCCAGTATGGCATAAGAAAAGACAGAAGTGATAAAACACAAATTATAACCGAAAGTGTTACACCAACTGTAGTCGCTAAACGGGAAGCTAACCCCATTTTACTATACCAGCTGTAGTATTGTACTATCACTTGAGTCTTGTAAGTACAAGACTACTAGCCATTAGATTTTTAACCCTGTTTGTACCAAAAGGAATCTTCCTCCTTATATATAGAACATGTATATTTAAAAATTTAGGGGTGTCAGTTTGTGTTTTCACCAAAATTGATTTAGAAATTGGCTGGAAATTTTGCAAACAGTGTAGGCACTGATCAGACGCCGCGTTCTGCGGCGTCTTATCTGGGCCTGCGCTGTGTGTCAACTACCCGTTTTGGGGTTTCCACTACAACATGGGTTAATTTTAATTCTGGGAAAGTTGCGCACATGAATTCATTATTAAGGTAGATGAAGACACTTGACCCATATATGACAGAATCTTCCACAAAAAAGCTTGGGGACCTGGTATCAGACTTGTTTTATTTGTTGTAAGGTTTACTCTAAACCTTCAGCAAACGGTGTAGACCCTGGTCAGACGTCACGTTCGGCAGCGTCTGATCTGGGTCTATACTGATTGCCAGCTGTAATATATTAAGGTAGATCTAGTTGGATGTGCTTAAATCTCTTATATTTTTTTTTTTTTTTTTGGTTTGGGTTTTACGGCCCTTTCAAGATTATTTCACTCATATCGAGCCGATCGTTAATCAGAGGTGGGCGAAAACCGGAGTACCCGGGGAAAAACCACCTGACCTTCCGTTGCAGAACTTGGCGTCTCACACGTGGCCCGAGCGAGGCTCGAACCTACGGCGGTGAGAGACCTAATGACTAAGAGTCAGCGCTCTTATCCACTAGGCCACGGAGGCCCGTTTACTCTTATATTGAAAACATTTGTTCCCTGAATCACATGGAAGCCTCTGTGGTGCAGTGGTTACGCTACCCGCCTTGTAAACCCGGGATCGCAGGATCGATTCCGGGCTTCTCCAGACTTTCGGCTGAGTCTTTAAACCGAGGTCCCGTCTCCGTATGACCTTAGCTGTTTGTGGGACGTAAAACGCAAACACTCACTCACTCCCTGAATCACATAAACAAGTCCGTGGCACAAACAACTTTTTAAGCTGCATTTTATTTACTTTAAAGTGGGATCTACAAGGTTGTTCATTTTTTTTCTTCTTTTCATTTTCATTAGAAAGATAGATCATGCGTGCTCGTGCTTCCGAAGCAGTTCAAACGAGCACTCACAACCTATGACTAACTCGCTGGAGTGGTTCTTTTGAGCACCCACAATCCGGAGCATAAAATAAGAAAAACATATCCCATCTTTCCCCTAGACAAATGCTATTTTAGAAACATTATCTGAAACATTATAGAAACATTATTACGTGCGCATTATCTCGTATGGCTATGTTATCCTTATGTTCTAGGAAACTTTCCATAGACTTTTCATTCGTTAACAAACAGTATAACAAAAACTTTAGCAAGGGTAAACCTTAGCATTACTTTCCTAGCGAACACCCACAATCTATATTTGGAGCGAAATGAGGGTCACTTCCAGAACCATAAAGGACAGCACTTGCTCATGCGAATATGTTTTCAGAGTAACATCCCCCCAACCCCCACTCGCCTGAATATGTATTTAGTCACCTTAAGTGCTGCTGTAGCTTTTAAGTCTGGAAGGTGATATCTTTGTACTTCATCGAATGAAGGTGTGTATTTCAATATACAGGGCTCTGAAAAATGAATGATTTTCATAATTGAGCAATATCGCTGCCAGAACAATGACTGGCTTGTGAGATTTTTGACCGCTCAAAGCGAGATCAATATCTACAATGTAGGAGGCGGACGAACAATGCATAAAATAATGAGCCTATACATATAAGGAATATACCCGTTCACACGCGACCAAAAAGGAATCAAATCACCATGCACGTCAATCTAGCCACCTAAGCGTGTTCACTTTTTGTCCTTTGGCTGTGTCAGGCTTGAAACCAGCGAAGACTCTGATTAGCCTGCGGGCTGCTTTGAGTCTTCGCTGGTCGCACATGTTAAATTTGCGCTTTTGTCTGTGGACAGCCTTTCTCGTATTTCATTATTGCATGCTATAAACATGTTAAATGGGGAATAAACTACAGTAAACTTCCTATATTAAGACAACCTTTCGGACTGTTCGAAAGTGATCAACAAAACCACTTTTGAACAGTCCCAAAGCCGGTCTCTGAGCAGAGGACACTGTATTCAGAAAACACAAAGAAAGAATAACTGCAACCTACTAAATAAGCTTTTTATACCTGAATTAGTCTTACATGTAATTTCAGGTGGTCTTAATAGCGGAATTTTACTGTATATACATAACTCATTCTTGAGACGTCAAGTTTTGTATGTCCAGTGTTAATCATACTTTGGTGGCCTTCCGCTGCTGAACTTGACGTCGTCCGGCTTGAACCGCAGCGGTGAGAAACTTAATGATTAACGCTCTTATCATCTAGGCCTAGGAGACCCGTAAAAATCATGTATACCCCTGTAAATAATGTATACTCCTGTCAACCCCAGTATTCTCTTTATAAAGTGAGGTTTAGAGGCGTGTCCATTACACGGGCTTGTTAATGTGATGGCTCTCAGCGAAGAGGTCAGCATATGCGAGGGGTGGGTAAATGCCACTATTTCATTTATACAGTCGAACTAGTACTTCAATGGCTCGAACACCTTTGGGACCATGAACATTTGTTCGAGACAGGGGTAGTTACAGCCCTTGACGGTTAATCATAGCACTAGGCCAAGAAACATAATGGGAATAATTTATGGGTAGCATATCCGTATTAAATGAAATAATTGTATGTTGCGTGCACTCATTAGTACACACAACATACCACTGGCACAACATAGCTTTTCAAGACAAAATTTTATAAATATATTGAAATATGTTTTGGAAAAATCCATATGCACTCGAGAACGAGTTCAGACTGAAACATCGGTGTTCCGAGTTATTTAAGGGGAATGGAAACACCTGTCAGATTTTTCCGCCATTTTTCAGAGGGATACAACTTTCGGGACTTCCTGTTCGCTTTTCTATAAGCCCTGTCCCACTGAAAATGGGGTCGTCTCTTTAAGGAAAGAATTTGCTCCTCAGGAGCAAATTCTTTCCTTTAAGATTTGAAGCCTATTGACATGGGAAACAAAATACTTTTGCAAGAGTACCCTCCCCTCAAAGTGTTCCCATTCTTTGCTAGTACGATTAGGTTAACATTTACCCGTCTGACAATGGGTTTTCCTTATTATCTTTACAACTGATTGTTTTTCTAATGAAAGTACAGTAAAATTCCTATATTAAGACCACCTTTGGGGCTGTTCAAAAGTGGTCTTAAAGACCACTTTTGAACAGTCCCAAAGGTGGTCCCTGTCTAGAGGACCTTGTAGGCGGAAACTAAAGAAAAATTCAGTGTACTCTTCAAAATTAGCTTTTTATAGCAAAATTAGTCCTTATTTTAGATGGTCTTAATAGAGGAATTTCACTGTAATTATGTGATATTTTTCTTATTTCTGCTGCAAGAAAACAAAAACAAAAAAAAGGCTGTAACACTGAGGTGTGCGTTATGAACAATCCCATTGACGCGGTTCTCAGAAGTAGCCCGGAAACATGGTGAATATAAAGCGAGGTTTAACCGGGTATACTATTGTTAGTCTGTTTCGCATGCGCACTTAAAGAACACGAAAGATGCCTCTTTCTCAGAGTCATGCATCGGCTCGTAGTATTATATAACACAGACATTTTGTTTCAATGTTTGAAAAGCAGAATTACTAGACTATAGTTGAAGTTATTATTATTTAGTATGTCACTGTCGAACTTTTTGCATCACACGTTCGTCACAGATATTGGAATGGCCTGTCTGTTCCTTTGAGGGAATCGCACTGGTCTTACAACGGTTTTATACCGACTAGGTCGCATCTGAAAACAAAATAGAGAAATATAGGTCGCCTTTAACTCTTTAATTACTGTATTACTGAAGTGGATTCTTCCAGATTTGAAAGTGAACACGTTCATTCTTGTTAATTAGCGTCCCAGTAAGCATTCTACATAAATCTACAGCGGGCCGTTAGCGGCCCGTCAGGGTAGCTGACGGGCCGCTAACGGCCCGCTGTAGATTTATCGGTAGAATGCTAGCAGGGGTTTAGTTAAAAAATAATTAACATGATGGCAAACAGTGTATACCCTGATAAGACGGCTCGTTATGAGCCATCTCATCATGATCTTTACTGTTTTGCATAGGTATCTGCATCAGTCTATAGGATTGAAAGAGTTCAGAAAAAAATGTTAATAATCTTTATCGTGTTCTCTGTAGCTATGGGTGCCTTTTCAAGAGGGGCAACACGTTCAGAAAATGTTTCGTGTCCCTTTTCAAAATGCGTCTACTACGAAACAATTTGCTCCTTTAACCCTTATCCTGCTAAATATATTAAGTCAGACCCATTTCTGGTTATCAGCCAGTCAAATATCAGCCAGTCATATTACTTGACAGGCTTATAATAATTATAAATTCGAATTATTCATTCAAACTGAATGTCAAACAGTGTAGATCCTGATCAGATGGCTTCTGAAGCCATCTGATCTGTGTGTACACTGTTTGCAAAAGTAGGGGTTCCTGATTTCAGCGGGATAAGGGTTAAGAATATTTTTATGTAAAGTTTACAGGAGAGCATTCAGAATCTCCTGAAGTTGTCTCCATATATAACAATGGTGGTTTGGGACCGGTCAATTGCCTATCATAAGGGTCTGACGTATGTTTGTTTCGTTCGTGGTTAGTTTAACAAAATGTATGTACATTAAATGTGGAGGCAGTGCAGGTCGACCTAGATCAACGCCGCAGGTCTGTGCCTATACGCTTTGTCAATGTCCCAAAATGTATGGTTTTAGTTATATCCATCCCACTTCAGTCTTCTTGTCGCACTGACCTTTTAAATTGAAACAGTTATAACAATACCAAAAAGGCCCCGCCCATTTGGGGCTTGGAGAAAATTAGGCTGCTGGTGCTTCTGTGCAGAGCTGAAATCGACCGAACATGAGTACTGGTAATTCGCTCAGAAGGTCTAGGCGAGCCCAGGCAAAGTGCGATGCATATAAAACTTATTGGTTTCATTGAACGGCGGGGCTTAAAGTATTATTTCATCTCAATATCGGCAGACAGTGGAGCAACGTCTCACGGTGTTGATGGGTACGCTAAATATCAAATTAAACAAACAAAAGCACAATGCCATAACCCAAAACAGACTCAAAACCGCAAAATCAATAAAAAAAAAACAACAGAAAATAACGCTAAGATTCATCAGCACGTCACTAATGACAATAACCCTCATTGACCCTCACTGGCTCAGTCTGGTGATCAGGTCGCAGGTTCGATCCTTCAGGACCAAGCAACAGTCTTCCGGCGATATTCTTCATTCATGAAAGATCTATGGTCATCAAGAAGGGCAGTAGCCAGTTTCTGGCGAAATAAGGTGCGCTGTACTCTGAAGAGGTGTGGTTATGGGAACTAACAGGTCTTTAACCCATATGTGACAATGGAATCTTCCACCTTGTAAGTTTGGAGTGGTCCATTTCCAAGTATAGTGGTGTCAGGTTTGTTTTTGCTTGTGGCAAATTTTACAAAAGTGAATGTTCTTTAAGCAAACAGTGTATACCCAGACATCCAATCATTTTATAACAGCTTTGGTAGACACTGCTGTATACAGATGAAAAATTAAGATTACAAACCTTTTTAGGACCTTTTGGTTTCACCCAGGTGAAAGTTCCGAACATCAACAAGGTACCGCCGCAAAATCCAATGACGCTGCTGGCAAATCCAATCCAAAAGGCGGTATCCAACAGTTCCGGTTCGAAGTTCTTCGTTGTCAGCCCGCCGATATCCAGAACTTGTACAGTAGCGTTGATCTGGTATAAAGAAACTCCAACAGCAAGACAAACACCTTGGAAAACAACAAGTACGTGTGTCTCAGTATAGATAACATCAATTATCGAACTCTGCTTCTCTCTAAATAACGTGGGGTTAACTCGGTATTCATTGCATGCACTTCCTAACGTAATGGTATGTTTTTGTCAGAAAATCGACAACCTCTAGCTCGCTTGTTCTTATAAAGGACAATTTGTCGAATGATATTTAATACGTACATAGACCTATAATGTGTTCAGTCATAGGCACAGCACACTGTAACTCTTTGAAAATGAACAGCTTTCATAACAGCTAAAATTAAGACTAATTCTTCTTTCACAACATATTTAAAAAGGATTCAGTTTTTGGAGCGTAGCTGTTGCAGCGTAGCTCCAGTGAGATGAGAAGTGATTTCGGCACTACTATCAGTGTTACTGCATATGACCCAATCACCAGTGAGAACATAGCACCCCGCGTTAACGTAGTAGATTATTACGCCATGCGGTATCTTCTTATAGACTGCTTCATAGACCACTATTTCAAACGGAATAGATGAATATTTTTAATAGATGAAGTGTGTAGCAGTCTAATCTTTTTATAGTTCAATTCATATAACCCAGTTTACAACCCATTTGTACCATAAAATCCCAAACCTGGCAACTTGCAAACTTGCAGGACAAACCCAGATCAGATACCACAGAACGCGGAGTCTCATTATGACCTTCGCTGCATACTTACAAAAAGATTCAGCCATTTTTGCCAAATATTTCGTGGATGCCACAACCTGACATCCCTGATTTTAAAATGAACGCATTCCATACTGAGGATTCAATTTGTTTAAAATGGGTTAAGTACGCAGGGTGGGTCGATAATGTATTACCAAAATAAGACAGTTGGATTGAGTTTGGACAGGTGCACGTCAAGGCTTATAGTAAGCAGTAAAATTTGCAGTTAAGACACAGATGAGACGCCACTTGTTGTAGCGTCTGATCTGGGTCTGCTATGTTTGTCCCTTAAAAGGCTGCTAGACATATACTCAGAGTATGGGTTAATGTGTGCGCGTTAGGGGGTGGGGGGGAGGGATAATGTTACTTTTTTAAAGCGACCTGTCTGCGTGCTAGGCATGTGATCATAAATAAAGCAAATTATCAGCTCAGACGCAAGTTCGATACCTGCCGGGTTCGGCAACATTCTTTCCAGAGGATTGATCCTGAAATCTGTTCCACGGTGATTCTATCCCTTTCGCTGATTCAAGAAGGGCAGTTGTTGGTTTCCGGTAAAAGACTGTGCACTGTGCTGTATTGACAATATCTAACCAAAGAAACTGCCTTAATGCCAGATCATTTCATAAATGGCCTCGTCGAGGCAATTTATTTTTATATAATAATAACGGAGTATAATGTCTAAACCTCTTCAAATATTCCTATGGATTGATATTGACAATAACTAACCCAAGAAACCGTCGTATGCAAGATCACTTCATAAATGGCCTCACCGATGCAATATATATTTAGAAAAATGTTAACAGAGTATAACGTTTAAACCTCTCTGAATATTTCGATCATTTTCGGCATTCGGATTGATATTGACAATACCTAACCCATGAGGCTGTTTTATGCAAGATTACTTTATGAATGGCCTCGCTGAGGCAAAATAATATAAAAAATGAATACGGAGTATAACATCTAAACCCGGCTTTGATCATTTTCGGCATACAGGTTGATTTTGACAATAATCAACCGCAAAATTGCCTTATGCCAAATTACTTTACAAACGCCCTCGCCTAGGCAAACTGAAAAATTATTTCGAAGTGTAACTTCTAATTTACTTGGAATATTTTTGACAACTGTTAGCATACAGATAGATAATGTACCGATCTAACCAACGCGATTCCTTAATGTCCAATTTCTTTATTTTAGCCTCGGCAAGGTAAAAAAATCACCCACTGACACGGTCGTATAACTTTCAAACCGACGGGTATATTTTTATAATGTTTTGCATGCAGATGTAAGTTGACAAGATCAAGCTAATGATATTGTTTGGTGCCAGGTAGCGTTATAAACAGCCTCACCGAGGCAATTTTTAAAGATTGATTACGGATGTATAACTTATAAACTGCTTGGAAAACTATGACAATTTTTCACATGAAGATAAACATCAACAAGGTGTAACCAAGGAGAATGTCTAATGCAAGATAAATAACCTCCCCCAGGTAAGTTTTCAAAAACTGATTACATAAAATAACTTTAAAGCCGCAAAACAATTGCGCAAGCCGCAGTTATTGCACGAACTATAGCTCAGCAGAAATCTTCAAGTAAACTGTTGAACTGCATGGTTGCTCAAAAACATTGATTGTGGGTACTCGATAAAACTGCCTCGTCAAGGCGGTTCAATCAATTCCCGCAATCAATGTTTTGAGCAGAGATAAGAAAATATCACAATTTTGTATCTTAAAATTTCCATTTTCTTTCGGGGTTTACGCCTTAGCGTGAGTTAATTTCAATATAGGTCTTGTTGCTTTAACACGACTTCTGGCCCAGAATAGCTCCAAACAGCTATGTCCATTGGATCAATATGAGCCTGAATTAAAATACCAATCAGACGCTAAATCAAATTATCAAAGCTACGCTCCATCAGCACTCTCAGTGCTTTGATTTCTTTCTTTGTCTTTCCGACACCTATTGTCTTCCGCTGAGAGACCACTATTTAAGGCTGTTCAAAAGTGGTCTAGAGACGGTCTCAATACAGGAATTTTACTGTAAACAGTATCAGTCTGTTTGTAGGACAAAATTCCATTTTTATTACGATATATAACAAACACGCTTATCTATTCGACTTTTTGTCTCAAATGGCTCCATAAATACTGGTCTAAAAATATTTGTGAAAATTGAACAATGTTTTCTAGTGTTTGACTTGATGTTCAACGTCCCCGTCAACACTGTAAAGGCCATTTTGGAGACGTGGCTTCCAACTTTGTGGGACTTTTACCCGACTGTGAGACGAAATGACACCTCAAGCCCTGCCTTCCAATGTACAAGCATGGACGGTCCGACTCGCACCGCTTTGCCTGGAAGGCTTAGATCCTTTAATCGGTTTACCAGTATTCGTGTGCGGGTCGGTTTCAGCTCTCCATGGAAGCATCATGCAGCCCATCTATTTCTACAAGCTTCGATGGGCGGGGGCCGACAATGTATTTGTATAGGCGTGGTTTCGCAATGCGACCGCTGCATCATATTAACAAGTCCGTGTAATGAACACGCAGGTAAACAACAACTTTATATAGGGACAGCTGGGGTTTGCAGGGTCATGTTATTTTACTCATTTCTACTCCAAAAGACAGGTTGTGGGTGGTCGTTAGAACCGCCCTTAGAGGCGGTTCTAACGAGCACCCACAATCTTTGCTTGAAGGATAAATAAGAAAGATGTCATAAAATAACCGTTTTTGTGATATAAAAGAATGCACTTTGTCACACGGATTTGTTATAGCAATGGTCTATATTTTAATTAAACAAGAGGGCCATGATGGCCCTGGATCGCTCACCTGATCCATAGTGTAACAAGTGGGCCCCAGAGAGGGCCATTATTGGCCCCAGGGCTTTAATGTACATAATGTTGAGGGAGGTCTTAAAGGTGAAGCTTCATACCAAACATCAACAAAGGCTAAAATTTGAACAATCTTGTCAAAGGTCCACTAGATGAAGCTACACATCAAATATCAAAGACCTGGGCCTAGCGGTTTCAGAGAAGAAGATTTTTAAAGATTTTGCCTATATAAGCCTATGTAAAATCAAAGGGCCCCGGGACAGGGGCATTTTTTGCCCCAGCACTATAGTTGGAACAATCTTGGTAGGGGTCCACTAGATGAAGCTTCATACCAAATATCAAAGTTCTGGGCCTTGTGGTTTCAGAGAAGAAGATTTTTAAAGATTTTCCCTATATAAGCCTATGTAAAACCAAAGGGCCCCGTGGCAGGGGGGGATTTTTTGTCCCAGCACTATAATTTGAACAATCTTGGTAGGGGTCCACTAGACGAAGCTTCATACCAAATATCAAAGTCCTGGGCCTTGTGGTTTCAGAGAAGAAGATTTTTAAAGATTTTCCCTATATAAGCCTATGTAAAACCAAAGGGCCCCGGGGCAGGGGCATTTTTGGCCCCAGCACTAAAATTGGAACAATCTTGGTGGGGGTCCACTAGATGAAGCTTCATACCAAATATCAAAGTCCTGGGCCTTGTGGTTTTAGAGAAGAAAATTTTTAAAGATTTTCCCTATATAAGCCTATGTAAAACCAAAGGGCCCCGTGGCGGGGGCATTTTTGGCCCCAGCACTATAATTTGAACAATCTTGGTAGGGGTCCACTAGATGAAGCTTCATACCAAATATATAAGACCTGGGCCTTGTGGTTTCAGAGAAGAAGATTTTTAAAAATTTTCCCTATATAAGCCAATGTAAAAGCAAAGGGCCCCGTGGCGGGGGCATTTTTGTCCCAGCACTAAAATTTGAACAATCTTGGTAGGGGTCCACTAGATGAAGCTTCATACCAAATATCAAAGTCCTGGGCCTTGTGGTTTCAGAAAAGAAAATTTTTAAAGATTTTCCCTATATAAGCCCATGTAAAACCAAAGGGCCCCGTGGCGGGGGCATTTTTTGTCCCAGCACTAAAATTTGAACAATCTTGGTAGGGGTCCACTAGATGAAGCTTCATACCAAATATCAAAGACCTGGGCCTTGTGGTTTCAGAGAAGAAGATTTTTTAAGATTTTCCCTATATAAGCCTATGTAAAACCAAAGGGCCCCAGGGCGGGGGCATTTTTGGCCCCAGCACTGTAATTTGAACAATCTTGGTAGGGGTCAACTAGATGAAGCTTCATACCAAATATCAAAGACCTGGGCCTTGTGGTTTCAGAGAAGAAGATTTTTAAAGATTTTCCCTATATAAGCCAATGTAAAACCAAAGGGCCCCGTGGCGGGGGCATTTTTTGTCCCAGCACTATAATTTGAACAATCTTGGTAGGGGTCCACTAGATGAAGCTTCATACCAAATATCAAAGTCCTGGGCCTTGTGGTTTCAGAGTAGAAGATTTTTGAAGATTTTCCCTATATAAGCCTATGTAAAACCAAAGGGCCCTGGGGCGGGGGCATTTTTGGCCCCAGCACTATAATTTGAACAATCTTGGTAGGGGTCCACTAGATGAAGCTTCATACCAAATATCAAAGACCTGGGCCTTGTGGTTTCAGAGAAGAAGATTTTTAAAGATTTTCCCTATATAAGCCAATGTAAAACCAAAGGGCCCCGTGGCGGGGGCATTTTTCGTCCCAGCACTCAAATTTGAACAATCTTGGTAGGGGTCCACTAGATGAAGCTTCATACCAAATATCAAAGTCCTGGGCCTTGTGGTTTCAGAGAAGAAGATTTTTAAAGATTTTCCCTATATAAGCCTATGTAAAACCAAAGGGCCCCCGTGCGGGGGCATTTTTGGCCCCAGCACTATAATTTGAACAATCTTGGTAGGGGTCCACTAGATGAAGCTTCATACCAAATAACAAAGACCTGGGCCTTGTGGTTTCAGAGAAGAAGATTTTTTAAGTTTTTGGTGAAAAAAATCTGTTTTTGGCTCCTGTGACCTAGATGTGCAACGGACCGGAACCATTTGACCCATATTCAAACTTGACCGAGATATTGTCATGATGATCATTCTGAGCAAGTTTGATTAAGATTGGACCAAAATTGTGGCCCCTAGGGTGTTCACAAGGTTTTTATATGATTTGACCCGCTGACCTACTTTTTAACCCGATATGACCCATATTCGAACTGGACTGAAATATTGTCACAATGGTCATTCTGAGCAAGTTTCATGATAATTGGACCAAAACAGTGGCCTTCAGAGTGTTCACAAGGTTTTTCTATGATTTGACCTACTGACCTACTTTTTGACCGGACATGACCCATATTCGAACATGACCAAGATATTGTCATGATGATCATTCTGAGCAAGTTTGATTATGATTGGACCAAAATTGTGGCCTCTAGGGTGTTCACAAGGTTTTTCTATGATTTGACCCGCTGACCTACTTTTTAAGCCGACATGATCCATATTCAAACTTCACTAAAATATTGTCACAATGATCATTCTGAGCAAGTTTGATGATGATTGGACCAAAATTGTGGCCTCTCGAGTGTTCACAAGGTTTTTCTATGATTTGATCTACTGACCTACTTTTTTACCCGACATGACCCAAATTCGAACTTGACCGAGATATTGTCATGATTATCATTCTGAGCAAGTTTGATGATAATTGGACCAAAACTGTGGCCTCTAGTGTGTTCACAAGAAAAAGTTTACGCACGACGGACGACGGACGACGGACGACGCACGACGACGCCGGACATCTTACTGTCACAAAAGCTCACCATGACCTTCGGTCAGGTGAGCTAAAAATAATGAAAATTCTTCCATATATGAGGGCTAACAAAAGCGTCCATTTTACACGGCGACGCTTACTGGGGGAGTTTACATCACATCTCACAGGGGTGAGAATACTTTAATACTTTGAAACCATTCCAATGACAGAACAAATTCCTATCCCCGTAACAATTTTCAGCTCAAGATATAATTACCTGCAGCATTAGCTGCGACTGTAGCTAAGATCAGAAAGACAAGCTTGTTCCAACAACAAAGATTCAGAATCGTCATCACAATGGCACCGGGCAACAAAGCGACTGACACACAGATCAGCACGAACGTTGTGTACTCCCATTCTAAACAAAGGAAAATAAAATTGTTATAAAAATAATTTAAAAGAAGCACGATAAAAGTAAAATCCGACAATTAATTCCGACTGCTACATGTAATGATTTTTTATCTTTTTGTGAGATAACATATTCAAAATACCCATCAAAAAGCAGTTGCAAGTGTCTACATAAAAACATGTATATAAACGTTTATATTTAACAAATTTAAAAAAGACAGTTTCAGTGGTTTTGTAATCTTATTGCTTGTCAGTCTGCTGACAATACTTTTTTATCATTTTTGTTAAGTATCTTTTAAAGCATTGCTTGAAAGAATGTTAGTAGTATAATCCCTATATTTTTAATACAAGCTCGATATTGTAAGAGCAACATTCTTGTCTAACCTTGAAGATCTCCGACTCCTCTGCTCTCACAGATATCCACATCTAGATGTGTGGCCTTCATCATTAAACAGTACCGGAGTAAACCATAGTAATATTTCACCTCGGTGGCATCCGTCAGTCCAGCCACCGTTGTTTCCATGGTTTCTTGGATGTACACCCAATACGGCAGCGCTAATGCTAGAATCGTCGTGACGATGCCTACTCCACAGATCAAACATCCACATATTAACAAAACACGTGACTTTGTTACTTGGGATTTCTTTGGGTCATTAACATCCCTATTCGGATAATAAACTCCTTTTCTATTCTTTAACATATCTTCCCTTGTTATGTCCTTTGAAAGAAAAAAACAGGTAATATTTGTTATACAAAAAATAAATTCCTATGTAAAGACCACCATTGGGACTGTTCAAAAGTGGTCTTTTAGACCACTTGTGAAGAGCCCCAAAGGTGGTCCATGACCAGAGGACACTATTTTCAGAAAACATACAAAGACAGAATCAGTAAGCTTTTTAAACCATGCAGAATTAGTCTAAAGTTTCGGTGGTCCTAATAGCGGAATTTCACTGAATAATGTTTTATATTGTTCTTTTCTAAACGTCGAAATGCGGGCACATTCTAAACATAAGAAAATTCAAATTAAATCAAGTTGAAAATCATTGAAAAATTAAAAAGTCAAACCAGGACCAACACAAGAAAATCTGTCTTCAGAATTTCTGACCAGGTACGACACAAACCAACCTGCTCAGCTACACAGACTAGCAACAGTCTGGGAATTTTACATATAGAAACTAGAGGTACAACATATTGTATTATTTCAGCAGCGAACACAAAGGTGCTGATCAGACTGCGCGGATGCGCAGGCTGATCTGTACCTTTGTTGTTCGCAAATCGCAAACGCGTTTTCTCATGGCGTGGTTCAAATTATGGTACAATTTGAAAGGCGGTGTCTCTTTTGGAATGTCTGAACAGTCTTTTTAACAGTTCGCGGTGTTCCTAAGTCTACAGATCCGTGCGTTTAGCGAAAGCACGGGTCGGTTTTACTGTGTCTTGTCTTTTAATTATTAGAAATAAACTACCTGAAAACAGTAGGTCTTTGTTTGGTTACTACCTCATGCAAGGAAAACAATAAATTTTAAATAAAAGTTGTGTTTCTTAGTCTTGTTTCGACATGATTCTGTACCCCAATGAAACATTCTTATATTATTGTGTGTTTTATAGACCAAGACAATAAATAGGTTCAGAAACTTAGATTCAGGATGAAAATTTATTCATTAACTTTGTTTTTCGGGCTTTTTTTAACCATCACGTGAACAAGTCCGTGAATTGATGACCCCCCTAAACCCACTTTATACAGAGAAAACTGAGGCTCACGGGGGTAAACATTATCTGCCATATTTTTGCTCAAAAACATAGACTGTGGGTACTCGTTAGAACCGCCTCATTGAGGCGGTTCTAACGAGCACCCACAATCTATGTTGAAAGCAAAAATAATAAAGATGTCATCATTTTTACCTAATATTTATCATTTTCTGACACCATGTTGGACGCCATTTTTTCTTACGGATATGTTTTCCTAAAGCGAATGGACAACATCGGTTTGCGTGTAAGTGTATAAAACCTAGAGATAACCCATTACAACAACACAAAAAGACGATACCCGTTAGAGCTGCTTCATTGAGGAAGTTCAAACAAGTATTCACAGTTTTTTATTTTTAGCCGCCCTAATAAAGGAAATAATATTCATCACGAAAATATGCCTAAATAATTTTGTCCCCCTTGAACCCCTCTGTATATAGTAAACCTGGGGTTTACAAGGGTAAACCTTATTTTCCTTATTTCTGCTCTAAAATATAGGTTGTGGGTATACTCGTTAGAATCGCCAGCAGAAGTAAAAAAAAATATAATCATTTTTCATCTTAAAATTTTCGTTTTTTCGGCGGTAAAGTTTACAATGTATTTGTATAGGCATGTTTTCGTAATGTATCATTCTACACTCCATTTTTCTCTGGTATAAGGTGTAGTAAATGGGGGTATGCATTACAAAGACTTGTTGACACAATGGCCATATAAGCACTGCATAAATAAACCCCTTGCACTGTTGAATATTATAAACAATTGTACTTTGTTTCAGTTGAGGTTTTAGGTCACCGACGACGCAATTAAGGTAATTTTGCAGACGTTGCTTCCGATTTTGTGGGACTTTTACCCGATATTGAGATGAACTCTTTCTCGCCAAAGATACCGCTAGGGATCAGGACCGGTCCGACTCGCACCACTTTGCCTCGGCAGGCTTGGACACTAAGCGGTTTACCAGTATACTTGTGTTCGGTACGTCGGTTTCAGCTATGCGCGGAGTTTAAATCGAATACTTCAGCTTTATGCGATACATTTTCAAAGTATTTCAATTGAGAATTTTATTTTGAGTTGTCTCCAGTTCGTTTTTCTTTATTCATTGTCAAACTGGTGATACTAGTATACACACCTCTTGAAGAATTTATTTATAGCCTAGTCTACATCATACACCAGACAAGTAAAATTGAACAACTGGATACGAAATCAATACCCGTTTTTTTTGTTGTTTCTCTTTTTTTTTTTTTTTTTTTTTTTTTTTTGCTGCACTGAATCTTTACGCCGACCCGGTCGCCAACCTGATATGAAGAGAGACAATCCTACTTATATAGACTAATTGGAACCACGGATTTTTCTCCTCTGGTACATTCCCAATGTAAAGTCTAATGTAAACATATAGAAAACAATGTAGTTCATACTTCCATGAACGCATCGAACCACTTGATTTTCAATGACGTCAAGTGACGTCAGTATAAACCACTGTTCTCTACGGACGTTGTTGATGTCAACGCTGATCCGCTTTTCTAGAAAAACAGCATGTAAATGTTTTCAACTTTAAAAGTTTGTCCTATGAGCATTTTGTTCGCAAAGTGGCGAGGAACAAAGAATGTAAATAATAATAATAATAATAATAATAATGATAATAAATAAATAACTTAATTTTTCTGCTTTTCGTGAGGGTGGGAGCGACTGCGGATCGCTAGCAAAGTTTACATGAACCTCTTCACTTTGCACGCGACCCACTGCGTTCTTACTTCCATGAACGGCAGAAAATAAAATACATTTCATAATACAATACCCAGGGGAGAAAAGTATCCGTATAACAGTGAGTCGCCCTCACACATTTGTCGTTATTTGTTTGTATTTTTGTAATAGTTTTGTTTATTTCTTTTGATTTTGGTTGCCGCTATAACATTATTCAATTGCTTGTTATTGTATATCTCATGTATTTACAAATAATTGTAAACTGAGAGAGATACCAATAAACTGTAAACTGTAAACATGATAAGCGCGCCCATGCAATTATCACTTTCGACGATACAAGTTAATATTTAGAAATAAAAAAAAAAAATGAGTTACTCAAGAAAAAAACACGATTGAAACAAAAACACACAAAAAAACACCCCAATCTGAAGCCACCAAAACTTAGTGACATGTAGGCACATACAAACCACAAAAAAACGCCATTTGCACCAACAGCATTTAGCCAATTAACATGACATAACTGGGCCCCGTCAAGCGATTTTGGTACTTATCGCCTATGCGAGTTGCGAAGGTTCAGGCGAGCCTGCGCATCCGCGCAGTCTCGCCAGAACCTTCGCTGCTCGCTCATGCAAGCAGTGAATCAACAGGAATCTTCAGACAGAAAGCCATATCCCTGGCCCCTCTGAATGGCTGGGCATGCGCAGTTAAAATTTGTCATGACGGGATGCTCGAAGACACAAATTCGCTTGGCGGGGCTCATGTAAGAAAGTGCAAAGGGACGGACGCATTCGGAACTACTGGGCCGGCTCAACATTGGGCCAACAGCGATAACGTATCGATGTCAGTCCGACGTTGGCCCGCTGTCTTGTGCCGGTGTGTGTATGCGAGTGGGGGAGGGGGCGGGGAGATTGTGAAAGTTCAACCTAATGCAGTGCCATATCATAGTAACAAGCTGATTCCAATGTAGAGGAATCTTAGCTCAGCAGTGAGTTATGACAGCACCATACAGTGAAACAACTGTGTATGAATTAACTCAATCGTGAATCGGACTGAATAACAAATACGTGTAGGCCTAATAGGCGCCCATTGTAAACCCCTCTCTCTCTATATATAAAAAATGGATTAGCAATGGCATACGTGTTTATGCTCTATGGTAGGGCTTGAGATGTCAAGTCATCTCAATGTCGGGTAAAGGTCCCACACAATCGGAAGCAACGTCTATAAAATGACCTAATAGTGTTGAAGGGGACGTCAAACCTCAATACAAACAAACAAACAAAACATATTTATAAATTCTCCAAACTTATGGATTGAGGGTATACTCAATCCAAAATTTTGTGCTCAGAAATGACGTAGGCTGCGGGCTACTCGTTAGAGCCACCTCGACGAGGCTGTGCTAACGAGTATCCAAAATCTATGTTTGGAGTAGAAGTAAATTTTCATCTGAAATGTTCCTTTTTCTAGACAGGCACTAGTATACCACATCTGCCACATGGGATAATGATCCATGAGCCTTAATAAACCACAACGCGGTGTAGCAATATTTTTCGGCAGCTTACTGTAAAGTGGTAAGGGAGGTAATTTGACTTCCGTGTTTACGTTGTTCGACTAGAAAGAGAATGAGCCGCATATATGACAATAAAGCTTTGAAGAATCTTCCTGTCATTTATTTTGACCATGGGGGAGAATGGGCTCAGGATTCCTATATCAGGTACGTGTTTTCTCTCTAGTATAGTAGGCCACTAAAGCGTAAATCAGTCGGACTGACGACTCTGGTACAGGTAGTAACCAAATGTAAATTATTGTCGTGTCATTTTAACTTATGTCGGAGACGTTGCTTTCAATAATTGTTATGCCCCCGGAATCTAAGATTCTGGGGGGCATATAGTTTTTGGTCTGTCCGTCTGTTTGTCCGTTTGTCCGTCTGCAAAAACTTTAACATTGGGCATAACTTTTGAAAGGTAAGTGGTACAGCTTTCATACTTCACATGTGCATTCCTTGTCACAAGACCTTTCAAGAGGTACCATAAATTTTGACCTCGTGACCTTGGACCTTGACATTTGACCTACTTTTGGCCTCAGTCTGTTTGTCCGTTTGTCCGTCTGCAAAAACTTTAACATTGGGCATAACTTTTGAATGGTAAGTGGTACAGCTTTCATACTTCACATGTGCATTCCTTGTCACAAGACCTTTCAAGAGGTACCATAAATTTTGACCTCGTGACCTTGGACCTTGACATTTGACCTACTTTTGGCCTCATTTTTAAAAACTTTAACATTGGCCATAACTTTTGATTGGTAAGTGATAGAGCTTTCATATTTCACATGTGCATTCCTTGTCACAAGACCTTTCTATTGGTACTATAATTTTTGACCTCATGACCTTGACCTTGGCATATGACCTACTTTTTTAAAAACTTTAACATTGGCCATAACTTTTGATTGGTAAGTGATAGAGCTTTCATATTTCACATGTGCATTCCTTGTCACAAGACCTTTCTATTGGTACTATAATTTTTGACCTCATGACCTTGACCTTGGCATTTGACCTACTTTTTAAAAACTTTAACATTGGCCGTAACGTTTGATTGGTAAATGGTAGAGCTTTCATATTTCACGTGCATTCCTTGTCACAAGACCTTTCTAATGGTACCATAATTTTTGACCTCATGACCTTGACCTTGATGTTTGACCTACTTTTTAAAAACTTTAACATTGGCCATAACTTTTGATTGGTAAATGGTAGGGCTTTCATATTTCACATGTGCATTCCTTGTCACAAGACCTTTCTAGTGGTACCATAATTTTTGACCTTGTGACTTTGACCTTGATGTTTGACCTACTTTTTAAAAACTTTAATATAGTCCATAACTTTTGATTGGTAAGTGATAGAGCTTTCATATTTCACATGTGTATTCTTTCTCACAAGACCTTTCCAGTGGTACCATAATTTTTTACCTCGTAACCTTGTGGCCTCAACCATGACATACTTTAGTGATGGGGCTTTCATATTGCACAGGCGCTGTCCGGGGGCATCGGTGTTTCACAAACACATCTTGTTTTGGACTTTTACTCGAGACGGAGATGAAATGACATCTCAAACACTGTCGCCCAATGAAACCAATAGGGTTTATAAGCATGGACGGTCCTATAGCCTACTCGCACCGCCTTTCTTGGGCAGGCTGTGATCCTACAAGCGGTTTACCAGTACTCGTGTGCGGTCGGTTTCAGGTCTGCGTGGAAGAGTCATGCAGCCCATCTATTTCTTCAAGCCCCGATTGGCGGGGCCCGGGTATTTTAACTTAAGCTGAGCTCTTGTTTTATTCGATATTGGGTACTGATCTTTTTGGTGGTGGTGGTGGGGTTCATCTATTCGAGGTCCAATATAAACCAATGCAACACTAGCAGGGTCTGTTTACAAAACATCTTTTATTAAGGGGATTGAAATACACCTTCGGGGGAGACAGCTCTTACATTTTGTTTCCCTTGTCAATATAGTAATAATATAGAGGATAGCATATCTTTCCTCTCTAAAAGCTTGAAACTGGTCCCTGTGGTCACTAGGTCTTCTCTCAAAAGCAGGGACTTGAAGTTCATGTTAAAATGGGCAAAATTACTATCCTAATGGCGGGCCGAAGGCAGAAGCTTGATGTTTGGTCAGAAATGCATGTTAAAATGGCCCGAATTTACTATCCTACATAGTTCGGCACGCTAAAACTTGCATTTCAAGCTCGTGTGGTCTCCCTTGTGGAGACTGATTGATATGGCATGAACCTCATATTCAAGGATTTGAATTTTGTCGGACGTATTGTTTTTTTTTTATAACATAATCCCCTTCAGTATCTATACACTTTTGCCAGTGGTGTTTAAGGGCCTCAATCCCAATTTCTTCAAATGGCTGAAAGCCATCCACTGCATAAGTGACGTCATCATCGGACAGAAACAGGGCGCCTGAAATAGCCCTAGTCTGATGAATAAGGCAGAAGCTCAATCCATTTAAAGCCACAATCGTGAATGGCAGCCATGGCAATGACAGCCTTGTGAACAGGAACATTGTCCTGATGGAACAACACACCTTTAGTAAGCTTTCCGCTGCGCTTTAGTTTAACAGTTTCCCGTAACTGCGTGAGAATTGAAGCATAGTATGTGTCACCTTTTGGCTATAATCTATAAGCAGAATACCATCTGCATCCCAGGAAAACCAAGCCCATAACCTTCCCAGCAGATGGAACAGTTTTTGCCTTCTGTCAGTGTGCTTCCATTGTTTTGATTGTTGTTTGGCCTCTGGGGTAAATGGTGGACCCATGTTTCATCCATAGTGGCAAAGGTAACAGGACACTTCGGCCCCAAAACCACCTCGGCCCCTAGACACTTCGGCCCCTAGACACCTCGGCCCCAAAACCACCTCGGCCCCACATAAAATTTAAACCCTAGACGGGTCGGCCCCTGGACACCTCGGCCCCTAGAGACGTCGGCCCCATATACCTAGACACTTCGGCCCCACTTTGCTTTTCACGGAGCTTCCACTTAGATAAGAGATCGGATTGGATTCCCGATGAGTTTTTTTTTTTATATTTTTACTTGCTGATTTGATTATTTGGATAGGGAGCCACGAATATTTGAACCTATAATATATATATTTATGATATATTATAACGTTACTAAATAGAAAATCTATATGTTAATTTAAGAAGAATGGAAGATACATTTGAAAATTCCCCTCTTTTATTTCAATGTATAATTCTAATTACATTGCGGCATGCTTTAGAGCAGGCTTTTTTCTACTTCTCTGCTCTTTTAATCATCTATAGGCTTTTTATTATCCGAAATAATTCCAAACCGCTAGAATACTTTTTAAATTAATTTCAATGGAAATCTAGACGGATCGGTGGATGGGGCCGTAAAAAAAAATACAAAAAAAAAAAAAAAAAAAAAAAAAAATCATTCCTCGGTTTCGTCAACCATGGTGATGATGGGGAATAATCTTATATTTGTTTACATATTTATATATTATTTATTTATTGATTTATTTATTTATCCGGCCTCGGTAGCTAAGTCTATAGCTAGCTATGACTGGTGATCAGGAGGACGCGGGTTCGATACCTACCGGGGTCGGCAACTTTCTTTCGTGGAGATTGATTATGAAATCTTTCTTCGGTCATTCTCTCCCTTCTGCTGATTCAAGAAGGGCAGTTGTCACTTTCTGGCGAAAATAATGTGCACTGTAATGGTTAACCGCTTACGTATAAGCCTGGTTGGTTGATTTGAGGTTTTTAACGTCCCCGTCAACACTGTCAAGGTCATTTTGGAGACGTTGCTTCCAATTTTGTGGGACTTTTACCCGACATTGAGATGAAATGACATCTCAAGTCCTGTCGCCCAATGAAACCAATAGGGTTTATTAGCATGGACGGTCCGCCTCGCACCGCGGTTCCTGGACAGGCTTAGATCCTCTAAGCTGTTTACCAGTACTAGTGTGCGGGCCGGATTCAGCTCTGCGTGGAAGCATCATGCAGCCCATATATTTCTTCAAGCCCCTATGGGCGGGGGCCAACGTATAAGCCCAGGTTAAGTGTGGATAGGTAAACTGACCGGCTCGAAAATGAACTAAAATAGTGTTGACTGGGCCGTTAAATTCCAATACAAACAAACAATTTATTTATTTATTTATTTATTTATTAGGTAGGTTCGCTGAACTAGAATTATCATCGTAAGTAAACCAATTAATATAATGTATGCATGCAATTCAAAAACTGCATGAAAAGCGGTGCAGATCCGGTTCAGAAGGCAGGAGCAATCTGATCAGGGTCTACACTGTTTGCAAAGATAAGGATGTTCGTGTTCAGCGGGGTAAGGATTAATGAATTTTAGGTTAGAACACTACTAAGTAAAAAGTTTTACAAGAACAATTAATTATTGACTTAAATTAGTAAAGTGTGGAGCACAATAAACAACCAGGCGTTACTAATCCCTTTACCCCAATAAAGAGATCCTTAATGATAAACAGATCATTGTTATCAATTTTCACACATTTGATTGTCTTTCTAGCTCTTATTAAGAGTATATTGTATACTTTATTTATTTATTTATTATTTATTTATTTATTAGTCACATTTCTGACTATCAGCTACTCAAATTACTTGATACATGTGTACTATTTGAGCCCCGCCAAGCGAATTCGGGTCTTCGAGCATTCCGTCATGACAAGTTTTAACTGCACATGCCCAGCCATTCAGAAGGGCCAGGGATATGGCTTTTTTGTCTGAAGGTTCCTCTTGATTCACTGCTTGTATGAGCGAGCAGCGAAGGTTCTGGCGAGACTGCGCGGATGCGCAGGCTCGCCTGAACCTTCGCTGCTCGCATAGGCGATAAGTACCAAAATCGCTTGACGGGGCCCATATGTATATATTAGTGCCAAACAGTGTAGATCTGGATGTGCGCTGCGTGCAAAGTCTTCACTGCTCGTATTTTTTTGTAGGAATTGCTCAGTATGTTTCCATTGTTATCAATTTTCACACATTTTCCTATTTGGTTGTCATTTCAGCTCATATTTTAAGACGGTCAGTAACAAGTATACTGCATAATTTATTAATTTTTTAATTAATTTATTTATTTATTCGTCACATTTCTGACTATCAGACCCTCAAATTACTTTATACATGTATATTGTATCCATTAAAAATTCGCAAACTGAATGACAGTGTAGATCCAGATCAGATGGCCCTATATAGTTTTGTAGAAAAGGCTTATTGACTATCAGTATCAAATATTCACAAATAGATTAACCCGCTAAACCCCACTTTTCGTGATGCTGACTCAAGGCCAACGTCACGGTTTATAGAACATATAAACAATATCTCGTTTGGTAGCCGGTACTCTCTCTTTCCCTCTGTCTCTGTCTGTCTGTCTGTCTGTCTGTCTGTCTGTCTCTCTCTCTCTCTCTCTCTCTCTCATTGTTTGAAAAATTAGACTGAAAAATCTATTTTGCGATTGTGTTGAAAAATTCATTGTCATCTGTTATTGCTTGTAATTGTGTAGTTTGTACGGGACGGGCCGTAATTAATGTTGTTAGAACTTGTGGCCCAACCCATTTGCTTGTAACTTACATGTATATAAGCAATAAAATATGTTTAAACCACGTCACGGTTGAAGGCGGCGGGGGATTAGTTGTCCTTAAGAGTGTAGTCCAAGTTAACCTGAAAATGTCGGGTATGCGTTGTTATATTTATTATAAACGTCTCATTGGTTATTTGTTATTTATATATGAAATAAAAATAGCAATTAATAAAATAATTTGATCTTGTTTCCTAACAACTTAATAGAAGATTCCGTAAAACCAAAATTATATAACACACAACCTGTATCTTGGAGCAGAAACAAGAATTACGAACACATGCCTATACAAATGCATTGTAATCTTTTCCGCCGAAAAAAACGAACATTATAAGAGGAAGAATTGTAGTATTTTTATTATTTCTGCTCAAATAAGAAAAATAAGGTTTACCCCTGTAAACCCCAATTTTACTATATAAAAGTGGTATTCAAGGGGCTCAAAATTATAAAGGCGTGTCTTCGTGATGTAAAAATGTATGCCCCTATGAGCCCCAGTTTTCCCCATATAAACTGGGGTTTAGCGGGGTCTTCATTACATGGGTTTGTTAACATGATGTTTTGTTTGTTAGATTTGACGTTTAACGCCCCAATCAACGCTCTATCGGTCATTTTAGAGACATTGTCTCCAATTTTGTGGAAATTTACCCGGCATCGAGATGAAATGACATCTCAAGCCCTGCAGCTCAATGAAACCAATAGGGTTTATAAGTATGAACGGTCCGACTCGCACCGCTTTTCCTGGCCATGCTTAGAACCTCTAAGCGGTTTACCAGTACTAATGCTACAGGCTGTCGGTTTCTTGAAGTCCCGATGGGCGGGGCTTGACTTGATAGATTTTGTAAGGTAACCGGGCGCTAAAAGCACATAGGGGCTACCCCCATCTCGCTAAATGGGATTAGTTTATGAACTGCTCTTCCCAGGGCCTCCAATGTGCTGGCACTCGTCAATTCGACAGGTGTCAGCTGACCAATGGGAATATACTGAACTCTTAATCGGAGGAAGGCACAAATCGCACCCAAGGTACAGCGTTTGTCCTAAGAAACACAGTTCTATAGCGATTTTAGAATTTTGAGTGCAGGAATCAGACCAAAGACGGGCTCTAGTATGTGATGACGTGTTGCCAATTTCGACTGCCAAATGTGTCAGAGCACAGCCCTGTTTTCGAATGTCTGGCCGAGGAAAAAAGCTAACATACATTATCAGTTCTGGCTTCCATTATTCTCTGCCTCCACCCCTGACATGGCAAAGAAAACGCCTTCGGTCACGATGCTTGTTAAAGGGTGATAACGCATGAAATTTTTGAATTTTGAACAGGCATCTAAAGTGAGCCAGGATGGGTGACTAATAGACCAGCCAATTCCGGCTATTGCAAAAAGTCCTAGTACCCGTGCTCTCATCACGGAGACCTGCCTATGCAAGTGGGGTTCAAAATTGGACAGGTGTGTCTTCGTGATGTGTTTGGAGGTATGTGTTTGTTTGGGAAAGGCAGTGATGAGGCTAATCAGCCGTTTTGCAATCCCGCTAATTTTTATTTTTGAATGGTCTTCCAAAAGGCATTTTTAAGGGACTTCCTATTTCCAAATACCTAGCAAATGGTGGATATTGCCGTTGCCCCGCCTATAAAGATATTTAGCTTGTGACCTGTCCCCGTTTGTATGCTCTGTTCTGGCAGTATTTATGCCTTCGCTTTGCCTACTTCAGGGGACTTCATTCTGTTGGTACCTAGGGGGAGCCCAGTACGGGCTTTCTCCCAGGTGCCCTCAGGATGTTGTCCTGACGGGCTCCGTCGAGCCTCCTCTCGTTCCTGAAATAGAAAAGTCGGATTAGTGCTTGGGACCCCATGTGTGCGCTCGGATCAGTGTAGTTGTGTCCAGTTTCTTGTCCCCCGGGGTCCCACCTGTACCTGTAATACAAACAAAAGTCATAAGTGCATATTGTGCTTGTGCTAATATGACCCCGCCATCCGTCACATATTTTGGCTTCCCATTCTGTGCACAGGGCGGGCCGGGATTGTGACGGGGGTCCCCCCACAAAGGCACGGTCCGGCTCTTAGGGTAACTTGTTCAAAACCAAGTTAACGGGTGGCGCGGTTATTGTGAAGAATTACCTTCCCATGGGGGCTGCCTGTCCTGCCGCGGCATGTTACCTCATCGGAACACTCATAAGTGCAAAGCACATGAGTCGCAACCACAGTGTCCCGAATCGGCTTGTCGCCGCAGGTTCAAGCATGTCCGTGGGAGTTTTCGGGCTATGGGATTTTCTTATGATGCACCCTTGCCCGTGGTCTGTTATGATGTTGAAGGTATGGGAGGGTCATTGGTTTGTCCTTTGACGGGGGTTAGCCTCGGCGGGGCACCCATAAGTGCAAAGCAAATGAGCCGCAACCACAGTGTCTCGCTTTGACGCCCCCGTCTCAGGTCCAGATTGACGGTAGGTGATGGTTGCCTAAGCGCGGTGTGTGGGTAACAAAAGCTGTTTTTCTTATATTACTTCCCAGTAATTTGTGTCTTTAAGGAATTTCTTAACCACCTCGGCTATGGCCGAGCAGTGTTTTTCGGGGGGAGCGAGGAGATCTTGTAGGTGTACCGATTCATATCCTAATTTGAACATTTCAGATTTTATCTCTTCTCGTGCATGGGCGTTTGTTACACATGTCACACAGTGACTTTTTACAGAAAACATTTTGAACGCCCCTCTCCGTATTGAATCGGGAATTTCATTCTATTTTTAGATCCGAATAAAAATAGGAGTGTATGACGTATGTGTGGATCACTGAAGTAATAACATAACACCCACATGACGTCACGATGTAAACAACATGGCTGCTTATTTCAAATCGGAAGAAAAATAATTGTTTTAAAAAGAAGATTAAAGTGAAGTTTAGCTCATAAAAAGGATCAAAAGGTTTGAATCGATTGCAATAAAGGTGTTTTCAATGTTTGTGGATGGAAAATTGAATGGCTGTAGCGATAATTGAGATTTCGTCGGTGACCATTTTTTGACAGTTGGGCGAGCGGTTATTCAAAGGGATCTAGATGACGGAAATCGGGTATTTTAGTTTCATTTCTCTCAATCAGATGATAAATAGACAATTTTCTGAATAATTATTTGGTCTAAAATAATTTTTTTTTAAATGCAAAATGCCTACGGCTCGACAGAAATTTACCTTTTACGCAGTCACCAATGGGAGAGAGAATGGTGTTTATACCAACTGGCCTCAAGCATCTGACTCGGTATTAGGGTTTGCAAATGCTAAACATAAAGGTTTTTGCACATTTAGCGATGCTGCTGAAGCTATGGTCACTGCCAGTTTGAATGATTTCAAAGTATTTGATGGTCAAAACACTTACACCAGATGTGATTATGAAAACAACAAAATAAAAGGGGGAACCATGTCTGCAATGTCTGACACACCAAATTCTGCAGTTAAAATACATGTTTCTGATGAAGATGTTTTACAGGAAACAGGCTCTTGCAATTCCAGGAAAGGAGACGGTATTAAACAGCCTGAAAATATTGTTAGTACACAAAATAATTCTATACATACCGTGTACATTGATGGCAGTTGTATTCGAAATGGTTCGGCTTCAGCTCAGGCTGGGTTTGGGTTGTTTTGGGGTGATGGACACTCATGGAACTGCAGTATACCCCTGCCATCAGAGATAACGCCTACCAACAACAAAGCAGAGTTAAGGGCAGCAATAAAAGCAGTGCAAGTTGCCAGGGAAAATGACCTGACGGAGTTGATAATCAATTCAGACAGCAAATATGTAATAAATGGTATTAACGAGTGGGTGCAGAAATGGCCAGACAATGGCTGGAGAACAGCAAGTGGTGAACGGAATAAAGAAGAATGGACAGAACTTGTACAACTTGTCAATAGTAGTAAAATTAAAATCACATGGCAACATGTCCAGGCACATTCTGGCATTGCGGGTAACGAAGAGGCGGACAGGCTGGCATTGCAGGCAGCAAAGGGAGAGATATTGTGCGTTCAAGCAAAAGGTCTGTTCCAGGAAACACCAAAATCCACAATAAAGTGTACTACTGCAAATCAAATGGTTTCGAAAGATCAGCACAATGTTGGGGGAATAGATGAGAAAACTGATTTCAATACTGGTAATAATCAGCAAGATTTAAAATCACAATCCAGTGTGCAGACAACCCCAGTAAGGAAAAAAAAAATCAAAGACAAAAGTGAAACGCCTGTTCCTGGGTCTTTGAATGGCTCTTTCATAGCAATGCAAGGGAAAACAGACACTCAACAGAAAATTCCACAATGTGACCAGTCTGCTAGTGCCCAGAGTGAACAAAATGCAAAAGTGTCAAAAAATGTGGAAAGTTTATTAGAAAATACTATGTTTGAGCTACACCAAATGAAACAGCACCAAATTGAATTCAGAGAGGTAGTTATAGATAAACTTAACAAAATCGAAGAAAGGCAGCAGAAAATTGATTCTACAATGTCAGTCATTACAAACAAAAATGAAGCAGTATCCTCAAATATTCAGAAATACTGTGAGAAAATAAACAGTTATGAAGAAGCTTTACAAATAATCTCCACAAAATGTTCAGATTCTACTAATGAGGATAAGCGTGAAATAATATGTCTGCAGAAGAGAGTAGATTCACAGCTTGATGCGGTTGGGACTACTGTTCGGTCAATTGAAAACTCCCTTTCAGTTCTGAAACAAGGAGTTGATAAGGTGTCAATGGACTGTAAATCTGAATTTAAGAACTTAGAGTCTACAAATAGACAGCTTCAGCAGTCAGTTTTTGAAGTAAACAAAGATGTAAAGGCTACAAAGGGAGTCATAACTGATATAGAAAAATGCCTGACAGAAATGTCCAAGCAAGAGGAGTTTGTGAAATCAACTAAATCAATTAAACACCAGCCTCTACAGACAGAAACAAGTGTGTTGGAGACATCAAACACATATGGCAGGCTCTCAGTAGATAATGAAGTAACTTTTAGACATGTAAACCCTGAGGTTGAAAATGAAATTGTTATCACAGGAGTAGACCTACCTCATAGAGAAAAGATTAATGAGATTCCATGTACACCTACAAATGAGTATGAAAAGGCATCAACTTCAAGTGATAGGTCTGTCAGTGCAGAGGACCCAGCAGGAATCTCGGATGAGGGAAATAGTTCTGCATCAAAGGAACCAGAGAAAAATGTCACAAGCACAAAGAGAGAAACAGTGTGCCTTCTAGGTGATTCTATATCAGGCCAAGTCAACCCAGCATTATTGGGAAAATCAACAAAGACCTTTGTAAAAAAGCTAAAAGCTTCAACAATACAAGATGTAAATAAAATGAAAGATCAAGTGAAGGATGCCAAAGTTATAATTTTACATACTGGTATTAATAATATTAGGCAGCCATCTTCGACTGAGGATAATGTATTCAACATGTTCAAAGCTATGGAATCTTTAAGGGACATTGCACCAGATAGTAAGTTAATATTGTCGAAGCCTATTCCCATTGGTGACCGCAAATTAGATGTTGAAAGGAATATTTTCAGTGCAAGTGTTGAAAAGAAGCTGATAGAGAGTGAACAATTTAAAAATGTATCATTCATAGACCATAGTAATTTGGCATCCCAGGGATTACCAATTATACATTTTTACAAGCAGGACTTGGTACATTTATCAGCAGCTGGTGTGGATACTTTTGGAAATAATTTGTACCGAGCAATCATACAAATACTAAAGAAGGATGATTTCAGCCCAGATGGTCATTTTAATTGGAAAGGTCACTTAAATCAGGAGGGGCGCTCTAACCAGGAGGGGCGCTCTAATCAGGAGCGGAGCTCTAACCAGGAGGGATGCTATAATCAAGAGGGGCGCTCTAACCAGAAGGGACGCTATAACCAAGAGGGGTGCTATAATCAGGAGGTGCACTCTAACCAGGTGGGACGCTATAATCAGGAGAGGCGCTGCAATCAGCAGGGGCGCTCTAACCAGGAGGGGTGCTCTAACCAGGATGGACGCTATAATCATGAGGAGCGTTATAATATGGAGGGACGCTATAATCAGGAGGGACGTTACAATCACGATGGATGCTATAATCAGGAGGGCCGCTCTAACCAGGAGGGACGCTACAATCAGGAGGGACGCTTAAATCGAGAGGGGCGCTTAAGTCAGGATATGCGCTCTAACCAAGAGAGACACTTCAACCAGGAGAGACACTTCAATCAGGATGGACGCTTTTATCAGGAGGGCCGCTTAAATCGAGAGGGGTGCGTAAGTCAGGAGGTGCGCTCTAACCAGGAGGGACGCTACAATCAGGAGGGACGCTTTATTGAGGAGGGACGCTTAAATCGACAGGGGCGCTTAAGTCAGGAGGTGCGCTCTAACCAGGAGGGACGCTTTTATCAGGAGGGCCGCTTAAATCGACAGGGGCGCTTAAGTCAGGAGGTGCGCTCTAACCAAGAGAGACGCTTCAACCAGGAGAGACACTTCAACCATGATGGACGCTTTTATCAGGAGGGCCGCTTAAATCGAGAGGGGTGCTTAAGTCAGGAGGTGCGCTCTAACCAGGAGGGATGCTACAATCAGGAGGGACGCTTTAACGAGGAGGGCCGCTTAAATCGAGAGGGGAGCTTAAGTCAGGAGGTGAACTCTAACCAGGAGAGACGCTTCAATCAGGAGGGACGCTTTTATCAGGAGGGCCGCTTAAATCGAGAGGGGCGCTTAAGTCAGGAGGTGCGCTCAAACCAGGAGAGACGCTTCGATCAGGAGGGGTGCTTAAGTAATATGCGCTCTCACCTGGAGGGACGCTACAATCAGGAGGGACGCTTAAATCAAGAGGGGCGCTCAAACCAGGAGGGACGCTATAATCAAGAGGGTTGCAGAAATCGAGATGAACGCTATAATCAGGAGGGACGCAATCACCCGGAGGAACGCTCTAACCGGGAGGGGCTCTATAATCAGGAGGGAAGCTACAATACGGAGGGACGCTATTATCACAAGGGGCACTCTAACCAGAAGGGGCGCTTGTATCCAGAAGGGCGTTATAATCATGATGAGCGCTCTAACCAGATGGGGCGTTATAACGGATGTCATAATCAGGAGGGGCGCTTTAATCATCAGAGGCGCTCTACTCAAGAGAGACGTTACAATTATGGGGGACATTATAACCAGGAGGGGCTCTTTTATCAGAAGGGGCGCTATTACCAAGAGGGACACTTTTAGCCAGAAGGACCAATATATTGTTAATCAACAGTTAAATGTTTTCAATATTATAAAGACAATTATCATGTTGTGAGTGTTACATGAGAGGTGAAAATGAGGAATTATTATTCAGAGACATTACTTCATAACTTAAAATACGTGTATTACAGTTTTCATTTAAATTTAAATGACATCAGAATATCAATGTTGTTCTTCAAACAATTAGTACAAATTGACAGACAATTTTGTATATATTAACTTTTACATACATGTAAATGTCAAGTATTTGGTCTAAATACTGAATAACAATGCTTTCTTACATTGATACTTATATATTAATCTTAAATTAATGGTCTAAAATAGAGGATCTTGCATGAGTGCTCATGCATTGTTGAATTTGTTGAACGAGTTGAGGTAAGGGGATGGGATGTGAGGCTTTGCCGAGCATGTTATTCCTTTTCCTCAACAAGTTTAGTAGATTCAATAAGGCATGAACAGGAATGCAAGATTCTATTTATCATATGACTTTAAAACGCTATTTATTCACAATTTGTAAGCAAAAGAGTCAGTATTCCGCCATGCGTGGGCGTGACTTCGTTAACGGCGTTGTACATGTAACGTTACGGAGAGTTACTAATTTGCATATTTAATCCACTAGTGGATTACGGAATTGATGCATGGCGTTATTACACTCTCAGACACAATGTCACATGATAAAGCTTAATATGTCTTTACTTCACTTTAATCTGTCTTATTTGAAACAGTTACATGCAACATGGTTTACATTAATTCTGAAAACTTAATGACAGTCAGTTGCTGGAATATTAATGGTTTGGAGTGTAAGATTAATGGTGTTAAGGCTAATAAATTACATGATAGTGAGGTGATTAACAGTCTTACCGGATCTGACTTTATAGGTCTGGTTGAAACGCATGCTGACAATACCACTGATATTTCTTTGAAAGGATATTATGTGTTTCGAAAAGACAGACCTAAACATAAGAAGGCATGGAAGGCATCAGGTGGCATTGCAGTTTTTGTAAAAGAATCTTTACGGCATGCATGTAAATTTGATCCTTTATCTGATAGTGATGTTATCTGGGTTAGGGTTCTAAAAGAGTTTACTAATCTAAGTAATGATTTATTTTTAGCTTTTTTATATCTTCCCCCTATCAATTCGAGTTATGGTAAGGCTAATGGAGCTGATATTATTAAAAAAATCGAAAAACACATTGAATTCTTTTCCTGTAAGGGAAAAGTTTTAATATGTGGCGACTTAAATGCAAGGGTTGGCGACAACATGGATGTATTAGAAAAAGAGGATGAACCTCATATTCCTTTTCCACATGATGGTTCTTATGAATTTATCCTTCCACGTGTGTCATGTGATGATAAAACAGTTAATCAATATGGTAAATGGTTAGTGGACCTGTGCACTGATAATCAAATGTATATTGTAAATGGACGCACATTAGGTGACCTCACTGGCAAATTTACATGTCACACTCCAAGAGGAAGTAGCGTCATAGACTACTTCATAGCAAGTAGGCCATTGTCTAATATAATCTTTAGTATGTGTGTAAATGATCTTAGCCTTTCTTCTGACCATTGTTTGTTAACAATAAAGGTAAAAGTAGGTAGAGATTTTCTATCTGATGAAAATGTTTCAAAGGATAGTAATAATAATTGTACTCATTTACCTGATACATTTGTATGGTCTGATGGAGCAAAAGTTGAATATCAAGCAGCATTTAACACTTCAGAGGTAAAAAGTAAGCTTTCAGATATTGACTACGAAGTAGATTCAGATAATGTAAATATTCAGTGCCTAATAGATAAGTTAACAGATGTTTTGATATCAGTAGGAAACAAAACTCTGCGAAGAAAATCATTCAAGCTTAAGCGTAAAAACATGTGTAAGGTTAATAAAAAGTGGTATGATAGCAACTGCAAGAATTTACTGAGGGAAGTCAAGACAGCAAAAAATTCGTTTAATCGTAGTGTTTTCAATAACAATTTAAGGATTCAATATTATAAAAAATTAAAAGAATATAAGAGATTGATAAAGTATAAAAAGCGAAAGTTTAAAGATAATCTTACAAACATGTTGAGCAATGCAATGGAAAATGACCCCCAGACAGCATGGAAAATCATACATGAACTTAAAAATGACTCTTTACCAGCTGATAAAGCAGAAAAGATTAACCGATCGGAATGGTACAATCACTTTCGAGACCTTTTAAAAAGTAATACAGAACAAATAGATGCTGAGAGACTTGATACAATCAGAGAAGAACTTCAACAATTTGAAAGTGATGTGAAGACTGGTAACATAGATTATGAAATAAATGAAAAAGAAATTTTAGATGCATGTAATAATTTAAAAAATAATAAAGCTAGTGCCTATGATATGGTGAAGAATGAAATGATTAAATCGGCCTTTCCTTTCATAAAACAAACATTAGTTAATGTTTTTAATAAACTTTTAAAACTAGGACAATTTCCATCATCTTGGACCGAAGGAATTATTGTCCCTGTTCATAAACAGGGCAGTGGTGTAGACCCAAACAATTACCGAGGTATTACTTTGAACAGTTGCTTTGGAAAATTATTTTGTCATGTTTTAAATAGTAGAATCTCCAATTATTTAGAAAACAAATCATTTATTATCAGAGAACAGGCAGGATTTAGAAAGCATTTCCGGACTTCTGACCAAATCTTTATTCTAAAAACAATAATTGATAAATATATTCAAAGAAATGGCAAAGGAAATAAACTTTATGCATGTTTCATTGATCTTAGGAAGGCCTTTGATACTGTCTGGCATGAGGGTTTATTATTGAAATTGCAGAGAGCTGGTATCAATGGAAATGTGTTTCAGCTACTAAAATCAATGTATCAAGGGTCTATATCTCGTGTAAAATGCAAAAATATTCTGACTGAGCCCATTACTATAACTCAAGGTGTGCACCAGGGTAATGTACTCAGTCCCTTGTTATTCAATATATTTATTAATGATATTGGGAACAATATGAATTTTGATGATGCACCAATTTTAGATGATTCTAGAGTGAGTCATTTATTGTATGCAGATGATTTAGTCTTATTGTCAACTTCGGAGAGCGGTTTACAAAGCAATATAGATAAGGTATATGAATTCTGTAAGAATTGGGGTTTGGCAATTAATATTAATAAGTCGAAGGTTATGACGTTTTCAAAATCTGGCCGGCTGCCTAGAGACAGTGCACAGTTTGTAGTTGGTGCAGAAGCTCTGGAATATGTTAATCAATATAAATATCTTGGTGTAAATATCTCCAACACGGGCAAGTTTTCAGTTGCAGAGAAAAACCTAAGCTTGAAAGCCAGTAGGGCTTTATTTTCTATTAAGCAGAGTATCTTCAATAAAACACTAAAACCCTCAGCAATTTTAAATATATTTGATGCACTTGTTAAACCTATTGCCCTGTATGGTTGTGAAGTTTGGTCTGCTTATAAACCTTCTTTTCAAACTAAATCTATTGACGAATTATTTGAGCTGTCATTTAAAAGCACTAATGATTTTGATAAAGTACATACACGTTTTTGTAAATTTGTTCTTGGAACACATTCAAAAGCCTCGAATTTCGCTGTATACAGTGAACTGGGTCAATTCCCTCTCTTAATAACAATATTAACTAGCTGTCTTAACTTCTGGTTGCATATCATACAGTCAAATAGGGATACACTACTCTCAAAAGCCTACATGGAGCAAATAAACAGCAGTATGGATAAAAGTCGTTGGGCTTTATTCATTAAAAATATCTTACACGACTTAGGATTTTCTCATGTTTGGAATAACCATAGCACCTTTAATTCTTTTGCCCTTCTTAATTCAATTAAACATAAGCTGAAAGAACGTTATATATCCTTCTGGTACAAACGCTTATCAGGTGATGAAGGAATGAGGAAATTGCGTACATATAAGATACTTAAGCAAAATTTTGGCCGTGAAACTTACATTGAAGATATATATGACAAGGATATAAGAAAATGTATCTGTTCACTTAGAATAAGTACACACAAACTCAGAATTGAACGAGGGAGGTATTGTGGTGAAACTGTAGAAAATAGATTGTGCACTGTGTGTAATGAAATTGAAACCGAAGTACATTTCTTATGTCAATGTCAAAAATACAAGAGTTTAAGGGGAAAAATGTTTGAAAGTATTTATGGAACTAACTGCATTTCAGTCACTGATCCGGATGCCTTATTCTATGAGTTGTTGACCAGTCAAAACAAAAACATTCTCAAGGCTGTTGGTAAATTCATTCAAGATTGTTCAGTCACATAAGTAGTATATTTAAAACTTTATATGCCCAGAATGTTACACTCCAAATCATTGATTTCATTGCATGTTTGTGAGAGTGTTATGTGAGAGAAAGATAATGTTTCTTATTGTTGTTCAAATTGTATTATATGTATTGTTTGCCATTAACCCACTAGTGGGTACAGCAGTGCAATAAATTCTATTCTATTCTATTCCCAATCGCATTTGCATGTCTATATCACGTGAATGCATTTACACGCACTGCGCATTTTTCAAAGAGAGTAGAGACGCCATTGTAGATCTTATTTATGTCTGTCGTCAATTTCACATTGACATGGCTCATCATTTATAGCCTATAGGGCTGATTATTTATTCTCCAGGTAAATTGTCTTATCTCTTATCGATATTCTGTTTATATTTGTCGCGTTGGAATTTGTGTATTCTATAAATAGTTAACACATCGCGAATGGTGAAATTTCGTCCAAAACAACAACAGTGTTTAATACGGATGAGGATTTATAACACCAATGTGAGAGGATTCTGTTAAAGTCAAGTAAGACCATTTATGTTGTTTTTATTATATTCTTGTCAGTATTAATGACAGTCAGTATTCCCCGGCTCCGGTTTTCGACACTGTCATATTTGTGTACATGTCTTCGTACATGAGGACATTTAGTAAACAATGGTATTTTATGTCTATTTTAGGGATGCCTTTTTCATGTACATTAAACATCTGAAAACAACTGAGGCTCGTAGTTCTGCCTTGTGCACCGGGTTACAGTTTGGCGCCCAACTTCATCGAACCATCAACAACAACCATCAACATCATCATGTACATATAACTTGGGCATCACCTGGATACACCTCTACTACAGATTCATAGTACTATGATCATGGAAATCATTTCATCCATCTATTCGTAAAGTTCTGCTGTTCATGTGATATCATCGGTTGTGGGTATATCTGTGTTTCGCATGACAGTGATGTAAAATGGCCATAATAATTTCAAACCGGTTTTGTATTTGAGATATATTGATAGATCTATCCCTTTAGATATTCATCATGAGCTCATCTCGTGGTATATGAACACTTCCAGGAGGATCTCCAATCTTCTGACATAACAAACAGTGTTGACCGGCTAAGCGGATACAAAATGACTCTTTCTTTCTTATTTTATTCATTTTATTGACTCATTTTGTCTAGTTTTGTGTCTTTTTCTATCCTTATTCTTGCTTTCCTTCTACTGAATCATGTCATTAGTATAAATAAGGCCCTGATCAGGCAGGAAACTGTTTATGCGCATAAATGCATTTTATGCCTATAACCGGTTTCAGATTTCATGTTGTTCTATCTATCTTTTATGTGTGTTTCTCCACACAGCAGTTGCTATCTGCAGAAACACATGTATACATTTATGTGACAGAGTGTACACTCCAACTCAAACTCTAAATGCTTATTAGAGTTAGTGATAAATATATTTGTTAGACTATATGTATTTGTACATCTTGGTGTGACCTGGCCCCGGTTAAGTCTTTAGAATTTTATGCCGGCATGTGGGTACCCTTTTCAAAGCCTGTTCTGAAGTAATCCAGACTGGTACCAGGGATACCAATTTTTGGAAATCATAGCATTTGTCTTATTTTGTGCTTCCATTCATGTTTAGTAGGGTTTGAAAAGATTCCATTATATATAGATATATTATTCACACATTTCACTTACTAACAAACTTACATTTCAGCACTAGAGTGTGTGAAGAAGAATGAATGAAGCCGCAGTCCCAATTCCTATATTTTAACTGTTTTTAAGTCAGCTATCTGTGATATATCATTTGATGTGTACATATTTCAGGCACCAGTTTAACCTGTATGTTGTATAGAATATGCTGCTATAAGTTCAAGGGGCTGAAGATTTGCTGTTTAAGGTAGGATCTAAAATATTTACATTGGTATAATCCCCTTTTCCAATTGTCAAATTTTCTATTAATAGATGGGGGTGGAAAATTGTTCCTTGTGGCAGTCCCATTTATTAGAATAATTGCTATATCTGCTATAAATAGTAGTGGTTAGATAATTGCTCCTTGCAGTTTTCCCTAAGTTATTAACTGTGATCATATTATGCACAGTAAATTACAGAAATTTTTGGAAAGGCCTCTTCATAGCCCATCAACACTACACAAACATGCTATATTAATTAGTGATAGCAAGGGCAATTATTTGAAAGAGCACCGTGATATAATTACTCAATTTGGCTTTGATATTGAATTTCTGTGTCGCGGTGGTGCTAGATTTCATGATTATTATTACTGGTTACAGAGAAATTTAGCTTAAAAAGTACAGGTGTATGGTCAGATTGTTTTGTATATTTTTCTTGGTACATGTGATTTGACTACGAAAAAGGGAAGATTTATTGACTTAGCACACGAAAATGACCATGCAGCAGTTTCCTATTTACAATACCAAATTAACAGATATTTAAATTTTGTTTCAAATTTCCCTAGTGTTTCAATTGTTTTTCTTCAAATACCACCATATTCTATACAAGCCTGGAATCAGAGTAGGGGACATAGAAATCCATCTCAATTCATTGAGAGAGATCTAGTCTTATATGACAGAATTTGTATCATCAATGATTATATCATTGAGATAAATGAAAAATTAGGGGTATTTTCTCCTAGATTCAGACTAGATCTATACAGAAATAGAAAATCTGGTCAGACAGGTCACAACAGAACCAGTGTCAATTTTGCTAACTACAAGGATGGAGTTCACCCAAATAAATTGCTAGCAAGGTGCTGGATGAAAAGAATCGTTATTCTTGTGTTTAAGTTTTGTGCTTAAATTTTGCATTTTGTTGGGAATTGCGGGTACTTGCTGGCAATAGGTAAGGAATAAGCTCCCACCAATGCCAATGCTGGTACTGCAGTGATTCTTGCAACATTGTGTGAATTTTTGAGCATCATATTATTTCAGTGTTACACATCTTGCTAGTATACTTCATCCAACTAGTCAAAGTTGCTGATTTGTTGTGGTCTGATATATACATATATTGTGTGTAGATTTGTTTTTTTTTGTCTGTGATATTTTATAGTTTTTGATCATAGTCTTGTGCCATATAAATTGGATATTTTTCATTATGGCTGGCAAAGATTCTGAGGATGAAAAGCTTACACAAGCTATTGCTGAAGTGGAGCAGCAAGACCTTAAAGTCATAACTAAGGCACAGTATGATCACCTGATGGAACTGTTGGTCGCAAAAGAAAAGGCACCTTCAGCCACCAGGGAAGATCATATCACAAGTACACCTGGTGCTGGTTTTACATCTAAAACACGCCCAAGTATGCCTCCACAAAGATTTCAAGTTCCTCCACCTTTCTCTCCTATACCTAGATTGCAACTTGGGGGTACTTCTAACCCTTTGAATGCTTCCTTGGTAACACCCTCTTATAATATTCCCAAACTGCCCTTTTTCAGTGGTTCAGAGGAGCCACAGAAAGGGGAAACAACTTATGAGGTTTGGAACTTCGAAGTCAAGTGTCTTCTTAAGTCCCAACAGTTACCAGAGCATGTTCTTTTACAATCTATTAGGAACTCTTTAAAAGGCTCAGCAAGAAGTATTTTAGTCCCTCTTGGTGAAGATGCATCCGTTGAGGATATTTTATATAAGCTTGATGGTTTTTATGGAAATGTGTGTTCCAGTGAGACTCTCATTCAATCCTTTTATAGTGATTATCAAAAGGATAAAGAGTCTATTGTTGAATATGGTTCTCGCTTGGAACAAACATTATCACGTGCCATTAGATATGGACATATTGATCTCATAGCAAAAGATGCAATGTTGAGAAGCAAGTTCTGGACTGGTCTTAAGAACCAGCAGCTTAAGCACTCAACAAGGCACCTTTACGACTCTATTAAAGATTTTCAATCTTTATTAAAAGAGGTCCGTAAGGTTGAACAGGAAGAAAATGCTATGAGCAAACCACCCGTAACAACTTCAAAGCAAAAAGTTGCTCAGCAAAATGTTGCTCAGAGCTCCAATGAAGCTGAAGATACAAATTCAGTTTTATTGAAGCAAATGACTGAATTAATGGGTCGAATGAAAGCTATGGAGAAAAAGCTTGAGACCCAGCAGCAAGCATTATCGGCTGCAAACAGCCAAACCTCTTCACAGTTGGCCGATTTCCAACCTCAGTTTTATAGAGGTCGAGGAAGAGGTTATAATAGAGGTTTTTATAGAGGATACAGGGGTTCCTATGGCAGAGGTAACCAAATTCATTTCAACAGTGGAAATGAAAATCAGGGTAGCTTTGGAGGTCGTGGTGGTTTCCGTGGTGGTCGCCGTGGTGGCACTGACGGCCGTGGTGCTAACCGGGGTGGCAGAGGCACGGATGGTACCAAGCCTTTAAACTACTAACTTCCTCTGTTACTGGGCAAACAGAGGAAGTCAGCAGATCAGAACCTTACAATAGCCCAAGTAAAATTGAAACAGAGAAATCTTCTTTGTTAGATAGAATTGTAGGTTCTGCAAATGAAAGTTTCATTTATGTAAATGGAGTGAAAGCATCTGGTTTAGTGGATACAGGTTCAATGGTGACCTCTGTTTCAGAATCTTTTTACAATTCTTTGAATCCCCTTCCTCAACTGCATGCCATAACGGAATTTGGTCTTCAAGTTCAAGGTGCAAATGGCGATGAGCTACCATATAAAGGTTATATTGAAGCCGAGATAAAAGTTCCATTTTTATCAAATAGTCAATTCAATATACCTTTATTGGTTGTTTCAGATACGGAATATAATTCCAAAATTCCTGCAATTGTAGGTACAAATGTTATTCGCCTTTGCAAGACGGAAGTTGTTACTGATAATGTACCGAGTGAGTGGCAAACAGCTTTTGACAGTTTATGTGATGACAGCATTCCTGTTCGTACAACGTGCAATTATGCAATACGCATTGCCCCCTTTGAGGTAAAAACAATACATGGCATTGCCAGAAAATGTGATGATATGCAAACAGCTGTCACTGAGCATATGAATACCTCATTGTCAGGAGATTTAACTATTTGTCCCAGGGTCGTTTCTCTTAAATCTCCGGGTACTACTGTTCGAGTCCCAGTGAGAGTTTGTAACTTATCAGCTCGTGCTATAAGTATACCACCAAAGTCACTACTTTGTTCTTTGAATTGTGTTTCAGTAGTTGATTCTTGGACTCCTGCTTCTTCTTCTCAGAACTCTGATAGGAAATCATCAGATACAGTTATTGATGACTTAGGAGTTTCAATTGATAAAGATAACTTGTCAGAAGAGCAATTGGCTAAAGTTAAGAAAGTCTTGAATGACTGGTCTCATATCTTTTCTAAAGGTCTTACTGATCTTGGTAAAACTGATTTAGTCAAACACTCTATCAAATTAACTGACAATACTCCTTTCAAAGACCCATATAGAAGAATTCCACCTGCCATGTATGAAGAAGTCAAACAACATCTTAAAGATATGTTGGAAGCTGATGCGATAAGGCCATCTGAGAGTCCTTTTTCTTCTAACGTCGTGTTAGTTAGAAAAAAGGATGGCTCTCTCAGATTCTGTATCGACTTTAGAAAATTAAATAGTCGCACCATCAGGGATGCTTATACACTTCCCAGGATCGATGACACGATTGATACACTGATGGGAGCAAAATTCTTTTCTAAATTAGACTTAAGATCAGGTTACTGGCAGGTGGAGATGGAAGAAGAAGATAAGAAGAAGACAGCTTTCTCTGTGGGCTCATTAGGGTTCTTTGAATGTAATAGGATGGCTTTTGGATTGACCAACGCCCCTGCAACGTTTCAGCGTTTGATGGAGCGTTGCATGGGTGAGCTCAATCTGAAAGAATGTCTTATTTTTCTTGATGACATCCTTATCTTCTCTGATACTTTTGAAGAACATATAAACAGGATTCAAGCTGTATTTAGCAGATTACACGAGCATGGTCTCAAACTAAAACCTTCAAAATGTGAATTTTTCAAGACCAGTGTAAAATATCTTGGTCATGTAGTGACTGAAAATGGTGTTGAAACAGACCCTGATAAAATTAAAGCTTTAAAGGAGTGGCCTGTTCCTCATAATGTTAAAACATTGAGGTCTTTTCTTGGTTTCGCGGGATATTATCGGCGTTTCATTCGAGATTATGCCAAAATAGCGAAACCCCTGAATGATTTACTTGTAGGTCATCCCACCAATACTCAGACCCTGAATAAGAAGAAGAAGAAGAAGAAGAGCACTCCTTGGCAATGGAGTGAAATACAACAAAAATCTTTTGATACTTTAAAGTCAAAGCTGTCCTCACCGCCTGTGCTTGCCTATGCTGATTTTAAAAAACCCTTTATTGTACATACAGATGCATCCACTGAGGGACTAGGCGCAGTTTTATATCAGGAACAAGGTGGAATAGAGCGTGTAATTGCATATGCTAGTCGAGGGTTACGCCACAGTGAAAGAAACTATCCCGCCCATAAATTAGAATTCTTGTGTCTAAAATGGGCTGTTTCTGAAAAATTTCATGATTACCTATATGGCAATCAATTTTTAGTTTGTACGGATAATAATCCGTTGACATATGTTTTATCCTCTGCTAAATTGGATGCCACTGGCCACAGGTGGTTAGCTGCACTTTCCACATACAATTTCACTTTGAAATATAAAAGTGGCAAATCCAATTCAGACGCAGACGGTCTTTCAAGGAGACCCCATGACTGTACAGAGATATTTTCGGATGTTGTGAAAGCCGTTTGTGAAGCTTATACAGCTAACCGCGGTCCTTGTCCATATGCCGAAAACTATGTTGTCACAAGTTCTTCTGTGCTAGCTGAGACTGTTGATTCCAATATAGAATCAAATGATAGTTTTGAATCTACAGACATTAACACTGTAGAATGGGCCAAAGAACAACTGAATGATCTGTCTATTGCCAGAGTTTTACACTTTGTCAAAAGTGGGCATTTTCCCACTAAGAATCAGTTGAATTCTGAAGATCCAGAGGTTCTTAGATATCTAAGACATTGGAAGAATTTATATTTGTACAACGGCGTCTTGCACCGTGAAACCGTCATAAATGGCGAAAAGTTTCAACAATTAGTTCTTCCTATGCGTTTTCGTGCTTTGGTGCTTAAACATCTTCACGATGATATAGGGCACTTTCATTATAAATTAGAAAAAACAGTCTCACAGGGTGCTTGAAAAAAGTACCCTCCCAGAGTGTTTTCCCTTATTCTATTCAACTGTACATACCTTGAATTGTATAGGAAAAAATCAGAACTGGTTCCCATTAGGCTTATTAAAAAAAATTCATGGTTTTAAGTCAAAAGTATCTTTTTTTTAAAAAAGTGCAATGTTTCATTTTTCAGGCTGCCAAAATGCATGTGATGATATGTTGCTTAAAAAACTGTTTCATATTGGTGGAATGGGGTGGTATAAGTGACATGAAGTACCCAAAACCTTTCATTCAAAAAGATTTTGGATACCTTACAAATGTCCTTTTGGGACCTGTATTAAAAATTTGATTTACCCTTCTTTCATTAATTGTATTTTCAATCATGGGCACAGCAGATCTGCTGTGTTTAGTAAACATGCAAGTTATGTTGGTTTAAACATACTCACAAAGTTTTATTTCGATACCTAATGTGATTTTGATGCTGGTAGATGTCCAAAATATATGTCCTCTACAGAACAGTGTTCTGGAGAGGACATTAGAAAAGGGACACTATATAAAACAGGAAACACACAGGATTTAGGTCAAAACAGAAGTTTATCCTCAAAAGTGAATCTAAACAGTAAAAACAAACTTTATTAAAACTAGTATATATATCAAAGTGGCTAGTTTTCCAGCTAAAACCAGTTACTGGTAAATACTATAAAAACTGCTGAAATAGAATATATCTTCCTACATAAGCTTTCAGTTACAAGCAAAACTTGTGTATATTAATGTCTGTGTCTGTATGTCTGTGTCAATCTAACAAATGCATAATGACTTGGTTCTTTTCTTTGAAGCAGTGTCAATTATCCTAAATAATTAGTTCTGTAGGGGACATATTTTTGGGACATCATAGTAAAACTCTGAGAATTCAATAGCATAAGTGCAAATTGCCATATTCTTTCAGTTTATATCTATTAGAAAAACTAACATTGAAATCATATGAAACCAAAACAAGTATTCTTCCTAGCAAAGAGTTACAAAGAGATGAAATATGAATAGGTTCGTGTAAAATTCTGAGCACAACTAACAAAGTAAAAACTAGAAATGGTGTTTGTAAAACACAATGCCCCCAACCTTTGCTTGTCCTTAGATGGCAAAATATTCAACAAATATTGTTCAAGACTCAAAAACATACAACAAGAATTCCCCCGAAGGCTATGTCGCGCCTGTGGGGGCGCAAAGTCACCAAACCATGAAATCTAGGTCAAGGTCAAACATGGATGCCTGCATAAAAATTTCACTCCTAGTTGCAAGCATGTACCAAGTATCATCAATGAAACTCCTAAAAAACAGACTCTTACATCAGGGTGAAAGTTAGGGTTGTCACACTATTTTACAAAGTCAGTGAACCATAAAATGTAGGTCAAGGTTAGAAATGGATACTTGCATTGAAGTTTCAATTCCTAAATGCAAGCTTGTACCAAATACAATTAATGAAGCTGTAATAGATCTTGAGAAATGGACTCTTACATTAGATAGAAAGTCAGGGTGGTCGCAATAATTCACAAAGTCAGTGAACCATGAAATATGGGTAAAAGTCAAATATGGATGCTTGCGTTGCAGTTGCAATTCCTAGATGCAAGTTTGTACCAATTATAATTTAAAAAGCTTTAATAGTTTTCGAGAAATGGTGAAAGTCAGGGTGGTCGCAATAATTCACGAAGTCAGTGAACCATGAAATATAGGCTAAGGTCAGATATGGATGCTTGCGTTGAAGTTGCAATGCCTGGATGCAAGTTTGTACCAAGAATGATTAATGAAGCTCTAATAGTTCTCAAGATATGGACTTGCTGACAAAATTTTATTAAAAAAAAACAAGGCATCGCATGCGATACAAATCCCCTCGCACAAGACAACTTCGTGTGTGGAAAACACTGAAATGGCAAAAGTCCAACTTGCTTGAGATATTATCATATGCAACATTTGTGTAAAGTTTGTTTAAAAATCCATCCATAAATGTAGGTTCTAGAGTGATGACAATATTTCTCTAAAAATAGTCATATGGACCTTGACTTGAGGCCATGGCCGCGAAGTAGATCTTGCTCAAGATATTATCATAAGCATCTTTTGTGTGAAGTTAGATTAAAATCATAAATGTAGGCGGTAGAGCAATGACAAAGTTTTTCTAAAAATAGCCATAGTGACCTTGACCTTGAGGTCATGACCTTGAAAGTCAAAGCAACTCGAGATATTACCATTAGAAACATTTGTGTGAAGTTCTATTAACATCCATCAATAAATGTAGGCACTAGAGCGATGACAAAGATTTTCTAAAAATAGCCACAGTGACCTTGACCTTGAAAGTCGAAATAGTTCGAGATATTGTCATAAGGAACATTTGTGTGAAGTTATACTGAAAACGGTGAAGAAATGTAAGCGCTAGAGCCATGTCAAAGTTTTTCTAAAAATAGCCACAGTGACCTTGACCTTGAAAGTCAAACTCACTCGAGGTATTGTCATAAGGAACATTTGTGTGAATCGATTTTGAAATTGGTGAAAAAATGTTAGCGCTAGAGCAATGAAAAAGTTTTTCTAAAAATAGCCACAGTGACCTTGACCTTGAAAGTCGAACTCTTTTGAGGTATTGTCATAAGGATCATTTGTGTGAAGTTATATTAAAATCGGTGAAGAAATGTTGGCGCTGGAGCGATGACAAAGTTTTTCTAAAAATAGCCATTGTGACCTTGACCTTGAAAGTTAAAATGGCTTGAGATATTGTCATAAGGAACATTTGTGTGAAGTTATATTGAAATTGGTGAAGAAATGTAAGCGCTAGAGCATTGACAAAGTTTTTCTAAAAATAGCCACAGTGACCTTGACCTTGAAAGTGGAACTCGCTAGAGATATTGTCATAAGGAACATTTGTGGGAAGTTATATTGAAATCGGTGAAGAAATGTAGGCGCTAGAGCGATGACAAATTTTTTCTAAAAATAGCTACAGTGACCTTGACCTTGAGGTCATGACCCTGAAAGTCGAACACACTCGAGATATTGTCATAAGGAACATTTGTGTGAAGTTATATTGAAATCAGTGAAGAAATGTAGGCGCTAGAGCAATGACAAAGTTTTTCTAAAAATAGCCACAGTGACCTTGACCTTGAGGTCATGACCTTGAAAGTCGACCTCGCTCAAGATATTGTCATAAGGCACATTTGTGTGAAGTTATATTGAAATCAGTGAAGAAATGTAGGCGCTAGAGTGATGACAAAGTTTTTATTAAAATAGCCACAGTGACCTTGACCTTGAGGTCATGACCTTGAAAGTCGAACTCGCTGAGATATTGTCATAAGAAACATTTGTGTGAAGTTATATTGAAATTGGTGAAGAAATGTAGGTGCTAGAGCGATGACAAAGTTTTTCTAAAAATAGCCACAGTGACCTTGACCTTGAGGTCATGACCTTGAAGTCGAACTCGCTCGAGATTTTTTTATAAGGAACATTTGTGTGAAGTTATATTGAAATTGGTGAAGAAATGTAGGCGCTAGAGCGATGACAAAGTTTTTCTAAAAATAGCCACAGTGACCTTGACCTTGAGGTCATGACTTTGAAAGTCGAACTCGCTCGAGATTTTTTTATAATGAACATTTGTGTGAAGTTATATTGAAATTGGTGAAGAAATGTAGGCGCTAGAACGATGAAAAGTTTTTCACAAATTACCAAAATGACAAAGGGCCATAACTCACAAAGTATTTTTCGGAATTTTGTCATAAGTTAATCAGTTCATCTACTCATCACCACCAATCTATTCATCAACTTTCAAGGCTCTAGCTCCAATTGTTTTTGAGATATCTTGCTGACAAGATTTTATTAAAAAATTTCAAAGGGCAATAACTCTTAAAAGGGGCATAATCCTGACGAGAAAAAAAATACGCATCAGCTAATTTTTCATGAGGAATCCATATATGAAATTTCAAAACCCTAGCATACACGGTTCTAAAGATATGCTATGCATCCCTTTTAGCATACATTACAATGGGCACAAATTACCAAAATGACAAAGGGCCATAACTCACAAAGTATTTTTCGGAATTTTGTCAAAAGTTAATCAGATCATCTACTCATCACCACCAATATAATCACCAACTTTCAAGGCTCTAGCTCCAATAGTTTCTGAGATATCTTGCTGACAAGATTTTATTAAAAAATTTCAAAGGGCAATAACTCTTAAAAGGGGCATAATCCGGACGAGAAAAAAAATACGTGTCAGCTAATTTTCCATGTGGAATCCATATATGAAATTTCAAAACCCTAGAATACACGGTTCTAAAGTTATGCTATGCATCACTTTTAGCATACATTACAATGGGCACAAATTACCAAAATGACAAAGGGCCATAACTCACAAAGTATTTTTCGGAATTTTGTCAAAAGTTAATCAGTTCATCTACTCATCACCACCAATATAATCACCAACTTTCAAGGCTCTAGCTCCAATAGTTTTTGAGATATCTTGCTGACAAAATTTTATTAAAAAAATTTCAAAGGGCAATAACTCTTAAAAGGGGCATAATCCGGACAAGAAAAAAAATACGCGTCAGCTAATTTTCCATGAGGAATCCATATATGAAATTTCAAAACCCTAGAATACACGGTTCTAAAGTTATGCTATGCATCACTTTTAGCATACATTACAATGGGCACAAATTACCAAAATGACAAAGGGCCATAACTCACAAAGTATTTTTCGGAATTTTGTCAAAAGTTAATCAGTTCATCTACTCATCACCACCAATATAATCACCAACTTTCAAGGCTCTAGCTCCAATAGTTTTTGAGATATCTTGCTGACAAGATTTTATTAAAAAAATTTCAAAGGGCAATAACTCTTGAAGGGGGCATAATCCGGACGAGAAAAAAAATACGCGTCGGCTAATTTTCCATGAGGAATCCATATATGAAATTTCAAAACCCTAGCATACACGGTTCTTTAGGTATGCTATGCATCAAAAGCGTAACGGACGGACGAACGGACGAACGAACCAGAAGCAATATGCCCCACCAACTTTTTCAAAGTTGGGGGCATAATAAAAGTTAGGTTATCAAGTGAATTGTTATTAGTTAGAACACTAATAGTATACAATAGTCATGTGATTGTGAAAAACAGACTAAAAGTAAAACAGTTTAATGCTGACATACCTATTTACTAAAATAACATGTCCCAAAAATGTGTCCCCTACAGAACATAAATTTTTGAGCCACATCAATGTAAAAAAAAAAAAATTGCAACAAAGCAGTGTCAGAAATATTAGAGGTTATTTAGCCCAGCGTTCATAATTATAATAAAATTGTGGGCAGTTTCCTCCTAAATTACAGAATCGAAATATGAGCATACATGTCTAAAACTTTATATTTTCGGTTGTAGTATGTTTTAAACAAAATATTTTGGTTGTTAAATGTGCAACAGGCTACCCTTTTACAACTGCTTGTGCAAGTTTGTGGTGAATATGCCCATTGGTTCTGTCAGTATTTTGGGATAAAAAGGCAGTCTCTGTATAGAATATCATTTATACATAATGTTAAGCATGTTGCCACGCTATATCTGTGATGAATGTTTTAATGAATGTGTGGTAATTGTTCTTAATTTTTGAATGCCTAAATTATAGGGTATAAAAGATGAAGAACTCTTGCTAAACTTCAGGGGTGGGAAAGTTCAGGATTAATCCTGATTTCAGGATTGAGAGCTTTGGCATGATGCATATAAATTGTCATTTATTATTGTCCATTTGAAGTTTGAACATATCTTAATTAAATGGTTAGCTGCAACTAAGCATGAAGCAACTAATCTCCATTGATATTGGAAGGGTAAACCCATTCACTTTTGATTTCAAGATAACATTAGGGTCACTTCAGGATTCAAATAGCAGATTTTCAGGATTGAGATTTTTGGACTGTTCTCACCACTGAAACTTATTGCAAAACAAAGACTTGACCACATTTTCAAGGCCACATATTTTATTGGCCCATATGCTATTTATGCTGGTGGGATTTAGTTTTCTTCTGAAAACATTTTTAAATTTCTTAAATGTGTTACAAATATGGATTATTGGTTTTATAACTGTGTCAATGAGGCAGTTTCTTAGCAGAAGTTGTTATAATAAAATATCCTGGTGATATATGCCTAAAAAGCTGGTATCAAGAGAACTGCTGATAGTTACAGTAGTTACTGACCTTTTCCACAAAGCTCAAAAGCATTCTTGATGGACAAGATAATTGGCCAGTGTCAGATTTCTTACTATACTAAAGAGGGCACATTTTACTGCAGATCTCAAACAATTATCGAAAATTAATATGATAACTTTAATTTTTAGGTGTGTCAGTCATCAAACTGACAAAAGTACAGGAATAAATAATTTCTGAATTTCCTAATTTTACTGTACAGATGAATCTGTTGAAAGACCAATCTCTGGAAGGACAGACAATTTAGGGTTAGATCGATCCTTGGATCTGTTAAAAATATATACAGCTCGAACAGCCTACCTTGTCATCTATCCGAAGATAGAAGTAGTCTTGTCTGCCTTCCAAATCTTACATAGCAAAAGACAATATCTTTCAGCTTAATGAACCTCATATAGGACAGTTTAATCATCTCCAGATAACAATTATCCTGAATATTGCATGTATGACCTACCCAAACAAACTGCAGTGGATAAACCAACCAAACTGCAATGGGCATGACAATGTTTTATGGTTGAGTCATTTTGCTTCATACAATTTGTATCTCTGTCTGATACTGGGAAAGTTGAGTGAGGCAAAGGTGGTCGATTTCAGCTCTGCGCGGAAGCATCATGCAGCCCATCTATTTCTTCAAACTCTGATGGGCGGGGTGCCTGATTGGTTGTACACCTGACAAATGATCTTCAGTGTTCTTACAAATGATCAAGTTTCACTGCTGATGAGGAATGGATAACATACAAGGATTAGGGCTTAGGGTTCAATGTACAGGTTTTATGCAGCTAGGCACACTGGCAGGGTATAGTTTATCTCTGAATAGCTGTAAGCCTGAATTTGCAGTTATGTCACACCAAACCAAAACTCGGGGTTGGCTAGGAGGAAAACAGGTACATGTATCTCATCTTGCCAACTCTTACTACTCAATCCCAGTATCTGATAAAATACTCTGTATCCCATATGCCCTAAAATAAATCATTTCTTACCACTCGGCCCAATTTGCAAATATGACAGCTCCCCAGAGGGGAATTTGAGATATTTAAATTTTCTGTAGAAAAAAATCACAAAATAAATAGTGTTTTTAAGAAGTGTAGAAAGAAGGGAACACATATAACATATAATGTGACAGAAGAATTTGTTCAGACAGACGTAAGTAGAAATAATGAGGCAGGGGCTGGTAATAGGGGACTATGGTCTCTTGTCCTTAGATTTTACACAAGTACAGGTAAGTCGCTTAGAGGATCTTAACCTGCTCAGGCAGAGCGGTGCGAGTCCTACAATCCATGCATATTAACCCTACTGGTTTCATTTGGCGACAGGGCTTGAGAAGTCATTTCTTCTCATTGTCGGGTAAAACTCCCACAAAATTGGAAGCAATGTCTCCAAAATGACCTATGCAGTGTCGATGGGGATATTAAACCTCCAATCAAACAAACAAACAAACAGTATATAAGCAACATTTCAATGTTAACTTGAGGGGACTGTTTAATTTTTTCATGTAAACAATTGTAATCTTCTGTTGAACCATAATGACGAAGGTTTTATAATGTGCTGAATGAAGAAAATATTTATGGAATAATAGAAAAATTAGCACAGACAAAAATAGAGGAAACAGGACAGAAAAATTAGCATGCATGTAGATATTCAAAAATAGAGGAAACAGGAACAGGAAGGGAGATAAGATACCGTACCATGTATAAGTATGATGACATAATTCAGAAAATGCTCTATTTGGGACTTCTGAAAGTTGTCCCAAAATATGTCTTCTACAGAACAATAGGTACTTGTCTTTACAGGTGGAATATTTTGGAATCCATGCTATACCAGGTAGCTTAAAAAGAATCAAATTTGGAAAATATGGCCAGGAGAGTATTATTATGGAAAAATATTCAACACTTTGTGGATAATTCTAACTTCTGTTTTGATTCCCCAACTAAATTATACATATGTCAAGCATCAAATCTGTGAATTCACTTAAATGAGAAAGTCATAAGCATGATGCAATGCGATATTTAGGGACAAAAATCATTCTGAGTGAAACACCTGATAAAATTAGGGTGTGTGAATGAGCAATGTTAGAGTATAGTGAAGATTTCAAAATCAATAATTAACGTTCTGTAGAGGACATTTGCTATTTTTTTGTATTTGGTTTTATTTCCACTGAAATGTCAGCTTTTATCTTTCTAAAATCCTCTATAGGTATAGATAATCTACTAATGCATGCTCTAAAACAACCTTTTTCCATCATAGAAAGTGCAGAACAGAAAAAAGGCAATTCTGTAGAGGACATTTTTTTGGGACAAATGAATGTGCACCACTTTGGATTGACACAATATTCACTTATTTAGATTTTGAAGTTGTTTTTTAAATCAAAATCCTGTCCTAATAACATACAGAAGTTGATTTTTTTATGGCTATGTTCTGTAGGGGACATTTTTGGGGACAAATTCAAGGTTATCATCTTTTGATGATTTTTTCTGAATTATAGAACGGACGATTATAATTTTTTACACACTATAATTTTGGCATATGAGCATTTACAAAAACACAAATCCTTTTGAAAAATCACCACGGATTTAGAGTAGCAGCATGCTTAACATTGAATATTCCATATTGAGACTGCCTTTTTGTCCCAAAATATCGACATATTTATGTATTGTAAAAGAACCAATGGGCACATTCACCTCAAATTTTCACAGAAAATTGTTGGTACCCAGTGGCACATTTTACAACCAAATATTTTGTTTACAACATACAGCTACCAAAAATATTTATACCTGTATGCTCACATTTTGTTTTTCTAATTTAAAATGAAAGTGCCCTATAGGACATCAAGGTCAAGAAAGAACTCTCTCTTTGGTTAGATCAAGATTCTTTTGGCCAGGTTTTGAACTTGATGTTCAGAACAAAGTGAGAAATTGTGACAGGTGCATTAAACGCAAGGTGTCTCCAAAACCAAGTGCTGAACTTGTAAATATTGTCAGCACTCAGCCATTGGAACTTGTGTGTATTGATTTCTTGTCTTTGGAGAGATCCAAAGGAGGGTTTGAACATATCTTGGTAATTACAGACCATTTTACCAGATATGCTCAAGCGTTTCCTACAAGAAATCAGTTAGCAAAGACAACAGCCAAAGTTATTTTCGAAAATTTTATTGTACATTATGGCTTCCCTGCTCGCTTACACAGTGACCAGGGAAGAAATTTCGAAAGTAATGTGATTAAGGAGTTATGTTCTCTAGCTGGGGTTCAGAAATCCAGGACTACACCATACCATCCTATGGGGAATGGTATGGTGGAGCGCTTTAACCAGACATTATTAAATATGCTAGGGACACTAGAGGACCGTCAGAAAGAGGATTGGAAATCTTTTGTAGCTCCTCTGGTTCATGCGTATAATGCGACCAGACACGACAGCACTGGATTTTCGCCCTATTTTTTAATGTTTGGCCGACACCCCAGACTAGCTGTGGATGCCTTTTTAGGATTATCTTCATCCCAGGATCCCCCTATTGCCAGCAGGGAGCATTATGCAACCAAGCTTAAGAAGCGGTTGCAATTTGCATATAAGATGGCTTCTAAGGAAGCAGAAAAGTCTGCTCTTCATCAGAAGTCACAGTATGACTCCAAAGTTAGAGAGTCTACTGTCGACATAGGAGATCGAGTTTTAATAAGGAAGGTTGGCCTCAAGGGCAAAAACAAGTTAGCAGACAAATGGGATAAGTACCCATATACTGTTATTGGTCAACCAGACAGAAGTATCCCTGTTTTCACTGTGAAAAAGGAATCAGGTGATGGCTCTGTAAAAACCTTACACAGGAATATGCTTCTGCCGTTTAGTTCCATTCCGTCATTCCATGAGGCGGACGAATCTTTGTTGTCAAACACAGAACGTGCGCCTCGGACGAGGGGTGGGAGGAGCGGACGGCGGGAATGTGTTTCAGTTGAGGTTTCTTCAGAATCAGAGTCTGACCCGGAAATATATATTCCTTCAAACAGGAGAAAACAAAGGCCAAATTTGTTGATTACAGACAGTTCAAATAAATCAACAAATAATCTGTCTGGCAGTGGAGGTATAAATTTACCACTTGACAGTGTATTTTCTGTTAGTTCTTCTTACAGTAACACAATTGAGCAATCTAGCTCAGCCTCAACTGGTGTTGAGTTTGCTGGTGCTAGCTTGTCTTCAGAACCTTCCCCAAATGTTAGGTCTCCTGTGTTCGACCAAGCTCCCAGACGTTCAGGTCGAGCAAGAAAGCCACCTGACAGATATGGAGACTGGATTGTCAAACAGGCTACGGCTGAGACATCCAGGGATGATTTAGAAGTTTTTGTGTAACTTCAGTATTTTTTATATTGTATGAACCGTGTTTTTATCTTGCAGTACAGGGGAGAATGTCACAAGAGATATCTATTATTTTCCCTGTAGTAAAATCAACATCACAGCCTGATAGAATAAAAGTATGTTTCTCTTAACTCATATTCTAGATTGACGTTTTCATTGCATTTTGTACATAGATTATTTTTCATGTCTTGTATGAAATATGCAAGTTGTGATTATTTTTGCAATGAAAGAAGTAAATTCTAGGTAGGCAATTAAATGATTTAATTAGATATGATATTCATGGAGAGATAATTGCAGCTGACGGGTGAATGTGGATTTCTGAGTTTCAGAATTTCTATTTCCTTAGGAATCCATTTCTTCATGAATAAAGATGAGGATCATGTTATTGCATTTGTTAAATTTGCAATATCAAAAAGTGAGCAGAAGGTATTACATCTTTTGAATTCACCAATATTCCATTAATAAGTTTCCCTAAGTGCTGTGATTTTGGTTTCTCTCATTGTTATTATTAGTATGGTGTTTTATCAAAATGTCAGGAGACATTTTCCTTAGCAGGGGAGAATGTCACACAGTGACTTTTTACAGAAAACATTTTGAACGCCCCTCTCCGTATTGAATCGGGAATTTCATTCTATTTTTAGATCCGAATAAAAATAGGAGTGTATGACGTATGTGTGGATCACTGAAGTAATAACATAACACCCAATCGCATTTGCATGTCTATATCACGTGAATGCATTTACACGCACTGCGCATTTTTCAAAGAGAGTAGAGACGCCATTGTAGATCTTATTTATGTCTGTCGTCAATTTCACATTGACATGGCTCATCATTTATAGCCTATAGGGCTGATTATTTATTCTCCAGGTAAATTGTCTTATCTCTTATCGATATTCTGTTTATATTTGTCGCGTTGGAATTTGTGTATTCTATAAATAGTTAACACATCGCGAATGGTGAAATTTCGTCCAAAACAACAACAGTGTTTAATACGGATGAGGATTTATAACACCAATGTGAGAGGATTCTGTTAAAGTCAAGTAAGACCATTTATGTTGTTTTTATTATATTCTTGTCAGTATTAATGACAGTCAGTATTCCCCGGCTCCGGTTTTCGACACTGTCATATTTGTGTACATGTCTTCGTACATGAGGACATTTAGTAAACAATGGTATTTTATGTCTATTTTAGGGATGCCTTTTTCATGTACATTAAACATCTGAAAACAACTGAGGCTCGTAGTTCTGCCTTGTGCACCGGGTTACACACATTCAAACAAGATGTGTTGTGTTGTTTCTAGTTCATAGTTATCGCATTTTCTGCATAGACCCGTTGTGTTTCCTAGTTGAGTGAGGTTGGCATTTAGGCCGTTATGGTTAAATCTCAAACGGGAAATTACCACGTCTAATTTTCTGTTGTTGCTAAATTGCTGGGCAGATTTACCTACTGTGGGCTGGAGGAGTTGGTAATGCCTCCCGGTGTTGGTTGGGTTTCTATCCCATAGAGCTTGCCATTTTCTCGTTATGGCGGTGTCTATGATTGTATAGATCTCCCGTTTTGAAGGGAGAGTATAATCTTTAATACCTATATCTAGTGCTAATCTGGCTGTTTCGTCGGCCGCCTCATTACCGGGGATGCCGACGTGGGATGGGATCCAGTCGATATCAATGTCTTGCCCTTCTCTTTTTGCCTTATCTAGTTTAGACAGGATTGAGTCAATTTGGTCAGGTCGTGTTTTGGATTTTCCTGACTGTAGGGCCTGGATAGCGCTAAGGCTGTCCGTGAGTACTGTGGCTTTGGGTGTCTTAACTGTGATGGCCCAGGAGATGGCCCAGTGAATGGCAATCAGTTCAGTTGTGAATACTGAGAGGTGTTGGTTTGTTTTAATCGGTACGTTAAGATTTCTCTCTGGGACAACGAATGCGGCGCCGGTTTTTCCTGTTGTGGGGTCCTTACTGCCATCTGTGTAGATTAGAGTTTTCCCAGCATGGCTGGTGCGAACATAAGAGAGGCTTTTATTTTTCATGTATTCATTTGTATTTTCTTCTTTCCTCCCCAGGACCTGATGGAGGTAACAGGAGGGTGTGTTGTGTTTGAGATCCCATTTGGATCTGTACTTGGGTGCCTGGATCTTATCGGGTATGTTGTGCTCTTTCAGGAGGGCACGAACTTTAGTACAATATGGGTTGTAGTTCTTGGCTCTCCTACATGAATAGCAACCATGATCTGTTAATAGATCATTCACTGGGAGGGATTTGCCAAGTGGGGAGGATCTAGCCCAGTATTTTAGTATGAGTTCTTCCCTTCGTAGATGTAGTGGTTTAAGTCCACATTCTACCTCTAGTGCGTTGATTGGGGTAGATCGGTATGCTCTTGTTGCTATCCTGAGGGCGTGGTTTTGAATGATATTCAGAGTTTTAAGGATATTCTCTGACGCGGAGTTGTAAGCCTGGGCTCCATAGTCTAGCTTACTAAGAATAAGGGCTTTGTATAGGATCAGGAGTGTCTTTTTATCAGCTCCAAAGGTGGTACCTGACACTACTCGTAGTAGGTTCAGGTCTTTTTCACATCTTTCTTTGAGATCTTTAATGTGATCTCTCCAAGTCAGATGTTTGTCGAGGATCATGCCCAGAAATTTGATGTTCTGGGCCCATTCTATTTCCCTACCAAAGAGGTATAGTTTGTTTTGAGTGGTCTTCAGATTTCGTCGTTTGCTGAATATGATTGCTTTAGTCTTTAGGTTTGACACTTTGAATCCCCATCTTAGTGCCCAGGTTTCGATTTCTCTTAGAACTGATTGTAGGTCTTTGACCGCCAGTTCTAGAGTAGAGCGTTTCCCCCACACCGCGCTATCATCGGCAAACTGTGACAGGCCTATATTATTATGTGGTTTCAGGGCCTCGTGAAGGGTGTTAACAATTACGTTAAAGAGTATGGGACTTAGTACTGAGCCTTGGGGGCAGCCGTTTTCCAGGATTAGTTCCTCTGAGGTATTGTCCCCAACTCGGGTTTGAATTTTTCTATCCTTGAGAAAGCTATGGATCCACTTTAGCATGTTTCCGCTTATTCCGTATTCCTTTAGTTTGGTTATGGTGCCGGTTGACCACATGAGGTCAAAGGCCTTTTCAAGATCGAGGGCTACCGCTACTAGGATTTTGTGTTCCATGAAAGCCATGTTTATTTCTGATTCCAGTCGGACAAGTTGATCAGTTGTGGATCTGTTAGGCCTGAAGCCTGATTGGTTGTCTGAGATGATATTATTAGCTTCTAGATAGTTGGAGAGGCGTTTGGCGATCATGGTTTCCATAGTTTTACATGTGCATGAGGTGAGGGAGATGGGTCGATATGATTGTGGATCCAGCTTATCCTTGAGTGGTTTTTTTATTGGGATTGTTGTGGCTAGTTTCCATTGTGTGGGGACTTCTCCTCTACGCCAGGAAGTGTTTATGAGGTCTAAGAGTTTTTGTTTGCTATCTGATGGGAGCTGTTTCAGCATTTCATAATGAATTTTGTCCGCTCCTGGAGCTGTGCTGCGTTTACTCTGCAGAGCCTCATTAAGTTCAAATAGGGTGAAGTCGCAGTTCAGGTTACTACTTCTTCGGTCATCGTTGAAGAGGTCAGGGAGAGATTGGTTGAAGGTTCTCTCCTCGGTCTCTTTTATTGTTTGGAAGGCAGGATCTTGGTTGGAGGTTTTTGACATATTATAGTAGTGGTTGGCAAGGGCGTCTGCTTTCTCTCTATCATTAGTTATGGTCTGGCCGTTAATTTTGAGACAGTTTATCTTTTCAGTAGGTTTACCCCTAAATTTATTAAAAGTAGACCACATTTTCTTACTAGTGGTCTTATGGTTAAGTTTGTTGACTATTTCTTGCCACCCTTGTTTTTGTGCTATTTGTAGGGTGGTTCTAGCGTGTGCCTTAGTTTTATTGTAGTTATTCTTAAGCTCGGAAGTTCTATTTTTCAAGTATTTCTTCCTCGCTTGCTCGCGTTGATTTATGGCTTTCCTACAATCTTGATTCCACCAGGGTGGGAGTAGTTTTTTATGTTTAACAGAGGTCGTTGGAATTGTACTGTCACAGATCTCTTTTAGGGTGGACGTAAACTGGTTGGCAATTTCGTCTATGTTTTGGTTGTCACTAATTTCTAATTTTTGTGAGCAGAGATTTTTAAAGAGATCCCAGTCGGCCTTGTTTAGGTTCCATTTTTGGGAAACGGCTGCTCCCGTGGTGTTGTATTTGGCATTATATTTGGACAAAATTGGGAGATGGTCACTACCACAGGAATTGTCAAGAGTATACCATTCTGAGCGGGCTGAGAGGTTTGGGGTGGCTATGGTGAGGTCAGGTGAAGATTCAGTTTCTGCCATGGTTGGTGCCCCATCATTGAGGATGGTAGCCCCGTATTCAAGTAATAACTCTGATAGTGCCTTCCCCCTTGGGTTCTGCTTTGTGCTCCATAGCGTGTCATGGGCGTTAAAGTCACCTACAAGTATGTAGCTTTGGTGCGGGATATGGTCGAAAAGTTTTCTTAGTCTATCTAGTTCTTTTGTTGCGTTTTTATTGCTGGGCGGGTCATAACAGTTTATCAAGGCTACTTTACAGTTTTTCAGATGGATGGTGACAGCGCACGATTCAAAAGTGGGGTCATTGATATTTAGGTCTAGCTTTTCGAATGGGATATTATCTTTCATATAAATGGCTACGCCACCTCCTCCTTTTTCCTGTCTGTTGGAGATGGCGGCAAGTTTGAATGTCGGTATCGTAGGGGTTCTTTTATTATCTTTGAACCAGGTTTCTTGTAGGCATATAGCGTGGGGGGATATTGTATTTTCATCTAGAAAGGCTCTAAGTTGATGTAAATTGACAGCGCTACGGGAGTTCCACTGCAGAACGTCAAGTCGGGAGGCTGGTGGAGGGGGTGGTTTTGCAGTGGAGTCCGCCATTATATATCCTTATAGGGTCGGGTGGGTGGGGGTCGGAATGTCTATGGGCTTGGGGTCGGGTTTGTTGGGTTGGGTGTTGAGGTATCCATGGGAGTTTGGTTGTCTGCTCTTAGTGCTGCTATACGCCTGTTGGTGGCATTTGTATGGCAGTGCGTTTTTTGTCTAGCCGGGGTGTCTGTTATGTTTGTACTCAGGTGTGGGTTTATGTGGGTGTGGGTTCTGACGATATTTCCCACTGCTTTCGCTTTGTCTTTTGGGGCTAGGGTCAATTTATCCAATTTCATCACCTCAACGAGGATGGTGATGAGTTGTTCTGTTGTAACATACGTTTGGTTATGGCTGGGTGTATGGCTAGGGTTAGGGTTAGGTATGGGATAATTTGGTACTGATGGGCTGGCTATGGACCGTGTCTGCATTTGAGTTATAGTGGGAGGTGTTTGGGTAGGGTTTTGAGTGGGGGCATCGTCCAATGGGTGTGCAACATGAACGACGGACTCCTGTATACGCCTAATGTTCCATTCCTCCCTGGTTATTCTGTTAAGGGTATCTACCTTCCTTTTGTATGTGAGGAAGGTAGGGCACTGGGGGTGAGCTGCACCGTGTGGCCCCCCGCAGTTTGGGCATTTCCTGTATCTATAGTTGACTTGGCATTGGTGATGGGAGTGCCACATGCTACAGTGGGGGCAGACTTTTATTTTGTTTGGGCACTTCCCCGCGGAATGACCATGAGACTGGCAGGAGTTGCACCGTATGTACGGTACCCTGCACGGTTGGATTAAGTAGGTCCTATCAGCTGTTTTAATAATGCTGGGCGCGACCTTTTCTTGAAAGGTCACTTTCACTACCCTGGTTGGTTTTTTGTTTCTAGTGAGCACACGTTTTGTTTTTATTATGTTGTGCCCACTTGAGTTGAGTTTGACCTTCAGCTCTTGTAGGTCAGTGGCTATGGGGACATTTTCGATGACGCCTGTGCTTTTGAGAATGCCAGTGCCGGTATTGGAGTTTATTGGAGGGTCAGGTCTTTGGGTTTTTGGACCCCTTTTTCTGCCAACTGGGGGGCTGCTTGACAGCTGAGCTTTTGGCTCGAAGGACAGCCTGTGGTTGGCTGTGTAATGTTTTGCTTTATGGCTGGCCTGGCTTGTTATTTTGAAGGTGATCCCGGGGTTACCTTCTGGTCCAAGGGTGTATTTGATATTGTCGTATTTAAGAAAGGCTGTGAAGTCCCTGATAGTTTCTTTCCTTTCTGACTTTGAGATGGGTCCCCCGACCTTTGTAATGGTGACGTAGGTGAGGGATGGGGATAGTGGTGGGGATCGGGGTGGGCTTGGGGAGGGTGTAGTGTTTGGGCTTCCATTGGATCCATGGCAGCTCATGTTGTTGACTGCCATATTGACTACATTCAGCAAGGAGCGATCAAAGGAATCGTACCCTTCATTGGGGTTGATGGGGGAGATGCCTACGTTGGCTCGTTTGGGCTGGTCGTCTGGGGAGAGGGGGGATCTGTCGACCTGTTTCCTCTTTTTAAGAGTTAAGGGGGTAGCCGGGTTTTGAATTGAATTGGACTGTAGGCTGACTGTGGGGCTGGTTTTAGGGGTATAAAATTTGGGGGATTTGGCGGTGGTGTGGGTTATGCTGATCCCCCCCATTATGATAGGCCCAGCCGCCGTGACCCCCGGTGGGTCTAGTGGCGGTTGCTTTTCTTCTTTGGGGCTTAGGAGTGCTGGAGCTGGTATCTGGGCTTCCTGGACTGGCTGGGCTTGGGGTCTCTTGAGAGGGTGACTGCGCCATAGTCCCTATGGTCTGAGGGCTCTTGCCTTGTGGGTGGGACTGGTGGGATTCTGTCAAGACAGGGGAGGTTAGACCGGAAGCGACCTCGGCATAGGTCCGCGGGCTTCTATCCTGGGAGGGGGAGGGGGAAAGTGATCCAGAGGTTTCGGATCCCGACAAGATTGAAGTCCCGGGACTTGAGATGCTGATATTGGGAGTTTCCACCATGATGGTCAGGTCCCCTTCTCCCCGACCGTATGAGCTGTCCCTAGAGTTTGGGGAGCATGGAGATACAGGTAATGGGGTGTTGATCATGGTATTGATCATGGTCTCCAAGGTTTGGGATGAGTTGCTAATGTTCATACTCATGTTTACCTTTAATAAAATAATTTCCAAAAATGTGATATAGGAGTATATAAACAAACAGTGTATGATAGTTGGTAAGAATAAGGGCACTAACCTGTATGTTATCTGTAATAAACAAATATAATTATCCAATATCCCAGTATTACAATGACACAATAGCACAATAGCACAAACACAGGTGTTATCGGTAATAAACAAATATAATTATCCAATATTGCAGTGACACAATAGCACAAACACAATTAAAACACAATTAAAACACAATTAAAATCCTCTGTAATCCGCCTGGAAAATCTGCAAGAGAAAGATATTCACTCGTCAGTAGCTGAAAAGAGAATGAGTGGATGGGCGGGGCCAATTTTAACATGATATAAATGCTCATACCATAACAGATATCAAAAAAGGGGCCGAGGTGTCTTTGGGGCCGAGATGTCTAGGGGCCGAGGTGACAGTGGGGCCGAGGTGTCTAGGGCCGAGGTAACTAGGGCCGAGGTGTCTAGGGCCGACTTGGTTTTGGGCCGACCTGTCTAGGGGCCGAGGTGGTAGTGGGGCCGAAGTGTCTGGAAATCGTGGCAAATCCCTGAAGGAGGTTGGCAGTAGCTCCCTCAAAAAGGTTAAGATTAGCACGCGATAACATGCGCCTGGTGTGCTTCTGATTAACTTTCAGAAGAGGCAGAAAGCTTTCTCATTGCAAGATCCTCTGTCAGAATGGAATGTACTCTTTCCTTTGAAATGCCAACTGTACTGGCTATATATCTTTCTGTTACTGGTCTGTCAGTCATAACAATATTATGGATTTTATTGTCCATTTCTGGGGTTGCAACATGGACAGGCCTTCCAGGATTTGGGTCATCCTCAAGGCTCTGCCTGCCGCGCTTAAATTCTGCCACCCACAGGGGCATCTTTCCCTAGTGTTGCTACCATATCATTATGGATATCCTTAGGTTTTAAACTAGACTTATAAAGTCTGTTGAAATGAGACTTTTTTGTTAATCCTTAGATGAACAAAAATATATATACCCCTTCCCCAGTTCCCTTTACTAATTAAATCTCTTTCTCTCTCTCTCTCTCTCTCTCTCTCTCTCTCTCTCTCTCTCTCTTGAGCCCTATTTCAACAACTTGATGTTAGACAGCATAAAATAAAATCTAACCTGGCATGATGGCATAAGATGAAATGTGGCAAGCATGGACAAAACCATTAACATCTAGGACTGATATCAGTCTAGTTTTAAACCTTTTTTATGCAAATATTGAATCACTGCACTATCACCGAGTTTGTCCAGTAGCTGCTTGTGTTTGTTTTTACTTTAGAGTGCTACCTCGTCGATATAAACTGACCAAATGAGACCAGTCCGTGTATACACGGCCCTATATAGTCAGAGAATAGTAGGACTTAAAAAAGAAAATCCCTGCGTTCCTCCTTCAATACAAGGCTCACAACATAACAATCCACCCTCGTTGGTTGAACAGGGGTGTCAGCTAGTGATCATAGTTTTGAAAAGGATATTAGTGGTCATAGTTAAAAAAGTTGATTAAAACGAGTTTTGCCATGATTTCAGTGGCGATGGTGTTATTCTGGAAGGAACTATACAGGCCCGCTCCCACATTGCCTTAACAGATACTACTAAAAAGAAGGTAAATTTTATTATGAAATAACTGAACAAAATATTTCCTGCGTTAGAGTGGCCCCCTGGGAGGCTACACACTATGGCTTTGAAGATGGCAGTAACTGACAGATGAAGCCAACGTGACGCCGAGGTTAGCCTGCCTTTTGTCGGAACACTGGCCCTTTTGAAGGCCCCACGCTCATACGGACATGGTTTGCAGGTCGGAATTGACCATATCCGCGACTGCTAGCCCATCAGTCTTTGGAGCGTGCGATATGTTGTGCGTCGGGTAACTTAGACTAGTGGTAGTCAATGGCGCTTAGGAAAAAAGTCCGTTCCAGTGGTCTGGTCGGCATTAAGAGACTATGAGACGTAGTTCTATTCTGAAAACTTACCGGGTCCAGGAATCTTTTTTCGCGCATACACAATGGATGCCGTTGTAAACCACAATGTATCCAGAGCAAAAAAAAAAAAAAAAAAAAAAAAAAAAAACGGAACGGGGTTGTCCGAGATGTATACAATACGTCTTTGGTCTTTGGTGGCTTTTCTTCTTTTAACATGGGCCTGGTCTTTAATCCTTTTTGTACCAAATGGAATCTTCTACCTTAGCTATAGTACAAGTCCATTTCAAAATTTAGGGGCGACTTAAAATTTTATTTGGAAATTGGTTGAACTTTATGCAAACAGTGAAGACCCTGATCGGATCTGGGCCTGCACTGTTTGCCAGGGTACCGGTTTTAGGGTTTCTGGTACAAAATGGGCTAAAGAATGAACCTGTTTCTGAGGAGAAAATGCTTTAAGAAATAATTATGCCCCCAACTTCGAAGAAGTTGGAAGGGCATATTGCTTCTGGGAGGTTTGTGCGTCCGTCCGTCCGTCCATCCGTCCGTTACACTTTATGATGCATAACATTACTTCTGAACCGTGGAAGCTAGGGTTTTGAAATTTCAATAATGGATTCCTCATGGAAAATTAGGGGACATGTATTTTTTTTTCTCATCCGGATTTGCCCCTTTCAAGAGTTATTGCCCTTTGATTTTTTTTTATAAAATCTTGTCAGCAAAATATCTCAAAAACAATAAGAGCTAGAGCCTTGAAAGTTGGTGAACAGATTGGTGGTGATAAATAGATGACCTGATTAACTTTTGACTAAATTACGAAATATACTTAATGAGTAATAGCCCTTTGACACTTTGGGTATTTTTACATTGTTGCCCTCTCTCTCTCTCTCTCTCTCTCTCTCTCTCTCTCTGCCATGAAATCGTTTGTATTTGCTATAAGTATTGCGTCTCATGTTGTTATATGTATTTTGTATGTATAACCTGAGAAAATGAATAAACTTGAATAAACTTGAATATATGCTTTGTGATGCATAGCATAACTTTAGAACCGTGTACGCTAGGGTTTTGAATTTTCATATATGGACTCCACATGGAAAGTTAGGGGACGCATATTTTTTTCTCATCCGGTACATGCCACTCTCAAGAGTTATTGCCCTTTGAATTTTTTTTTTTATAAAATCTTGTCAGCAAAATATCTCGAAAACTGTAAGAGCTAGAGCCTTGAAGTTGGTGAATAGATTGGTGGTGATGGGTAGATGACCTGGTTACATTTTGACTTAATTCCGAAAAATACTCCATGAGTTATGGCCCTTTGTCACTTTTATATTACCTCGATATGCTTTGTGATGCATAGCATAACTTTAGAACCGTGTATGCTAGGGTTTTGAAATTTCATATATAGATTCCTCATGGAAAATTAGGGGACGCTTATTTTTTTTCTCATCCGGATTGTGCCCCTTGCAAGAGTTATTTGCCCTTTGAATTTTTTTTTATAAAATCCTGTCAGCAAAATATCTCAAAAACTATAAGAGCTAGAGCCACGAAAGTTGGTGAATAGATTGGTGGTGATGAGTAGATGACTTGATTAAATTTTGACTAAATTCCGAAAAATACTTCATGAGTTATGGCCCTTTGTCACTTTGGGTATTCGTACATTTTACCTCTGTATGCTAGCCCCCGCCCATCGAGGCTTGAAGAAATAGATGGGCTGCATGTTGTTTCCACGCAGAGCTGAAACTGACCCGCAAACGAGTACTGGTAAACCGCTTAGAGGATCTAAGCCTGCCCAGGCAATGCGGTGCGAGTCGGCCCGTCCATGCTTATAAACCCTGAAGGTTTCATTGGGTTGCAGGGCTTGCGATGTCATTTCATCTCAATGTCGGGTAAAAGTCCCACAAAATTGGAAGCAACGTCTCCAAAATGACCTTTACAGTGTTGACGGGGACGTGGAACCTCAAAACCAAAAAAAAACCTCTGTATGCTTTGTGATGCATAGCATAACTTTAGAACCATGGATGCTAGGGTTTTGAAATTTCATATATGGATTCCTCATGGAAAATTAGGGGACACATATTGTTTTCTTATCCGGATTATGCCCCTTTCAAGAGTTATTGCTCTTTGATTTTTTTTGAAAAAATCTTGTCTGCAAAATATCTCAAAAACTATAAGAGCTAGAGCCTTGAAAGTTGGTGAATAGATTGGTGGTGATGAGTAGATGACTTGATTAAATTTTGACTAAATTCCGAAAAATACTTAATGAATTAAAGCCCTTTGTCACTTTGGGTATTTGTACATTGTGAACTTAGTACATTGTGAAAAGCAGATAGTATGAGCCGTGTGCCAGTGTAGTGGATAGAGTTGGTGGACAATGAATCTGAGGGGCGTGAGTTCAAACCTCGGTGGAGGACTGGATTTTTTTTCCTTCTTCTTTTCTTTTTTTTTCCTTCATAAACTCACATTAACAATTATTATGTCCCTCGCACAACAAAGTTAGGGGGTGGGGATATTGCATTTGTCCTGTACGTACATACATACATACATACATACATACATACATACATACCTGCATACATACATACATACATACATACATACATACATACATACATACATTACATCCATCCATCCATCCATCCATCCATACATACATACATACAAGTCTGCATGCATGCAAAAACATGCACTCATGCGAAAAATATACACATGCATATATGCATACATGCATGCAAATGACACACATGCATGCATGTACACATGCATACATAAACATGCTTGCATGTACTCATGCATGCATGCTCATACACATACTTGCATGCACATGCACACACATTTATGCATAAATACAAACACTCACACATTGCAGGCATGTCAGCACACAGTCATGTGCACATACATTAATGCATGCACTCACACATGCATACATGCACACACACACTCATGCAGGCATGCATGCACAATCACATACATTCGTGCATGCATGCATGCACACATACGCATGCATAAATGCACACACACACATGCATGCATGCAGGCAAGCACACATGCATGCACACATACACTCTTGCATGCATGCATACATGCGATGCACACATGCATGCACGCACACACGCACACACAAATGCATGTACAGCTTCAGGCACACACATACTTGCATGCACACATGCATGCATGCTCATGCAGGCATGCACACATACATGCATGCACATACATGCGTTGGCACTCACTCATGCATGTACACACACTTATACATAAATGCAATCACTCACACATGCATGCATGCAAGCACACATGCATGCGCACATACACACACATGCAACTCACATACATACATGCACATGCACTACTCATGCTTGCATGCACACACATGAATAAATGCACACTCACCCTTGCATGCATAGCATACATGCATGCACACATACACTCATGCATACATCCACACACATGCATGCATACATACATTTATGCAGGTACACTCATGCATGCAATCACACATTCATGCATGAATACACACACATACATGCATGCACACACACCCACAAGCATTTGGTTATGGCCCTTGGAAAATTGGGCATTTTGGGGCAAGCATATGGTTGAGGGCATTGTGTTTTACAAACATCATTTCTAGTTTTTGACATGAATTTTAAGGACATTTCATTGACAAGAATATTTGACTCATATCAAGCAGATCTTGTAATCGGAGGTGGGCAAATACCTGAGCACGAGGAGAAAAAACACCGAACCTTCAGTTCCATAATTTGGCTTCCTACATGTGACACAAGCTATCCTCGAATCCGCAGTCAGTGTTTCGAGCCAACAGGCCACGGGGGTGAATTTTTCTCTTTCATAAAAGAATACACATATTTTCACAAAACAATATTGATATCTCCACCTAGTATAACTGTACTTCTTATTTCAACTTTCAGTCACACTATTATATATTCCACATCAGAATCAATCGCGCCCACAAGAGAAAGTTTGACGCCAAAGGAAAAGAGGTAGAACCCAATTTTAGCGAAACGAAGAAAGTAAACACAGGATATCTCAATTCTTCTTACAGTAAGTCACCTGACGTAGCTTTTTTTCGAAGTCTTACCCCAAATCATCTACCATATATATTCCACAAATTCGGACACTATTAATGGACCTTACAGTATCATTTATTATCAAATCGTATGTATGTTGGCTATGAAATATTTTATTCAGGGGCAAACAGTGTAGACCTTGATCGAACGGATTCTGAGGGCCCATGCTTATGACATTTTGGTGTTCGAATATTTAGAGTAAATCTGGTACTTTTAAGACAGATCCATTTTCTCTTTAACTCTTTCACCCTTGAGTTTCTGAATGGGATCTTCTATCTTTGAACTTGAACATCTCCGTTCTTTAACAGGATGGTGAAGAACCATTAAGAACCTTCTGATCTGGATCTTCACCGTTTCCATAGTTACCTGTATTCATCACAAAATACGCCTGTATAATTTTGACCCTCTTGAACCTCACTTTTATATAGTAAAACTGGGGTTTCCGGGGTTGTACCTTACTTTTCTTATTTCTGCTCTAAAATATAGATTGTGAGTACTCGTTAGAACCGCCTCGATGTGGCGGTTCTAACGAGTGCCCACAATCTATATTTTGAGCAGTAATAAGAAAAATCGTTCGTTCAAGTTAAGGCATTTTACGTCTGCCAAGGTCGAGCGGACTGAACTCCATAGCTCCACAGCGAGACGTAAGTTTTGTGCTTCTGGGCTGCAAATCGCGGCAGTTTATCCAACAAGAGTCAATCGCGTTGGTCTGCCTGTGCCCTGCCAAGGAAAATGAAGCACTGCCAGTTTTAGAAATTTTGAAGGCCGGTCTAAAATGAGCCAAAAATGTAGAGTAATCAGTGCCAATTCGGCTGCAAATCGCGATTTCTCTACTGTGCTCAAGAGCGGAAAGTAGGTCAACGGTGCTCTCTCTTGGGGCCGCGCGATCTTGGCCATCGGACTTAGGCTGCCAATGAGGCATGCCTATGCAGGTTTCCATTCAGGAAAACGCACGGCTAACGGTCCAGGAAGAAGACTGGTCGCAAGCCTTATTCCCAACCAGCAGGCAGGATGAGCGCGTAACGATCCAGGCGTTGGTACAAGCCCTCAGCATCTCCTACCGGCTTAGCCATGCAGAAGTGCTGCTTGTAGAACCGCCAAGCTCCGGGGACGAACTTGTCGTCCCCCGCGTCCGATGACCTTGACACGTACAGAATGCCATTCTCCCGATGTTGGAAGGCATAGCACTCTGTCGGGTACGGGTAGGTTCGACCCGTAGGCTTCCTGCTAAGCAGGTAGATGTCATGATCATCATAGCGGCGGACAGCTTGGCAGTCGTAGTGGTCTTGTACCCGGAAATGCTGGTCGATCGTCACGAAATCCATGTCCGGCGCGAGTGGCTGGTAGGCTGGCTTGGGCGGCGAAGTCTTGCGGCGCTGTTTCTTCGTAGGCTCAGGCGGTGTTGGCTGGGACGGCTCTGGCGAGGAAGGCGCTGGTGCAGGCGAAGGTGTTGGTCGCTGCAGTGTCGGCGCGGGCGCTGGTTCGGCGCTGGCTGTCGTCGGTCTTGTAACGGTGGCTGCTGGAGAGATCTCTATGGTCACTGTTGCTGGTGGTGCTGTTTCTTGAAGCGGTCTCTCCTTGGCTGGCTGCTGTGGTTTGGCTGCCTTCCTGGGTCTGGTCGGAGCTGGAGTGCTCAGATCCCAGCGAAGGCTCACTGTCACAAACTGATGGTGGAGGCCTGTTTTTACCGTAATAAGAAAAATATCGCAAGTTTTCATCATAAAATTTTCATTTTTTGGGCGATAAAGGTGGCAGTGTATTTGTATAGGCGTGTCTGCGTAATGTGGTGTACAGGGTTTAAAGGATTAAGGTATCTGGAATCTGATGAATTAAATTTATTCTTCAGTTTTACAATTTTTTCTTTCTTTGAGCAAACAAAGTTATTTAAGAAATGAAATTTATTTTTCTGCAGTTCATGGAAGTATGAACGCAGTGGGTCGCGTGCAAAGTAAATGAACCCCAAAGGGGTTCATGTAAACTTTGCTAGCGACCCACTGTCGTTCATACTTTCATGAAAAGCAGAAAAATTATGTTTATTTTTTATATTTACATTATTTGCTCCACATCACTGGGCGAAAAACTTGTAGTGCAAACTTTTAAAGCTGAAAAACATTTACAAGCTGCTTTTCTACAAAGAGCGGAGCAGCGTTGACGTCATCAACGCCCGTTGAGAACAATGGTTTAGAAGGACGTCACTTAACGTCACTGAAAATCATGTGATTCGATGCGTTCATGGAAGTATGAACGCAATTGTTTTCATTAGACTTTACACTGGAAATGTAAATATACAAGTATATCCCTTTTTATGAGGCTTTACTACTGGGTACTGGCTTTTTGCTGGTAACTCATCAATGTTCTGAACTATATTTCAGACCTCTAACATTGTTGACAAGTTTTGTTTAATCCTTATACTGCTGTTCACAACAACCAATACCTTGGCAAAGCGTGAAAATCCAGATCAGATGACCTGCTCAGAATCTACACTATTTGTCATGCAGTTTGTAAATTGAATGAATATATCAAGGAATCCAATTGACTGATAGCTGGTTTTGGGTGAGGCTTAATTAATATATTCAGCAGGATAATAGTTATTGGGCACTCAGCACTGTTATCTCACATGTCTTTGTTGTTCTGATAAAACAAACGTTATCTGTTTTCACTTTAATATCAATGAGCAGTAAACATATGTACTTCACACCATGGTAACTTAAGTTTGTCTAAGATATATATCCTTGTAAACCCCACATTATAGAGGGAAAAGTGGGGTCCATAAGGTTGTGCTTTTTCTCAAAAACATAAATTGTGGGTAGAAGTAAGAAGTGCCTCATCATTTTTAGAGTACCCACAATCTGCCTCATAAATTTCCATAGAGCACCCACAATCTAGGTTTGGAGCAGAAATAAGGAAATATCAAATAGTTATTGTTTGAAAAATGCCAGTCATACAGATGAAATACACCATTGTAAGGCCCACAGGTGTGTTATCTTAATGCAACGCTTGAGTATTGTTTAAGTATTTTAACCCTTATCTTGCTGTTCACGAAAACCCCTATCTTTGCAAACAGTGTAGATCCAGATCAGATTGCTTCTGAAGAAGCCATCTGATCAGGATCTACACTGTTTGGCATTCAGTTTATGAATTTGTAGCAATAAACTACATAAAGTAATTTGATTGGTTGTTAGACAGAAATGGGTGTGGCTTAAATGAATATTCAGCAAGATAAGGGTTAAAGTTGAATCAGCACACATGTTGTATAATGCCCCTTCCATGTTATTTTGCTGTTTTATACAGTGAAATTCCACAACTAAGACAAGCTAAAATTCTTATTCTTACTAATTCTTCTTTTAGAATCATATTATTTGTTTTCTACACCCAGTGTCCGTTTACTCAGAGACCACCTCTGGGACTGTTCAAAAGTGGTCTTGTTAATTATCCGTAACTTGGCTTGTGTACTGGGACATTGGAAACAGTATAGACCTGGATAAGACTGCATAATGTGGTGCCTGATCAGGGTCTACAATGCTTGCTTAAAATACTGGAGCCAGTTGGTCAAACCTAACAATGTCATTAGTTAACATATTGTTAAAACTTTAATCATTTACTAGGGAAATATGCTAATGAATATTTTTGCTGATATATGTGAGTACCTCTTGCAAACGGACAGGTGCTCTCATTTTTTCTGTAAAAATAACACTGTATCAGTGATTGTATTTGCTAGAACAGTTAACAATTTAACAAGCATGTTAAGCTAACAATGCTTTGAACAACTGGGCCCTTAAATTTATAGGCTAATTTAAACTGTCTAAGTCTCAGTTCTGGACTTTTTCCCAGCCTACACTCAGCTACCATCATCCTGCAAGAGCTGTTAGTGCTTTGATTGTTGTTGTTACCGTAAAATTCATAACAAGAGTTCCGCAAGCGGGGCATTATACGCCTGTGGCAATAAGTAAGATGGAGCATATATATACTGACTGTTCTACAAGTTTGGGTTTGTTGAATGTAACCAAGGAACAATGTGTGCTCCATATATTCTTACCTGGCACTATCAATAACCCTCAATGGCTCAAACAACCTGTCTTCAACAAATTTTTCTTGGTCGGTAATAGTTGGTGGACCATAACCTCAAAAAAATATAGGCATAACTCTGGCAATAAGTGGTGGACTGTAACCTTGAAATAATATGCGCTGCTCCACATCATAGTCTAACTATACGTAAAGTTTCAGCTTCATCAGATATAAAATGTGGAAGGCATTATCCGGAAACAAAATATGTTTAGAAAAATATTTGAACGGGGAATAATTCTGGTAATATTTGGTGGACTGTACCCTCAATATAATATGCAGTGTTCCACATCATGGTCTTACTATATGTGAAGTTTCAGCTTCATCAGATGTAAAAGGTGAGGAGTTATCCGGAAACGGGATATTTAGAAAAATCTGTGAAAGGCGAATAACTCTGATAATATTTGGCAGACTGTAACCTCAAAATTTATTATGCACTGTTACATATCATGGTCTTACTGTATGTTAAGTTTCAACATCATTGGATCTAAAATGTAGGAGGAGTTATTCGGAAACAAAAAGTTTACAGAATTTTTCAAAGGGGCATAACTCTATTATTATTAGGTGGACCATAACCTCAAAACAATATGCGCTGCCCCGCATCATGGCCTAATCATATATGAAGTTTCAGCTAAATTGGATGTAAGATGTAGGAGTCCTCCGAAAAACGAAAAGTTTACAAAAATTTCAAAGGGACATAACTCTATTATTATTTAGTGGAACATAACCTCGAAACAGTATGTGCTGCCCCACATCATGGTCTAACTATGGATGAAGTTTCAGCTTGATCAGATGTAAACTGTAGGAGGAGTTATCTGGAAACGAAAAGTTTACAAAATATTTCAGAGGGACATAACTATATTATTATTCGGTGGACCATAGCCTCGAAATAGTATGCCCTGACCCACATCATGGTCTAACTATGGATGAAGTTTCAGCTTGATCTGATGTAAACTGTAGGTGGAGTTATCCAGAAACAAAAACTTTACAAAAAATTTCAAAGGGGCATAACTCTATTAATATGTGGTGGACTGTAACCTTGAAAGAATACGCGCTGCCCCACATCATGGTCTATGTATAAAGTTTCAGCTTGATTGGATGTAAACTGTAGGAGGAGTTATCCGGAAATGAAAAGTTTACAGATGGCCATACAGACGGACGGACCCGGGGGGCAAAACATAATACGAGGGTTTTTCAAATGGGTGTATAAAAATTCAGACTCCTTCAGGACTGTCTGTAATACTCCTAAAATTTTAACAAATCTGTTATAAGATCCAGCAAGAAGTCCAAAAGGTGCAGACTGAATGGAAAACAGTGTGAACCCTGATCAGACTATTCCTTGATGAGCAATCTGATCTGGGTCTGCACTGTTTACTTAAGCCTGTCTTTCCCAAAACTTAGGGTCGTTATGGTATTATCTTTGTTTTACATATTTTACATTACAGGAGGGCATATAGTTTTTGCACTGTCCGTTTGTGCTTTTGTAAGCCCACACTTTTTTTGTGTTGCAAACTCCTTCCACATTTCTTCAATGATTGAGCTGAAACTTTGCACATACATTCCTTGTGAGGAGAAGGGATGCCTAACACAATTTTCACGTTGGTCCTATCATGTTCGAAGGAGTTACGGCCCTTTCCTCAAATTGGCTCCCATGGGGGCATTGCTCACTTAAAGTGACAGCTCTTGTTGTCTTTGTTGTTATCTCCTTCAGTTATGATAACACGTCACCTCTCTCAGGCAGCTTAAACATGTTTTGTTTGTTTGTTTGATTTTAGGTTTAACGCCCCCGTCAACACTGTATAGGTCATTTTGGAGACATTGCTTACAATTTTGTGGGACTTTTACCCGACATTGAGATGAAATGACATCTCAAGCCCTGTCGCCCAATGAAACTAATAGGGTTTATAAACATGGACGGGCCGACTTGCACCGCTTTGCCTGACCAGGCTTAGATCCTCTAAGCGGTTTACCAGTACTCATGCGCGGTCGGTTTCAGCTCTGCGTGGAAGCATCATGCAGCCCATCTATTTTTTCAAGCCCCTAACATGTACCCACACTTTGTTTTAATGCAGTAATATGTAAAGCAGTGTATGCCCATGTAAACTCCACTTTTCTTAATATAGGACTTTCATCACATTGACTTGTTAATAAGATATTTTTCCTGAACTATTTTCTGTGTTAGACGGTTTTGTTTAAAATGATTTTACATATATCCTAAGTGCCCACGGTCTTTGATTCCATACTAACATGAATGTGTATGTTTTGTTTGGTTGCAGGATGACTGATGAGGCAATGAAGCCCGATAATGCATAACAGTCGCAGAATGTGCTTTTCAAGTCACATCTCAGGGCATTAAAGACTTGGATGAAGAAACAAATCTATCATTCTAATGATGGCAGCTTGCATATAATCCGTTACTGCCAAACAATACTTTTTGACACTTAAAAAGCTGGAAATACATGAATATAGTAAATAAATGGTTAGTGTCTTTAATAATAAAATATAATCAGTGAGCCTTAGACAATTTAATAGGGGCGAGCTTTAGCGAGCCCCGATAAAATTGTTGCAGCAAACCGATTATATTTTATTATTAAAGACACTAATCCTATATTTAGTTTATACCGCAATTCAAAAATCAAGGGGTTTTGCAATAATTTAGCAAAAAAGACAGCAGACAGTGTGGCATGTACAACGACATTCAGTGCCATGGCGCGCACACGTAGTATAACGTGACGTCAACGAGTGCAAAGTTTCTGACGTCACCACGCCACAAAGACGTAGGAAACAACATGGGCGCTCGAATAAGTTCCTCAGTGCTTTACATTCTGTATGAAAATCTGCAAATTAGTAGTTTATTTTAGCTTTAGAAATTATTTGCGAGGTTGCGATTCAACTGCAGAACCAGTGCGCAGTTATTCCAACAGGCCATTCAAACCAGCTGAGAAGGTAAGAATTTAGCTGAAATTTCTGAAAATCTGTTCAAATAAATATTGCAAAGATTATAACTTGCAATTTCGTTGTTTTCCCATGTATAACAGGTTGCATGTTATTGTTTACACTTGTAAATTATTGACCTGAAAAGTAGGTCCGGTCTATAAACGGTCACTAGACATATTATAGGTCAGTAGAAGGTATTATAGGTCACTACCGATTATAGAGTGCAGTTATTCGACCCCCTTTATTAGGTTACTAGAATGCCTGATTGCGGTATAAATGCATATTATCATTCTTGGCTCTGACTATAAAAGGCATTATCAGAGGCTACAACACTGACAGAGATGAAACCAGACCTCATCAGCATCCATTGCCAGAATCACAGACTTGCACTGGCTGGCGAAGACTAGCAATAATTTATTGTTAAACCTAATCTCTACACACTAAATATCATAGTCGTAACATCTGAAACATTGGTCCGACACAAAATATCTATACTATGTATGTTAACTTTCAAAACATTTTATTTTGATAATTTTGCATTTTTCTGAATAATTGGCAAGGTCAATAGATATAAAGCATATCTTGAAAATATACAGCCATATTTCACACCCTCAGAATTGGTATTTTTTCTTATGTGCATGTATTCTTTAAACATACACTGCTGATGTTGCTCAGAATGGCCTCCTTGAGGAATGGCTTCACTATTGCTTCTGATTCAAACAAGTGCCCACAATCTATGTTCTGTTTCAGAAACAGAACAAGTATTCTGCAGAAGGTCATACCTGTGACTGTAGTTCTTGAGAAATGGATTTTAACATTTGGGTTGATGCTAAGGTTGACACAAATGTTGTCTGATTGACAAACAAACGTACAGACAAAACACGTTACGATAACACACTCCTGTGACTTTATGCAGTCTTTCATTTCTCCAAAATGGCTACTTTTCAGATATAAAAATTATGATTTTCTTACTAATACTCTGAAAGTAAGTTGTGTGTGCTAGTTAGAACAACCTCATTGAGGCAGTTCTAACGAGTACCCACAACCTGTGTCTTGGAGCAGAATTAAGCAAAATAATGTACTCCCCTGTAAACCCCTGATGATTTTCTTATTTATACTCCTATACTACTTATATGGCCCAGATCGTGCAATTTCTAAGTGTAGAAGGCTTTATTCATTTCTATTTATTTTTCATATACAGCCACCATCTCAAAAATGCTGCATTTACTATTTCAAAACTGCTTTATAAACAATGCATTTTAAATTTGCAAATACTTTTAACTTCCTCGTGGAATGTTATCTTCAAGGGGAGTGCATATACTTCAGGGAAAGCAACTCTTAACTGTTTAAGATGCCAATCACAACAACTGTTGTCTGCTTTGTCATCTGATTGTTTTTAATAGTCATTATTGTAAACAATGTGGATCCAGATCAGACTGCTCCTCAAACTGTAGTCTGATCAGCGTTCACACTGTTTGTCTGTAAGCAAAAATATGTTAGAAAAGTTTGCAAGAAGATGCCGCAGACGACATAAACAGGTGACATACTTTTCTCGGCATATGAAGGGTTAAAAGAATTCCTATTTGTTTATCAGTCATGGCCTATTCTTAACCCCTAAAGAAAAATGGAAGTTTTTAGAGCAGACGACAGTTTTGTTTTTTATTTTATTTTCAGAAAAAATAAGGACTCACATTACATGTGAATTGTTTGTCCTGCAGACGATTCCCCTGTTATGTCAAGCCCTATTATCTATGAAAAAAATAAAAAATGCCATCTTTGACAGTTTAAGGGTTAAAAGTAAACAAATTGCACCTAAGGAACACACGTTTTCCTTTTGGAGCAGATCCCTTTTTTGCAGAGACTCAGATCATAGAAAAGCAGACAAAGTCTAAAAAATTACCTCCCCTGGAATAAAGAATATAATGGGTGTATCCATTCCCCTTTCACGTACACCCTACAGCCACAGCCAAACTGGAATGACCTTATATTCTTATAAAGGCTGGCAAGATTAATCAGACAATCGATTAATCAATCAATAAATTCAATAGAAATGATAACCAGTACTGACTTGCTTGTGATCTATTATTTGATAAGTACAACTTACTACCCAAAGTTGTGCCTAAAATAGCTGGATGAGTGGCAAACAATGAAGACCCTGATGAGACATCTCATCTGTGTCTACATTGTTTGCTCAGGACGGTCTGTTCAAATACATATGGTAAACTACAAAAAAAAGGTGTCATGCTCAGACAGAAAACCAGACAGGTAAAACTATTACCAAATCTTCAGCGATTATTAATCGATTATCGATCAGCGATTATTAATCGATTATCGATCACAATTGCAGGACTGATAATCGATTATCTTTTCAGCTCCGATTAGCCAGCTCTAATTCTTATAAAACTTCTGACTAGGTATAAGTCACTGCTAGTTTGTAAACAATAGATCCTCATCATGGTCATCCTCTATCAAGTTCGGAGTTTGATTCTCCGCCAATAAACCCTGGGCTTTTAGCTCTTCTTTGATCTTCTCCTTTTCTGCTCTCATCTTCTTCTTCTTCTCCTGAATCTTTTTTAACCTAAAAATAAACATAAGAAAAGTCTGAATGCATAAATTATAGCCTATGCAATCATCATCACCAAAAACACCTGTATAATTTTGACCCCCACTTTTATATAATAAAACTGGGGTTTACAGGAGTAAACATTATTTCTTTTATTTCTGCTCTAAAATATAGATTGTGGGTACTCTAAAATATAGATTGTGAGTACCCACAATCTATATTTTGAGCAGAAATAAGAAAAATATAACAATTTTTCATCTAAAAATTTTCAGTTTTTCGGCAATAAATGTTACAATGTATTTGTGTAGGCGTCTTTTCGTAATGTTACATTAACATTCTTGTGTTAAAATGGTCTGTGGTTCATTACTCTGCATTGCAGAACATTTTTGCACAGACATGTTAATGTGAGCTGCACCATAAGAAAGCCTGTCTTACTCAACATACGAGCAACAAAGCTGCATATTACATGTATCATGTGCAGTTGTGCAGTCTGATCAGTGAATTTGTTGTTCTCTACTTTGACTTAATAATTATAAGGCTACTGTATACACAAGCCAAAACTATGAGGGGCTTCTTAGATTAAGCCAAATATGACCGACTCAGTATAAGAAGCTTAAGCAGGTCAGTTTCAGTCCTACCTGGTTGCAACCACAAAGACTGGTCTTTTGTTGATATGGCTCATGCCATGAATGCATTTTACAAAGAAAGCTGAACTGTAGTGTCTCTCATACATGAGCTGAGGCTTGAATCAGCATGGTGCAGAATACTGCAGACTGAAGGCTCAGTTGTTCAAACCTAATGCTGTATTTAGCTAACATATTGTTAAAACTTTATTATCCCCACGCTTTTCGAAGAAAAAGTGGGGATATTGTAATGGTCTTCCTCGTCCGTACGCATGTCCGTCCGTCCATCCGTCTTACCGGATAACTCCTCCTAGATAGAAACTTGAAACTTTGGGAACTGATAGATCTTTGGTCTGGGGAGTGCATGACACTTTCGGAATTTTGATCACACCCCTAAGGGTGGGCCCAGGGGGTGGGGCCCGCGGGGGTCAAAAATCAAAATTTCCAGAACATGGTCTTGTAATATATCAAAGCGAACGGCATGATGAGTATGAAACATTACAACCAAAATTTGACCCTGGGGTCAATTTTGAGGTCACCAGAGGTCAAAAACTGATTTTGACCCCTCTACCGGATAACTCCTCCTAGACAGTTATAGACAGAAACTTGAAACTTTGGGAACTGATAGATCTTTGGTCTTGGGAGTGCATGACACTTTCGGAATTTTGATCACACCCCTACCAGGCCTACGGGTTGGCCCAGGGGTAGGGGCCCGCGGGGGTTAAAAATCAAAATTTCAAGAACATGGTTGTGTAATATATCAAAGCAAACGGCATGATGAGTAGAAAACATTACAACCAAAATTTGACCCCTGGGGTCAATTTTGAGGTCACCAGAGGTCAAAAACTGATTTTGACCCCTTTACCCCCATACATTACTGTTACCGGATAACTCCTCCTAGACCGTTATAGATAGAAACTTGAAACTTTGGGAACTGATAAAACTTTGGTCTGGGGAGTGCATAACACTTTCGGAATTTTGATCCTACCCCTGGGAGTTGGGCCAGGATTGGGGCCACTTGGGGATAAAAAATTAAAGTTTTCAGAACATGGTCGTGTAGCATATTAAATCGAGCGGCATGATGAGTAGAATACATAACAATCAAAATTTTACCCCTCGGGTCAAACACCCCTAGGGGATGGCCCAGGGGGTGGGGCCTGCGGGGAAGTGTGGGGATATGCGATGGCTTGCCATCGACTGCCCGATTCAAGTCTAATGTAGCAAATATGCTAATATGTTTTATTGAAAAAAAAATGTTAGTAGCTTTTGCAAAAGCTCATTTTTTTTCCTAAAAAAAAAATCTGTGTATCAGATATTGTACTTGCTAGACCAGTCAACATTTTGACCACTAACAACTTTGTTTAAACTATAGGCTTGAGAAAACTGGGCCCTGGTCATCAGACTTGAGCCAGTGGGCTGATGCTTCATTCTAAAAGACTCTCTTCTCAAATTATCTATTAAACAAATATCCTACTGAAAAATTTAATTTTGTCACACCCATTTCTGACTATCAACCAATCAATGCATTCATTCATATTCACATTGAATGAATAACAGCATAGATCCTGATCAGATGGCTTCTTCAGAATCTGGATCTACACTGTTTGCAAAGGAAGGGATTATCGTGTTCAGCAGGATAAGGGTTTGCTTATATGATTGAGGATGGTTTTAGGCCAAGACTATCATTGTATATACCTGAAGAATTCTTCTCTTTCTCTCTCATCTAGTTCGGTAGTTATGTAGGATAACGTGTTCTCAATTCTTGGAATGATTACTGCAAAATAAAATACCTGTTAGGCAACACCTGTTCTGTAATAGCTTCTGTTACAGGTTATGAGTGAGGACCATTCAATAGGAAAATATACAGTCCTGGCAGCAGTTAAGGTGGGTATATGGTGATAACTGAAGGAGAACTAAGTCTTGCCTTATTTCTTAATATAAACCTATGTTGTGTGGGCCCCCACCTGTCGGGGCTTGGAGAAATAGATTGGGCTGCATGTCAGTGCATCGTGCTTCCACGCAGAGCTGAAACCAACTGCACACGATTAAGCCTGCCCAGGCAAAGTGGTGCGAGTCAGACTGTCCCTGCATATAAACCATAGTGGTTTGTTTGGGCGGTAGGGCTTGAGATGTCTTTTCATATCAATGTCGGGTAGAAGTCCCATAAAACTGAAAGCAATGTCACCAAAATGACCTTAACAGTGTTGATGGGGATATAAAACCTCAATTCAAACAAACGCAACCAAAACTTATGTTGTGAGTATTCAGCATGATAATTTTTGCCAGTTCTCCATACAAACCTATTATGCGGGTATTCATTAGTACCACCGTGGCAGTTCTAATGAATACCCATATCATATATTTTATGGATAATTGACAAAAATTAAATTAAAATAATCGCCAAATACCCACCTTATCTGTTTCTATGTAATTACTCATACAATATTATTCTATCTTTCATGATTCAAGAATTGGGACTGTTTCTGATGATAATTTGTGACCTGTTTGGTTCTAATTTGAGCATCCAAAATCTTAATTAAGTAAGCATAATCTTTGTATAAAGGTCTGATGCTGGACAGAGTAGCTGGCCATATTGTATTTTTCCTTGACCATGACAATTTGTTCAAGACATGGGTAGTTTGAGCCACTGAGGATTTTTCATAGTGTCAGGCTAGGCAGCATATAAGAAATACAGTCTGATCAGGCTCCTTACTGTTTGCCAGTGCACACAAAACATATTTGGAAAGTTTGCAAGAAGATGTGGCAAATGACATAAACAGACAACATTTTCAGATGCAGTTTTTTTTATCTTCAAGGTTATGGGCCAACATAGTGCACTGTAAAGCTACTAACCGTGTTCAATCGCATTAACTCTTCTATTAGTGATTTTGATGACTTCGTCTAAGGTTACAAATGATGTCTGTAGTGAAGCCAGCTGTACTAGTAATTCTACAGCCTTTGCATAGTTCTTCTTTAATCTGTCAATCTGCTGACCACCTCTAGCCAACCCAGCCAGCTCATAGCCTGCAAGAATGGAACTGAATTAAAATAACTGGAACCAGCAGTTCAAAGCCTTTGTCCTGCTGAATAAATTAATTTTGTCATCCCGTACCCATTTCTGGCTATTAAATAATCAGATAACTTGATATATAATGTATTCATTCAATTCGCAAACTGAATGGCAAACAGAGCAGATCCTGATCCAATGTCTTCTTCTGTTTGCAAAGGTAAGGGTTATTGTGAGTCAGCACACAAGATAACAAACTAATTAGGTTAAATATGATAGCTGTTCTAGTGAGTTCCTTATCTAATAACAAACTGGTATTTGCTGAAAAAATGTGAGTAGCTTTTGCAGCTACTCACGTTTTTATCAGCAGAAAACAACTGTATTAATGACATATTAAATTACCACCTATACATTTACTGACATCATAAATATTCATTCATTTAATAAATCCTATTTCTATTTTTGAAACTTCTAAGTAAATGACAGTTGAATGCAGAAGCCTACTGGTGGGAAAGGTTTAATTTTCCAAAGATCAAACATTGCAGGAGTCCCACACATAACATATAGAAAAGTGGGGTCAACAGGGTTACATGTACATTGTTTCCTGGTTTTCCAAAAAAAGAAAAAAAAAACTTAAAAAACTAGAAATGTGTCAATACAACACAAATGCCCCCGTCCAGGGGCCTATCTCCCCCTCCCCCGCAAAAAAGACATATTAGCTGTCCTTAGGTCATTGGCATAGATTGGTGTATGGCTGATTAAACCTTTAAAAAATAACTATCAACATACCAAATAGGAACTCAATCCATCAAATGGTTTGGAAAATATAGGCCTTTACAAACGTAAACATTAAACATTTCTAAGTCTGCAACCTTGACCTTAAGGTCATGGGCAGGGGCTGGGTTATGGCTGAATGAAACTTTTGACCTGCATCAATCATCATTCCAAATATGTAGCAAATCCATCACATGGTTCAGGAAATATGGACTCTCATCAAAAAATATAATATAAAAAAAAATTCTATGTCTGTGACCTTAACCTTTAGGTAAGGGGTGGGGGGTATGGCTCAATGAAACTTTGGACCTGCAACTATTGTCATACGAAATATGAAGCAAATCCATTATTTAGTTTGGAAAATATAAGCTATTAACATACTTAAATTTGAAAATGTCTATGTCTGCGACCTTGACCTTGAAGTCATAGGCATCGGTGGGGGTATTACTGAATAAAACTTTGGACCTGCATCTATCATCAAACCAAATATGAACCAAATTAATCATAAAAGTTCAAGTTGAACGTGGTACAAATACCTTAACCAAAGTCTTAAAGATTAAAAATTTTCTAAGTCTGTAACCTTGACCTTGAGGTCATGGGTATGGGTGGGGGTATTGCTGAATAAACCATTGGACCTATATGTATCATCATACCGAATATGAACCAAATTCATTACACAGTTTGAAAAATATGAGCTCAAGTTCTACCTGGTACAAATACCTTAACCTGGGTCTTAAACATTAAAAATTTCTAAGTCCACGACCTTGACCTTGAGGTCATGGGTATGGGTGGTGTATTGCTGAATAAAACTTTGGACCTATATCTATCATCATACTAAATATAAACCAAATCCATTGTATGGTTTTGAAAATATGATCTCAAGTTCTACCTGGTACAAATACCTTAACCTGGGTCTTAAACATTAAAAATTTCAAAGTCCACGACCTTGACCTTGAGGTCATGGGTATGGGTGGAGGTATTGCTGAATAAAACTTTGGACCTATACCTATCATCATACTAAATATAAACTAAATCCATTGTATGGTTTTGAAAATATGATCTCAAGTTCTACGTGGTACAAATACCTTAACCTGTGTCTTAAACGTTAGAAATTTCTAAGTTCGTGACCTTGACCTTGAGGTCATGGGTATGGGTGGGGGTATTACTGAATAAAACTTTGGACCTATATCTATCATCATACTAAATATAAACCAAATCTATTGTATGGTTTGGAAAATACGAGCTCAAAGTCTACCTTGTACAAAAACCTTAACCCGAGTCTAACAGGATTACGTACGAACTCACGTACGTATGTACACACTTTCGAACAGAAGGACGTACATTCGGAAACCGTACGCACGTACCCACGGACGCACGTACGGAAAACCGAAAAACTCTATGCCCCCAGCATCATTATGTCCCCAGCATCATCCGATGCGGGGGCATAAAAACCCTGGACGTACACTGTAGGTTCTTCATATAACCATCTCCATATGACAGTTCTAACAAGCAACTATGATCTATGTTCACAGACATCATAAAGCAAATAGCAGAAATTTTCTGAGAAAATGTCACTTTAAGACATGAAAGACAGCTTTACTTGAACAGACATAGATATGTTTATCAAATGATCAATCACAAAAGCACACCTCAATAATTTTGACCCCTATGGACCCCACTTCTCACACATAGTGGACCTGAGCTTTACAGAGGTATACATTATTTTTCTAATTTCTGGTCAGAGGCATGGATGTGAGTACTTGTTAGAACTGCCTCGCCAAGGCAGTTCTAATAGGTGCCCATAGCCTGTGTTTTGGGCAGTTTATGAAGAATGTCAGACTAATAAGAAAATTTTAATTTTTAGTGGTAAAATTGTCTATATATTTTTTAAAAATAGGCATGTTTTCGTTATCATTTTTGGTGGTTGTTATTGTTGGTGTATTTATTCATAGCTCTAGATAAGGAGGTGTAACAAGGGATATATTTTCTTACAAGTGCTGCTCAGTAAAATAATGTGTTATGTGTACTTCTTAGAACTGCCTCATCGAGCGCACATGACGTATGTTTCTAACCAGTATAAGGAAAATTATCCCTTAATTATCCTTGTTATGCCTCCCCGGAACTATGTTTATTTATTCGGTGTCAGAGGTGGAGACTGAAGGTACCTTTAAGCGAAACCAAAAATCTGAAACAATACTTACTATCTACACCATCTTGATAATGCTCAAATACTGGAAGTTGTACACCTATAATAAACATCATTTCAATGTGATGAATTACATGATATGAGTGGCATCAAACTAAGGTGTCCTTGGCAACATACATGTATGCTCAACAAAGACTCAAGACATCCTGCATACCCATTCACATAGCTCAAGATAAAGCATCTTTTCCAGGTACTGATCTTTTTCTTATTTCTACATGAAAACATGTTGTGTGTACCCATTAGAAGCACCTCGCAAGGCACTTCTAATAGGTACCTGCAATATATGTTTCGTGCAGAAATAAGAAATAAGAAAAATAATATATGGTTATCCCCTCTTATCTGGGACTATGCCTGGTATTCTGTCAGAAAATGGCCTTGCATGTGTGAATGAAGAAGCGGGAGATCACTGGCCATCCATGAAGTGTCCAATGAAAACTAATCAGACTGCACAGATGCACACATTGTTCTGGATCTTTGTTAAAGACAAGCTTCACTTCCTGTGGCCTATAAACATACATGTATCATTTAAGGCCCAGTTGTTAAAAGCATCATTAGTTTAACCCTAATTCCACTGAATAAATAAATTTAGCCACACCCATTTACATTTTAACCAATCCAATTACTTGATGTAATTCAAATTCGCAAACTGAATGACAGTGTAGATCCTGATCAAATGACATCAGAAGCCATCTGATCTGGATCTACACTATTTGCGAAGGTAGGGGTTGTCATGAACAGCAGGATAAGTTTTAATCTTTGAATAAAATTCTTTTTGGGGTGTGTCTGTCTTTTAATAAAATTCTTTATGAGGATACATCTTTGATCAACCAAGATTATTTGCTTATTTTCAGGGCTGTTCATAAATTCATTAAAGATTACTAAACATGTTAAGAATACCTTAAGCAATGATATCTTTATTGAACATACAATGTGTTTCAATAAATTGGTGCAAATGGAACTGTAATAGAAGAGCTGTAACTAAAGTAGAGAGAATTTGTGGCCTTACCAAAGTCTTCTCTGGCTGCTCAAAGCTTTTTTTTTTGGGGGGGGGGGGGGGGGGTTGACTTCCACGGCCGTTAAAGGTGTCAAATCTGAATGGTGTCAAATCAGAAGCTTTTTTCATCAGAGAAGGCTGGGATTACTTGTGGCCCAGCCCCATTGCTTGCTATAATATGCAATAAAATATGATTTAAAAGAGCCTGTAAGTGGTGAACAGACAGGCTTAAATAAACAGTGCAGACCAGATCAGACTGCTCCTGAGATCAGGGTCTCTACACTGTATGCTATTCCATCTGCACCTTTTGGATGCCCTGCTGGATCATGAAACAAATTAGAGCTACATCCTCAAGGTGTCTGATTTTTTTAGGATTTTTACAATAATTTCTCATCACGAAAACACGCATATACAAATTTGACCCCCTTGGACCCCACTTGGGTTTAAAGAGGGTATGCATTATTTTTCTTATTTCTGCTCAAAAACATAGATTGTGAGTACTCGATAGAACCGCCTCATCGAGGCGGTTCTATTGAGTCCCCGCGATCTATGTTTTAAGCAGAAATAAGAAAAATATCACAATTTTTCATCTTAAAATTTCTAATTTTTGGCCAAAAAATTGGCAATGTATTTGTATAGGTGTGTTTTCGTAATGTGTCTACTGATTTGTAGATACACTTGACACATATTCTGGGGGAGACAACTTTTGGGACGTCCTGTTCACATTCCTAAATGCTGATTCCCTCTGCAAAAAGGGGTCCACTCTTAAAGGAAAGAATTTGCCCCTACTGAAATGGAAGACAAAACTGTTTTATGGGTTACCTCCCCTGAATGCACATCCATTCCCATTAATCACATAACACTGACCTGCTACATTATCTCTCTTTGATCTGACTTTCAGCTGTGCTTTACTGACATTCTGCAGAACCATGTGGTTGAAATCACCAGTGGTAAACTTGGCTTCAGCGAGTGAGAATACTGACTCTTTCATCACATCGCCCATCTTCATCTTAGTCTGTTAGGAGTACATATATAAAACATACTGACATTACGATAACACATCCGTGTGACATAGTGCATTTTTTCACATCTCCAAAATGGATACTTTTCAGATGAAAAGCCATGATATTTTTCTTATTAATACTGCAAACCTAGGTTGTGGGTGCTCTTCAGAACAGCCTTATTGAGACGGTTCTAACAAGTACCCACAACCTATGGTTTGGAGCAGAAATTTGTTTGGTTTGTGGTTTAACATTCCCGTCAACACTATTCAGGTCATTTTGGAGACGTTGCTTCCAATTTTGTGGGACTTTTACCCGACACTGAGATGAAATGATATCTCAATCTCTGCCCCCAAATGAAACCAATAGGGTTTATGGGCATGGACGGGCCGACTCGCAGCAATTTTCCTGGGCAGGCCTAGACGTTCTCAGCAGATTACCAGTACTCATGTGTGGTCGGTATCAGCTCTGTGGGGAAGTATCGTGCAGCCCAATCTATTTCTCCAAGCCCCGATGGATGGGGGACCGCTGGAGCAGAAATATGTAAAATAAAATATACCCCTGTAAACCCCAGTTTTCTCTATATAAAGTGGGGTCTAGATGGGTGCTCATTTCATGGACTTGTTCATGTGATGTAAAACTGTATTTGCATAAAACAGGATCCTTGAAATTGCTTTGAAAACAAAAAGACAAGGATTAGAAATACCGGTAACCCTTTTTGTACCAAATGGAATCTTCCTTCTTATATATAGCAGGAGTCCATTTCAAAATTTGGGGGTTTCAGGTAGTGTTTTCTTCAAAATCTATTAGGAAAATGGCTGAGCTTTTTGCAAACAGTGTAGGCCCTGATCAGACTCCACATTGGGCCTGGATTGCGGCGTCTGATCTGGGCCTGCACTGTTTGCCAGGGAACCCGTTTTGGGGTTTCTGGTACTAAATGGGTTAACTAAAACAAGATTACAAACCAATGACTAAGGATGATATTCAATATTTCGCCCCCAACCCAGTGGATATCTATCACCACTGACCTTTCGAAGTTGGTGTGTTGTGTGAGGTGTTCATCCAGTGTGAGGCATTGTTACACAGATGTTATCATGCTACTTCATGTTTGTGTATTTCCAAATTTTCCTTCATACATGTACATGTAGCATTGTAATCAACTCATCAGCGAAGAGAGAACAGGGACCAGTTGTTCAAAGCATTGTTAGCTTAACTAGCTCATTTGTGGTCAAAATGCTAACTGTTCTTGCAAGTATAATATCTAATATACATAGTATTATTTTTGCTGAAAAAAAATGAGTGCAGCTTTTGCATTTGCAGAAGCTGCTCACATTTTTTTTTCAGCAATAAATATTAGTATACTTGCCATATTAAATGATCACAAATTTAATGATATGTTAACTAATGGCATTGTTAGTTTTGAACAACTGGACCCTGGTTGCTTTGCTGTCTGTTGTGTATATTCTGTATAAGATTTTTTTAAAAATTCATAGCCTCAGATAAGAGGGGGTATCAATATATTATTTTTTCTTATTTCTGCAAGAAAACTTATGCTGTGGGTACTCATTAGAAGCGCCTCACTGAGGCGCTTCTAATGAGTACCCACAGCATATTAGAAGCGCCTCACTGAGGTGCTTCTAATGAGTACCCACAGCATATGTTTTCATGCAGAAATAAGAAAAACATCATTACTTTGTGGATGAAATAAACGCTTTATCTAGAGCTTTACTTTTGTTTGCTCTTCCTTATGATGCCACTGGTAGCCTATAGATGTTCTATGATTGTGGCACTTGCCTTTGTTCTAACGACATCGTTAGTTGTTAACCCTTATCTTGCTGTTCACGACAACCCCTATCTTTGCAAACAGTGTAGATCCAGATCAGATGGCTTCTGAAGTAGCCATCTGATCAGGATCTACACTGTTTGGCATTCAGTTTATGAATTTGTAGCAATTAATTACATCAAGTAATTTGATTGGTTGATAGACAGAAATGGGTGTGGCTTAAAAAAATATTCAGCAAGAGAAAGGTTAAAACTTTTGATCATTTAATATGCCAAATTTACCAATATTTTCGCTGGAGAATGTGAGCAGCTTCTGTATATGCAAAAGCTACATGTATTCACATTTTTTTCAGCAAAAATACCAAAATTTTAGATATGTATTGTACTTGCTAGAACAGTTAAAAATTTGACCACAAACGAGCTCATTACGCTCCTGATGCTCTGAACAACTGGACCCTGGTAGCTTTATCTTATTTTTAATTACGTTTTACACCCCAGTAAACCCCACTTTTCTCTGTATGTATAAAGCAAGCTTAAAAGAGGGGTGTTCATTACACAGACTTGTTTACCGGATGCGTAGGACATACATGTAGCAGAGGTTAGACATCTCAAATTAGATGATGGGATTGGGAGAAGCATCATAATATCTGAAACTCTTAACATACGTCTGTAATATGATGCTATCTTCTATTGCCCCAATACAAAAAGGCAAGACTTCGATTAAATGTGTTGGATTAAGCAGCGAAGAGGTTTTTCTTAAGTATACATTCCATTTAAGGACTAGTATTGAAAGCATGAACCTGCCAAAATTTTTCATCTTTATATATGTTGTTGACATAATTGTTTCTGAGTGTAAGTTATCAACCAACCTCAATGATTTTCTTCAGAATTAATCGAAACCTCATTGTCAAAGCATCTGATTTCTTCTTTAACAAGCTATGTCCTTTCTGAGCTCCTTTTAAGCGAGCCTTCATTATGGCCATAGCCCTGAAATAAAAAGAGAAAATACTTTTGGAAACCCTTACCCTGCTGCTCACAACAACCCATTCCTTGACAAATAGTGTAGATCCAGATCAGATGGCTTTTGAAGCCATCTGATCAGGATCTACACTGTTTGTCATACAGTTTGTGAATTTGCAGGAAAACATTATATCATCTAATCTGATTGGCTGACAGTCAGAAATGGAAATGGCTAATAAAACTACATGTAGTAAGCAGGATAACGCTAAAGGTTGGCACAATTAATTGGCTCGTTGATTATTTGATCAATAAATTCCTCAAAAAGATTATTGTTACAGTATAGCTCCAATATATCGCGGTATTCGGGGTCCATAGCCCGAAAACCGCGATGTGGTTGGAGCGCAATATAAGTCGGGGTAGTTTGCCGAGATGCCAATACATGTCGCGGTGATAGTTTGGTGAGATACCGTTTATCAATCCACACTAATGGCTGTCAGTAATGCTAACGGCCATATTTCACCATTAAAGTAGGTTCAGAATTACTCAATGACAGAACGAAGCCCCTGCCCATAGGGGCTTGAAGAAATATATGGGCTGCATGATGCTTCCACGCAGAGCTGAATCCGGCCCGCACACTAGTACTGGTAAACCGCTTAGAGGATCTAAGCCCGTCCAGGAACCGTGGTGCGAGGCGGACCGTCCATGCTAATAAACCCTATTGGTTTCATTGGGCAACAGGGCTTGAGATGTCATTTCATCTCAGTGTCTGCCCGGAACAAAACCGGTACTTTGACCTTATGACGCCTGGTCGGGCAAGTGCAAAAAAAAATTGTCTATTACTGTCAGTCTTTTTGAGTCCTTAAATCCGGTAAAACTATACCAGTAAGTAAATCGCAATAATTGCTGCACTGTCAATTCAAAGACAAGCCATGATTTGTGTATTTATTACGGTTCAAGTATGACACTATTGTTAATCCCTGTCATATAATTTCCACCCTGCGGTGCGTGTCGATAAGGTGTGAAAATATGGTCAAGTTATGTCAATCATAAAATTTAATCCACAACCAATATGAAAATGATTTAATTCCTCCTCAGACAATTAGCTACATCTAACGGTAGCTGTTTGCATAATTAAAATGGACTTTTCCACCATCTCATGTATGCTTATGTTTTGGCGCCAAATAGCAGACGCTGGTCCGGAAAAGTCGAACGCCGTTGTTGGTTACTGACACGGAGCTTCTGGGGATAATTCGGGAGCTGTGCAAAGCGCTGGTTTTCTATCCACCTCTTTTCACAACCGTTTAGCTATCGAGAAAATGTTTTTTACCAGTTCCTAAATTTGTTTTTTTATGAAATAGATACACACAATGACATTAAACATGTGTTGGGGTGCTGGTGTCGGATGACGTCATTTACCGATCATGTGCAGATAAATAGACGGATCCAATGTTTTGATACGTGACCTTGTTTACATGCCATTGCGAATGCGCAAAATTACTTTTCCTTTTGATAACGATCTTTCGTGGTTGGCAAAAAAGCCTCTGGTTCCATATAAACACAGTGTAAATAGGTTTAATATTACAGGCATATTTTTGTTGACTGTCACAGAAAATCTATCGAATTACACTTTAAATGAGTAGATAAATATATTTTATAGTTCATTCATGCATCTTCCGCGTTTATTCGTTCGTTTTGTGCATTTTATTACAAATAATTAAGACCGTCCCGGCTCGTTACCTGCATAAGTTTAACAGGTTATTTAATCATCAAAACATTCTCAAATCTTCCAGAAACCAATAATTACTAGCTAAGACATGTCTATTATAAAAGTTTAAATGTTAATTTTGTCATTTCGATTCCAAACAAAATACAAGTTTAGAGAAAATAACATCGCATTTACAATGGCTATAAACGGCCAGATACGTTTTTTGCCAACCACCGGTAAGTCCCGGCAAATACTATTATTTAGTGATGACGTAGTGCTTGGATGTGTCTATGGTAGTGGTGGTTTGTGGGCGGCGATTTATATCAATTCAAAAATCACCGATCGACTGTTTCCGTATGTCTGGTCTTCGCCAGACATTGCCGGAAAAAAGCATGCACTGATTTGCTTCTTAATCGACTATTTCATTTGTGTGTCTGTTACATTCTCATATTTACACTAAGTATTCAGACACCTTAACTCTTTACCATGCTTGTTCTAAAATTTAACAAGTTCACTACCCCATGTTGTGTCTAAAAGCCTCAACAAACAAACCTTAATTTTGAGGTTTAGATCCAGATAAGATACATACATAGCTTCATCTAAACACTCAGTTTGTGAATTTGAAATGATAAATAACACTGGTTGAAAGTCAGAAGTGGATGTTGCTAAATTAGTATAATTCAGCAGGAAGAGGTGAGCAATTAATACACTGCTCTTTTTGAAGTCATAAAGTTTGTGCCACTGTTGCTGTCAATACACATCCTCGCATGTTAACGTGTGTTACTAAATTTATACATTTCAGTTGTTTGGAATTCCCTGTGCATAGAGATCATCCGCAGTGTCGTCATCAGGTTGCGCTCTGACAGGCGCACCTAATGGGTGATCCGTTACAGAGAAATACGAAGGTGAAGTTGACCGGTCTTAAATGACAATTCTGATCATGTGATCTAGCGTGGATGTTCGAAAATTTATAATGATCTCATTAAAAACAACGGCTCCAGTTTGATTGGTTGATATTAAATGAGTATGTTAATTTGGGTCATTTCTCCGCTCGGTCGAAATGGTGAACTTGCACACAAAAATTGTTTATTTAATTGATTTTTAAAATTCCATATATCTATATAGAATTTTTTAAAACTCTAAACTTATAATATCGGATAAAATTAACTTCAGTTACATGTATGATTAGTTTGGTTATTCTATTTTTTAAAGTTTAATGGCCAAAAATCGATTTTATTTGCCAATTTAATGCATTTTGTTATTTTCTGCGGATGGTATGGTGGTAGATAGGGAATTGCAATACTGACGCTTCTATTGTTCTTTTATCATAGTATAGCCCATTTATACACTAAATATTTAGTTATGCCCCGACATTTTGTCAACAAGAGATAACATCGAAAGCAACTAGAACTTTAAGATTTCTTAGACATAACTTGGCTTTTGCACTTAGGCAGACAAAGGATGTTGCATATAAAACATTGGTTTGCACTCAACTTGAATATGCATCACCCATTTGGCATCCCTTTGTTAAAACTCAGATTCAGCAGGTGGAGAAGGTGCAGAGGACAGCTGCTCAATGGACCTGCAGATGATGGCGAAATAGATTAAAAAGTACATGTAGCGTAGTGACATGCTTAATCCGCTAGAATGGCCGTTGTGAGCAGTCCTCTTTAACCTTCTTCTATAAGATACATTCAGGCACAGTGACCGTTAATAAAATTTAGACAAAAACTTGACCCCTGCGACAGTTTCAATCCTAACAAGGGCATCAAACGTAAACAACTCACAATATCGTAAGTACCAGTCTTATAGTGATGCCCTGAAAAATTCATTTTTTCCTAGAACTATTCCCCAGTGGAATAGTCGTCCCTCTTCTGTGGAGAATGTTAAGACTGCAGAGGAGTTCAAATAAAAATCAAAAATGAGTTCCTTTAAGAGCAATGAAAACATTCATAAGAAAGAAGATGGGTCATACTACGTAGTTTCGGCTAATAAAGCCTCATCAGTGACCCTGTAATGATCCGGCGAAGAAAGCCAGAGGAAACATACTGCAATTTTGCAAATTTCGAATAGGCAGTCGATTCAAATACTGATATAAATCAAAATGGGGGTCCAAATAAATAAAAACCTGTCTAGAATATGAGTCTAAACCAATATATATTTTTTTTTCAAAGCCTGTACAGTGTAAGATTCAGATTCAGAGGTATGCGTTTTAGTATACCTCTGTTATTCAGATTGTAAATCAGAATTGTTAATGGTGACACGTCAAATGATATTCATACATCAGGACCTGTGATTGGAAGTTAGTCCCTAGCTCTCACCAAAGAGGTTAACTTAGTTACACAATCCTCAGCACCTTCAGCCGTTGAAATAATCGAATCGGGAAGGGCATTCCAATCTCTAATGGTTCAAGGGAAGAATGGTTCCTTATAAATGTCAGTTCTTGCAGCAAAGTTCTGAAACGTCAATGAATGATGATTTCTACAGTGCCAAGCTGGGGGAACAAGGTCACCTGTTGGGATGCTGGCAGCACCTTATAGACCTTTGTATAAAAGTATGAGCCTACTGTCTTTTCACTTTTTTTTGACAAACTCCCATCTTTATTGTCCCAGTATTCCAGTCATGCTCTCAGTTTCAAACCAGTAATTACTTGTTACAAATCTAGCAGCTCTATTCTGAACTTTTTTTCTATTTCTTCATTAAGGACCACTCCGCTGGGGTCCTAGATACAACTACCATATTACAAGATAGGGCAAACAATGTTATGTTGCATCTTCTACATCCTGAGGACACTCAGGAAACCAAGCATTCTTGTTGCCTTTGTACACATGGTGGAATAGACTTCCCTCATCTGTGGTGAATGTTAACCCTTATCTTGCTGTTTGCGACAACCCCTATATTTGCAAACAGTGTAGATCCAGATCAGGTGGCTTCTGAAGAAGCCACCTGATCAGGATCTACACTGTTTGGCATTCGGTTTATGAATTTGTAGCAATAAATTACATCAAGTAATTTGATTGGCTGATAGACAGAAATGGGTGTGGCTTAAATGAATATTCAGCAAGATAAGGGTTAAGACAGCAGAATAGTTTTAAGGACTCATCCAGTGACTTTGCACCAAACTGAGGTATTATGGCCAAATATGCAGGGATACAGGCTAAGCATTTTGCTTTAGGTTGCCCAGACTGCATTAAATCCAAATTTTACGTTATAAGTTAATAGGAATTTTTATTCAAAACTTAGGCGCCTAGACAAAAATTTAGCCGCCTTGGGCGACTGGGCACCTACCAGTCTGTATCACTGATATGACCGACTCAGTATAAGAAGATAGATAGATAGATAGAATAATCAAATTACCTGGATAATCCAACTGTGTTTACAAAAATCAGAGAAGCAAAACATTCAATTAGTGTAATCAGCCAAGTGCTTGACACAATACATCTAGAGTGCTGCAAGATAGACCTGTCAATTTTTTCTGCAGTCGCAATTGGCTGCGAGTGCAGTATAAGGCTGGCACCATTAATCAGATAATCCATTATTCAGTCGATAAGTTCTACAAAAAAGATTATCATTACTGATTTGCTTGCAACTGATTATTTGACAAGTACAATTTACTACCCAAAGCTGTGCTTAAAATAGCTGTATGAGTGGCAAACAGTGCAGACCCAGATGAAACGTCACATTCTGTGGTGTCTCATCTGGATCAACACTATTTGCTCAGGTCTGTCTGTTCAAATACATATGGCAAAGTATAGCATATGGTAAGAGTCATGCTCCAACAGAAAGCCAGACAGGTAAAATTAATAAATTATGACAAAATCTTCAGTGATCACTAATCGGTTATTGATCGCAATGATAGGAATGACAATCGATTATCATTTCAGCTCCGATTAGCCAGCCCTAGTGCAGTAAATATCAGCCTACTGACCTCGCTCAAGCCTTGAGGCTTGACCTCGCTCAAGCCTTGAGGCTAATCCTCTTGTCCGAATTTGAACACTCACTGTCATCTTTTTTATGTAATTTACATACTATGATGAATGCGTCATAAGAAAAAATATCAATGGCCCGATAAAGAATCTAAGGCTCAGTGGTTAGTGCACTTGCCTCTGAGCTTGAGGTCCCGGGTTCGATCCCCGGCAGCGGCGATAAAATTTCGGTGTCCGAACACACTCCATTGGCATCATTTGCTGGGATGAATGTCATAAAGTGCACCATCCTTCGGATCGGGATGTTAACTTGAGGCCGCCTGTGCAGGGAGAACCATCCCATGTGCAGGTTAAAGATCCCTACCGTAATTACATGATTACTTTGTCGGCTTTCATGGAGTGTATGTAATGCACATCTGCGGTAATGGCCAAATGTGACCGACGCAGTATCAGTAGAAAGAAAGTAAGGCTGGGAATTTTCACAGTGTTCCCACTCATGTTTATTTCTGGGGGTAAACTTACCTCCTGGGTACAAAAACTGGGGGTGAGAATCAAATTCAGGGGGTATGAAATTTGTGAAAAAACATGTATACTTGTCTATAATTGTTACCGTATTCGGGTGTGTATTACCCGTATTGGCATACTACCCGCACCCCTTTTTTTTCAAAATCTGGGGGAAAACTGTTATTCTGTTGTATTACCCGCATGGAACATTTGCTGAAATTTTGGTGGATGCGTAAGTGAGAAAAAGTAAGAATTTGGCCAGTTTTTGTAACACACAACAGAACATGCGATCGTCTTCAAAAGGCGGAGAAATGCACATGTGTGCGAGTATCACCAGAAAGCATGTATTTTACATTAAAATGTTGAAAAGACTTTACCTGTTCACCATTGTTATTTATTTATTAAATCACATATGCCCGCGGCCCTTTTTGGGACATCGGCAAACAGTGCAGTCCCAGATCAGACACCTCAGAAAGACCCCGCAATCATCTGATTTGGATTCACTGTTTGATGATTTATAACGGTTCAATTATGACACTTTTGTTAATCCCTGTTATATAATTGCCACCCTGCGGTGCATGTCGATAAGGTGTGAAAATATGGTCAAGTTATGTCTCTAATTTACGTTTATTCCCCAATCATAAAATTTAATCCGCAATCAATGAGAAAATTATTTAATTGCTTCTAAGACGAGTTGCTACAACTATTCTACTATCTCGTGAATGATTATTTTTTGCCGCCAAATAGCAGACGCTTGGTGAGAATAGTTTAACGCTTTAATTTGTGTTAACACATCTGTATGCTGTTGTTGGTTATTGACACGGAGCTTAGAGAAAGCGCTGTTTTCCATAACCGTTTTGCTATCGAGAATTTTTTTACCGTTTCCAAACAATTTTTTATGAAAGAGATACGCCCCATTAAGATAAAACAATAGACACGTGTGGGGTTGCTGGGGTCCGATGACGTCGTTTACCAATCGCGTGCAGAAAAAAAAACTGTAGCGGTGGTGACATCTCATTGATTCGCGCCCGTCAATTTCGGACGCTCCAAAAAAATCGGCCGCACCCCAGTCAATTTTGGATGCGCGGAAGTTCTATGCGCCGGATTCAAGTCTGCAGGTCGTCAAAGATCTATTTCAGCGAATCGGTCGATTCGCCCCCATCAATTTCGGACACTCGAAAAAAATCGGCCGGTTCGCCTCAGTAAATTTCCGATGCGCGGAAGCTCTACTATTCAAGTCTCCGGCTTGGTCCAAATCTATTTCAGCGAATCGGCCGATTCGACCCCCGTCAATTTAGGACACTCGAAAAAAATCGGCCAGTTCACCCCAGTCAAATACGGACGTGCCGAATCTCGCCCGACGGTAAAAAATCGTACGTGATTGTTATTTTCTTTGCGTGATTCACGTAAGATTTTTCGTGAGTGGGTACTCTGTTTCAATTATATATAAGCAAAAACTAGTGTAAAAATTAGGCATACCAGAATCAGAATCAGAATTGTTACTGGTGACACGTCAAATGACATTCATACACCAGGACCTGTGATGTGGGAAGTTAGTCCCTAGCTCTAACCAAAGAGGTAAATTTAGCAACACAATCATCAGCACCTTCAGCTGTCGAAATAATCGAAATGGGAAGGGCATTCCAATCTCTAATGGTTCTGGGGAAGAGCGACTCTTTATAAATGTCAGTTCTTGCGCTAAGGGTCTGAAACGCCAACGAATGGTGATTTCTACAGTGTCTAGCTGGGGGAACAAGGTCATCTGTTGGAATGCTGGCAGCACCCTTTAGACCTTTGTATAAAAGGATTAGCCTACTGAGAGACTCCCATTTTAATTTTCCAATTTTTTCAGTCATGCTCCAATTTCAAAGCAGTAATTGCCTGTTACAAATCTAGCTGCTCTATTCTGAACTTTCTCAATTTCATCGTTAAGGACCACTCCACTGGGGGTCCCAGATACATCTACCATATTCCAAGATTGGGCAAACAAGACCTCTATATATGCTGCCTCTTTTACATCCTGAGGGCACTGATGAAGATTTCGCCTCAGGAAACCAAGCATTCTATTTGCCTTAGTACACATGTTGCTAATATGAGTATTCCATCTCAAGTTGTGTGAGATTGTCACTCCAAGGTATTTAATGGAGTCCACATTCTCGAGGACCGTTCCCTCTAAGGTGTAAGAAGCCTCAACTTTATTAGATCTCTTCCTAGTTATCTGCATAATATTGCATTTAACTGGCTGAAATCTCATGCCCCATTTACGTGCCCAACATCCTAATCTATCTATGTCAGCCTGAAGTTTCAATGAGTCATCTGAATCTCTAATTTCCCGGTAACAAACACAGTCATCTGCGAACAGTCTTATTTCTGAGTCAATGTCAGTGGAAATATCATTGATGTACAGGGAGAACAAAAGTGGACCAAGAACGGTCCCTTGCGGGACTCCAGACAAAACTGGAGCCCACACCGAAGATTCACCATTAACAACAACCCGCTGTTTTCTGTAGCAAAGAAAGAAATCTATCCATTTGAGGGTCTTTCCCCTAATTCCATAACCAAATAACTTAGATTTAAGTAGTTCATGAGGAGGGGTGTCAAAAGCCTTCTCGAAGTCCAGAATAAATGTGTCCACCTGTCCCCCCTTTGTCCAAGATTTTTGCCCAGTCATTAATAACTGTGCTTAGCTGAGTTTCACAACTGTGCCTTTTCCTAAATGCATGTTGTCTGTCTGACAAAAGTTTATGTTCGTCCAAGTGGGCCATGATGTTTGAGCAGACTATATGTTCCAGTAATTTACACATAATCAAAGAACACTGCCTAGCCCAAGTAATTAATATACCCACCCGTCAAGAGAAGACCCTCGATCTATTATTTACAAATTCACCATCCCCAGTTAATCGAGTTAAGGGGATGCCCCCGATCGGCAAAGCCGATCACGACATAGTCCTTATTGAATACGACATAAAAGCAAAACGAATCAGACAAGCCCCGCGTAAAATATATCTATATAAACGTGCGGATATGGATGGTCTGCGAGACCATATGGCGCGATTTAGAGATTCGTTCCTTTCCTCTGACCTTTCGCACATGTCAGTTAACGACATGTGGGTCAATTTTAAGACCGAATTAACTGCGGCTATGGAAAGGTTTATTCCAACGAAAATGACCAAAACAAAGCATAGTGCGCCTTGGATCGACAACACGATCAAGCATCTAATTAGAAGATGCAATCGAATACATGTACTTTCGTGCTCGTAAGTCTAGTAGCCCTGACGTTAAGAGCCATTACAAAAGGTTCAGAGCACATGTACAAAAGGTAATAAGAGATGCATATTGGAAGCATGTTTCCAGCATCTTTACCTTTGAGGATGATAATACAGATCCCGACAGTCCCCAGAAGAATGGTAAAGTAAAAAAGTTTTGGTCATTTGTAAAGTCCAGGAAAAAGGAAGCCTTTGGGATCACTTCGTTAAGAGATAACGGTATTCTCAAAACAGATTCGCGCGATAAGGCCAACATATGTAACAAACAGTTTCAATCTGCATTTACGCGTGAAACTGATGGTGAGCTACCAACTAAAGGTAATAGTCAGTTCCCCTCAATGGGGGACATAACAGTTGACCCAAATGGGGTCGCCAAACTGTTAGGTAAGCTCAAAATACATAAGGCATCTGGGCCGGATGACCTGAATGCCAGGGTGCTTAAAGAATGTGGTGCTGAAATTTCACCTGTGCTGGCCTTTATCTTCAATGAATCACTCGCCCAGGGCACTGTACCAGATGACTGGCGACAAGCTAATGTTACCCAGGTCTATAAAAAAGGAGAAAAATACGATGCAGCAAATTATAGACCAGTGTCGCTAACATGCATCTGTTGCAAAACCCTGGAGCATATAATAGTTAGTAACATCAACAAGCACCTAGCCTTAGAGAGCATTCTTGCTGACTGTCAACATGGTTTCCGAAGTCAAAGGTCTTGCGAAACTCAATTAGTTCAGTTTTACCATGACATTGTGTGCAATCTGGATGGGGCCACAAACCGTGGCCACAAACAGACTGACTTGATTATCATGGACTTCGCTAAGGCCTTTGACAAGGTACCTCACAGGAGGCTATTGTATAAATTGGATTACTATGGGATAAGAGGATCCACACACAGGTGGATTAGCTCATGGCTCTCAGGGCGCTCACAACAAGTTGTACTTGATGGCCAAGCGTCTGATCCAGTCCCTGTTTTATCTGGTGTCCCCCAAGGTTCGGTCCTTGGACCGGTCCTTTTCTTGGCATTCATTAATGATCTCCCTGATAACATCAGGTCATCTGTCCGTTTGTTTGCTGATGATTGTGTCCTTTATAGGAATATATATTCTTCTTCTGACTGTCTTATTCTACAAGATGACCTGAATCAACTAGCACAGTGGGAGGCCGATTGGCAGATGAAGTTCGTCTTCGTCTTCGTCTTCCGTATAAAGGTCAGGAGTCTTCTTAGACTGTATCGTTGACCTGATATGGGGATGGGACAGCCGTCCTCTTCCAGAAAGGGTTAAAAGCATTAAAAGTCCTCTATGTACAGTTAAAATCATGAAGGTTGGCTGTTTACGGAGCGACGAAGACAGCTGCATCAGTGGCCCGGATGGCAGCTGAGAAATCCTCGAGCGTTGGACAGTCTGTTATAGTAGCCGGCAGTCTGTTCCATTCCTGTATAGTCCTCGGATAGAACGAGTATTTATAGACCGGCTGAGGTGCTGCTGGTTGATATATACGGTTGCCCCCTCTTGTGCGTCTGTCGTTGGTACGCAGTATGGGCCCTGGGTTGATATCTACCAGTCCTCTCTGTATCTTGTACAGCATTGTCAGCCTGTTCTCACGTCGCCTATCAGCAAGAGGAGGCCATCCAAGTTCCCTGACCATACGGGTTACACATCCTGGAGTTCTGTCCCAATAATTGCGGTGCACAAATCTGGCAGCTCTTCTCTGGACTTGTTCCACACGGTTTACATCTGTGGTACGGTATGGATCCCATACAGATGATGCATAGTCGAGGGTAGGGCGGACGATGGAACAGTAAGTTGCCTCACGAATCTCCTTGGTGCAATTATAAAGGTTACGTCGTAGGAATCCAACTGTTCTTGACGCTTTTGCAGTGATGTTATCTATATGAGTTCTCCATTGGAGATCTTCATCAATGGTAACTCCTAAATACTTGGCACTTTCAACTGCTTCAAGAATACGACCATGGAGGGTGTATGTTGTTTCCCGTCTGAATCTCTTGTTTGTACATATTCTTATAACCTGGCACTTTTCTGGATGGAATTTCATTTGCCACTCACTTTCCCATTTCTGCAGTGCATCTAGGTCCTGTTGTAATTGTTTTGCATCCTTATCGCTCTTGATGTGCCTGTATATGAGCGCATCGTCTGCGAACAGTCTTGTATCAGATGATGTAGACTCCGGCAGATCGTTAATGAATGCAAGGAAGAGTAGGGGACCTAGGACAGTCCCCTGGGGCACCCCCGAAATGACCTCTGCTTCTGCTGACATGGAACCCTCCAGAAGTACTTGCTGCTTCCTGTAGCTATGGAAGGATTGGATCCAACGTAAGGTATCCCCTCGTACACCGTAGAAGTCTAACTTGTGGAGAAGGCGTCGATGAGGTACTTTATCAAAGGCCTTCGAGAAATCCAACAAGATGACATCTACTTGGTCTCTTCCTGTATTTAGCTTGCTGGTGATACTCTGGAGTGTTGTAATTAGCTGTGTCTCACAGGAGCGTTTAGATCGGAATCCATGTTGGTTGTCACAGAGAATGTCCTGGTGGAGAAAGTGGTTGATAACATTACTGTGAACTATATGTTCCAGAACTTTACATGTCACTGAAGTCAAGGAGACTGGTCGGTAGTTAGAGGCTTGATGTTTGTCACCTTTCTTGAAGAGTGGCACAATGTTAGCTTTCCTCCAGTCTGCAGGGACTTCACCTGTATCAAGGGACATCTGAAATATCTTTGTTAAGACCGGGGAAATTTCATCAGCAGCCACTTTCAATATGTATGTTGGAATGCTGTCAGGTCCGGAGGCTTTATGTGGTTTTAGGTCACGAAGAAGCTTTGCGACTCCATTTGGACTTACAATAATCTTCTGCATGGCTGAGAATGGACTGGACCCTTTACTCGGAAGACTTTCTGTGTCTTCTTTTGTATAGGCAGAGACGAACTGGTCATTCAGTACTTCAGCTCTCTTTGTGCTATCACTCTGAAGGAAGCCATTCTTGTCAATGAGCGAAGACACTCCTTCCGACTCTTGCCTCTTGCTTTTTATGTATGAATAGAAGCGTTTGGGGTTTTGCTTCAAATCACCACTCACGACGTCTTCCATATAAGTCTTTTCTGTTGTTCGAGTCTCTCTTTGGACCGCTGCTTGCAACCTCCTGTAACGGTTCCAGTCCTTGTCTTTTTTAGTCTTCTTTGCTCTCCAATGGGCTCTTTGTTTACGTCTCATAGCTCGGCGCAGACTTGTATTAACCCATGGGTGGGTTTGTCGAGTGCTGGACATTTTCGTTGGCACATACTTCTCTACAGCAGATGTGATGGCAGACTTGAATAGTGTCCATATGCATTCCACTGACTGAGATGTTTCCTTCATGAAAGTGTGACTGAGTTCTTTAAGGTGTTGCTTAATCTTCTCTCCATCTGCCCTCTTCCACAGAAATATCTTTCTTCGAGGAAGTTTAGCCCGGAAAGGTTGATGAGCAGTATCAAGCAACACAATATCATGATCACTCTTCTGGCCAATGGGGGGTAGAGGCTTGCAACGTATCTTGAAGCTAGGATGGCTCGTAAATATCAGGTCGAGGGTATTTTCAAACCTAGTTGGGAAGTCGACTAGTTGTTCCAGACCCAGCTCCATGGTGATGTCCAAAAAAGTTTGACTCACTCTCTGTGGATAACTAGAGCCTGAAATTTTATGTGTAGTCCAGTCGATATCCGGGACGTTGAAATCTCCACCTAGTATAAAAATGGCGTTCTTGGATTTCTTCTTCAGTTGGAGAAATTTTGATTGGACACTGGTCAGGTAGTCATCATCAGTCTTGTCAGGTGGTCTATAGTACGATCCTAGGAGCATCTTCTTTTTCCCAACCTTGATGGTGCCTGTGATAAGCTCCAGCTCTTTGTGTCTTTCAACATCAAGGACCTCAATATCATCCTTTACAGCAAGGAGTACCCCACCATGGGGGTCCTGTGGTCTATCTCGACGATAAACTTTGTAACCAAGAGCAGGGTTGAAGAAGTATGATGAAGGTATGTCCTGAGACAGCCACGTTTCTGTACCTAGTATGACATCTGGCTTTGTGGTTTCCACCAATAAGTCGATGTTTCTGCCTTTCTTGCGGATGCTTTGAAAATTAATTGTCAAGAGTCTAAGAGATTTCCGGGCTGTAGAAATGTACTGGTTCTTAGCTTTTGGCGAAGAAGCTGCTGCAGGGCTGTCCATTGAGTGAATGCTTGTATCCGACAAAGCTGTCGTTAAGTTATGCGTACTAGCATCTGGTGACAGGGGTTCACCTTCACTCAAACTTGAGTAGTTGCTTCCCACACTGCTACTGTCAGATGCCAGTGCTCCATAAATCACGTCTGACTGATGTGGTGTTCCACAATCCGGGCAGTACCACGGAGTCGATGTGTTTGCAAGGTCATTATATTCAGCCGTTAACATACCCACACAAGACAGCTGGTGTGTGGGACTGTGTGGCGGCGGTAAAACGTCTCCCTGCCCTACATCATAGTGTAGATTATATTTTCTTGTCCTTTGGGATCATTGATTCCATTGTGGAATTGTGAAAATATCTGAGGGTCACTGATGAGGCCTAATTGGCCGAAACTAGCTAGTCTGGCCCAGAAAACATGTACACTCCATATTTTTCATTTCTGTGGTGTCTTCCTTGCTTCCAAAGGATAACCCTTTTATAGAACATATTTAACTTCACTACAGCTGGTGTGTGGGACTGTGTGGCGGCGGTAAAACGTCTCCCTGCCCTACATCATAGTGTAGATTATATTTTCTTGTCCTTTGGGATCATTGATTCCATTGTGGAATTGTGAAAATATCTGAGGGTCACTGATGAGGCCTAATTGGCCGAAACTAGCTAGTCTGGCCCAGAAAACATGTACACTCCATATTTTTCATTTCTGTGGTGTCTTCCTTGCTTCCAAAGGATAACCCTTTTATAGAACATATTGTGTATCCACCTATCACAGGTGTTGCAAGCAATAGCCCGTGCACCAAAGTCTTCTACTTCAGATGAACAGACTCCACATGGGTACTTAGGAACTGGTCCTGGATTTGGCTCTATCCCTGCTAATAGGAGGGCCAAGAGTTTGTGGTATCTCTTTCTGTACTGTATGGTGGCTGGGAACTTGCAGAAACGCACATGTCTGAACCAGTAAAATACACAAACGGTCTGCTCAACTGATGCATTCTTTAGAAACGAGAACATGAATCTGTGATCCATCCGTGCACATGTTCCATCGCACAACAGAAAACTTGTACCATACCGGGAAATATCATGGTTGTAGGTCCGGTGCGGGGAGGTATCACAGGTAGTGCTAGAAGAAGTTGTATCTTGACCAGTAAGGCTTACCAGAACTAGAAATAATACTCTTACATGCTGGAGGAAATTCATTGTTTACAATGTCAACAACCGGAAATGATTCAAGTTTCGTGACTGATCATCCTTCAGGTGCCGTGGCGCTAGACAAGCGTCTGTTGACCAGGATCATCAACTCCAAAACAGCTTATTTCAGTTTCCACTGCACAAAAAAATGAATTTCGGGGCTGGATGTGGACTAAATAAGTCAATGGTGTTGTTGGCCGAAAGTATCTTGACGATTATCAAGTTTACATTAGAGAAATCGGCAAAATTTAAGCTCTGGAAAATGGCGGCTGTCTCATCGCAACTCACTGGTTCAATGTGGCCAAATGTCATTCAATGAGGGTGTCGCGACACCCTCCTGACAAACAAATTAAGTTTGACTATAAACTACACCAGCAAATCTTGGAGCAGGTTCAATCCGCCAAATATCTTGGTATCACCATCACTGATGATCTTGATTGGGGTCAACACGTTTCAGAAATTACATCAAAAGCAACTAGGACTTTAGGATTTCTTAGACGAAACTTGGCTTTTGCACCTAGGCAGACAAAGGATGTTGCATATAAAACATTGGTTCGCCCTCAGCTAGAATATGCATCACCCATTTGGCATCCCTATGTTAAAACTCAGATTCAGCAGGTGGAGAAGGTGCAGAGGACAGCTGCTCGATGGACCTGCCGACGATGGCACAATAGAAGCAGCATCGGTGACATGCTTAACAAGCTAGAATGGCCGTCCCTAGAGGCCCGTCGTGAGCAGTCCTCTTTAACCTTCTTCTATAAGATACATTCAGGTACAGTGGCCGTTAATAAAGATAAATACTTGACCCCTGTGACAGTTTCAACTCGAACAAGGGCATCAAAAGTAAACAACTCACAGTATCACAGGTACCAGTCCTACAGTGATGCCCTGAAAAATTCCTTCTTCCCTAGGACTATTCCCCAGTGGAATAGTCTTCCCTCTTCTGTGGTGAATGCTAAGACTGCAGAGGAGTTCAAAGCCCATACAGTGTAAGATTGAGACTCAGAGGTATGTGTTTTAGTATACCTCTGTTATTCAGATTGTAAATAGTTTGTAAATAGTAAATAGTTTTAAGGACTCATCCAGTGACTTCTCTTTTTTTTTTTTTCAGCTAAATTCTAAATTTAGCTACGCACCCAACTGAGGTAATGGCCAAATATGACCGACTCAGTATAAGAAGATAGATAGATAGATAGAACACAAGTCAGAGACACAGGGCGATAATTACAGACACATGGCGATAAATACCGAGAAATCTGGTTAAAGATCCCTACCGTAATTACACGATTACCATGTAAGCTTTCATCATGCAAATCTGGAGTGTATATAATGTGCAAATCTGGAGTGTATATAATGTACACAGAATCAGAATTGTAACTGGTGCCCCAGCAAACTGTCGAGGGGCAGTTCAGAATCAGACTCACAATTGTTTCTGGTGACACGTCAAATGACATTCATATACTAGTTTCAAACATAATTTAGCTCATTACTATTCTGTATAAAAACACTTACATCCGCGAAGGAAACACGTTTATTCTGTCTTTTCCTGACATTTTTAATGTTAATTTTTAAACCGGAAGTCACTGTCATATGAACACTTTTTTGTTCCTTCAATTGAAGAGTGAAGGGTAACAAGACGTTTCGCCCCCAAGACGATTCCCCCCTAGTCGTTTCACCCCTGGTCGTTTCGCCTCCTTTTTTGGACCCTAGTCGTTTCGCCCCCTAACCCTAGTCGTTTCGCCCCCAAAACCCTAGTCGTTTCGCCCCCATTTTTTTCCCCTAATTTTTATATATAAAATATTGATATATGACACCGAGAGAAAGAAAGAGAGAGAGATAGAAGAACATGTTCTTTAAATGGGAATGATAATTAGGAATTATGATAATTATTACACGTTTTGTTCACTGCCGTTAATCACATTGTTTATTTGGTTTGTCACATTAATCACGCAATTAATGCGATTACTGATGAGGTGTGAAAACACGCGCTCTGTGCAAAGTTAAACGTCTTTAATTATCGCTTAAGCACCTATAACAATGTTGTTTTAAATTGGTCCGTTGGTTCATTAACAGAGTCTGCAAACAAAGATTAATGGCGAGTTGTTAAAAATTAATTGTCTTTAATTATCTCATTTTTCAATTTAAATTGGTCGGCTGTTTCTTGAAGAGTGTCGGCAAGCAACAGTTGAAAAGGTAAAATTTTCATAATTGGTGTATCTTTTATTTAAAGAAAATCTTTCATACGCCGACGATAGGGATATATAAGCTTCGCTAAAAGATCCCAGCATCGTGATGTTTGGACATTGGTTTCCGCCACATGCTCCTGGCTCCGGGCGTGACAGGCGTGTCGCGGTACGCCGTCGCGAACAGGTGAATTATTTTTACTAAGAATCTAACAGTGCTGCTTATGCTACCCAACCCATACATATAGGCCCCACTCTCATATTTCTGCCTCTCCGTGCACCCGGGGGCTTCGGGCTGGTGCCCCTGGGGACATGATTCCCCCACCTTGGGCGGACTGGCCGTTCCCGGGGCGGTGGCCCGGGGTCCCTGGTTGCATGGGTGCGGGGAGGGTGGGGGGGGACACAAAACCCACACATGCTTACATAGTGGTTACATGAGCTCTGCTTCTATCCCTTACAGACCCTACCCTACATGACTTGGATTAGAGCCAGTTGAGCTGAAGCGGGGCGCTGTGGTTGCGGCTCATTTGCTTTGCACGTATGAGTGCACCGCCGACGTAACACATCGGCGATAGACAAGTCTAAACTTAGGCTTATGTAACCCTAACCCTAGCCCTAACCCTAACCCTAATCCTAACTCCAATATACACAAATCATAATTTCTCTTGCAGGTACACGGGGATCCTTGACAGGGAACCCCACCATACCTCGTGTAGGACACCTACTGAGAAGTCATCAGCTGGGTGCCCAGAAGGCTGCCTCGTTGAGCCCCCCTTGGGGACACCCTCCTGATGGAACCCGGAAATATGCGAAGCGAAGACAGCATGGCTGTCAGAACGGAGCATACATTCCTGGAATAGGTCAAGTACAGAACAATTTAACAGGCGGGCCAACGGTAAAGACCAAATTTGTTAGGGTTTGTCTCCCCGTACATCAACCATAGTGCAGTTTATATTTTACTTTTGGTCCTTTGAGATCAGCGTGAATATTCTGAGAAATCTGAAATAAATTATTGGTTTAGACTCGTATTCTAGACAGGTTTTAATTATTTGGACCCCATTTTGATTTATATCAGTCTTTGAATCGACTGCCTATTCGAAATTCGCAAAATTGCAGTATGTTTCCTCTGGTTTTCTTTGCCGGATCATTACAGGGTCACTGATGAGGCTTTATTAGCCGAAACTACGTAGTATGACCCATCTTCTTTCTTATGAATGTTTTCATTGCTCTTAAAGGAACTCATTTTTGATTTTTATTTACACTAAAATTTTGAAGCAACAGGAACAGGCCTCAATAATTTTAGTATAACAAGTCCTAGTCACACCTCCCCGAGTGGTCACTTTAAAGGTCCGGTGCCGGCCGGTAACTAAGGATAAGTTATCCTTAGGCTGACGCGACAGGGCGATGATGCTACTTAAATATTTGCCTCTTAACAATGTTAATAAAAGTGAAAATTAGTCTAGACATTGATAAGTGGGCGAAACGACTAGGGGACGAAACGACTAGGGGGGCGAAACGACTAGGTGGGCGAAACGACTAGGGGGGAAACGACCAGGGGGGAAACGTCTTGGGGACGAAACGACTAGGGGAGGAAATGGTTTGGGGGCGAAACGTCCCGGATTCTAGTGAAGTGCCGTGGTCTCACGACATACAAAAACTACTCATCAAACATAAAAGCCGGAAGTAACGGTCGGAATGCGGTAGTAAAATAGAAGTAAAACAAAGATCAGGAATTGATACAATTAACTTACTCCACCCATAAAAGACACCAAAGGGAAAGAAATACAAACATTAAGCGACCAGACCATAATGGAAACCTAAACAAAGGAAGGCCATAAGGACAGTTACTTTCCCACAAAATGGCCATATGGCCATCCAAAATTAAAAGACACAAGCGATACACACAGTAAGCAACAAACAACAACATAAATAAATCGCCACAGAAGAGCCGCCTTGGAACGGTCAGTGGAAGGTTTCCACCGGGGGGGGGGGGGGGCTTAAATCGATTTTACGTGGCCACAATCCTCGCCCTTACTTCCGTCGCGATTTAGACAAATAATTTGTTCAGTTCGCATGAAGGCCTCCTAACTCATCAGTGCAACAGCTCCGTGAACACAAAAATCAAAGAACCACAGAGGTGAGACAACGGTGAGGACTCGACAGCAAGAAACCACTGAAATGCTGGAGCAAAAGAAAACCAACAGTTAGACTCCGATGAGCCCGACCAGAGACAGAGCATCAGGCACCAACCAACATTATCTCTCTAATTTTCAATAAGCCTTTACGTTGGAGCCGTCATAGAATCTGAGGCCTGACCCACCGGCGTGCAATTAAAGAGGGAAGCAAAGTTGCCAACCGTGATTGGGTTAACTACCATGCATGCAGTCTGTCGTATAATATCCATGTTGTACCCAATCTTTTTATATCGAAGAATGATTTTACGAAATTGGGCGCTGAAGTCATTGCGGTTATATATTTTTCTGAATTTATATACTAAGTCACCATAAAATTCGGGTTCCGATAGACCTTGTTGCAGAAGAGATTTAAGTCCAATACTGAATTTTGAAATTAAATCAGAAAGGCGTCTATAAAATTTTGAAAAGGCTTTGCGTAGTTTATGGTACCGATAACCCTGATTAAGGAGTTTAGCCGTTAATAATTTATTACGAGTGTTGAAGTCAGTTACATGACTACACACTCTAGCAAATCGAATTAATTGCGAAATATAAACGCCATAGGATGGCGCACGAGGAACATCACCATCCAAAAAAGGAAAATTTACAATCTCAAAATCAAAGTCATCGCGTTTATCATAAATTTTGCACGAAACAAATCCATCTACAATAGATAGATGTAAATCCAAAAACGGGGCCTCGGTATCAGAAGAATTTGCTTTATTGAACTGAAGTTCTAGGGGGTAAATCTGACTGATCAAACCATCAAAATAGGTATTATCAATATTTAATAAATCATCTAAATATCTAGAAGTAGAGCTAAAAGCTTCCATAATTTCAGATTGGTTATCAATGGAAAGCGACAAAATGAAGTCTCTTTCATAACAATACAAGAACAGATCAGCCACAAGAGGTGCGCAATTAGTACCCATCGGAATACCCACAATTTGTCTAAATAACTTAGTACCGAATCTAATATAAATATTGTCAAGTAGAAAGGTGAGGGCATCACACACTTTCTGACATGACCAAAGTGTATAATTCTTATGCTCTTTAGAAGTGAAAAATGCATTTCTGACATTACGTGCAAGATAGAGAGAATCTTCCCTGTGAAAAGCCCATTCAATTAAATCATTGAGCTTTTCTTTTATAAGATTATGAGGAAGTGTAGTGTAAAGAGTGGAAAAATCGTAAAAGTCGGGAGTAAATTTTGACAATCGAAGAAAAATATCAGAATTGTTACTGTTGACACATCAAATGACATTCATACGCCAGGACCTGTGATATGGGAAGTTAGACCCCAGAGATAGACCAAGCTACACTATCCTCTATGACTGGGCAAAAATCTTAGTCAAAAGGGGACAGATAGATACATTTATATTCTGGACTTCGAGAAAGCTTTTGACACCCCACACATGAACGACTTAAATCTAAAATACTTAAATAACTTAAAACTACTTAAATCTGATTTAAGTTATTTGGTTATGGAATTGGGGGAAATACTCTGAAATGGATAGAAAACAGGGCGTTGTTGTTAATGGTGAATCTTCAGAGCGGGCACCAGTTTTGTCTGGAGTCCCACAAGGGACTGTTCTTAGTCCACTCTTATTCTCCCTGTACATCAATGATATTTCCACTGACACTGACTCAGAAATAAGACTGTTCGCAGACGACTGTGTTTGCTACCAAGAAATTAGATACACAGAGGACTCACTGAAACTTCGGAATGATATAGATAGATCAGGATGTTGGACACGAAAATGGAGCATGAGATTTCAGCCCGTTAAATGCAATATTATGCAGATAACTAGGAAGAGAACAAATAAAAAAGAGGCTTCTTACACCTTAGAGGGAACGGTCCCCGAGAACGTGGGTTCCATTAAATACCTTGGTGTGACACTCACACACAATTTGAGATGGAATACACATATTAGCAACATGTGTACTAAGGCAAATAGAACCCTTGGTTTATGAGGCGAAATCTTCATCAGTGACCTCAGAATGAAAAAGAGGCAGCACTTGTCCGCCCAATCTTGGAATATGGTAGTTGTATCTGAGACCCCAGCGGAGTGGTCCTTAATGAAGAAATTGAAAAAAGTTCAGAATAGAGCTGTTAGATTTGCAACAAGCAATTACTGCTTTGGAATACTAGGAAAATTAAGATGGAAGTCGCTCAAGAAAAGGAAAAAAGACAGTAGGCCCATATTTTTACACAAAGGTCTAAAGGGTGCCGCCAGCATTCCAACAGATGACGTTGTTCCCCCAGCTAGCCACTGTAGAAATCATCATTCGTTGGCGTTTTTGACCCTTACTGCAAGAACTGACATTTATAAAGAATCATTCTTCTCCCGAACACTTAGCGATTGAAATGCCCTTCTCGATTCGATTATTTTAGCAGCTGAAGGTGCTGAGGATTGTGTAGCTAAGTTTACCTCTTTAGTGAGAGCTAGGGACTAATGCTGGCAGCGCTCTTTTGACCTGTGTATGAGCCCAATGTCTAATCTCCTTTTCTTGAGACTCCATCTAAATTTTCCTCGTATTCCAGTCATCCTCACAGTTTCAAAGCAGTAATTGCTTGTTACAAATCTAGCAGCTCTATTCTGAACTTTTTCAATCCACTCCGAGCCACTGGGTTCCCAGATACAACCACCATATTCCAAGATTTGGCGAACAAGTCCTTAATATGCTACCTCTTTTACATCCTGAGGACACTGATGAAGATTTCACCTCAGGAAACCAAGCGTTCTTTTTGCCTTACTACACACGCTGCTAATGAGAACATTCCATCTCAAATCGTGTGTGGCTGTCACACCACGGTATGTCATAGAATTCGAATTCTCGAGGACCGTTCCCTCTAAGGTGTAAGAACCCTGATTGGTTCTCTTCCTAGTTATCTGCATAATATGCATTTAACGGGCTGAAATCTCATGCCCCAGTTTCGTGCCCAACATCATATTCTTTATATATCATTCTGATGTTTCAATGAGTCCTCTGTATCTCTAATTTCTCTCTAATTTCAGTCGTCTGCGAACGATCTTGTTTCTGGGTCAATGCCAGTGGAAATTTCAATGTACAGGGAGAATAACAGTAAATCATGAACAGTCCCGTTATTTTATTTATTTATTTATTTATTTTTTTTTTTGAATTGTGACATGTTTTAATTGATAATGCATAAAAAATTCTTCTAGCAACCACAGAATTAACATAATTTGCAAAATGATTGACATCGTCAATATCGCGAATAAGTTACTACAGACCCAAAATTTTGTGACATGGTCGTATATTTCAGTTTAAATCGTGAAAGATATTTAATAATAAAAAGATAAATATTATATGCATTCTGAAGAGGAGTCTACATTCTACATTCGTTCTAAATTTCATCTAGATAGGTGAATGTTTTTTTGGTTGTTGTTTTTTGTTTCGATTGTCAAATATTACTCCCGAGTCCCGACAATTACTACCCGCTTAGATACTTTCCCTCATCGCTCGCTCTGTAAGAGAGCCTATCTTTGATTAGGTCATGCAATGCGGGACTGGGCAGTGAATACCATCCCTCCATTCGTCCGTCCGTCCGCCCGACCTTCTATCTATCTATCTATCTATCTATCTATCTATCTATCTATCTATCTTTACGCGAAAATTCTAGGCAGGGCAGCTGCATATAAGTTATGGTGATGAATCAGACTCGGAATTGTTACTGGTGACACATTAAATGACATTCATTCACAAGGACCTTTAAACAAACGGGAAGTAAGTTCTATCTACTAATCTGTCTTCTTATACTGACACACTCCCTAGCGAGGTTTATGGACAGGTTAGTCCCTAGCTCTCACAAAAGAAGTAGACTTAGCTACCGTTTTTGCCCTAATTACCGCAACGTGCGCTTATGTTTTTTTTTTGTTGTTTTTTTTTTTTCAAATTGTGTCAAAAAATCGTGGTGAAAAATCGACCTATTAAGCGCACAAAAATCATTTCGGGTAATTGTCTTGGCAGCCGAACTGTCTTGTTTCCCGCTTCGCAAATTTCGTCAGGAAAAAAAATCGATACTTTTTTAAAACCCACATGCCGATTATTGCAGTTATGCGGTAGCCCTCACATTGGCTTCTTTTGAAAGAAGCCAACTTGTTTCATCCGTACACCGTAACATGTTTTCCCGATCATTCCCGAAATAAACACGATGGGCTTCATGGATATCATCACGAAAACACACCAATATAATTTTGACCCCCTCTAAACCCCACTTTTATATAGTAAAGCTGGGGTTTCCGGGGGTATACCTTATTTTTCTTATTTCTGCTCTAAGATATAGATTGTGGGTACTCGTTAGAACCGCTTCGTTGAGGCGGTTCTAACGAGTGCCCACAATCTATATTTTGAGCAAAAATAAGAAAAATATCGCAATTTTTCATCATATTTTTTTTTCGGCGATAAAGGTGGCAATGTATTTGAATTGGCGTGTTTGCGTAATGTCAAGATGCCTCTCAGGGCTCCTTTTACGACTACCTTATGAGTCATGTTATGCAGTCGAGTGGGAGCTTGGGTCTGCGCGACCATGTAACTCGAGACGCACGTTTTTCATGCGTCAATCATACTGCCAAAATTAACAGCCTGCAAAGACTGATCGTCCGTTCTTTCAACTGATACTGCGTTGGTAACATTTGACCATTACCGCAGGTGTACATTTTGCGTGAACCAAGTGACCCTGCGGTAAGATCAAAGATGCCGATGTGGACTCAACAGGTGGTCAGTTTCTGACACGGGTAATAAACACATTCAGCTGGATTATTATTACCGGATTATAAATTTGTGTTTTTGTAATCAACTTGTTTCCTTTATCGATGAATATTTAATACTTCGATCATGGAGACGGAGTCAGAAATGTTCGGTAAAAAACAGGGCGAAATCAACTTCTCTTCTAGTCTGGTAAGCCGAAGTTCTTGAACTTCGGGCGGAGAAGTCGCCCGAATCGCCCCCTAGGCTGATCCCTGTCAGGTATCTGTGGATTTCATGTGTATCAAAAGGTTTGGAAACCACATTTAAACGAGGAATTAATGTGTGTATTAGATCTATCGAATGAATTTGACAGAAATGCAGTTGCTTTGCCTTCACTGTTGAAGAACTAACGGTAAGTTTTTATAGATTTCCTGTGAAAGCTTCGATAGGAGGTTACTGTAAGGTGTGCGCTTATGCATATTTTTTTTTTCAAAAATAGCTTTGGTGTGCGCTTATAGGAGCATGTGCGGTAATTAGGGCGAATACGTGTTTCTCTCTTTCTAATAATACTGCGGCCGGTCACATCTGATCATTACTCGCAGGTGTATATTACATACACACCAGGTTTGCAGGATGACAAAATAGAAGTGAAGGCAATGATCAGGAATCGATAGCAATAACCCACAGCTCCCATCAGAGACAACAAAGGGAATGTAACACAGACATGAAACAACAGACCCTAATAAAAACATCAGTAGCGGAAAGCCAAAATGACAGTTACTTTCCCACAAAATGGCCAATTGGCTATCCAAATCAATATTATATATGCGACACAAACACCCAAAGACAAACCATAACAAAAACAAGAGGGGCCCAAAGGGTCCTGATTCGCTCACCTGAGTGCCACTGTCTCTAGAACATTCTATTTTTGGCTCTGCTGGCAGAGCGAAACGATTTTAGGTACTTTGAAAGGGAGTAACCTATTCTAAGTTTGAATCCAATTGGCCCAAGGGTTTAGGAGGAGTTCGGGTTTGAAGCAAATTTACATTTTTTTTTCTATTTTTAGCATTGGTGGCCATTTAGTTCACCGGAGCGGGATCGTTTAAACTATTTTGGTAGAGGGTCATTTATATTCCTACGAAGTTAGTATAAAATTGGTCCAAGGACACCTGAGGAGTTGTCGTTTGAAGGTTTTTTCTATGTTTAGTTCTGGCGGCCATCTTGTTTGTCAAAGCAAAACGATTTCAGCTATTTTGGTAGTGAGTCACCAAGGCAACATTCCTGTGAAGTTTTGAATCCAACTGGCCAAAGGGATTAGGAGTTTGAAGCAAATTTACGATGCTTTTTCTATTTTTTAGCTCTGACAGCCACTTTGTTCATCCGAGCAAAATCGATTCAACTATTTCGATAGAAGGTCATCTAAGCATTATTCCTATGCAGTTTGAATAAAATTGGCCCGAGGGTACAGGAAGAGTGGCCGTTTCAAGATTTTCTATTTTTAGCTCTGGCGGCCATCTTGTTTATCAGAGCGGAACGAATTGAGCTATTTTTGTAGGCAGTCACCTAGGCAACATTCCTGTGAAGTTTGACTCATATTGGCTCAAGGCTTTAGGAGGAGTTCGCGTTTGAAGCAGATTTACGATGATTTTCCTTTTTAGCTCTGGCGGCCATTTTGTTCATCAGAGATGAACTGTTTTAACTATTTTGGTAGAGGATTACATAAGCAACATTCCTATAAAGTTTGAATAAAATTGGGCCAAGGTACAGGAGGAGTTGTCGTTTGATTTTTTTTTTTAGCCCTGGCGGCCATCTTGTTCATCAGAGCGGAACGATTTAAGCTATTTTGGCAGGGAGTCACCTAGCCAACATTCCTGTGAAGTTTGAATGAAAATGAGCTAATGGTATAGGAGGAGTTGTCGTTTGAAGATTTTTTTCTATTTTTTAGCTCTGGCAGCCATCTTGTTCATCAGAGCGGAATGATTTTATCTATTTTGGTAGGGTGTCACCAAGTCAACATTTCTATGAAGTGTGGATCAAATTGGCCCAAGGGTTTAGGAGCAGATCGCATTTGAAGCAAATTTACGATGTTTTTCTATTTTTAGCACTGGTGGCCAATTTGTTTATCGTAGGTGAACTGTTTTAGCTATTTTGGTAGAGGGTCATCTAACCAACATTCCTATGCAGTTTGAATGAAATTAGTCAAAGAGTACAGGAGGAGTTGTCGTTTAAATATGTTTTCTATTTTTAGCTCAGGTGGCTATCTTGTTCATCCGAGCGGAACGATTTTAACTATTTTGGTAGGGAGTCACCTAGACAACATCCCTGTGAAGTTTGAATCATATTGGCCCAATGCTTTAGGAGGAGTTCGCGTTTGAAGCAAATTTACAATTTTTTTTTCTTTATTTTTCGCTCTGGCGGCCATTTTGTTCATCGGAGGTGAACTGTTTTAGTTATTTTGGTAGAGGGTTACCTAAGCAACATTCCTATGAAGCTGAATGAAATTGGACCAAGGGTACAGGAGGAAAGTTTGAAGATTTTTCTATTTTTAGCTCTGGCGGCCATCTTGTTCATCAGAGCGGAACAATTTTAACTATTTTGGTAGGGAGTCACCTAGCAAACATTCTTGTGAAGGTAGAATGAAATTGGACCAAGGGTACAGGAGGAGTTGTCGTTTGAAGATTTTTCCTATGTTTAGTTCTGGTGGCCATCTTGTGTATCAGAGCCAAACGATTTCAGCTATTTTGGTAGTGAGTCACCAAGGCAACATTCCTGTGAAGTTTGAATCCCATTGGGCCAAAGGATTAGGAGTTTGAAGCAAATTTACGATGCTTTTTCTATTTTTAGCTCTGGCAGCCATTTTGTTCATCCGAGCAAAATCGTTTCAACTACTTCGATAGAAGGTCATCTAAGCATTATTTCTATGCAGTTTGAATAAAATTGGCCCGAGTGTACAGGAAGAGTTGTCGTTTCAAGATTTTTCTATTTTTAGCTCTGGCGGCCATATTGTTTGTCAAACAAGAACGAATTGAGCTATTTTTGTAGGCAGTCACATAGGCAACATTTCTGTAAAGTTTGACTCATATTGGCTCAAGGCTTAAGGATTCAATGAGTCCTCTGTATCTCTAATTTCTCTCTAATTTCAGCCGTCTGCGAACGATCTTGTTTCTGGGTCAATGTCAGTGGAAAAATCAATGTACAGGGAGAATAAATGTAGGACATGAACAGTACCGTTATTTTATTTTATAAACAGAAATGGTCGTATATTTCAGTTTAAATTGTGAAAGATATTTACGAGTAATAATAAAAAGATAAAAAATGTTATATGCATTCTGAAAAGGAGTCTATATTCTACATTCGTTCCAAATTTCATCTAGATAGATGCATGTTTTTTTTTTTTTTTTTTTTTCGATTGTCAAACATTACGTACTTCCGAGTCCCGACAATCACTACCCGCTTTGATATTTTCCCTCATCGCTCGCTCTGTTAGAGAGCTTATCTTTGATTAGGTCGTGCAATGCGGGACTGGGTAGTTACTACCATCCATCCATTCGTCCGTCCGTCCGCCCGACCATCTATCTATCTATCTATCTATCTATCTATCTATCTATCTATCTATCTATCTATCTATCTATCTATCTATCTATCTATCCTGTTGAAACCTAACGTTGTGCTGTCGTACATATGGAACAACTACCGGTCGTAAAACGACATCAACGTAACGCTGATCCGTCAAAGATATATCACCAGGGGCGTTCTATGACCATAAGGTATGCCAGTCCAAAACATCAACCCACCGCCTCCAAATTGATCACGTTCAACTAAACAAATGTCACGATAACGTTCTACGTCACGCCTAACCAAACGTTGACGACCGTCAGCTCTGTACAACAAGTATCAGGACTCGTCAGAAAACATTACGTTACCCCACTGACGAAGGGGAAACAGGTTTGGCCTATGTTGTGTGAGCCACGCCATTCTAACTTGACGTTGTCGTGTTGTTAATGGCATAAAAACGTACGGACGACGAATACGTAAGGCAAACTCTCGAAGGCGATTCCTGACAGTATCTGCACTTATTCGATCGTTGTGCGTTCCTGGTGTCACCTGTGACGTCTCGACGGCTGTACGGAACCGATTACGAAGGTGGGTTAGACGGATGTATCTGTCCTGTCGACGTGTCGTGACGCGTGGACATCCACTTCTAGGCCTGTCATTTGTCGTTCCCATTTGACGTAGACGCTGGTACAAGCGGGTTATCGTCGATTTACTCACTTGGCAGTTCCTGGCGATGACAGCCTGAGACGTCTCACGTAGAAGTATTTGGACCGCTACGTTACGTTGATCTTGTGTCAAACGTACCATATTCCGTAGAGAAATTTAACCGGACTTTTGAAACCTAAACTACAGGTAACACAATATGCCAATATGATGAGGTTACTGTATACATTTAATGTACTGCACGAGGAAATGTTGAAAAAAAAAAAAAACGAATTGCCAAGTGGAGCGTTAAACTGTACAGATATCGCCCAAATGTTTTCTGCATAAGAAAGTTCAAAAATATGAAAGTAAATCGCAAAATGATTCTTCAGTCAACCTGATGGTTGCATGAAACTCTCTTGGCTTAAAAAGTTGCGTTTCTTTTTCGGTTCAGTATTAAATGGTATTGGATAGAAGCACTATTTACCCTTTTCCCATTCAAATGCCTTAGGGACAAAATTTGACCTTGCCGTAAAATAGGACAAAGTTAACCCAGGACCATCATTTATAAAAACTTTGTAGGGCTAGAGTACCTTTTGCTGTCTGATATGTTTCAAGGTTATCTGACTTACGATTTGTGGAGGAGAAGAGTTTGAAGGTTTTTTTCTTTTTTTACCGTAAATTATATGGGCATGTCGACCAGTTATATAAACTTTTGTTCTCCTGAAGCATAGATGTTCTAGATAAAAATATGTCTTTAATTGGTCCTGTGGTTTCTGAGAAGATGTTTGAAAGTGTGAGCAGACGACGACGCACAACGACGACAAACGACGGACAACATATTATCTTGTTAGCCTTCGGCTCAGGTGAGCTAAAATCTAAAAGTACATTCAATGTTTACTGTCAGAGGGTTTACCTATTGCCTGGCTACAAGATGGAGCCGCCGTCATCGCAGAGGGCACACAAGGTCATATAATATTCCAATAATCATTTTGAATTCAACCTTTGTTACAAAGGAAAGGCCTCAAAACAAGTAAAACTGTGTAAGGAGTTATTTCCCACAAAAGAATAACTTGTACACTTAAGCGAAAGGTGAAGCTCAAAGTCGATAGGGCAGGGACAGGATGGTATTGAAAATATATGTATGTGAATTTAACAACTGAGCCATGTTCGGATTGGCATTAACAAAGGAAATATGCAGGATGGTAAAAATTAGCGCTTTAACAAAGTTAACAGCTCTAACAGACAACACAATAAGAAATAGAAAAATTAGATGAGCATAAGAAACATTAACAGCACGGACAACCCCGGGCATGCAACGGTTTCTTCAATTGAGGATCGTTTCCAGCTAACCTGAATTCATTTTGTAGACTGTTCCTAACCCGGGCCACCTTATACCGGAAAGACCTTAGCCAAAATCTTGTTATATTTACCTTTGACTGTATCACTTACAAGTATCCGGCCTCTGAACACTAGGAAGAAAATGCCACTCAGGAAAGGCCGCTACCTCAGAACGCAGCCGTCTCAAGTCACCTATAGAAAGTGACACGGATGCACACACAAAAACAGACGAAACACAATCCAGGGCACAAACTCAAATAACAAATAAGACAAATAATAAATAAGACACTGCAAAAGAACGACCGCCTTGGGACGGTCAGTAGTAAAACTACTTGGGGGGAGAGGGTCTTCAACTCCGGAGTTTATTTGATTTCAACCCTCACCCTCAGTTCCAGCTCCGAGTCTTATCTGCTACAAACCTTATCGATTTGTGACCACCACAAGTCGAGGTATTAAGGATTACGTACCTGTACCACTAACCCCACCCCACCCCACCCCCAAACATTCCGGGAACACCCTGGACAAATCAAATTAAAAAATGGACCCCTAAGAAGTGAAACAATGGTAAATATAAAATAATCTTTTAGAATTGCACTTTAAATTACATCTGATACAAATTTTATTAATTTCTGACTACCACAAGTCGAGAAATTAAGGATAACGCACCACTATCCCACACATTCCGAACACAATCCGGGAACATCCCGGACCAATCAAATTTAAAAAAATGGGCCCCTAAATGTAATAACTGAAAAATATTTTAAATAATCTCTTAGAATGGAGCGTGATAGCTCAGTGGTTAGTGCACTTGCCTCTGATGCTAGAGGTCCCAGGTTCGATCCCCGGCAGCGGCGAAAAAATGTCGGTGTCCGAACACGCTCCATTGGCATCATTTGCAGGGATGAATGTCATAAAGTGCACCGTCCTTCGGATCGGGACGTTAACTGGAGCCCCCCCCCCCCCCACCCCCACCCTTGTGCAGGGAGAACCATCCGTTAAAGAACCCTACCGTAATTACATGATAATTACTGTGTAGGCTTTCATCCTGCAAAATCTGGAGTGTATGTAATGTACACCTGCTGTAATGGTCAAATGTTGCCGACGCAGTATCAGTAGAAAGAAAGAAAGAAAGAAAGAAAAGAAGGAATGGATCTTCAAATTTCATCTGATACACATTTTATCAAATTCTGACCACCCAAATCGAGATATTAGGGATAACGCACCATCAACACTACACATGCACATTTTTTTTTCGGCAGTGGCTAGAGTATCTCTAGTCTCGGAGGCTAGAGATACGGATCCGTATCTCTAGTCTCCGAGGCTAGGGCTACGGATCTGTATCCCTAGCATTTTCCAATAGGCCTGGCTAGAGGTACAGTTTGAAAAGACTGATAATTGTTTCAAGCAGAGATACCATTGCTGTTTTGACGCAATTTGCAAAGTAGCATAACTCTACTAAGGTGAAAGGTGGAAAAAGTAATATGAATTCTGAAATGGGACAGGACCAATGGCAGTCCTATGGTGTATTATTATTGTTGTTATTATTATTAGGGTTATATTTTGTATTTGATTATCATTTTTTCGACCTGTCATGTTAGCCTATGGATGAGTCAAATATATCAGAATAAAAGTTGAATTTTGAATGCCATATCACCTTTAATTTTTTGCATCATATGAATTATATTTGCGCCACCCATAGTTTCCGGCCAGCACCAAACGGGGAGATACGATTGGGTCTTGCTGCAAAGTACTGATGAAACTAATTCCAAGAGTTATTTACATGTATCTTAGCGGATTGGGTTGCCATATTTTGAAATTTTAAATTTTGAAAGTCTAGCTTCTTTGGACATCTCCTTCCTGATGCCCGGGGCTTCCGTGGAGTTTGGGCCATGTTTGCTGATATTGGCTCGGTGGGTGGGGGCGCCTATAAGTCCGCGGGTGGTCGGTTTCTTGCCTGATGCCTCCAGTTGACCTGTCTCATGAGCTACGTCGGTCGGTGTGTGCTCGGCGGGGATGCGCTGTGTTTGTCGGGTCTTGTCCGTCATCCGTTTCGGTTTCAAAACTTTGGGGTTGAGACACACTGATGAAGATTAACAATCAGAAAGGCCTCTGTGTCACTAAATTGCAACCACTAGGACGTTATTTCTGCTGGTGGATGGTTCGTTCGTCCCCGGGGGTATCATCAGCTCAGTATCAGTTCCTTAGTACTGAGGTTTATACTGCGGTGTTGACGTCAGTACTCATGTACCGATTTAAATAACTATATTAAATCTTTTTTTTTTTTGGCAGTAAAAATTTCTTATTTTTCTAAGACTAAGACTGACTGACTCACTGATGAAGATTAAATATCAGAAAGGTCTCTGTGTCACTAAATTTGGTATAGTTACGCCTTAATTACAGCCATTTGCCAGCCATTTTTTTTTCTTTTTCTTTTTTATTCTTATTTCTTTATTCTTTTCGTTTCTTTATCTTCATTTTTTTTTCTATATCATATTTTCTTTTCTTTACCTTTTTTTCATTTAATATCATTGTTAAATTAGCCAACCCAAGAGAAAATTGGTACTTATAATTGAAGGGGTCAGTGCAACAAGGGACCTAAGTCCACTTTTCATAGTTTTGAGAAAAACACGATTTTAGTGAATTTTCCACTTGGTGGATATTGGGTTGATCTTTTTCATTCTAATATTATATTTGGACTAGCATATGCAAAAAATGCAAGTGTAGATTCATTAAAGCCTTTTATGCGCTTTTTATAGCGATAAATGCTGTTTTTGGTAAATCTATTTATGCAAAAAGGGACCTAACTCCACATGGATTTAGGACCGTTGTTGCATTGAAACATTGAAAAACGCAGTTTTTGCACCATATTATGGTCATATATGGCACAAGACCACTACTTGAGTAATAAAGTCAGTTTTATTGTTCTATCCTTAAGCTATATCAGAAAATAAGCAGTGAAATGGTATGTTTGCCATTTTTGTGTGTTTTGGTGAGGCTGTAGGTCCTCGTCAAGACATTTAAGGTCACTTTAGAGATGGTAGATGATCTAGTGGACCTCTGTCAAATGTCGACATGGAGCACTCTGATAGGAGTATATCTACTTTGTTGTATGTGGTAGTACTGCAGATGAGCTCTTCTATACAACAAGGAGCACTGAAAGGAGTATATCTACTTTGTTTTGTGTGATAGTACTACAGAGGAGCACTTCTATATGACAAGGAGCACTGATTGGAGTATATCTACTTAGTTATGTGTGGTAGTACTGCAGACGAGCTCTTCTATACGACAAGGGGCACTGATAGGAGTGTTCCTACTTTGTTATGTGTGGCAGAACTACAGAGGACCTCTCCTTTACGACATGGAGCACTGACAGGAGTGTATCTACTTTATTGTTTGTGGTAGTACTGCAGAGGAGCTCTTCTATACAACAAGGAGCACTGATAGGAGTATATCCACTTTGTTTTGTGTGATAGCACTACAGAGGAGCTTTTCTATACGACAAGGAGCACTGATAGGAGTTATTAGGCCCCCGCCCATAGGGGCTTGAAGAAATATATGGGCTGCATGATGCTTCCACGCAGAGCGGAATCCGGCCCGCACACTAGTACTGGTAAACCGCTTAGAGGATCTAAGCCTGTCCAGGAACCGCGGTGCGAGGCGGACCGTCCATGCTAACAAAACCCTATTGGTTTCATTGGGCGACAGGGCTTAAGATGTCATTTCATCTCAATGTCGGGTAAAAGTCCCACAAAATTGGAAGCAACGTCTCCAAAATGACCTTTACAGTGTTGACGGGGACGTTAAACCTCAAATCAAACAAACAAACCGATAGGAGTTATATCTACTTAGTTATGTGTGGTAGTACTGCAGAGGAGCTCTTCTATTCAACAAGGAGCACTGATAGGAATATATATATATACTTTGTTGTATGTGGTTGTACTGCAGTGGAGCTCTTCTATACGAACATGAGCACTGATAGGAGTGTATCTACATTTGTACTTTGTTGTATGTGGTAATACTGCAGAGGAGCACTTCTATATGACAATGAGCACTGATAGGGGTATATATACTTTGTTGTGTGTAATAGTACTACAAAGGAGCTCTTCTATATCTATCTACAGATGACCTCTTCTATATGACAAGGGGCACTGATAGGAGTATATCTACTTTGTTATGTGTGGTAGTACTGCAGAGGAGCACTTCTATATGACATGGAGCACTGATAGGAGTATATCTACTTTGTTATGTGTGGTAGTACTGCAGACGAGCTCTTCTATACGACAAGGGGCACTGATAGGAGTATACCTACTTTGTTATGTGTGGTAGAACTACAGAGGACCTCTTCTATATGACATGGAGCACTGATAGGAGTATATCTACTTTGTTATGTGTGGTAGTACTGCAGACGAGCTCTTCTATACGACAAGGGGCACTGATAGGAGTATACCTACTTTGTTATGTGTGGTAGAACTACAGAGGACCTCTTCTATATGACATGGAGCACTGATAGGAGTATATCTACTTTGTTATGTGTGGTAGAACTACAGAGGAGCTCTTCTATATGACATGGAGCACTGATAGGAGTATATCTACTTTATTATGTGTGGTAGTACTGCATAGGAGCTCTTCTATACGACAAGGGGCACTGATAGGAGTATATTTACTTTATTATGTGTGGTAGTACTACAGAGGAGCTCTTCTATACGACAAGGAACACTGGTAGGAGTATATCTACTTTGTTATGTGTGGTAGTACTGCAGAGGAGCTCTTCTATACGACAGCCACTGATAGGAATATATATACTTTGTTGTATGTGGAAGTACTGCGGTGGAGCTTTTCTATACGAACATGAGCATTTCTATTCAACAGGCACTGATAGGAATATATTTACTTTGTTGTATGTGGTAGTACTGCAGTGGAGCTCTTCTATACCGAACTATGTTTGTGCAACAAAAGTCCCAACTCCATGAAAACATGAGTGTTTATTTTTTTATTTCTCGCTGACAACAACGCATAACTAGAGGATATTTTAGTCATTACCTTAGTAAGGCACATATCCTTCTAGAAAACAATAAAATTCACATTCACTAATGTGTTTTACTCACCTTATTCTTAAAAAAACAACCGCTCTTGAACTTCTGTGATCCAAGGCTCACATGACATTTGTTTGTGCAACAAAGGTCCTAAATCCATGGGTGGAGTTAGGCCCCTTGTGCAATTTTTTTGAAAGCTGTTTTACCTCCTAAATAGAAGAATACCGTTATGTAGGGGACTTAATCTGGTGGGAAAAAGTATCTTTTAAATCACAAAGGGCCTATCTCCATTTTTACCAAAAATGGATTTAGGTCCCTTGTTGCACTGACCCCTTCAATTGAGCAAAGGTTAAGGAGAGCTTGCTCGAAAAAAATAAATACCATCTACGAATTTTAATGGCTGTAAAAATGACAATTTTAAGTTCAATTGAAATATTTTGATTTTTGCTCAATCAGAATTTGCTCAAAACATCATTTGATTACCAACAATCTGTTTTAGAGCTAATATTAGAAAAATGTGCATCCCTGTAAATCCGTGTTTTACATGATAAATTTTGGATGCGAGGCGGTATGGTGAAGTAAGAATAACGGATCAGATCACCTTTTTCTCGCATGTTGGCTGTCATTTTTCATAACTTAAAATAAACATAAAGACAGAGACACAGATCGAATGCGCATACGGACAGGCTGGTCAGCGCCCTTGCTTTCTCTTTATATAAAAATAATATATTTAGATCAAATACGCAATAATGCAGTATGATCACTACATTTTTGCTTCCTCTAGTACATGTATATGCGACAAACAAATGCGCAGATCAGATACACGTCAGCACAGGCTGATCGTAAATTCTAGCTTCTGTCCAACAACAAGCACATTGCTAGCGAGAAGAATGTAATTGAGTCGCGTCATGAGAAAACCGTTGTTTGCATATACGAAAACAAAGGCACAGATCAGCTGCGCAGTTGCTGCGCAGCTGATCAGGGCCTTTGTTTTCGCTCGATGGATGGTACAATGTCTCTACTTCCTATCTATATCCGAAATTTCAAAGCTCTAGCCATCTTCTGTGGCTGTATAGCCTGGTTTGCGTCGGGCTAGGTCGGTTGGAAACCCCGAAGACAGGTTTTGTCGTGACGCGACTAGTTTCTTAGTATGCGAAAAAAGCAAACGCGCAGATCAGATACGCATCTGCGCAGGCTGAACAGCGCCTAAGGTTTTAGTTTTCACTCGCTGCCAAGATAGTTTATATCCGAAATATATAAAAACAAAACCCGAAATATATAAAAACAAACTAGTAGTCTACAGTTGCATGCATTACGGAAGCAACCTTGTACAAAAATGACGCTATCATTTCACTGTATCTCTAGTCTAGGAGGCTAGAGCGTATCTCTAGTCTCGGAGGCGCTAAAACAGCAATGGTATCTCTGTTGGAAACAATTATCAGTCTTTTCAAACTGTACCTCTAGCCAGGCCTATTGGAAAATGCTAGGGATACAGATCCGTATCCCTAGCCTCCGAGACTAGAGATACGGATCCGTATCTCTAGCCTCCGCGACTAGAGATACGGATCCGTATCTCTAGCCACTGCCTTTTTTGTAAGCATTCACTTGTACCATTTCGGCAACTCGTGATACTTAAAAAGTTGCCCTCTTTCGACCTGTGGATGGAATATGGTAGTATATTTTATTCGCTAAAGCAACACAGTTTCTTGTTGTGAAGGGCATAGTCTTCGATAAAATTTTCCCTATTTGCTGCATGCAATCAGTTATGGCGATGACAAATTACATTAAAGCTACAGATTTGACTTGTATCTGAAGGTGACATAGGGGAGATTCGCCACTAGTCTAGTTCGTACACTACCCTTCCATCAGATGAAGGATAAAGAAGCATTTAACGTCGCATATCAGAAACAAATAGCATTGGCTCTGCAGAGCTTTTATTGAGACTAAGTATCATCAAACAAATACATGCCTTCATTTAACCGAGGTACCGTCTCCATTAGTCCAACAAGTTAGACATACGCATGCACTCATTTATAGATTAGCTGAGGTTCAAGCCTCACTCAGGCCACAGGTGAGACACTCAAGTTCTGCAACTGAAGGTCAAGTGGTTTTCTCTAGGTATTCCGGTTTTCACCTGTCTCTGCTTAACAATCGGCTCGAAATAAGTGAAATAATCTTGATAGGACTGTAAAACAAAACAAAAAAAAACAACACTGGAATCTCAAGACAACCAGATGTATTGATCTTTTATTTATTTTTAAAAAGGATATCCTAAGATAAATATAAAGGCAAATATCTGCTAGACTGATATGGAATAATGGTATGGCAAGCCATTTTACTATTTGAACTATAAATCAGATATTTAATATGTCAAATATCTCCTATAAGATATGGGATATCTAATATAATATATTAGATATATAAATGAGATATTTCATATGGCAGTTAAGATATTTTTATATAACATATGAGATAATTAAATTGCTATATTTGACAGCTTATATAGCATACACGATAACTTAATTGACATATAAAATATCTAATATGACTTATAAGATACATCTTAATCAATAAATAAAGATATCTGATTTATTCAAATGTATAAGATATCTTATATATCAGATATCTTATATACTAAATAAGATAAATAATTTGTCAGATATCTAATATAGGAACTAAGATATCTTACATACCATAATAGATATCTGATATATTTTAATAAATCTGATATTATTCATTGATTTAGATATCTTACATGTTAAAATAGTTATGTTATTTATCAATTAATTTATTGTATATGCTATATTAGATATATAATATTACATATAAGAAATCTCATTTTCATTTGCAAATAAGATATCTAACAACATATTATATATTTTATTTAACATATAAGGTATCTGATATATTATGTTAGATATCTTTTATCCTATATCAGATATCTTATTCTGATTTCTATATATCTAATATATAATATATCTTACATTTTCAACAAACTGAATTTTATGGAGTCTCACTATACACTTCAGTTTATATAAGATATCTGATTTACCATATAAAATGTATAAAGTGTTTTTACATATAAGACATCTGATATGTAAGATAACTAATATATTAAATAAGATATCTTATAATCTAGACCTTATCAGATATCGTATATATATAGGGAATAAGAGAGCTAATGTATTGTTCCATATTTGATATCTGATTTAGCATATACGCTATATGATTTGACAAATCGGTTATGTTATGTTGTTTTTAAGATATCTTATATGGGATTATATGATACCCTGTTTATTAAAAAAGATATCTCATTTATTCAGTCAAATAAGATATCTGATGTAGTATAGTAGATATATTATTTAGCATATCAGATATCTATATGAACATATAAATACCATATTTAATAAGTAAGATATCTCATGTGGTTTATAAGATATCTGATATGTTGAATTAAATGAGATAACATATTTTATCAGATACCTTATATAGGATATAAGATATCTTATATATGATATAAGATATCTTATATACTAATTTAGATATCTTATATTCTGTATTAGATATCTTATATTCCATACAAGATATCTTTTGTCCTACCTTATATCCTATATAAGATATCTATTTTGCATAATAAATAGTAAAATCCATACAAGATATCTTTTTGCATAATAAATAGTAAAATGGCTTGCCATATAAGAGATGGCAATAATTAGGAATATAGCACTACTCTATATGACATCTTTTGGGACTTAATGTCTGTCTAGATGATCATGATGAAATAAAATGACCATTATGTCAGTTAAAATATACATGGTGAATGTTATTTCAATGCAGCAGCTTAAAGAAGGTCAAGGTCATTCAAAAAACATAGTTGGTATAAAATTGATCCATTTTAGAAGGGCATAAAATATAGCATAAAAAATAGGTCTTTTTTAGAATGTTGAATTTGTAGGTGATTAGGGAGACAATAGACATAACACAAACCATGACGGCGAATTGCACCAAAATAAAGTGACCGTGCATGTTAGTCAACATGCAAGGATCAAACATGAAACAGGTTAATTTTTTACCAATCAGACAACTCCTAAATTAATTGAAATTGAATAGTTCTACAAAACAGAAAGTGGAAAATAAGAAAAAAAAGAAAGATAAGAAAACACAACTGGTTGAGCGCATAATAACTGTGTCTGTTGGTGAACTGTCCTCAAAATCAATTACCGTGATATGAGTAAGTGAGTGTTTGAGTTTTATGTCCCACCAACAGGCTGTCAGCTAATGTCATATGGAGACGGGACCTCGGTTTAAGGACTCATCCGAAAGTCTGGAGAAGCCCGGGATCGATCCTGCGACCCCTGGTTTACAAGTCAAGTAGTGTAACCACTACACCACAGAGACTTCTACCATGATATGAGAGCAACCCTGTGGATACTGTATTTACCCTAAATATTCAGACACCTCAACTCTTTACAATACTTGTTCTAAAATTTGAATAAGTACAGTTAACTACCTGCCTGCAAGATGATCTTGTGTCTAAAAATAGCTGGATGAATGGCAAACCAAGTAGACCAAGATGAGAAGCCGCATCCTGCAGCATCTCATCTAGGTCTACACTGTTTGCTCAGGCCTGTCTGTCAGAGTACATAAGGTAAATATTGTACTCGTTAGAACCACCTCAAGGTGGTGGTTCTAATGAGTGCTCACAACCTATGTTTGCTGCAGAAATAAGAAAAATATCACAAATTTTCACCTTAAAATATCAGTTACGGATGGTTCTAATACTGGTCACCCGTATAGCTAATAGTAAGGGCTAGTGATATATTGAGCGATAAATAACTGAGCATAAGAGCGCGATGCAAAGAGCCGCCTTTTTATCCCGATTCATGATGTCAGTCATTGTAACCTTGACGTAAGATGGTGTAACGTGGTTTTCTTGCCCATATCAGATTTGTTATGAAAACAGGTAAAGGCAATATGTAATACATTCAGTTATATTGGCAGCTAGGATTCCTTTAAACATGGGCGGATGATAGATAAAATCTGAAGGAAAGAAACATTTTTGTTGACTTTCAGTGTGTTAGAATCAAAATAGATCAGCTCTGGTGCCATGATTTAATGAGTGATAAATGACTGTTTGCCAGTCAGCAGTTGTAAGTAGAAAATCACTCATGCTACAGGCTCATGATTTGATCTACTTTACTTCGGATTATTAGCTTGCTTATTATAGTAAAAGTAAATTTAGGCCACTGCGAGAACTCGTTTTAGGTTTTCTAATGAAACATCAATGTTCTATGTGTGATGCGTTGTGCCACATCAGCTATGTTACACAAAAATAAGCAGCAATGTACAATAACTTCCGGAGCTCAGCAATTCCCACAACACACATGTTTGCAGCATGCGAAGACTAAGATCGGTCTTTCTACGGTCATTCTCTCCCTTCCGCTGATTCAAGAAGGGCAGTAGTCAGATTCTGGCGAAAGAATGTACACTGTACTGGTTAACCCCTTACCTATAAGCCTGTCCAGGAAAGTGTGGATAGGTAAACTGACCAGCTCAAAAATGACCTTAATAGTGTTGACTGGGCCATTAAACTCCAATACAACCAAACAAACAAACAAAACCAAGATCAGTCTGCACACCTGCTCAGTCTGATAAAAGTCCCAACAGGCCCCTTTACAAGATAACTAGGTTCCCAGCCATCCACAGAGTGCACAGCAGAGACTCAGACCCAGATCTGTCAGCCCAGTCTGATGCACAAGGTGATCCGAGTCATAGATGTCAATTATCAACATAATATAATGATGTCTCTCATTTAAGAAATAGATCGTCTCTAGCAGTGATTTATTGAGTAATAGATTACTGTTTGGAGGTCAGTTGTAAATAATTGAAGAATATTTTTCCTTATTTTTTCAATATAAACCTATGTTGTGGTTATTTATTAGAATGGCCTCAGCAAAGCAGTACCGTACTAATGAATACCTACAACATAGGTTTTGATGGAGAATTAACAAAAACTATCCTTCAGTCACCACAAAATGCCCACCTTATCATTATGTCTCGGAAAAATTTTTTTCGGAGAGACATATTGTTTTTCCCCCGGGCGTCTGTCTGTCACACATTCGTGTCCGCTCTATAACTTGAAAATCGTTCGAGATATCTTCATGAAACTTCATACAAATATTAATCAGCATTAGACGACGTGCAGTGCGCAAAAACTATAACTCTCGCATTTATACTTTTTGAATTATCTCCCTTGGAAGTTTGTCGGTATGTATATATGTATGGGCAAATCGTGTCTGGTCAATAACTTTCTTATTTTCAGATGGATTTTAAAATTACTTGGCAGAAATATTAACAACCATGAGACGATGTGTGGTGCACATGAGGCAGGTCGGTACCTCAAAGGTCAAGGTCATACTTAGAGGTCAAAGGTGAAAAAGGGGCCTTTTTTCGTGTTTGGTCAATAACTTTCTTATTTTGAGATGGATTTCAAAATTACTTGGCAGAAATATTAACAACCATGAGACGATGTGTGGTGCGCATGAGGTGGGTTGGTACCTCAAAGGTCAAGGTCATACTTAGAGGTCAAAGGTAAAAAAGGGGTCTTTTTTCGTGTTTGGTCAATAACTTTCTCATTTTGAGATGGATTTTAAAATCACTCGGCAGAAATGTTAACCAATATAAGACAATGTGTTGTGTGCATGACCCAGGTTGATACCTCAAAGGTCAAGGTCATACTTAGAGGTCAAAGGTAAAAAAGGGGCCTTTTTTGTAGGTTTTGTCAATAACTTGCTTATTTTTAGACAGAATTTGAAGTTACTTGGCAAAAATGTTAACTATCATGAGACCATGTGTTGCATGCATAATTCAGTTTGGTACCTCAAATGTCAAGGTCATACATAGAGGTCAAATGTAAAAAAAGGGGCCTTTTTTGGTGTTTGGTCAATAACTTTCTTATTTTTAGATGGATTTTGTAATTGCTTGGCAGAAATGTTAACCACCATGAGATGATTTGTTGCACGCATGACTCTGTTTGGTACCTGAAAGGTCAAGGTCATACATAGAGGTTAAAGGTAAAAAAGGGGCCTTTTTTGTGTTCTGTCAATAACTTTCTTATTTTTAGATGGAATTTTGAAATTATTTGGCAGAAATGTTAACCACCATGAGACCATGTGTTGCGTGCATGACCCAAGTTGGTACCTCGAATGTCAAGGTCGTACTAAGAGGTCAAAGGACAAAAAGGGGCCTTTTTAGTGTTCAGTCAATAATTTTCTTATTCCTGGATAGATTGTGAAATTTCTTTGGCAGAAATGTTAACCATCATGAGACGATGTGGTGCACACTAGACCCAGGTCGGTACCTCCAAGACCAAGGTCATACTAAGAGGTCAGAGGTAAAAAAAAAAGTTTTTTTTGTGTCCAGTCATTAACTTTTTTTTTATTTCTGGATGGACTTTATAAAGTAACCATGCAGAAATGTTCACCGTCATTAGACCATGAGTCATGTGCAAGACCACGGTCCATACCTCCAATGTCAAGGTCATACCTAGAGGTCAAAGGTAAAAAAATGGACAGTCAATAACTTCCTTATTCTTTGATGGATTAAGAAATTACTTGGCACTTTACATAGAGTAAACTGGGGTTTACAGGGGTATACATTATTTTTCTTACTTCTGTTCCTCAACTTAGGTTGTGGGTACTCTTAGATGCCTCCATGAGGCGGTTCTAACAAGTACCCTTAACCTATGTTGGGGAAACAATAAGAAAAATATCATAAATTTTCCTAAGAAACATTATGAAAACACGCTTATACAAATACATTGTAAACTTTACTGCCAAAACAACTAAAATTTTAAGATGAAAAATTGTGGCGGTTCTAATGAGTACCCACAATCTATATTTTGAGCAGAAATAAGAAAAATAAGGTTTACCCCTATAAACCCTAATTTTACTATATAAAAGAAGGGTTCAAGGGGGTTAAACTGATATAAGCATGTTTTCAAGATGATCACCCTATTGGAGATATGATGGAAAACACTATATTGCACATATGTGTTATTACTGTTCCTAGACAGGTTGTGGGTACTCATTAGAACTGCCTCCATGAGGCAGTTCTAATGAGTACCCTCAACCTCTGTTTGGAGTGAAAATAAGAAAAATATCACAAATTTTCTTCAGAAAATTTCCCTTTCAGAGATATGAAAGAAAACACAAAATCGCACAGATGTGTTAGCATAATGTTTAATTTTAGGCGTGTGAGACATTCCGAATAGAGACAGACAGTTTTGGTGATATAAAAGTACCAGCAGATAAGTATTATGGAGCCAACACGGCAAGATCTCTTACTAACTTTGATATTGGAGGACCTAGGGAGCGCATGCCGGTAAGATGATACACTATTACATGTAACTGTTAGCCTGCTGAATAAATCTATTTAACCACACCCATGGCAGACTATCAGCCAATCAAATTACTCAAAACGATGTTTTAGTTCATTTCACAAACTGCATGACAAACTGTGTAGACCCAGATCAGATAGCTTCCTCTGATGCCATCTGATCTGGATCTACACTGTTTGCAAAGATTGGGGGTGTCCTGAACAGCAGGTTAAGGGTTAACCCTTATCTTGCTGTTCACGGCAACCCCTATCTTTGCAAACAGTGTAGATCCAGATCAGATGGCTTCTGAAGAAGCCATCTGATCAGGATCTACACTGTTTGGCATTCATTTTATGAATTTGTAGCAATAAAATACATCAAGTAATTTGATTGGTTGATAGACAGAAATGGGTGTGGATTAAATGAATATTCAGCAAGATAAGGGTTAATAAAGCAGTAATGTGAGCAAGAATTATGCAACATGAACATTCAGTTTTATGCAAGCTAATGCCTTGTTAGACAATAGTTTTAATTAAATTCCAAATGCCAAGAAAATAATTATTTAACATTACACGAATTCATGAATTAAGTTTATTTGTGAAAAGGCAGCAAGAATTTTTTATTATAGACCTACAAAAAGTACATATCAAAGTCTATTACCAGCTTTCTGATACAAAAAGCAACAACTCAAGAATCATGCAACTAGCATGTTCTGAATCCGTACCACCAGCCTCAAGGTCTCTCTCAGAACCAGTATTTACAGTAATGTTAGAAAGCAACCACTTGCAACAAGTAAACATAGTGAACAAATGAGACGGTTCTAAAGAGCCCCCACAATCTATGTTTGAAGCAGCTATTAAAATAACAATCTTGCACCAGAAAGGCATCATTTTCACAACTATGAAAGAAACCACTACACCACAGGGGTGTAGGCTACTAGACCAAACATTTGAGTACTCCTAAAGCCACTTAGAAGGTCTAGAAGCCTCTGTGGTGTAGTGGTTACGCTACTCGCCTTGTAAACCTGGGGTCGCAGGATCAATCCTGGGCTTCTCCAGACTTACGGATGAGTCCTTAAACCGAGGTCCCATCTCTGTATGACCTTAGCTGTTGGTCGGACGTAAAACTCAAACACTCACTCCCTCTTAGAAGGTCTAAGCCTGCATAGGCAAAGTGGTGTGAGGTTGACTGTCCCTGCCTGTAAACCCTGGCAGTTTGTTTGGGCAGTAGGGCTTAGGTGTCATTTCCTCATCAGGTAAACTGCAGAAGAGGTTTCTCACTATTTTTTCTTGGTTGGCTGATTGTAAATTTGGCTGATCACCTATACAAACACATTGTAAACTTTACTGCCGAAAAAAATGAAAATTTCAAGATAAAATATTGTGATATGTTTCTTATTTCTGCTCAAAATATATTTTAGAGCAGAAATAAGAAAATTAAGGTTTACAAGGGTAAACCCCTGTTTTACTATATAAAAGTGGGGTTCAAGGGGTCCAAAATAATATAGGCGTGTTTTTGTGATGCATCACAAAAACATGCCTATATGATTTTGACCCCTTTAAACCCCATTTTTACATAGTAAAACTGTGGTTTACAGAGGTAGACTTTATTTTTCTAATTCCTGCTCAAATCATAGATTGTGGGTACCTGTTAGAACTACTCACTGAGGCAGTTTTAACTAGAACGCACAATCTATGCTTTGTATAGAAATATAAAAAATATCATCGGGGCTTGAAGAAATATATGGGCTGCATGATGCTTCCACGCAGAGCTTAAACCAACTCGCACACAAGTACTGGTAAACCATTTAGAGGATCTAAGCCTGCCCAGGCAAAGCGGTGCAAGTCAGCCCGTCCATGCTTATAAACCCCTGGGCCACAGGGCTTGAGATGTCATTTCATCTCAGTGTTGGGTAAAGTCCCACAAAATTGGAAGCAACGTCTCCAAAATGACCTTTACAGTGTTGACGGAGACGTTAAACCACAAATCAAACAAACAAATCTTATCTGAAAATTTTTGTTTTTCGGTGATAAAATACTGAATACATGTATATTTGAATAGATTTGTTTTCTTAATGTATTGTAATGTTACAACTACCTAAATGAGACAGTAACAGTTACCCATAATATATGTCTATGATTTTAAGAAAGAGAAAGGAAAATAATGTATACCTCTGTTAACCCCACTTTCCTGTATATACATGTATAATGGGTTTTGCAGGGGTCTTTATCTCACAGACTTGTTTACATGATGGCCTTCACACATTTTTGCTTATCTTGGACACCTATCACTTATATCCTATGGGAACACTATAACTGGTTACTATAATCAATGTGAAACTATTAATATACAGTAAAATTCCTATATTAAGACCACCTTTGGAACTATTCAAAAGTGGTTTTTAAGACCACTTTTGAACAGTCCCAAAGCTGGTCTCTGAGGAGAGGACACTGTGTGCAGAAAACACAAAGAAAGAACTTAAACCAACTAAATAAGCTTCTGAAAGCAGAATTAGTCTTAATTTTAGGTGGTCTTAATAGCAGAATTTCACGGTACTAAAATCGGTAGCTGGCCTTGACACCCAGAGGAAACCCTAACCAGACAGCTTCTGAATTGAGTCAAACTGTGTCTGTTAACATAATCAGAGAAGGTCATCAAATGACTTAAATCAACCGAAAAATAAAATGATCCTGATGATAAAGTATGTTGTTGGTTGTTTTGTCTGTTATCCACCCAGTATCTTTTGAAACAGAGATTTTGGTTGAATACTATGTTCTCATTCATTTCAATTTTCAGATGCCCGTCATTAAAGCGCTAGCAATATTGAAGTACTGTGCTGCCGAGGTCAATAAGAGCTATGACCTTCAGAAAGATATTGCAGATGCCATCAAGCAAGCTGCTGAAGAGGTTTGTCACTGTTTTTAGCTCACCTGGGCTGAAGGCTCCAGGGGAGCTTATAGTATAGTGGGTCGTCTGTCGTCCGTCCGTCATCCGTCCACACTTGTGAGCAGCTATATCTCTGTATCCTGCAGGCTGATCTCAATCATTTCTCACCTGTAGCATGCCTCTGGTGGGGCATTGATGACATAAACTTTTTTTTGAAATCGCTCAAAAACTTTGGTTCCTATGGCAACCACAAGGTCCCATAGACTTACTATGGGAAAATGCTTGTCATCACCGTGGCGCCTTCAGTTTTGATCGGATCTTTCTGAAACTTATATGTAAGGTGACCGGGGATAAAAACTCGGATGAGTTCGAAAACTGGCCAAGTCGGCCCATTTATCATAGAGTTACGTCCCTTTGATTGCTAAAAATGCCCATTTTCGACCTTGTCATACCGTAGCCCCTTCAGTTTTGATTGGATCTTTCTGAAACTTATATGTAATGTGGCTGGGGATAAAACCTCGGATGAGTTCGAAAACCAGCCAAGTCCGCCGATTTATCATAGAGTTATGTCCCTTTGATTGCTGAAAATGCCAATTTTTTACCTTGTCATCACCGTAGCCCCTTCAGTTTTGATCAGATCTTTCTGAAACTTGTATGTAAGGTGGCTGTGGATAAAATCTGGGATGAGTTCGAAAACCGACCAAGTCGGCCCTTTTATCATAGAGTAACGTCCCTTTGATTGCTGAAAATGCTGATTTTTGACCTTGTCATCACTGTAGCCCTTTCAGTTTTGATCGAATCTTTCTGAAACTTATATGTAAAGTGGCTGGGGATAAAATATCGGATGAGTTCGAAGACCAGCCAAGTTGGTCCATTTATCACAGAGTAACATCCCTTTGATTGCTGAAAGTGCCGATTTTTGACCTTGTCATCACCGTAGCCCTTTCAGTTTTGATCAGATCTTTCTGAAACTTATATGCAAGGTGGCTGTGGATAAAGCCTCGGATGAATTCGCATACCGGCAAACTGGCCTATTTATCATAGAGTTAGGTCCCTTTGATTGCTGAAAATGTTGATTTTTGACCTTGTCAACACTGTAGCCCCTTCAGTTTTGATCGGATCTTTCTGAAACTTATATGTAAGGTGGCTTGGGATAAAATCTTGGATGAGTTCGAAAACAGGCCAAGTCAGCCCATTTATCGTAGAGTTCTGTCCCTTTGATGGCTGAAAATGTTGATTTTTGACCTTGTCATTACCGTAGCCCCTTCAGTTTTGATCAGATTTTTCTGAAACTTATATGTAAGGTGGCTGGGGATGAAACCTCGGATGAGTTCGAAAACTGGCCAAGTCGGCTCATTTATTTTAGAGTAACATCCCTTTGATTGCTAAAAATGCCAAATTTTGACCTTGTCATCACCGTAGCCCCTTCAGTTTTGATCGGATCTTTCTGAAACTTATATGTGAGGTGGCTGGGAATAAAATCTTGGATGAGTTTGAATACTGGCCAAGTCTGATAGGATCTTTCTGAAACTTACATGTAAGGTGGCTGGGAATAAAACCTCAGGTGAGTTCGAATACCGGCCAAGTTGGCACATTTATCATAGAGTGACGTGCCTTTAATTGCTGAAAATGCCTATTTTCAACATTGTTATCACTGCTGCCCTTTTAGTTTTGAACGGATCTTCATGAAACTTGCAAACAAGGGCGTCGTCCGTCCACACTTTTGAGCAGCTATATCTCTGTATCCTGCAGGCTGATCTCAATCATTTCTCACCTGTAGCATGCCTCTGGTGGGGCATTGATGACATAAACTTTTTTTTGAAATCGCTCAAAAACTTTGGTTCCTATGGCAACCACAAGGTCCCATAGACTTACTATGGGAAAATGCTTGTCATCACCGTGGCGCCTTCAGTTTTGATCGGATCTTTCTGAAACTTATATGTAAGGTGACCGGGGATAAAAACTCGGATGTGTTCGAAAACCGGCCAAGTCGGCCCATTTATCATAGAGTTACGTCCCTGTGATTGCTGAAAATGCCCATTTTCGACCTTGTCATCACCATAGCCCCTTCAGTTTTGATCGGATCTTTCTGAAACTTATATGTAATGTGGCTGTGGATAAAACCTCGGATGAGTTCGAAAACCGGCCAAGTCCGCCGATTTATCATAGAGTTACGTCCCTTTGATTGCTGAAAATGCCAATTTTTAGCTCACCTGGGCCGAAGGCTCCAGGGGAGCTTATAGTATAGTGGGTCCTCCGTCGTCCGTCCGTCGTCCGTCGTCCGTCCGTCCACACTTTTGAGCAGCTATATCTCTGTATCCTGCAGGCTGATCTCAATCATTTCTCATCTGTAGCATGCCTCTGGTGGGGCATTGATGACATAAACTTTTTTTTGAAATCGCTCTAAAACTTTGGTTCCTATGGCAACCACAAGGTCCCATAGACTTACTATGGGAAAATGCTTGTCATCACTGTAGCGCCTTCAGTTTTGATCGGATCTTTCTGAAACTTATATGTAAGGTGACTGGGGATAAAAACTCGGATGAGTTCGAAAACCGGCCAAGTCTGCCCATTTATCATAGAGTTAAGTCCCTTTGATTGCTGAAAATGCCCATTTTCGACCTTGTCATCACCGTAGCCCCTTCAGTTTTGATCGGATCTTTCTAAAACTAATATGTAATGTGGCTGGGGATAAAACCTCGGATGAGTTCGAAAACCGGCCAAGACCGCCGATTTATCATAGAGTTACGTCCCTTTGATTGCTGAAAATGCCGATTTTTGACCTTGTCATCACCGTAGCCCCTTCAGTTTTGATCGGATCTTTCTGAAACTTATATGTAAGGTGGCTGTGGACAAAGTCGAGATTGCAGCTCTGAGTAAGACTCGCCTTAATAAGAGGCGTTGGGGATTCGAAAACCGACCAAGTCGGCCCTTTTATCGTAGAGTAACGTCCCTTTGATTGCTGAAAATGCTGATTTTTGACCTTGTCATCACTGTAGCCCTTTCAGTTTTGATCTAATCTTTCTGAAACTTATATGTAAAGTGGCTGGGGATAAAATCTCGGATGAGTTCGAAAACCAGCCAAGTTGGTTTATTTATCACAGAGTAACGTCCCTTTCATTGCTGAAAAGCCGATTTTTGACCTTGTCATCACCGTAGCCCTTTCAGTTTTGATCGGATCTTTCTGAAACTTATACGCAAGGTGGCTGGGGATAAAGCCTCGGATGAGTTCGCATACCGGCAAAGATGGCCTATTTATCATAGAGTTAGGTCCCTTTGATTGCTGAAAATGTTGATTTTTGACCATGTCAACACTGTAGCCCCTTCAGTTTTGATTGTATCTTTCTGAAACTTATATGTAAGGTGGCTGGGGATTAAACCTCGGATGAGTTCGAAAACCGGCCAAGTTGCCCCATTAACTATATAGTTATGTCCCTTTGATGGCTGAAAATGTCAATTTTTTACCTTGTCATCACCGTAGCTCCTTCAGTTTTGATCGAATCTTTCTGAAACCTATATGTAAGGTGACTGGAGATAAAACCTAAGTTGAGTTTGAATACCGGACAAGTTGGCCCATTTATCATTGATTTACATCCCTTTGATTGCTGAAAATGCCGATTTTTGACCTTGTCATCACCATAGCCCCTTCAGTTTTGATCGGATCTTTCTGAAACTTATATGTAAGGTGGCTGGGGATAAAATCTTGGATGAGTTCGAAAACAGGCCAAGTCAGCCCATTTATTGTAGAGTTATGTCCCTTTGATGGCTGAAAATGTTGATTTTTGACCTTGTCATTACCGTAGCCCCTTCAGTTTTGATCAGATTTTTCTGAAACTTATATGTAAGGTGGCTAGGGATGAAACCTCGGATGAGTTCGAAAACTGGCCAAGTCGGCTCATTTATTATAGAGTAACATCCCTTTGATTGGTAAAAATGCCAAATTTTGACCTTGTCATCACCGTAGCCCCTTCAGTTTTGATCGGATCTTTCTGAAACTTATATGTGAGGTTTTTGAATGGAATAAAATCTTGGATGAGTTTGAATACTGGCCAAGTCTGATCGGATCTTTCTGAAACTTACATGTAAGGTGGCTGGGAATAAAACCTCAGGTGAGTTCGAATACCGGCCAAGTCGGCACATTTATCATAGAGTGACGTGCCTTTGATTACTGAAAATGCCTATTTTCTACATTGTCTTCACTGCTGCCCCTTTAGTTTTGAACGGATCTTCATGAAACTTACAAACAAGGAAGTCAGGCAGAAAGCTTGGAGGAGTTTGAAAACTCTTGTTTTTGAACTTGTCATCACCATAGCCACTTCAGTTTAGATCGGATCTTCTTAGCAAGTCAGGAATAAAAGCTTGAATGAGTTTGACAACCGGTGAGGTCAGCCTGTTTATCATAGAGTTACATTCTACTAGATTTTCAGAAAATGCTTACCCTGTCATCACCATGTCCTCCCATAAAGCCTTCAGTAAAGGTTGGCACTTCCTTAAACTTTGAATCTGTTAGCTCAGGTGAGCGATACAGGACCAAGCTAGCTTGGTCCTCTTGTTTACCTTGTCATCACCGTAGCCCCTTCAGTTTTGATCGAATCTTTCTGAAACTTATATGTAAGGTGGCTGTGGATAAAATCTCGGATGAGTTCGAAAACCGACCAAGTCGGCCCTTTTATCATAGAGTAACGTCCCTTTGATTGCTGAAAATGCTGATTTTTGACCTTGTCATCACTGTAGCCCTTTCAGTTTTGATCGAATCTTTCTGAAACTTATATGTAAAGTGGCTGGGGATAAAATATCGGATGAGTTCGAAAACCAGCCAAGTTGGTCCATTTATCACAGAGTAACATCCCTTTGATTGATGAAAATGCCGATTTTTGACCTTGTCATCACCGTAGCCCTTTCAGTTTTGATCAGATCTTTCTGAAACTTATATGCAAGGTGGCTGTGGATAAAGCCTCGGATGAGTTCGCATACCGGCAAACTGGCCTATTTATCATAGAGTTAGGTCCCTTTGATTGCTGAAAATGTTGATTTTTGACCTTGTCAACACTGCAGCCCCTTCAGTTTTGATCGGATCTTTCTGAAACTTATATGTAAGGTGGCTGGGGATAAAACCTTGGATGAGTTCGAAAACCGGCCAAGTTGCCCCATTAATTATATAGTAATGTCCCTTTGATGGCTGAAAATGTCGATTTTTTACCTTGTCATCACCGTAGCCCCTTCAGTTTTGATCGAATCTTTCTGAAACCTTTATGTAAGGTGACTGGAGATAAAACCTAGGATGAGTTTGATTACCGGCCAAGTTGGCCCATTTATCATTGATTTACGTCCCTTTGATTGCTGAAAATGCCGATTTTTGACCTTGTCATCACCATAGCCCCTTCAGTTTTGATCGGATCTTTCTGAAACTTATATGTAAGGTGGCTGGGGATAAAATCTTGGATGAGTTCGAAAACAGGCCAAGTCAGCCCATTTATCGTAGAGTTCTGTCCCTTTGATGGCTGAAAATGTTGATTTTTGACCTTGTCATTACCGTAGCCCCTTCAGTTTTGATCAGATTTTTCTGAAACTTATATGTAAGGTGGCTGGGGATGAAACCTCGGATGAGTTCGAAAACTGGCCAAGTCGGCTTATTTATTTTAGAGTAACATCCCTTTGATTGCTAAAAATGCCAAATTTTGACCTTGTCATCACCGTAGCCCCTTCAGTTTTGATCGGATCTTTCTGAAACTTATATGTGAGGTGGCTGGGAATAAAATCTTGGATGAGTTTGAATACTGGCCAAGTCTGATAGGATCTTTCTGAAACTTACATGTAAGGTGGCTGGGAATAAAACCTCAGGTGAGTTCGAATACCGGCCAAGTTGGCACATTTATCATAGAGTGACGTGCCTTTAATTGCTGAAAAGCCTATTTTCGACATTGTTATCACTGCTGCCCCTTTAGTTTTGAACGGATCTTCATGAAACTTACAAACAAGGAAGTCAGGCAGAAAGCTTGGAGGAGTTTGAAAACTCTTGTTTTTGAACTTGTCATCACCATAGCCACTTCAGTTTAGATTGGATCTTCTTAGCAAGTCAGGAATAAAAGCTTGAATGAGTTTGAAAACCGGTGAGGTCAGCCTGTTTATCATAGAAATAAATTCTACTTGATTTTCAGAAAATGCTTACCCTGTCATCTCCATGTCCTCCCATAAAGCCTTCAGTGAAGGTTGGCACTTCCTTAAACTTTGAATCTGTTAGCTCAGGTGAGCGATACAGGACCAAGCTAGCTTGGTCCTCTTGTTTATTGGTTGGCTGAATAAAAATTTGGCTGCTGAAACTTTAACTCTTATTCTGCTGTTCACGACAACTCCTATCTTTGGAAACAGTCTAGATCCAGATCAGATGGCTTCTGAAGAAGCCATCTGATCAGGATCTACGCTGTTTGACATTCAGTTAATGGATTTGTAAGAATAACATCAAGTAATCTGATTGGTTCAAAACCTGAAACGGGTGTGGCTAAACTGAATATTCAGCAGGATAAGGGTTAAACCATGTGACATAAAACATCCATGTGACATATTTCATTCTTTCATATCTCAAAAACGGTCGAAGAATGGTGGAAAGGGCATATAGCCCTTGCCCCTGTCCGTCCGTCCGTGCGTGCATCTGTGTATCCGAAACTTAAACGCAGTCAATAACTTCCTTATTTCTTGATGGATTTTAAAATTACTTGGCAGAAATGTTAACCATCATGAGACAATGTGTCACATGCAAAACCCAGGTCCATACCTCCAAGGTAAAAGTCATACCTAGAGGTTAACGGTCAAAAAAGGGTCCGAAACTTAAACACAGTCAATAACTTTCTTATTTCTGGATGGATTTTGAAATTACTTTGTAGAAATGTTAACCATCATGAGACAATGTGTCACGTGCAAACCCCAGGTCCGTACCTCCAAGGTCAAGGTCATACTTAGAGGTCAAAGGTAAATAAAAGGGTCCAAAACTTAAACGCAGTCAATAACTTACTTATTTCTGGATGGATTTTGAAATTACTTTGAAGAAATGTTAACCATCATGAGAAGATGTGTCACGTGCAAACCCAGATCCGTACCTCCAAGGTCAAGGTCATACTTAGAGGTCAAAGGTCAAAAAATGGTCCAAAACTTAAACGCAGTCAATAACTTTCTTATCTCCGGATGGATTTTGAAATTACTTTGCAGAAATGCTGGCCATCATGAGACAATCTGCCTCACACAAAACCAAGGTCCTTACCTCCAAGGTCAAGGTCATACTTAGAGGTCAAATGTGAAAAAAGGGTCCAAAACTTAAACACGGTCAATATCTTTCTATGGATGAATACGAACATAGACATATTTTTAGGCGGGGGCATCCGTGTCCTATGGACGCATTTCTAGTTTCTGATGAAAATTTGTGATAGTTTTCTTATTTATACTCTAAACATAGGTTGTGGGTGCTCGTTAGAATCGCCTCCTTGAGGTGGTTCTGTTGAGTACCCACAACCTATGTCTTAGAGCAGAAATAAGACAAACTAGAGCGGCAGTCGATGGTATACCATCGCAAATACACGCTTTTCCTATGAAAAGCCTTTTCTTAGAAATTTGACCTTTGACCTCACCCCATGACCCCAGGGGGTCAGATGAAAATTTCGACACCTTCATGCACATCTGCAGCCCCCAAGCAATGTATGTACCAAGTTTGATCACTGTAGGTAAAGGAATAAAAAAGTAGTTGCATTCACAAGAAACGTGACAGACAGAAGGACGAACGTTCTCACGAATGGATACTTAAGTGGCTAGGCCTCAGCATATTGACTACTTAAGCGGCAAATTCTCTTAAGCGGCAAGCCACCTAAGAGACAATTTTTGCCACTTAAGTACCAAAATAATGGAATAAAGTCCATTTGGACTCACGAATATATACTTAAGTGTCAAACTGTCCAAATTTTTTGCCCCCTAAATGTCGTTTCGTTGGTGCGGGTGAATGGACGGACGGACACCCGTGACGAAAATAATATACCCGTTTTTTTTCCCAAAAAGCGGGTATTATAATGTATACTCCAGTAAACCCAGTTCTCTCTTTATAAAGTGGGTTTTAGGGGTGAGTGTTTTACATGGACCACTGAATATGATTTCTTAGACATGGATCTTGGTCCAGTTGTTCAAAGCCTTTATTAACATAACAAACACATTACTTACTAGCAGTCAAACTGTTAACTATTCTTGCAAGTATAATGAGGTGGTTCTAATGAGCACTCACAATATATATCTGGAGCTTAAATAAGAAAGGGTCATAGCTTTTTATCTGACAGTTGAGCCACACATGAGAACACCTGCTTCTGTCATTTGCAAACATCAAGTTAACAAGTCCGTGTAAGGGTCACCCCTGTAAACCCCACTTTATATAGAGAAAATGTGGGTGGTCAGGGGTAAACATTATTTTTCTTATTTTTGCTTCGAGACATAGGTTTTGGGTACTCGTTGGAACTGCCTCAATGAGGCAGTTCTAACGAGCACACACAACCTATGATTGGTGTAGAAATACGAAAATATCAAATTTTTATCACTAATATAGAGATCTGAAGGAATGCTTTTTGTCTCACAGATGTGTTATAGAAATGACATCAAAGTTGTAGATCAGGGCCCAGTTGTTCAAAGCATTGTTAGCTTAACGAGCTCGTTAGTGATCATATTGTTAACTGTTCTAGCAAGTTTAATATTCAAAATTTTGGTATTTTTGCTGAAAAAATGTGAGCAGCTTTTGCGATTGCAAAAGCTGCTCACATTTTTTCAGCAAAAATATTAACATATTTGCCATAATAAATGATCAAAGTTTTAAAGATACGTTAACTAACGACGTCGTTAGTTTTGAACAACTGGCCCCAGCACCTTAGCGTTTAATCCTTGGATAACTCGTACAATGGCTCTAGTTTCTATATCTAAAATTTCAAGACCCTCGAGCAGGCCTATTTGTGTCTTTTCTTACATAGCAACAGATATGGTAAGTATTTTGTGAGATTTGAAGGATAGTTTTTGTGAGTTTTCCATAAAAACTTATGTTGTGGGCGTTCATTAGAACTGCCTTGCCGAGGCAGTTCTATTGAGTACCCACAACATAGATTTATTTGCAGAAATAAGGAAAAATATCCTTCATTTATCACAAATTAGGCACCTATTGCTATGCTCTTACCTGGTTGCAAACCCCAAAACAGGGCTGTAAAATTCCACTCAGCCAATCATCATGACAAGTAAAATTTTGGAGGACAAGGAAAAATTTGGTCATTTCCTTGTGAAATTTTCCAAAATCTACATACCCTTCATTATGCAGGATGAGTAAAATTTTGAAAAAAAAAAACAAGTTGCTAATGCCTGGGATCATTCATAATACCACAAAAATATCTCCTAAGGGTTTCTCAAACATACCATTTTTATGCCCCCGCATCATATGATGCTGGGGGCATATAGTTTTTCGGTTTTCCGTACGTGTGTACATGTGTACCTCCGTCTGTACGTGTGTGTGTACGTACGCACATACGTACGTACATACGTACGTACGTACGTACGTACGTACGTGATCCTGTAACCTCAGGTTAAAGTTTTTGTAACAGGTAGAGCCTGAACTTTTAGAACTCATATCTTCCTAACCATTTGATGGAACTGGTTCATATTTGGTATGATGATAGATATAGGTCCAAAGTTTTACTAAGCAATACCCCCACCCATGCCTGTGACCTCAAGGTCAAGGTCACAGACTTAGAAATTATCAATGTTAAAGACTCAGGTTAAGGTTTTTGTAACAGGTAGACTTGAACATTTTAGAACTCATATTTTCCAAACCATTTGATGGAATTGGTTCATATTTGGTATGATTATAGATATAGGTCCAAACTTTTATTCAGCGTTACCCCCACCCATGCCCATGGCCTCAAGGTCAAGGTCATGGACTTAGAAATTTTCCATGTTAAAGACTCCAGTTAAGGTATTTGTACCTGGTAGAACCTGAACTTTTATGATAGCTTTGGTTCATATGATGATAGATATAGGTACAATGTTTTATTCAGCAATACCCCCACCCATGCCTATGACCTCAAGGTCAAGGTCACAGACTCAGACAATTTTAATGTGAAAGATTTTAAAGAGCTCAAATTTTCCAAACTATATTATGGATTTGGCTTATGTATGCTATGATGATAGATACAGGTCCAAATGTTTATTTGGCAATACCCCCACTCATGCCTATGGCTTCAAGGTCAAGGTCACAGACTTAGAAATTTTCAATTAGATATTTTAAGAGTTGATATTTTCCAAATCATGCGATGGATTGGGTTGATATTTGGTATGTTGTTAGATACCTGTCCATTTTATTCAGCGATACCCCCACCCAAGCCCATGAGCTCAAGGTCAAGGTCACAGACTTAAAAATTTTTAATTATCCCCTCGCACAACATAGCTCTAGCGTCTATATTTCTTCACTGATTTCAATATAACTTCACACAAATGTTCCTTATGACAATATCTCTAGTGAGTTCCACTTTCAAGGTCATGACCTCAAGGTCAAGGTCACTTTGGCTATTTTTAGAAAAACTTTGTCATTGCTCTAGTGCTTACATTCTTCACCGATTTCAATGTAACTTCACACAAATGTTCCTTATGACAATATCTCTAGCGAGTTCCACTTTCAAGGTCAAGGTCACTGTAGCTATTATTAGAAAAACTTTGTCATCGCTCTGGCGCTTATATTTCTTCACCGATTTCCATATAACTTCACACAAATGTTCCTTATGACAATATCTCGAGCCATTTCGACTTTCAAGGTCAAGGTCACTGTGGCTATTTTTAGAAAAACTTTGTCATCGCTCTAGCCCTGCATTTCTTCACTGGTTTCAAAATAACTTCACACAAATGTTCCTTATGAAAATACCTCGAACGAGTTTGACTTTCAAGGTCAAGGTCACTGTGGCTATTTTTAGAAAAACTTTGTCATTGCTCTAGCGCTTACATTTTTTCCTCAATTTCAATATTACTTCACACAAATGTTCCTTATGACAATTTCTCTAGCAAGTTCCACTCTCAAGGTTAAGGTCATTGTGGCTATTGTTAGAAAGACTTTGTCATCGCTTTAGCGCTTACATTTCTTCACCAATTTCAATATAACTTCACACAAATGTTCCTTATGACAATACCTCGAGTGAGTTCGACTTTCAAGGTCAAGGTCACTGTGGCTATGTTTAGAAAACATTGTCATTGCTCTAGCGCTTACATTTTTATGCCCCCGGAATCTAAGATTCTGGGGGGCATATAGTTTTTGGTCTGTCCGTCTGTTTGTCCGTTTGTCTGTTTGTCCGTTTGTCCGTCTGCAAAAACTTTAACATTGGGCATAACTTTTGAATGGTAAGTGGTACAGCTTTCATACTTCACATGTGTATACCTTATCACAAGACCTTTCCAGTGGTACCATAATTTTTGATCTTGTGACCTTGAACTTGACCTTTGACCTATTTTTTTTTCAAAATTTAACATGCGCTGTCCGGGGGCATCAGTGTTTCACAAACACATCTTGTTTCACCAATTTCAATATAACTTCTCACAAATGTTCCTGATAACAAGGTCACACACTTAGAAAATTTTGTTGCAACATGGATTTTCGGGGTGAGGTGGGGCCCTTGGCGGCGGCATCTGTGTCGTCTGGACACATTTCTAGTTAGTGAGTGAAATCAAATTATGCTTTTTTGTGGATCTTGGGGTCATTAAGCAAAAAAAAACATGTATATTTCTACGTACAAACCTAAAATTTCGAATCCCTTTAGGACTTGTTAGGGCCCCGCACTGAAAGTGTGGGTGCCCTATAGTAATCACTCTGTCCGTCCGTCTGTCTGTCTGTCCGTCCGTCTGTCCGTCCACAAATTTTTTTATCCTCCATAACTTTTTATTATTCCTGGATGGATTTAAATATTACTTGGCATCATTCTGTCCGTCCGTCTGTCTGTCTGTCTGTCCGTCTGTCCGTCTGTCCGTCCACAAATTTTTTTATCCTCCATAACTTTCTTATTCCTGGATGGATTTAAATATTACTTGGCAGAAATGTTAACCATAATGTGATGGAGTGTTGCGGGCAAGACTCAGGTCCGTACCTCAAAGGTCAAGGTCATACTTAGAGGTTAAAGGTCAAAAAAGGGTCTTTCCTGTGTCCAATTAATAACTTTGTTATTATTCCTGGATGGATTTAAATATTACTTGGCAGAAATGTTAACCATAATGTGACGAAGTGTCACACGCAAGACCCACAGCCGTACCTCAAAGGTCATGGTCATACTTAGAGATAAAAGGTCAAAAAAGCGTCTTTTTTATTGTGTCCAATCTATAACTTTCTTATACCTGGATAGATTTAAATATTACTTAGCAGAAATATTAACCATAATGTGACAGTGTGTCACGCGCAAGACCCAGGTCCGTACCTCAAAGGTCAATGTCATACTTAGAGGTGAAAGGAAAAAAAAAACGTCTTTTTTAACATCAACATTTTCCTACTCCTCTGATAGCGCTGCCGGGGCCCTAGTCAGTTTCACTGACAGCTCTAGTTCTCCTAAAATTTTAACAAGATTGTTTCATGATCCAGCAAGGTGTCCAAAAAAGTGGAGACAGAATGGCAAACAGTGTAGACCCTGATCAGACTGCTCCATTATAGCGTACCAATGTGTTTATCAATGATATTTCTTTAAAAAGGGATTTGGGTTTTTTGCACCACACCATATGGGTGACATGCTACTAGTCTTTAAGTTTTATTACATTACGATAACACATCCGTGTGATATAGTGCATTTTTCAAATCTCAAAAAAGGTAATTTTTTGGATGAAAATTTGTATTATTAGGGCCCCGCACTGAAAGTGTGGGTGCCCTATAGTAATCACTCTGTCCGTCTGTCTGTCTGTCTGTCCGTCCGTCTGTCCGTCTACAATTTTTTTTATCCTCCATAACTTTCTTATTTCCTGGATGGATTTAAATATTACTTGGCATCACTCTGTCCGTCCGTCTGTCTGTCTGTCTGTCCGTCTGTCTGTCCACAAATTTTTTTATCCTCCATAACTTTCTTATTCCTGGATGGATTTAAATATTACTTAGCAGAAATGTTAACCATAATGTGATTGAGTGTTGCGCGCAAGACTCAGGTCCGTACCTCAAAGGTCAAGGTCATACTTAGAGGTTAAAGGTCAAAAAAGGGTCTTTCCTGTGTCCAATTAATAACTTTGTTATTATTCCTGGATGGATTTAAATATTACTTGGCAGAAATGTTAACCATAATGTGACGAAGTGTCACACGCAAGACCCACAGCCGTACCTCAAAGGTCAAGGTCATACTTAGAGATAAAAGGTCAAAAAAGCGTCTTTTTTATTGTGTCCAATCTATAACTTTCTTATACCTGGATGGATTTAAATATTACTTAGCAGAAATATTAACCATAATGTGACAGTGTGTCACGCGCAAGACCCAGGTCCGTACCTCAAAGGTCAAGGTCATACTTAGAGGTGAAAGGAAAAAAAAAACGTCTTTTTTAACATCAACATTTTCCTACTCCTCTGATAGCGCTGCCGGGGCCCTAGTCAGTTTCACTGACAGCTCTAGTTTTTCTTATTTACACTCCAAACATAGGTTTTGGGTGCTCGTTAGAACCGCCTCATTGAGGCGGTTCTAACGAGTACCCACAACCTATGCCTAGGAGCAGAAATAAGGAAAATAATGTTTACCCCACTAAACCCCAGTTTTCTCTATATAAAGTGGGGTTTAGGGGGGTCTTTATTTCACGGACTTGTTCACGTGATTAAACATGACTCCTATAAAGGTTTGTTTGTCAGCCTGTGAATCCAACAGCTTAATCTACATTAACTGCATTGATAAATGGCAGTGTGCAGTTGCTTAACCTTTTTTGTACCAAATGGAATCTTCCTCCTTATATGTAGCAGGAGTCCATTTCAAATTTTAGGGGTGTCAGGTTGTATTGTCTTCAAAATTTATTTGGAAAATGACTGAACTTTTAGCAAACAATGGAGGCCCTGATCATACGTCTGATCTGGGTCTGCACTGTTTGCCAGGCTACCCATTTTGGGGTTTCCCGTACCAAATGGGTTAAATTTTATCTAACGACTTGTTTGTCAGCTGGTGAATACAATAGCATTATCTTCATTAACTGCATAGACAAATGGCAGTGTGCAGTTGCTTAAGGCTAATCATGTTTTCTTTAACAGATTATCTCTGGCAAACTTGACGATCATTTTCCCTTGGTGATATGGCAGACTGGTTCTGGTACCCAGAGCAACATGAACATGAATGAAGTTCTGAGTAACAGGGCAATAGAGATCATGGGTGGTCAGCTGGGAACCAAGAAGCCGGTTCATCCGAATGACCATTGCAATATGTCTCAGGTGAGTTGTTAGTTTCGTCAAGTTAACAAGTCTGTGTAATAAAAATAATGTATACCCCCTAAACCCCACAATTGTGGTTTACATGGGTAGAGATTATTTTTATGTCCCCGTTTGCAGTAGCGGGCACATATTGTTTCTGCCCTGTATGTTTGTTTGTTTGTTGGTTTGTTTGTTTGTTTGTACGTGGACAACTTTAACGTTGGTCATAACTTTTGAACCGTTGGAGATAGAGTATTCATATTTGGCATGAACGTTCCTTGTGACAAGAGCTTCACATTCATGCAAAAAATTTTGACCTGTGACCTTGACCTTTGATCACTTAAAAGAAAAAAAGAACATTGTTCATAACTTTTGAACCGCTTGAGATACAGCCTTCATATTTGGCATGTATGTTTCTTGTGACAAAAGCTTTACATTCATGCAAAAAAATTTGACCTGTGACCTTGACCTTGACCTTTGACCTACTTTAAATAAAAAAATAATATTTTGGCCATAACTTTTGAACCATTTGAGATAAATCCTTAATATTTTGCATGTAGGTTCCTTGTGACATGAGCTTTACATTCACACAATTTTTTACCTTTGACCTACATAAAAGAAAAAGTTAACATTGGTCATAACTTTTTAACCGTTTGAGACACAGCCTTCATATTTGGCATGTAGGTTCCTTGTAACAAGTGCTTTACATTCATGCAAATTATTTTGACCTGTGACCTTGACCTTTGTCCTACTTAAAAGAAAAAATTAACATTTTGGTCATAACTTTCGAACCGTTTGGGATAGAGCCTTCATAATTGGCATGTAGGTTCCTTGTGATAAGAGCTTTACATTCATGCAAATTTTTTTGACCATGACCTTGACCTACTTAAAAGAACAAATAAAATTGATCATAACTTTTGAATTGTTTAAGATAGAGCCTTCATATTTGGCATGTAGTTTCCTTGTGACAAGAGCTTTATATTCATGCAAAATTTTTTGGCCTGTGACCTTGACCTACTGTAAAGAAAAAATATTATTGTTCATAATTTTCGAACCGTTTAAGATGAGCCTTCATATTTGGCATGTTAGTTCCTTGTGCCAAGGGCTTCCCACTCAAACCAAACATCTTGACCTGTGACCTTGACTTTGAACTGTGACCAACTTTGAAAAAAAAAACGACCATGCCCGGGGACATGTTTGTGTTTCACAAACACATCTTGTTCTTATTTCTGCTACAAGACATGGGTTGTGAGTACTCATTAGAACCACCTCAACCTATGTTTGGAGTAAAAATGAGAAAAAAAATACATAACATAAATTTTCTTCAGAAAAGTGACAGGAAATAATGCACAATGTCACACAGGAGTGTATTTGTAAAGTTACTTTAGACTGTGTCGATCACTTCAACAGGTTTGTTTAATGAATGCTCTTGAAAAATACACTTTTTTTACGGAAAAAAGTAATGTTTACAGAGATAGATATTATTTCCTTATTTTTTGCTCAAAAAAATTAAAGATAGATTGTGGTGGTGCTTGCTAGAGCTGTATCAATGGGTACTTGTTAGAAATAATTCTAATGAACCCATTTTGCTGCAGAATAATACATGAAAAGTTTTCAGAAAAAAATGTCATTTTGGAACCATGAAAGGATTTACTTTGTCTCAAGGTGTGTTATCCTAATGCAATGAATACTTCCATGTTGAAAATCCTATTTTATTGGTGATTTGATGCATTGTCAAAATAAAGTTTTACGCCACTTTGATTTTACCAGACTCTGGTTTCTTCCCACTTAAGACCACAGTATGCCAACACCCATCACGTTTACACTCCCATGTGACATAGTGCATTTTTTCATATCTCCAAAATGGCTAATTTTCTGATGAAGATGTTTGATATTTTTCTTATTTATACTCCAACCTTAGGTTGTGGGTGCTCCTTAGAACTGCCTCACTGAGGTGGTTCTGACGAGCACCCACAGCCTGTGTCTAGGAGCAGAAATAAGCAAAGTATATACCCCTGTAAACCCCAGTTTCCTCTATATAAGTGGGGTTTAGGGGGTGTTCATTTCACAGCCTTGCTATCATGCTGAATGCCCCTGAGAATGATTTATAAATTCTTTGTGCTTTCTATGTATTCAAAGTAAAACTCTTGTACAGATACAACAACAAAAATTGTCCCAGGGCTAAATTGTTTCATGTTTCAAACTATGTTTCCAGGAAAGTCACTCAGAGCCATCATGGTGTCCTTGTATCTGTACTTTTGAGATACTTTAAAAGAGGTTTTTCACACATATATATGAAAATCTATTTTGCTTTGTATATCATTGAGACAACCTCATTTAGGTGGTTCTAATAAACACCCACATCTGTATTTCAAACATGCTTGAAAAAAAAATATTTTGGAAAATGTTGGCAATTATTTTTTTGAAATGTCAAATTTTATAATCAGTGATGATACCTTTAGTTTGGTGGCTTAATAGAGCTGTGCATTATACTAGTGAGTCAGTTTACCCATATTTACAAAGTTTTATTAGTTTTAACTTATTGGCCAGTGAAATACAGCTCGTGTATCATGAATGTGTTAATTGTTCTTTCCAACGGCGATATTTTCCTGCTTTAAAAGCACTGCCTTCACAATGAAATAAGTTTACTGTAGAGTATCGAAGTCAATTGCCTTTTAGTTAGCCAGTCATGTTTACAAGTCCCTGTAATGAATACCCCTGTAAACCCCACTATATATATAGAAAGCTTGGGTTGCAATCATATACACCACAACCTCTTTTAACACTATTAATGGGGTCCAAAGCAGAAATCGTGCTAGTTAAACAACTGTGTTATATCGGAACAAAATTGTATAGATTACATAGAAAAATGACCATTTATGGTCATTTTTCTATGTAATCTATACATTTTAGATCCATCCTGAAACTGTGTGATATTCAAAACTGTGTTATAAAGAACCATGTTATAATGAGGCCGTGATGTACATTATTCTAATGACCTCTGCTGAAAACCATAGATTGCGGCTATTTGTTAGAACTGCCTCAATGAGGCAGTTGTAACAAGCACCTACAATCTATTTTGAGAGCCAAAATAAGAAAATATTACATATTTTCATCACAAAAATATCAGTCTTGAAGATATGACAGAATGTACTACATCACATTGATGTGTTACCCCAATGTCATCAAACTACATTAATCTGCTGATGCATATCATCCTGTGAACAAGTCCTTGAAATGAACACCTCTTAAGCCCCACTTTATAAAGACAAAACTGGGGTTTGCGGGGTTGTTTATTATTTTTCTTATTTCTGCTTCAAGACATAGGTTGTGGGTACTCATTAGAACCGCCTCAATGAGGCGGTTCTAACTAGCACCCGCAACCTATGTTCGAAATAAAAATAATAAAAATATCACATATTTTCATTAGAAAAGGAGCCATTTTGGAGATGTGAAAAAATGCACTATGTCATACCGGTTGGATATCATAGTATTTTTGTAATACATGTATGTTTTTCATGTATGTTTTTATTATCCTTAAAAGTGTTATATCTGATATTAAATATGAATAAAAAATTTAGGAAGATATGAATAGGCTTAGTTAAGCGTTTTGGCCTCTAAAATGTCCATAGGCCACAAAAATGTTTGTCTGTACAATTATTATTCTCAAATATATTTTTGAATGTTTGGGAGGCTAGAAAAGACCATTTTCAAACTGTTTTAATGATAGAAATTTTAAATCATTTGTAATAGTTATGTTTAACTTTTTGTTTTTTCTTAAGAGTTCTAACGACACATTCCCAACAGCCATGCATGTTGCTGTTGCCATGGAGATACGTGACAGGTTGTTCCCAGGTCTGGAAGCCTTACACAAGGCACTGCAAGAGAAGTCAGAGGAGTTCAAAGACATAATTAAGATTGGACGAACACACACTCAGGTAACACCATTGCCGGCGTCTCACATTAGACTCTCTGTGTTTAATCCTAAATATGCCAAGAAAAACTGCGTCTGAAAATGTTGTCTGTTTATGTAGCCTGCTGCGTCTTCTTGCAAACTTTTCAAATATATTTTTGCATACAGGCAAAAAGTTTGCACCCTGATCAGACATCCAAAATTAAATATCACTGTTTAAACATATGTGGAGAGTACTTGTTAGAATCACCTCAATGAGGTGGTACCCACAACATATGTTTTTAGCATGAAATAAAGAAAATTATCCCTTGGTATACTAGTAACTCCTAATCTGAAGCTGATTCAGCAAAGTTGGTGTCTACATACACAAATTGTGCATAATTATGAGCTCGGATGAGGGACCAGTTGTTCAAACAATTGTTAGCTTAACAAGCTTGTTAGTGGTCAAATTGTTAACTGTTCTAGCAAGTTCAATATCAAACAAGAAAGCAGTCTGAAGGACAGCCAAATCCCCCACCGCACTTTGTATCAAGGCTCAACCTTGTGACCTTCACCTGTGACCTTGACCTTCAGTTGGCATGGTTTATTTATGGTTCTGCACATCAGCTAACTGCGGGGTATATTTCACAAAAGTTTCATGAAAATCCTTCTAGGGGTAAAGAAGATACGGAACTGACAAAAATTCAAAGTTTTAAACCCGTGACATTCACTTGTGACCTTGACCTTGAGTCAGCATGGTTCATTAATGGGTTCTGCACATCAGCTCACTGAGAAGACTATTTGACCAAAGTTTAATGAAAATCCTTCCAAGGGTAAATCAGATATGAAACGAACACAAAATTTCAAGTTTCAACCTCGTGACCTTCAACCGTGACATTGAACTTGAGTCGGCATGGTTTCTGCACACCAGTTCAGTGAGACGAATAATTGACCAAAGTTTAATGAAAATCTATCAAAGGGTTAAGGAGATATGGAGCAGACAAGAAAGTGTTACGGACAGACGACGGACAGAAGGAAGGACGGATGGACATGATTCATTTATGGGCTCTGCACATGAGCTCACTGAAGGGAATAATTGACCAAAGTTTAATGAAAATCCTTTGAGGGGTAAAGGAGATACGGAACGGACAAAAATTCAAAGTTTTAAACTCGTGACCTTCAAATGTGACCTTGACCTTGAGTCGGCATGGTTCATTTATGGGTTCTGCACATCAGCTCACTGAGAAGAATATTTGACCAAAGTTTAATGAAATCCTTCTAAGGGTAAAGGAGATATTGAACAGACAGTTTCAAACTCGTGACGTTCAACCTTGACCTTGACCTTGAGTGGCATGGTTCATTTATGGGTTCTGCACACCAGCTCACTGAGACGAATAATTGACCAAAGTTTAATGAAAATCTATCAAAGGGTTTAGGAGATATGGAGCGGACAAGAAAGTGTTATGGACAGACAGACAGATGGATGGACAGACAAAGGCCATTCCTATAATCCCCGCTCCGCTTCGCTGCGGGGGATTAGTAAAGTGGTATATATCCTGAAAAAAAGTGAGCAAAGCTGCTCACACTAATATCAGTATGTTTGCAGTATTAAATGATCAAAGCTTTAATGATATGTTAAGTGATGACTTTGTTAGTTTTGAAAAACTGGACCATGACAAGCAACAGGCCTGGCTGTGTTAAGCTGTTTGTGTGTTTGAAGGATTGCTTGCTACAAAATCCTGTTTTCTTTTCTCATGCAAAAATTATCTCTGATTAATCGATAATTATTAGTGTCAGTAGTGTCAGGATGAACCCTTTTCAGCTCGAAGTTCAAGGAGACCTATGTAATACTGTGTTAAAGTTGTTGAAATGCTTATATCTCAACAGTCACTCATCACAGAGCTCTCATATTCACAACTTGGATACCCGGGATTGTCTTCTGAGATTCCATAACAGCACACCCCTGGGTTCATGCCTTGGTGGATGGGGCTCGGGGTCAAAATCTAGGACACCTTTGTAATTTGTTATATACCTTTCCATTATGCTAACAAGTCATAGACACAATTGGTTATACATCAGCCAACTATATGGTATAGGTTCAAGTGTAAAAGGGTGAAGGTCATGGTGACCTACATTTCACAGGCCAATGATTTTGCCTTATATCTTGAAGACTATTTGATGGAGAAATTTCATACCTGGATTATTAGTACCATGTGACCTGATAAGTGACGCAAAATATATCTTGGTCAGTGTGACCTATATTTCATGGCTCAGTGATTTTGCCTATTATCTTTAATACTATTTGATGGAGAAATGTCATACCTGGATTATTATTACCATATGACCTGATAATTGACCACAAAATATATCTTGGTCAGTGTGACCTATATTCCATGGTTCAGTGATTTTGCCTATTATCTAGAATACTATTTGATGGAGAAACGTCATACCTGGATTATTTATTCCGTGTGACCCCATGATTGACCTCAAAATATATCTAGGTCTCGGTGACCTATATTTCATGGTTCAGTGATTTTGCTTATTATCTTGAATATTATTTGATGGAGAAATGTTGTACCAAGATTATTAGTTCTATGTGACCTGATGATTGACCTCAAAGTATATCTAGGTCATTGTGACCTATATTTCATGGTTCAGTAATTTTGCATATTGAATACTATTTGATGGAGAAATGATGTACCTGGGATTTTACTTCAATGCAACCAGATGATAGACCTCAAAATATATGTAGGTCAGTGTGCCCTCTATTTAGTGGTTCAGTGACTTTGCCTTATATCTTGAATACTATTTGATGCAGAAACTTCATATCTGACTTATCAATTCCATGTGACCTGATAAATGACATAAAAATATATCTAGGTCAATGTGACCATATTTCATGATTCAGTGATTCTGTCATATATTTTGTATACTATTTCATGGAGAAATTTCAAACCTGAGTTATAAGTTGCATGTGACCAGATGATTGACATAGAAATATATCTACCGTAAAAATTCGGCTATAAGACGAGGATTTTTCCCTCCAAAATGAGCCCGAAAAATTGACCCCGTCTTATAGCCGAGGTCATGGACTGCATGCTTTTTTCCGGCAATGTCCGGCGAAGACCAGACATACGGAAAATGCCGATCGATGATTTTTGAATTGATATAAATCGCCGCCCACAAACCGACGCTACCATTTTTCTGCACACGATCGGTAAATGACGTCATCCGACGCCAGCACCCCAACACGTGTTTAATGTCATTGTGTGTATCTCGTTCATAAAAAAACGTCAGAAACCGGTAAAAAATAATTTCTCGATAGCTTAACGGTTGTGAATAGAGGTGGATAGAAAACCAGCGCTTTGCACAGCTCCCGAATTATCCCCAGAAGCTCCGTGTCAATAACCAACAACAGCGTTCGACTTTTCTCGCCCAGCGTCTGCTATTTGGCGCCAAAACATAACCATTCATGAGATCTTAGAATAGTCCATTTTTTGTAATGCAAACTTCTACCGTTAGATGTAGCTAATTGTCTGAGGAGCGATTAAATCATTTTCACATTGATTGTGGATTAAATTTTATGATTGGAGGATAAACGCAAATACGAGACATAACTTGACCATATTTTCACACCTTATCGACACGCACCGCAGGGTGGCAATTATATGACAGGGATTAACAATAGTGTCATACTTGAACCGTAATAAATACACAGATGGTTTGTCTGCATTAATTATTGCGATTTACTTACTGGTCTAGTTTTACCGGATTTAAGGGCTCAGAAAGACTGACAGTTGTAGACGATTTTTTTTTTTTGTTGCACTTGCCCGGCGCGATTTCGGTCTTGTCTCGGGCAGCCGGGAAATGGATTTGGCAGCCCTGTCGTCTATTAAATAGAAGTCTTAGCCAGCAAAGCATGTACCGGGCCGACAGCGATACGACCTATCGGCCCGACGTTTCACCCTTTTCCAGACGCTTAATAGACCTACCGATTCAGATTCCGTAAGAGTTGTCTCTCTTTGTAACTCTCACAAAGGAAGACATTATGTCAACAGACATAAACAAAGCCATGTGAGGGGTAAGTAGAAGGGTTTTCTGACGAAAAAAGGCCGATTTCTCACATCTAAACGGCATCCAGCGGTAGCAGATAGGCCCCGACAGATATGGCAAAAATTTGACCCGTCTTATAAAAGAGTATAAGCAAAATCCCACATTAGAAGAACTGAAAAAGGGGTCCCGTCTTATAGCCGAATCGCCTTATAGCCGAATTTTTACGGTACATGTAGGTCAGTGTGATCTATTTTCATGGTTCATCGATTTTGCCTTATTATTTAGACACTATTTCATTCAGAAATGTTATATCTGGAATATATGTTCCAGGTGACCTGATGATTGACCTCAAAATATATCTAGGTGAATATGACCTATATTTCATGTTTCAGTAATATTACCTTATATCTTGAAGGCGTGAAACAGGCAAGCTATGCTGTTATGCGACAGCTCTTGTTAGAAAAGGCTTCCATTGTAGGAAAGAAAACTGAAAGCCATTAAGGTTGTTTTCTTTGCTATAAATGGCATAAAACATGTTCGGTATATCCATTTGTGTCTGTTACAGGATGCTACTCCACTGACCTTGGGGCAGGAATTTGGAGGATATGATCAGCAGATCATCAATGGTATAGAGAGAGTGAAGACCACACTTCCTAGGTTGTATGAGCTAGCTGCAGGTACAGTTTTTCATCATCGTGGTCATGATCTTTAGTATTTTTTTCAGATGACAGAATAATTTGTTTCTCAGAAACATTGGGAAAAAAAAAAGATTTTCCACTTGTTTTACTTCAACCCTTTACCAAATTTTCATTACGACAACACACCCTTGCGTCATTGTGCATTTTTCACATCTCCAAAACGGTCAATTTTGCTGACGAAAATGTGTGATATTATTCTTATCTATACTCAAAACATAGGTTGTGGGTACTCGTTAGAACCGCCTCATTGAGGCGGTTCTAACGAGTACCCACAACCTATGTCTAGGAGCAGAAATAAGGGAAATAATGTATACCCCCGTAAACCCCAGTTTTCTCTATATAAAGTGCGGTGTAAGGGGGTGTTTATTTCACGGACTTGTTATTGTGATGTCGAGGGTCTCCCCTCTTCATCAGGGTTATATGGACACCACACACTACATTTTATATGACTTTCCAATGTGGCCTTCCAATGTTTGAGACATGTGGTCTCAAACATTGGAAGGCCATATTGGAAAGTCATGTAAAATGTAGAGTGTGGTGACCATATAACCCTGATAAAGAGGGGAGACCCACATGTCTCAAACATTGGAAGGCCACATTGGAAAGTCATGTAAAATGTAGAGTGTGGTGTCCATATAACCCAGATGAAGAGGGGAGACCCTCGAAGTGGTTGGTTATTATTAATCCCTTATGGAAAAAATCTACAATTGGAAAAAAAAAAAAATATTTTTTGTGGAAACCTGACTGACTGTTTTGTTCTCCTCTCTACTGAATTTTTTTTTTTTTTGTTTTTTTTTTTTTTTTGTGCAAATTTTGTCATTAGAAATATTTGGCTACTTCCAGTCTGGGCATACACCTATTAATCAATACAAGTATGTCATTGAAAAAAAAACATGTCATTTCAAGCAATAATCTGCATGAATAAATTTTGCATGCTCAAGCCATTTTACTTCACAAAGTACTCTGAAAACTGTTCTGTAATACATGAACATAGCCTTGTTGGATTTGTTTAAAAAATGAAATACCGAAAAAGTTTTCTGACCTACCATGTCAGACAAATTATCTCCCTTGTCAGCATGCATAACACTTCCAAGATGTAATGGTTCCCTTTAAGGTAGGCTGGATGACTCTAAGGCTAGTAGTATATGAAGTAGAAAATTCATCGCATCATTCATAAAAGATTAGCAGGGACAGACCAAGACCTACAAAATACCAGGGGCCAATTGTTCAAAACTAATGGTGTCGTTAGTTAACAAATTGTTAAAACTTTGATCATTTAATATGGCAAATATGCTAATATTTTTGCTGAAAAAATGTTGGCAGCTTTTGCATTTGCAAAAGCTGCCAACATTTGTTCAGCAAAAATAACACTATATTAGATATTGTACTTACTAGAACAGTTAACAATTTGACCACTAAGGAGCTCATTAAGCTAACGATACTTTTGAACAACTGGCCCCAGCTGATTAACATCTAAAATTCGGGTCAGCTTGCACATCCACCCTAACCAATTAGAATAACATGTCCATGTGACATAATATTTTTATGCCACTGGAATCGAGATTTGGGGGGGGGGGGGGGGGGGGCATATAGTTTTTGGTCTGTTTGTCCATTTGTCTATTTGTCAGTCTACAAAAACCTTAACATTGGACATAACGTTTGAATGGTAATAGATAGAGCTTTCATATTTCACATGTGTATACCTTATCACAAGACCTTTCCAGTGGTACCATAATTTTTGATCTCGTGACCTTGACCGTTGATCAATTTTTTTCAAAATTTTAACATTGGCAACAATGGGCATAACTTGTGAATGGCGCTGTCCGGGGGCATCAGTGTTTCACAAACACATCTTGTTTTCTTATTTTTGCACCAAACACAGGTTGTGGTTCCTTGTTAGAACCACCCTAGTGAGGCAGTTCTAATGGTTAATGATTCTCTTTGCAGATAATCTGTAATATTATGGTATATTATTTTCAGGGGGTACAGCAGTAGGTACAGGTCTTAACACAAGGATAGGCTTTGCTGAGAAGATAGCAGAACATATAGCTACTTATACTGGTAAGGTGAATAATGTTTGCTATTGTGCTAAATGTTTATAAAACTTTGAAGTCCAGGGCCCCATTTTCAAAGCATCCTTAGCTTAACAAGCTTTTTAACCCTTGTCCTGCTGAATATTCATATATGCCACACCCACTACCGATTATCAGCCAATCAGATTACCTGTAGCAAATTATAACAACAATTCTAACATGACGTTAACGTTTTTCCCATTGAACCCAGTGGAAAGGTCAGCGTTTGCAAATATGCGATAATTCACGTCGTCAACGTGGTGCATGCAATTTGGCGTCATCGTGACGTTGCATGTAAACATTTCCTTCTGTCGACATCCGCTGCAAAATAGTCCCCAAGATAACGCTTTGTTACTACTGTATTTCAGTTTAGCATCATGTTAGAATCGAAATAATTTCCACGCACCCGGTGTGTTATCGTGATTAACACACGGTGTTGTCGGGCAGATGCGAATATTAATTCACTCCGGCTTCGCCGTCGTGAATTAATATTTCGCAATCTGCCCTCCAACACCGTGTGTTAATCACGATAACACACGGTACGTGGAGATTATTTCTTAAATTCACAATCTGAATGACAAACAATGTAGATCCTGATCAGATGGCTTCTTCAGAAGCCATCTGATCTGGATCTACATTGTTTCAAAGAAAAGGCATATCTGGGCTCAGCAGAACAAGGGTTAATGATCAAAATGATATTGTTCATGCAGATACAATACTTAATACAATGATACTTTTGCTTTTGTGTTTTTTCAGCTGCAATATAATCATTTTTCCCATATTAAATGATAGAAATTTTAACAATATGTTAGCTAACAATGCATCAGTTTTGAAAAACTGGGTACCAGGGCTTTCATTGCCCTGTCAAGAGACAGCCATGTACCTTAAGTACTGGTAAACTGCTTAGAAGGCCTAAGCCTGCCCAGGCAAAGTGATGTGAATCAGACCATCAAATGCATATAAGCCTTTTGGTTTCATTGGGCGGCAAGGCTTGTCATATCATCTCAGTGTCGGGTAAAAGTCTCACAAAATTGGAAGAAATGTCTCCAGAATGACCTTAAAGGTGCATTATTGAGCTATCCTGAAAAAATGCTTCCAAAAATAAAATACATATAGCCGGTATTTTTTTTTAAAACAATACAAATGAATGCATTTTATGCAAAAATGCGAACAATTATGATGACAGGTAAACGAGTTTGAGAGGGATTCCCTAACTAGGTTTCGAACACTAGTTAGATCTATTTTTAGTTCGTGACAAAAATAGAATCCCTATATATGACGTTATGCGACGTTCATTTTTGGCCTTGTTTGCTTAGGCCATGCCTGAATCGGAAAACATATGACGCTGAATACCATGCCATAAGTAATGACACTCAGAGACAATACTGTCGCCATGTTTGTGTAAAGTGACAGATTTATTTTAAGAACAGAAATTCCGAACACATCTTCAGAGCGAAGGGTAAACACGAATGAAAACGACCATTTTCACAAAGTTCTGAAGCTGTATTTGGCTCCAAAAGTGTTCATATGACAAAGAAATATGCATTGAAGATAAAAACCAGAAAAAAAAAAATTTTGAGACCCGGTAGCTCAATAATGCACCTTTAATAGTGTTGATGAAGATTCAATTCAAACAAACACAAAAATACAAGAAAAGGTTGGAAAATAATTTAAATTAAATGAAATATTAGGATTATGCTGTCACAAGTGCATTTTGAAAAAGGAAAATAAAAGTTAATGAGTTGAAAAAAAAGATTGCATAGGTACTATGAAATATTAGAAGAAGCAAAAAAAAAAAACATCCCACTTTATAGCATGCACTCTTGAAAATAGTTTTCACTACTTGTATATGGAAAAAGGCACTATGAAATATTACTGCTTGAAAATTAAGACAGAATAAGGAAAATTTAATTAACTTAAGGAATATTATAATTAGATCTACAATACTTTTTAACCCATAGTAGGCGGGAAAGCCCTGAAAGGGTACCTTGGCAAACAGTGCAGGCCCAGATCAGACGCCGCAGAATGTGGTGTCTAATCAGGGCCTGCACTATTGGCTAGCAGAATTTTCCATCAAAAATAGAATAAGAATGAAAAAATAGACCTACCACCCCTTATATGACAAATGGACTTGTCCAACATATAGCAATAGCAATGGAAGAGTCTACTAGTATACAATGGGTTAAGCAATTTAGAAATTTAATCTAGAACTATCATGAAAATCAGAAATGCATCCTGGCCATTTACATATCATACCTGCTACTGAATATAATCCTACTATTCATCTGAATTAATTTTTACCGATGGTTCACAGGCCCCCTTGGCCTAGTGGATAAGAGCGATCATTAGGTCTCTCACCGCTGTGGGTTTGAACCTGGCTTGGGTCACATGTGAGACGCCAAGTTCTGCAGCGGAAGGTCAGGTTGTTTTTCTCCTGGTAATCTGGTTTTTGGCCAACTCTGATTAACGATCAGCTTCATATGATTGAAATAATCTTGAAAGGGCCGTAAAACCAAAAAAAAAAAAAAAAAAAATAGAACAAGCATATACATTATTTTCCTTATTATTGCACAAAAACATAAGAAAGTGGGCACTCGTTAGAAACTTCCTCAACAAAGCCTTTCTTACCAGCACCCACAACGAGGCCATTCTAACTAGCACCCACCATATATCTCTGAACCAGAATTAAGAAAAATATGATAAAAAATATCTGGGGCCAGTTGTTCAAAGCATCGTTAGCTTAACGAGCTCGTTAGTGGTCATATTGTTAACTCTTCTAGAAAGTACAATATCGTAAATTTTGGTATTTTTTGCTGAAAAAATTTGAGCAGCTTTTGCGTCTGCAAAAGCTGCTCACATTTTTTCAGCAAAAATTTCGGCATATTTGCCATATTTAATGATCAAAGTTTTAACAATATGTTAACTAACGACGTCGTTAGTTTTGAACAACTGGCCCCTGGAAAATACTAGTTCTAGAGATATGAAAGATGCCATTTTTAGCTCACCTGTCATGTAACGACAAGGTGAACTTTTGGGATCACTCTTCGTCCGTCGTCCGTCCGTCGGTCTGTAAACAATTTCTTCAAACGACATCTCCTCCTACACCACTGATCAGATTTTGACCAAACTTCACAGGAATGATCCTTAGTTGGTCCCCTTTCAAAGTTGTTCAAATGGTTCCAGTCTATTGCAAATCAAGGTCACAGGAGCCCAAAATAGATTTTTTTAATGAAAACTTAAAAAACTTCTCCTCTGAAACCGCCTTCGATATTTCATGTCTAGCTTCATCTAGTGGACCTCTACCAAGATTGTTCAAATTATAGTCCTGTGGCCAAAAATGCCCCCACCCCACCCCCCAGGGCCCTTTGGTTTTACATAAACTTTCATAGGGAAAAGCTTTAAAAATCTTCTTGTCTGAAACCAGAAGGTCAGGTGTTTGATATTTGGTATGAAGCTACAACTTGTGGACCTCTATCAAGATTGTTTAAATTATAGCCCTGGGGCCAAAAATTCCCCTGCCCTGGGACCCCTTAGTTTTACATTGACTTATAAAGGAAAAATCTTAAAAAATCTTCTCCTCTGAAACCGCAAGGCCCAGGTCTTTGATATTTGGTGTGAAGCTTCGTCTACTCGACCTCTACCAAGATTGTTCAAATTATAGCACTGAGACCAAAAAGGCCCCCGCCCTGGAGCCTTTTGGTTTTACATTGACTTATATAGGGAAAACCTTTAAAAATCTTCTTGTCTGTAACCTGAAGGCTCAGGTGTTTGATGTTTGGTATGTAGATTCATCTAGTGGACCTCTACCAAGATTGTTGAGATCATAGCCTTGGGGCCAAAATAAATATTCTTGTCTGAAACCAGAAGGCTCAGGTGTTTGATATTTGGTAAGAAGCTTTGTCTTGTGGACCCCTATCAAGATTGTTCAAATTACAGCCATGGAGCCAAAAATGCCCCCACCCCTGGTCCCCTTGGTTTTACATTGACTGTTTAGGAAAAATCTTAAAAAACCTTCTCTGAAACCGCAAGGCCCAGGTCTTTGATATTTGGTTTGTAGATTCATCTAGTGGACCTCTACCAAGATTGTTCAGAATATAGCCCTGGGGCCAAAAATGCCTTTGTTTTTACATTGACTTATCTAGGAAAAACCTTTATAAATCTTCTTGTCTGAAAACAGAAGGCTCAGGTGTTTGATATTTGGTATGAAGCTTTGTCTTGTGGACCTCTATCAAGATTGTTCAAATTATAACCCTGGGGCCAAAAATGCCCCCGCCCCAGGGCCCTTTGTTTTTACATTGACTTATGTAATGAAAATCTTTAAATTACAGCCCTGGGGCCAAAAATGCCCCCGCCCCAGGGTCCCTTGGTTTTACATGGACTTATATAGGAATAATCTTAAAAAATCTTAAAAAATCTTCTCCTCTGAAACCGCAAGGCCCAGGTCTTTGATAATTGGTGTGTAGCTTCATCTAGTGGACCTCTACCAAGATTGTTCAAATGATAGCCCTGAGGCCCTATGGTTTTACATTGACTTATATGGGGAAAACCTTTAAAAATCTTCTTGTCTGAAACCAGAAGGCCTAGGTGTTTGATATTTAAGACTGTTCAAATTATAGCCCTGGGGCCAAAAATGCCACTGCCCCAGGGCCCTATGGTTTTACATTGACTTGTATAGGAAAAAAATCTTCTCCTCTGAAACCGCAAGGCCCAGGTCTTTGATATTTGGTGTGTATCTTCATCTAGTGGACCTCTTAGACAAGATTGATCAAATGATAGCCCTGGGGCCGAAAATACCCCCGCCCTGAAGCCCTTTGGTTTTACATTGACTTATATGGGGAAAACCTTTAAAAATCTTCTTGTCTGAAACCAGAAGACCCAGGTGTTTGATATTTAAGACTGTTCAAATTATAGCCCGGAGGCCAAAAATGCCACTGTCCTAGGGCCCTATGGTTTTACATGGACTTATATAGGAAAAATCTTAAAAAATCTTTTCCTCTGAAACCGCAAGGCCCAGGTCTTTGATAATTGGTGTGTAGCTTCATCTAGTTGACCTCTACCAAGATTGTTCAAATTATAGCACAGAGACCAAAAAGTCCCCCGCCCTGGAGCCTTTTGGTTTTACATTGACTTATATAGGGAAAACCTTTAAAAATCTTCTTGTCTGTAACCTGAAGGCTCAGGTGTTTGATGTTTGGTATGTAGATTCATCTAGTGGACCTCTACCAAGATTGTTGAGATCATAGCCTTGGGGCCAAAAATAAATATTCTTGTCTGAAACCAGAAGGCCCAGGTGTTTGATATTTGGTAAGAAGCTTTGTCTTGTGGACCCCTATCAAGATTGTTCAAATTACAGCCATGGAGCCAAAAATGCCCCCACACCTGGTCCCCTTGGTTTTACATTGACTTTTTAGGAAAAATCTTAAAAAACCTTCTCTGAAACCGCAAGGCCCAGGTCTTTGATATTTGGTTTGTAGATTCATCTAGTGGACCTCTACCAAGATTGTTCAGAATATAGCCCTGGGGCCAAAAATGCCTTTGTTTTTACATTGACTTATCTAGGAAAAACCTTTATAAATCTTCTTGTCTGAAAACAGAAGGCTCAGGTGTTTGATATTTGGTATGAAGCTTTTTCTTGTGGACCTCTATCAAGATTGTTCAAATTATAACCCTGGGGCCAAAAATGCCCCCGCCCCAGGGCCCTTTGTTTTCACATTGACTTATGTAATGAAAATCTTTAAATTACAGCCCTGGGGCCAAAAATGCCCCTGCCCCAGGGTCCCTTGGTTTTACATGGACTTATATAGGAAAAATCTTAAAAAATCTTCTCCTCTGAAACCGCAAGGCCCAGGTCTTTGATAATTGGTGTGTAGCTTCATCTAGTAGACCTCTACCAAGATTGTTCAAATTATAGCCCTGAGGCCCTTTGGTTTTACATTGACTTATATGGGAAAACCTTTAAAAATCTTCTTGTCTGAAACCAGAAGGCCCAGGTGTTTGATATTTAAGACTGTTCAAATTATAGCCCTTGGGCCAAAAATGCCACTGCCCCAGGGCCCTATGGTTTTACATTGACTTGTATAGGAAAAAAATCTTCTCCTCTGAAACCGCAAGGCCCAGGTCTTTGATATTTGGTGTGTATCTTCATCTAGTGGACCTCTTAGACAAGATTGATCAAATGATAGCCCTGGGGTCGAAAATACCCCCGCCCTGAAGCCCTTTGGTTTTACATTGACTTATATGGGGAAAACTTTTAAAAATCTTCTGAAACCAGAAGGTTCAGATGTTTGATATTTAAGACTGTTCAAATTATAGCCCGGAGGCCAAAAATGCCACTGTCCTAGGGCCCTATGGTTTTACATGGACTTATATAGGAAAAATCTTAAAAAATCTTTTCCTCTGAAACCGCAAGGCCCAGGTCTTTGATAATTGGTGTGTAGCTTCATCTAGTGGACCTCTACCAAGATTGTTCAAATTATAGCCCTGAGGCCCTTTGGTTTTACATTGACTTATATGGGAAAACCTTTAAAAATCTTCTTGTCTGAAACCAGAAGGCCCAGGTGTTTGATATTTAAGACTGTTCAAATTATAGCCCTGGGGCCAAAAATGCCACTGCCCCAGGGCCCTATGGTTTTACATTGACTTGTATAGGAAAAAAATCTTCTCCTCTGAAACCGCAAGGCCCAGGTCTTTGATATTTGGTGTGTATCTTCATCTAGTGGACCTCTTAGACAAGATTGATCAAATGATAGCCCTGGGGTCGAAAATACCCCCGCCCTGAAGCCCTTTGGTTTTACATTGACTTATATGGGAAAACTTTTAAAAATCTTCTGAAACCAGAAGGTTCAGATGTTTGATATTTAAGACTGTTCAAATTATAGCCCGGAGGCCAAAAATGCCACTGTCCTAGGGCCCTATGGTTTTACATGGACATATATAGGAAAAATCTTAAAAAATCTTTTCCTCTGAAACCGCAAGGCCCAGGTCTTTGATAATTGGTGTGTAGCTTCATCTAGTGGACCTCTGCCAAGATTGTTCAAATTATAGCCCTGAGGCCCTTTGGTTTTACATTGACTTATATGGGGAAAACCTTTAAAAATCTTCTTGTCTGAAACCAGAAGGCCCAGGTGTTTGATATTTAAGACTGTTCAAATTATAGCCCTGGGGCCAAAAATGCCACTGCCCCAGGGCCCTATGGTTTTACATTGACTTGTATAGGAAAAAAATCTTCTCCTCTGAAACCGCAAGGCCCAGGTCTTTGATATTTGGTGTGTATCATCATCTTGTGGACCTCTTAGACAAGATTGATCAAATGATAGCCCTGGGGTCGAAAATACCCCTGCCCTAAAGCCCTTTGGTTTTACATTGACTTATATGGGGAAAACTTTTAAAAATCTTCTGAAACCAGAAGGTTCAGATGTTTGATATTTAAGACTGTTCAAATTATAGCCCAGAGGCCAAAAATGCCCCTGTCCTAGGGCCCTATGGTTTTACATGGACTTATATAGGAAAAATCTTAAAAAATCTTTTCCTCTGAAACCGCAAGGCCCAGGTCTTTGATAATTGGTGTGTAGCTTCATCTAGTTGACCTCTACCAAGATTGTTCAAATTATAGCCCTGGGGCCCTTTGGTTTTACATTGACTTATATGGGGAAAACCTTTAAAAATCTTCTTGTCTGAAACCAGAAGGCCCAGGTGTTTGATATTTAAGACTGTTCAAATTATAGCCCTGGGGCCAAAAATGCCACTGCCCCAGGGCCCTATGGTTTTACATTGACTTGTATAGGAAAAATCTTAAAAAATCTTCTCCTCTGAAACCGCAAGGCCCAGGTCTTTGATATTTGGTGTGTAGCTTCATCTAGTGGACCTCTTAAACAAGATTGATAAAAATGATAGCCCTGGGGTCGAAAATACCCCCGCCCTGAAGCCCTTTGGTTTTACATTGACTTATATGGGGAAAACTTTTAAAAAATCTTCTGAAACCTGAAGGCTCAGATGTTTGATATTAAAGATTGTTCAAATTATAGCCCAGGGGCCAAAAATGCCACTGCCCCAGGGCCCTATGGTTTTACATGGACTTATATAGGAAAAATCTTAAAAAATCTTCTCCTCTGAAACCGCAAGGTCCAGGTCTTTGATAATTTGTGTGTAGCTTCATCTAGTGGACCTCTACCAAGATTGTTCAAATTATAGCCCTTGGGCCCTTTGGTTTTACATTGAATTATATGGGGAAAAGCTTTAAAAATCTTCTTGTCTGAAACCAGAAGACCCAGGTGTTTGATATTTAAGACTGTTCAAATTATAGCCCTGGGGCCAAAAATGCCACTGCCCCAGGGCCCTATGGTTTTACATTGACTAGTATAGGAAAAAAATCTTCTCCTCTGAAACCGCAAGGCCCAGGTCTTTGATATTTGGTGTGTAGCTTCATCAAGTGGACCTCTTAAACAAGATTGATCAAATGATAGCCCTGGGGTCGAAAATACCCCCACCCTGAAGCCCTTTGGTTTTACATTGACTTATATGGGGAAAACTTTTAAAAATCTTCTGAAACCAGAAGGCTCAGATGTTTGATATTTAAGACTGTTCAAATTATAGCCCAGGGGCTAAAAATGCCACTGCCCCAGGGCCCTATGGTTTTACATTGACTTGCATAGGAAAAATCTTAAAAAATCTTCTCCTCTGAAACCGCAAGGCCCAGGTCTTAAACAAGATTGTTCAAATGATAGCCCTGGGGCCAAAAATACCCCTGCCCTGAAGCCCTTTGGTTTTACATTGACTTGTATGGGGAAAACCTTTAAAAATCTTCTTGTCTGAAACCAGAAGGCTCAGATGTTTGATATTTAAGACTGTTCAAATTATAGCCCTGGGCCCAAAAACGAACCTGCCCCGGATCCCACAGGTTTTGTTTAGACTTATATAAGAAAAACCTTCTTGTTTGAAACCAGATGGCTCCGGTCTTTGATATTTGGTATGAAGCTTCACCTTTTAGACCTCCCTCAAGATAATGCAAATTATAGTCCTCGGGCCAATAATGGCCCTCTCCAGGGCCCACTTGTTACACTATGGGTCAGGTGAGCGATCCAGGGCCATCATGGCCCTCTTGTTTCTTATTTATACTCCAAACGTAAGTTGTAGGTGCTCGTTAGAACAGCCTCATTGAGGCGGTTCTAATGAGTACTCACAAGCTATGTCTGGGAGCAGAAATGAGCAAAATAATGTACACCCCTGTAAACCCCAGTTTTCTCAATAGAGGAGTGTTTCACAGACTTGATACCATGACGAGGGCATTAGCTACATTGACATGTTAACCTGCTGTCTTTGTTTCCTATTGTCTAGGTCTGCCATTTGTGACAGCTCCAAATAAATTTGAAGCCCTAGCAGCCAGAGATGCTATGGTTGAAGTCCATGGTGCCCTGAATGTCTTAGCCACCAGTATTATGAAGATAGCCAATGATATACGATTCCTTGGGTCTGGTCCCCGGTGTGGACTAGGTGAACTAAGTCTCCCTGAGAATGAGCCGGGTAGCAGCATTATGCCAGGTAATGGATTTTAGGACAGATATGCCTAAGCAAACAGTGCAGACCCAGATCAGTCTGATCAGGGTCTACACTGTTTGTCATTCTGTCTGCACCTTTTGGACCCCTTGCTAGATTGTGAAACATATTTGTTAAAAATTAAGAAGAATTATAACATGCCCTGAAGGTGTCCATCACGTGAACAAGTCCGTGAAAGACCCCCCTATACCCCACTCTATATAGAGAAAACTGGGGTTTACTGGGGCTATACATTATTTTGCTTATTTTTACTCCAAGACATAGGATGTGGGTACTCGTTAGGACCGCCTCAACGAGGCGGTTCTAACGAGCACCCACAACCTATGTTTGCTGTATTTGTAAGAAAAATATCACAGATTTTCGTCAGAAAAGTAGCCATTTTGGAGATGTGAAAAAATGCACTATGTTGCACGGGTGTGTTAACGTAATGTTCGAATGTTGAGGATTTTTACAGTATGCAGTCTTTATCTTTCCTCCCTTTCTGTGAGACATGGCATAATGACCTGAAAGGGCTGTAGTTGAACCATAACACACAGAGAAGTATTCAGGCCTGAATGTTTTATTGAAATACCGTATTTGCTCTAATTACCGCACCGTGCCCTTAGTTTTTTCAAAATCGTGTCAAAATATCATGGAGAGAAATCTACCTAATTAGCGCACAATTGATATGATAAAATAGCTTCAGAGATGATGCATACTGATATTTAATGGGATGGAAAAGGATACTTAAGCATTGCCTTCACTGTTGAAGAAATAATGGTAAGTTTTTTTTATAGATTTACTGTGAGAGCTTCAAGGGGAGGTTACTGTAAAGTGTGTGCTTATGCATTTCCTTTTCAAAAATAGCTTTGGTGTGCGCTTATTGGAGCATGTGCGGTAATTAGGGCGAATACGAAATATAGGGTAAACTATAATGCCGAAAGTTAATAAACTCAATTTAGTTGAGCATGAACTTTGTAATGCTGTTAAGTATTAAAATACAAGCAAGTCAGACAATTGTCCTGGTGAATGAATGTCATTTGATGTGTCACCAGTAACGATTCAGATTATTCTGCTCAGATGTGCGAATAAAATTGACCTGCTGATAGATTTTAAAATGCCAAAATTTATAAGCAGGACAATTTTCATGCTCAGTTGAGTATAGCTTGAAAAAAGTTTGGAGACCTTGGGACCAGTACAGCTTAAGACTGTCCCCATGCAGCTGATCCGAGGTTTCTTCAGGCAGGCTGTAGATAATTAAAAACCTGGGCCCAGTTGTTCAAAGCATCGTTAGCTTAACAAGCTCGTTAGTGGTCATATTGTTAACTGTGCTAGCAAGTTTAATACTTAAAATTTTGTTATTTTTGCTGAAAAAATGTGGGAAGCTTTTGCATTTGCAAAAGCTGCTCACATTTTTTTCAGCAAAAATATTAGTATTTTCACCATATTGAATGATCAAAGTTTTAACGATATGTTAGCTAACGACGTCGTTAGTTTTGAACAACTGGCCCCTGATGTTAAGATCCTTTTGATTTACACATTTAAGTTTTATTACGAAATTTGGTCTTTACAACAAATTATATATGATTTGTGGTTTTGCTTTAAATCAAAAAACAAAACAACAACAACAACAAAAAAAAAACATGCATATTAACTTGTGTGATTTCCTAGTATGCTTTAAAATTAAAAATTGTTTAATCCTTGTCTGGAGCCAGGGCATGTTAATGGCAGTTGACAATTGACTAGCTAAAATATCAGCTGCATTTAGTTTTTAGCTCACCTGTCACGTAGTGACAAGGTGAGAGTTTGGGATCACTTTTTGTCCGTCGTGCGTCAGTCCGTGTGTCTGTCCGTGCGTGCGTAAACTTTTTCTTCAAAGACATCTCCTAAACCGCTGATCAGATTTTGAACAAACTTCACAGGAATGATCCTTAGGTGGTCCCCTTTCAAAGTTGTTCAAATGGTTCCGGTCCGTTGCACATCTAGGTCACATGAGCCAAAAATAGATTTTTTTCACCGAAAACTTAAAAAATCTTCTTCTCTGAAACCACAAGGCCCAGGTCTTTGATATTTGGTATGAAGCTTCATCTAGTGGACCCCTTCCAAGATTGTTCAAATTATAGTGCTTGGGCCAAAAATGCCCCCGCCCTGGGGCCCTTTGGTTTTACATGGTCTAATATAGGGAAAATCTTTAAAAATCTTCTTCTCTGCAATCTCAAGGCCCAGATCTTTGATATTTGGTATGAAACTTCATCTAGTGGACTCCTACCAAGATTGTTCAAATTATAGTGCTGGGGCCAAAAATGCCCCCGCCCCGGGTCCCTTTGGTTTTTAGCTCACCTGAGCCTTTAGGCTCATAGGTGAGCTTATAGTATAGCCATGGTCCGTCGTCCGTCCGTCGTCCGTCCACCATTTTCAAAGATCTTCTTCTCCTATACTGCAGGGCCAATCAAAGCCAAATTTCATATGGAGCCTCAGTGGGATGGGGGAACGAAAGTTTGTTCGTGGGGTCTGGATCACATGACCAAGATGGCCACCATGCCCGTATATGGTAAAAAGCCTTCAAAAATCTTCTTCTCCAGAACCATAAGGCCAGTGGCCTTGAAACTTGGCATGTAGCATATGGTACTCGGGCCCATCATGGTTTATACAAATGGTGACCCTGGGTTGACCTTGACCTATTTTACAACAATGTCAAATTTGTCGACTTAGGCTTTTGCATGGGGTAAAGTGAAAATAATGGATTTATAGGAAACCATTGAAGACAGTGTCACCAAAATTTGTAGATCAGGTAAAGTACCCAAATACATGAACGTATATGGATCAGAAAGGTCAAGGTCATTCATTGGCCTTGTTCGCGGGTCTGGATCACATGACCAAGATGGCCGCCATGCCCATATATGGTAAAAAGCCTTCAAAAATCTTCTTCTCCAGAACCATAAGGCCAGTGGCTTTGAAACTTGGCATGTAGCATATGGTACTCGGGCCGATTATGGTTTGTACAAATGGTGACCCTGGGTTGACCTTGACCTATTTTACAGCAATGTCAAATTTTCCGACTTAGGCTTTTGCATGGGGCAAAGTGTAAATAATGGATTTATAGGAAACCATTGAAGACAGTGTCAACAAAATTTGTAGATCAGGTAAAGTAATTGAATACATGAAGATCTATGGGTCAGAAAGGTCAAGGTCATTCATTGGCCTTAGACCAAGGTCATTCAGGATCCATATTTCAAACATTTTTTTCTCCAAAACTGCTGAGCCAATTTAAGTAAAATTTAATATGGAGCCTTTGTGAGTTGAACAAATGAAAAAAATGCCAATACGGTCTAGATCACATGACCAAAATGGCCGTCACCCCCATATATGGTAAAAAGCCTTAAAAATTCTTCTCCTCCAGAACCGTAAGGCCAATGGCCTTGAAACTTGGCATGTAGCATATGGTACTCAGGCCCATCATAGTTTGTACAAATGGTGACCCTGAGTTGACCTTGACCTATTTTACAGCAATGTCAAATTTGCCGACTTAGGCTTTTGCATGGGAAAAAGTGAAAATAATGGATATTTAGGAAACCATTGAAGACACTGTCACCAAAATTAGTAGATAAGGTAAAGTAGCTGAATACATGAAGATCTATGTGTAAGAAAGGTCAAGGTCATTAATTGACCTTAGACCAAGGTCACGCAGGTTCCATATTTCAAACATTTTTTCTCAGAAACTACTGAGCCAATTGAAGTGAAATTCAATATGGAGCCTTTGGGAGTTGAACAAATGAAAAGCTGCCAATATGGTCTAGATCACATGACCAAGATGGCCACCACGCCCATATATGGTAAAAACATTTCGAAATTCTTCTTCTCAAGAACCGTAAGGCCAATGGCCTTGAAACTTGGCATGTAGCATATGGTACTCGGGCCTATCATAATTTGTTCAAATGGTGACCCTGGGTTGAACTTGACCTATTTTACAGTAATGTCAAATATGCTGACTTAGGCTTTTGCATAGGAAAAAGTGAAAATAATGGATTTTTAGCTCACCTGAGCCTTTAGGCTCATAGGTGAGCTTACAGTATAGCCATGGTCCGTCGTCCGTCCGTCCGTCGTCCGTCCGTCCGTCCACCATTTTCAAAGATCTTCTTCTCCTATACTGCAGGGCCAATCAAAGCCAAATTTCATATGGAGCCTCAGTGGGATGGGGGAAAGAAAGTTTGTTCGCGGGGTCTTGATCACATGACCAAGATGGCCGCCATGCCCATATATGGTAAAAAGCCTTCAAAAATCTTCTTCTCCAGAACCATAACGCCAGTGGCCTTGAAACTTGGCATGTAGCATATGGTACTCCGGCCCATCATGGTTTGTACAACTGGTGAACCTGGGTTGACCTTGACCTATTTTACAGCAATGTCAAATTTGCCGACTTAGGCTTTTGCATGGGGCAAAGTGAAAATAATGGATTTATAGGAAACCATTGAAGACAGTGTCACCAAAATTGGTAGATCAGGTAAAGTAACTGAATACATGAAGATCTATGGGTGAGAAAGGTCAAGGTCATTCATTGGTCTAGACCAAGGTCATTCAGGATCCATATTTCAGATATTTTTTTCTCCAGAACTGCTGAGCCAATTTAAGTGAAATTAAGTAGGAAAATTGTCACCAGACAGGTGAGCGGTTCAGGACCACTGGTCCTCTGGTTACATAGGCTTATTTTGGGAAAATCTTTAAAAATCTTCCTCGCTGAAACTGCAAGGCCCATGTCTTTGATATTTGGTATGAAGCTTCATCTAGTGGACCCCTACCAAGATTGTTCAAATTATAGTGCTGGGGCCAAAAATGCCCCCGCCCTGGGGCCCTTGGTTTTTACATTGGCTTGTATAGGGAAAATCTTTAAAAAAACTTCTTCTCTGAAACCACAAGGTCCAGGTCTTTGATATTTGGTATGAAGCTTCATCAAGTGGAGCCCTACCAAGATTGTTCAAATTATAGTGCTGGGGCCAAAAATGACCCTGCCCTGGGGCACTTTGGTTTTATATGGGCTTATATAGGGAAAATCTTTAAAAATCTTCTTCCCTGAAACCGCAAGGCCCAGGTCTTTGATATTTGGTATGAAGCTTCATTTCGTGGACCTCTACCAAGTTTGTTCAAATTATAGTGCTGGGGACAAAAATGCCCCCACTCCGGGTCCCTCTGGTTTTACATAGACTTATATAGGGAAAATCTTGATAAATCTTCTACTCTGAAACCGAAAGGCCTAGGTCTTTGATATTTGGTATGAAGCTACATCTAGTGGACCTCTACCATGATTGTTCAAATTATAGCCCTGAGACCAAAAATGCCCCTGCCTCGGGCCCTTCGGTTTAACATAGACTTATATTGGGGAAAATCTTTAAAAATCTTCTTCTGTGACACCACAAGGCCTAGGTCTTTGATATTTGGTGTGAAATTTCATCTCATGGACCTCTATCAAGATTTTTCAAATTAAAGCCCTGGGGCCAAAAGTGACCCGCCCCGAGACCCTATGGTTTTACATAGACTTATATAGTGAAATCTTAAAAAATCTTAATTTCTGAAACTGCAAGGCACATGTCTTTGATAGTTAGTATGGAGCTTCATCTAGTGGACCTCTACCAAGATTGTTCAAATTATAGCCCTCGGGCCACAAATGCCCCTGCCCCACAAATGCCCCCGCCCCGGGGCCCTTTGATTTTACATAGACTTACATAGCAAAATCTTTAAAAAATTTCTTCTCTGAAACTCCAAGGTCCATGTCTTTGATATTTAGTATGAAGCTTCATCTAGTGGACCTCTGTCAAGATTGTTCAAACAATAGCCCTGAGACCGAAAATGCCCCCGCCTCGGGCCCTCCGTTTTTACATAGATTTATATTGGGGAAAATCTTTCAAAATCTTCTTCTGTGACACCACAAGGCCTAGGTCTTTGATATTTGGTGTGAAATTTTATCTAATGGACCTCTATCAAGATTTTTCAAATTAAAGCCCTGGGGCCTAAAGTGACCCGCCCCGAGACCCTATGGTTTTACATAGACTTATATAGGGAAATCTTTAAAAATCATCTTCTCTGAAACTGCAAGGCACATGTCTTTGATATTTTGTATGGAGCTTCATCTAGTAGACCCCGCCTCGGGCCCTTTGGTTTTACATAGACTTATATTTGGGAAAATCTTTAAAAATCTTCTTCTGTGACACCACAAGCCCAAGGTCTTTGATATTTGGTGTGAAATATCATCTGATGGACCTCTATCAAGATCGTTCAAATTAAAGCCCTGGGGCCAAAAATGCCCCCGCCCCAAGACCCTTTGGTTTTACATAGACTTACATAGGGAAATCTTTAAAAAATTTCTTCTCTGAAACTCCAAGGCCCATGTCTTTGATATTTAGTATGAAGCTTCATCTAGTGGACCTCTGTCAAGATTGTTTAAATTGTAGCCCTGAGACCAAAAATGCCCCCGCCCTGGGGCCATTTGGTTTTACATAGGCTTATGTAGGGAATATCTTTAAAAAAATCTTCTTCTTTGAAACCGCAAGGCCAAGGTCTTTGATATTTGGTGTGTAGCTTCATCTAGTGGACCTTTGCCAAGATTGTTCAAATTATAGCCTTGTTTGATATTTGGTACAAACCTTCACCTTTTTAGACCTCCCTCAACATTATGCACATTATAGCCCTGGGGTCAACAATGGCCCGCCCCAGGCCCACTTGTTACTCTATGGATCAGGTGAGCGATCCAGGGCCATCATGGCCCTCTTGTTAATTCTTCTTGTAAACAGGCATAGTGCATTCTTTCATATCTACAAAACTGTTAATTTACTGATAATATTTGTGATATAACTTATTCATCCTACTTACCCCACATGCTCCAATAAGCACACACCCAAGCTATTTTCGGAAAGAAAATGCACAAGCGCACACTTTACAGTAACCTTCATGAGTTTTGGTGCATTTTTGACCCAGACAATCATGTATATGTGGTGAACCCCTTTGCTGAATTCAACTCGATCTGTAATGTGTTCTCGCTATTGTATTTTTTGTAGCAAGTGTGCGCTCATTTGGTAGATATTTCACCATGATTTTTTGATACAATTTTGAAAAAATTAAGTGCATGGTGCAGTTAATAGGTCAAATATGTTAATTCTTATTTATGCTCAAAACATAGATTAAAAGTTCTTGTTAGAACCACCTCATTGAGGTGGTTCTAATGAGCACCCATAACCTATGTCTTGGAGCATATATGTCTTGGAGCACATAAAAGAAAAATAATGTTTACCCCTGTAAACCTCCGGTTTCTCCATAAAAAGTGTGGTTTACAGACGTTTTTATTTCACAGACTTGTTAACAGGATAGAAACAATGTGGCTGGAATGGCGAGCCCTGTTTTAAAAAATGCTGCTAAGAAAAATGACGCTTTTCATTTCAGGTAAGGTGAACCCAACTCAACCAGAGGCCATCACCATGGTTGCAGCACAGGTCATGGGTAACCAGGTAGCCATAACTATAGGCGGTAGTAGTGGGCATTTTGAACTTAATGTATTTAAACCACTGATAGTAAGCAATGTACTACAGTCAGTGAGGTTACTAGGCGATGCTTGCCTTTCCTTCACAAAGAACTGTATAGTGGGTATAAAAGCCAATAGAACTGCTATTACAAAGTTGCTAAATGATTCTCTAATGTTAGTGACATCTCTGAATCCTCATATAGGATATGACAAGGCAGCAGAGATTGCCAAGACTGCTCATAAAGACGGGTCCACTCTGAAGGCTGTGGCAGTGAAACTGGGATACCTCACAGAGGAACAGTTTGATGAGTGGGTCAGACCAGATATGATGCTGGGACCACATTGATCTTGGGGTACAGAGGGTTTGTTCAGAGCTTTGCTATAGATAACTGGTAATGGAAATCAATAGGCAGCCACTTATTCTAACTTATCAGTGAAAGCTGATGAGACTAAAGATCTTACATGTCCCAGTAATGTTCAGTTATGCAAATATCGAATGCAACCCAGTGATGTTCATAATTCAATAAGCATCAGGAAAACAAAATTGATTGCTAATATTTACATTAGTATTAGGGCCCCGCACTGAAAGTGTGGGTGCCCTATAGTAATCACTTTGTCCATCCGTCTGTCTGTCTGTCTATCCATCTGTCTGTCTGTCTGTCTGTCTGTCCATCCACAAATTTTTTTATCCTCCATAACTTTCTTATTCCTGGATGGATTTAAATATTACTTGGCAGAAATGTTAACGATAATGTGATGGAGTGTTGCGCGCAAGACTCAGGTCCGTTCCTCAAAGGTCAAGGTCATACTTAGAGGTTAAAGGTCAAAAAAGGGTCTTTCCTGTGTCCAATTAATAACTTTGTTATTATTATTCCTCGATGGCAGAAATGTTAACCATAATGTGATGGAGTGTTGCGCGCAAGACTCAGGTCCGTACCTCAAAGGTCAAGGTCATACTTAGAGGTTAAAGGTCAAAAAAGGGTCTTTCCTGTGTCCAATTAATAACTTTGTTATTATTCCTGGATGGATTTAAATATTACTTGGCAGAAATGTTAACCATAATGTGGCCCCGCACTGAAAGTGTGGGTGCCGTATAGTAATCACTCTGTCCGTCCGTCTGTCTGTCTGTCCATCTGTCCGTCCACAAATTTTTTTATCCTCCATAACTTTCTTATTAGGGCCCCGCACTGAAAGTGTGGGTGCCCTATAGTAATCACTCTGTCCATCCGTCTGTCTGTCTGTCCATCCAAAAATTTTTTCCTACTCCTCTGATAGCGCTGCCGGGGCCCTAGTCAGTTTCACTGACAGCTCTAGTTCATTTTCATAAGACTAATCTGGCACGAGAGCTAAAATTGAAACTAGAAAATATATAAACACAGTTTAAAAGCAGAACAACATCATTGACGTAATAATGTTGCCAGTGTCCAGTCGTATTGAAGAAAACCTCATTTTAACATCACTAAATGATCATGTGACATCACATAAACCCTTTTTGTACCAAACAGAATCTTCCTCCAAATATATAGCAGGAGTCCATTAAAAATTTAGGGGTGACAGGTTGTGTTTTCTTCAAAATTTATTTAAAAAATGGCTGAGCTTTTTGCAAACAGTGTAGGCCCTGATCAGATTCCACATTCTGCAGCATCTGATCTGGGCCTGCACTGTTTGACAGGGTACCTGTTTTGGGGTTTCCGGTACAGAATGGATTAAAATATATTCATTGAAGTATGAATTATATAATGGTCCCAATAGTTAGTTATTGCAATACATCACGCGAACAAGTCCATGAAATGAACACCCCTTAAACCCCACTTTATATAGAGAAAACTGGGGTTTGCGGGGTTATATATTATTTTTCTTATTTCTTCTCCAAGACAGGTTGTGGGTACTCGTTAGAACCGCCTCAATGAGGTGGTTCTAACGAGCACCCACACCCTATGTTGGAGGTAAAAATCACAAAAAACTACAGATATTCGTTGGAAAGGTAGCCATTTTGGAGATGCAAAAATGCACTATGTCGCACGGGTGTGTTAGCATAATGAGATCAATACACTGAGAATGTAAATACACAGAATCAGAAGTGATTGAATACACCTGACAAATACTATCAACACATTACGATAACAACCCCGTACGACATAGTACATTTTTTCACACCTCCAAAATGGCAATTTTTCTGATGAAAATCTGTGATATTTTTCTTATAAATTCTGCAAACATAGGTTGTGGGTGCTCTTTAGAACCGCCTCGTTGAGGCGGTTCTAACGAGTACCCACAACCTATGTGTTGGAGCAGAAATAAGAAAAAAAAATGTTCACCCCCTTAAACCCCAGTTTTCTCTATATAAAGTGGGGTATAGGGGGGTTGTCATTTCACACACTGGTTCACGTGATGACATTACGAAAACCTGCCTATACAAATACTTTGTAGTTCTTACCACCAAAAAAAAAGAAAATTTTAAGATGAAAACTTGTGATATTTTTTCTTATTTCTGCTCTAAGATATAGAGCAGAAAAATAAAGTTTACCCTGTAAACCCCAGTTTTACTATATAAAAGTGGGGTTCAAAGGGGTCAGAATTATATTTGCATATTTCGTTATCACTAGTACAAGGAAGACATATTTTGTTTTTCTTACCATTTGCTCTTCAGGACTATATTCTTTCTTTAAACCTTAACCTGCTGAATAAATTAATTTAGCCACACCAATTCTTTCATAACATTATTTGAGATAATTTGACTATAATGTGATGCTACTGGTATTGGGCTGTAATGTACATAACATCAGTTGTTGAGGAAAATTATTAGCTTTTAAGTAGAAGTCACGGAGAATCATAAGGTTTACAAACGGTGTTGCATTTGTCAATAAATCGAACTTAGCAATTGACTTTATTTCATCACGAAAACACGCCTATATAATTTTGACCCCCTTGAACCCCACTTTTATATAGTAAAACTGAGGTTTCTGCGGGTATACCTTATTTTTCTTATTTCTGCTCTAAAAGATAGGTTGTGGGTACTCGTTAGAACCGCCTCAATGAGGCGGTTCTAACGAGTGCCCACAATCTATATTTTGAGCAGAAATAAGAAAAATATCACAATTTTTCATCATAAAATTTTCATTTTTTCGGCGATAAAGGTGGCAATGCATTTGTATAGGCGGGTTTGCGTAATGTGTTTGGTGTTATTTCCATAAGCGGGAAAATCGTCACACCAGATGGTCTGGATCAACACTGTTTGCAAAGGTAGGGGTAGTGGGCTCTTATTTATAACAGAAATGAAAATACATGTAATTTCAAAAGATTTGCTGCCTTGGAGAGTGTGGTCATTTTAACCTGATTTTTTGTTACCACTGTGATGTCGTTGCCAATGTCATTACCAATGATAGACTATAGCTGGAACATTGAACACATTCTGTGAAGGAAGGGGCCAAAGTGATATATTAGACATGTCAAGAAGGTACAGTAAAATTCCTATATTAAGTCCACCTTTGGGACTGTTCAAAAGTGGTCTATTAGACCACCTTTGAACAGTCCCAAACATGGTGTCTGAGCAGAGGACACTGTATTCAGAAAACAAAAAGAAAGAATAACTGCCACCTTCTAAATAAGCTTTTTATAGCAGAATTAGTCTTAATTTCAGGTGGTCTTAATAGTGGAATTTTACTGTATGTCCTAAAGGAGAAAAAAGGCAAATGATTTTCACTGATATTATATTTTAAAACATTCCGTTTTTTTTTTTTGTGTGTGTGTTTTTTTTATTTTTTATTTTTTCTGGAAAAAATGTGTGCAGCATTTGCAAAGAATGCTCAAATTTTAATTTTTACAAAAATATTATTCTATTTGCCATATTAGAAGTTATCAAAGTTTTAAATATATGTTAAGTTACAACAACATTAGTTTCTAACATCTGGGTCAAGGCCATGGAGGACTGACAAGAACCTGAAATGCCTGTATTTAATGGGAAACTAGTCTGAATAAGAACAGGGTTGGTCAGCAGATAAACCCCCAGAACAGTTACAACCAACATTCATTACGAAAAGTGGCCTATACAAATACATTGTAAATTTTACCACCAAAAAAAGAAAATTTCCTGATGAAAAATTGTGATGTTTTAAGCTCTGTTGTTTTCGAAAAAAAACGACGAGGTATTGTCATAGCTCTAGCGTCGTCGTCGACTGCGTCATCGTGCAAAAACTTGGACATTTTGTTATATCTCTGTCATTACTGAACATATTTACTTGAAACTAGTTGTTCATTTAATATGAAAAGGGGAACTCTTGCCAATAGGTGAGGTAACCCTCAAAATATTTTTGGCACAGCTGTGCCCCTTTTTTGACTTAGAATTTTTGCAAAAACTTGGACATTTTGTAATATCTCTGTCATTACTGAACATATTTACTTGAAACTTGCACCATTTGTTCATTATGAAAAGGGAAACTCATATCAATAGGTAAGGTAACCCTCAGAATATTTTTGGCACAGTTATGCCCCTTTTTGACTTAGAATGTTTGCAGCTAAGCATTGGGACCCACACGCAGTGCTCTTGTTCTTATTTCTGCTCAAAACATAGATTGTGGATACTCTTTAGAACTACCTCCGTGAGGCGGTTCTAATGAGTACCCACAATCTATGTATTTGAGCAGGAATAAGAAAAGTAATGTATAACCCTGCAAACCCCAGTTTTACTGTCTAAAAGGGGGGTATAAGGGGGTCAAAATTATCTATCCTGATGAGATATAATGGTAAAACTCATTATAGAACAAAATCTTAGATCAAGAATATGTTTTCTGCTGGCATTTATTGGAATCGCATCACTGAGGCGATTATAACAAATATCACAATATTTTGCAAGGCAATTCTTCTAAATGTCCACAACATTTGCTTCTAGAAGTGATTAGCGGAAAAAAAAGGCCTTCTATATCTCTTCTGTTGCTACACATCATTTGAATTCTTTATTACTGAAGATTCCTTTCAATGGCCTATTTCGGCGAAGGAATACTGTTATTATAAGGAGGGTCATCTGTATATACAGTGCCATCTGGTGCCAAACATCCTGTGAACAATGTCCATGAAATGAACACCCCCTAAGCCCCACTTTATATAGGGAAACCAGGTGTTTATGGGGGTTTACATTATTTTTGTTTTATTTCTGCTGCAAGACATAGGTTTTGGGTACATTGAGCTGGTCTAAAGAGTACCCACAACCTATGTCTTGGAGCAGAAATAAGACCAATAATGTATACCCCCTTAAACCCCAGTTTTCTCTATAAAAAGTGGGGTTTAGGGGGTCTTCATCTCACAGACTTGTTCATGTAATGATATGTTGCTGCATGATGCTTCCACGTAGAGCTGAAACAGACCCACACACTTGTACTGGTGAACCGCTTAGAGGATCTATGCCTGCCCAGGCAACTAGGTGCGATTCGGCCCGTTCATGCTTATAAACCCTTTTGGTTTCATTGGGTGGCAGGGCTTGAGATGTCATTTCATCTCAATATCGGGTAAATGTCCCACAAAATTGGAAGCAATGTCTCCAAAATGACCTTTACAGTGTTGAAGGGGACGTTAAACCTCAAATCAAACAAACAAAACTAGCCTCACTCTTCATTGTTAGCATACCAACTTTCATTTAAAATGACCCAATAATTCGAATTTTCTCTGAAAAATCCATTGTACCACTTCTAGAGCTGACCATGTTTTACAATAGAATGTGATTGTTCATTAATTTTCTCTGCTTGTTTTTTAGAGATTTCTCAATCAAAATATGATTAAATCATAAAAAAACCAAAGCAGGTGCCTCCAAACAAGTTAGAATGGCAGTTGCTGAGGTCAGCTTATCCAGCCCTAATTACGATAACACACCCGTGCGACATAGTGGATTTTTTCAGATCTCCAAAATGACCATTTTTCTGCTGAAAATCTGTGGTATTTTTTCTAATAAAACTGAAAACATAGGTTGTTGGTGCTCGTTAGAACCACCCCATTGAGGCAGTTCTAACAAGTATCCACAACCTATGTCTTGGAGCAAAAATAAGAAAAATAATGTTTACCCGGTAAACCCCAGTTTTCTCTATATAAAATAAGGTACAGTGGGGTGGGGGGCTTCATTTCACGGACTTGTTCATGTGATGTAATCCATAGATTTAAAGTAGATCCAGATAATTATATACACTTCACAAAGTCTTTTATACAACAAAATCTGTCTATGGTCCTGAAGGAGAATTAACCCTCAACCTGCTGCATAAATTAATTAAGCCACACCCACTGCTCTCAACCAGTCAAATTTCTTGATATAATACATTTGTTTAGTTCACACCCTGCATGTTAAATGGTGTAGATCCTTTGTAAGCCATCTGATCTGGTTCCATACTGGGTTGTGGTGATCAGTGAGATAAGAGTTAAAGACTGTTATGATTTGTTAACCCTTGTCCTGCTGAATATGATGACCTCTACCTTTACAGACAGTGTAGATCCAGATCAGATGGCTATATGATCAAGATCTACACTGTCTGTCAAGCAATTTATGAATTAAATGTGTACATTGTATTAAGTAATTTGATTGGTTAATACTCAGAAATGGGTGTGGCAAATTTATTCCATTCAGCCAGACAAGGGTTAAAGAACTTGTGATGATAAACCGGTGTTAGAAGCACAAGTTATTGCCAACCTTTTGCTTTGCTGAGCAATTCATTCACTCATGATGCAAACTTTCTTGACATGTCTAATCTCTCCAAACTGGTACTATTTTCATTACGAAAACATGCCTATACAAATAGTGAAAATTTTAAGATGTAAAATTGTGATATTTTTTTTATTTCTCCTCAAAATATAGATTGTGGGTACTCGTTAGAACCACCTCATCAAGGCGGTTCTAACGAGTACCCACAAACTATATCTTAGAGCAGAAATAAGAAAAATAATGTTTACCCCTGTAAACCCCAGTTTTACTATAAAAGTGGGGTTCAAGGGGGTAAAAATTATATAGGTGTGTTTTTGAGATGATCATTTTCTTGCCTGGTTGTGACTCAGTCCATTTATAACATTTTTGTACGTAAATTTTTCTGCATGCATTTACATTATTTTTACATTCAGGTGTGTGTATACGTAATATGTCATTGTAATATTTGCATTAAAATCGAGTCCATATTTTGCATTTATGCTATTTGTTTGTTGCATTTTTCATCATTTCATTCCTTCTATACCTAAAGAGACATTAACACATTTATCCTAAATATTTGGACACTAAAATGTCATTAAAATAAACCTGAGCAAACAGTGTAGACCCAGATCAGTAGTCTTTGCTGTTTGCCACTGAGCGGATTTAGCTTTCTTTACCCTTTTTGAAAAAAAAAACACCCTTATGAAATAGGTCTTTCTTCTGTGTCTCAGAATAATGTTTTATCTGAAAATCACTAATGTTTTTTTTTTTCTGGTGCAAATATAGAATGTGGGTGCACATTACAAGCACCTCATTGGATGCCAGCATTTCAGGTTTTTGAGCAGAAATAAGGAAAATATACTATAACCTCTTAAAAACACTGTTCATTATAACACAGTTTGGGAAATAACATAATTTCAGTAAGGATCCCAAAAGTGCATAGAATTTACAGATGAATGTAGTGTAGTATATACTTTTGTCAACACCACTTTTTCTGTGTAAAGTTGGGTTTACTAGAGTGTGTTCATTACTCACTATTGACGTGATGTTTGTGACAATATGTTTTAGACAATTTTATGTAATACTTTACTGCATGCATTTTCTTTGATATTCCAGTCAGACTTGTAATGTCAGATTATAGTGAGTGCTTTAACTTTTATATTTAACCTATATACCTTATGATTTTTGTAAACATTTTTCTTTTTATACCAGAACAAACATTTTTAACAAAAATTGTTGCATGATACAACTAAGGGCAGCAGTAGCTCAGTGGTTAACCGTTTTGCTTCCAAGGTACCAGTTCATTTTCAGATCTCACTGAAGGAGTCCAGTGCTTTTAAGTATTAGTACTGTAACATCTGAGGTTGCTGATTCAAGAAGGGCACTTGTCATTTTCTGGCACAAGATTTACTTTGTACTGGGTAGGTAACTGCTTATGTATATGTCTGTCCCGGCAAAGTGTGGTAATAGCTAACCTGGCCAGCTCAACATGACCTGAATAGTGTTGACTGGGCTGTTAAACTCCAAACCAACCAAAATATCCAGTTCTGATCCACTCAAGTTAGAACTGACCAACTGCTAATGATATTCTTTTGCCATCACATTTAGCAAACACAATACCCCTATATTTTTGCTGAAAAAAGGGTGAGTAGCAAAAGATACAGAGAACCCTCATTCTAAAGACAGCATTTGTTCCCTAACATTTTACTGTTATAAAGAATAAGTCACTATAAAAAACATCCCATCAGAGTAGCTGATATGAAATAAAGGACCTACTCAAGTGTTGTGGACATTTGTTAGAATCGCCTCGGTGAGGCAATTCTAACAAATATTTATATTTCTTATTTCTTTAACAATGAAATGTTTATTTGATTTGAGGTTTAACAGCCCCATCAACATTTTACAGGTCATTTTGGAGACATTGCTTCCAAATTTGTGGGACTTTTACCTGCTGCCCAATGAATCCCCATTGGGTTTATAAGCATGGATGGTTGACAATGAAATACAATATTCTTGAATATATTGGCTAGTCCGGCTTATCATGAGCTAAGGATTTCTTCCATTGAAATTGTCATTATATAGAGGATCTTACATGAGTATTCATGTATTATTGAATTTAATAAACGAGTTGAGGAAAAGGGATAAAATGCGAGGCTTTGCCGAGCATTTTATATCTTTTCCTCAACAAGTTTAATAAATTCAGTAATACATGAGCATGAATGCAAGATTCTATTATTATATGACATTTAAAACGCATTTTATTCACGATTGTTTACAAAAATGTCAATTTTCCACCATTAGTAAATGTGACGCCGTTGAGAACGTCGTACATGTAACATTACAGGACGTATCTAACTAATTTGCATATTTAATCCACTAGTGGATTATCGAAAAAATTACATGGCTTTATTACACTCTCAGACGCGACGTCGTATGATAAAATGCATTTTGTGGTTATGTAGAATGTTGTCATTAAGAGGACTGACTGTATTCATCTTTTTCTTCAACAAAACTATCAGTGCATTTGATTTTTCCTTGCTACATTACTGTCACTAGCGAAGTTATTAAGATAGCAGTGCTTTGAGCAAGTGGGCATCAGAACTTTTTAATTGACCTTACTAAGTCTTTAACCCTTTTCCAAATGAATAAATTAATTTTGCCACACCCTTTGCTGATAATCAACCAATCAAATTACTTTATATAATGCATTTTGTTCAGTTCACAAACTGCATGGCTTGTTCTAACCTGGATCTACACCTTCTTCAGAAACCATCTGATCTAGATCTACACTGTTTGCAAAGTAGGGTTGTCGTGATTGGCAGGATAAGGGTTAAAGAGGGAGAGCAGGGAAGTTATGATGGTATTGTATCAAGGTCATAAGTAAGTCTCTATAGAAGAAGAAAAGGGCTCTGCTAAAGCATTGGATTGCCCCAGGATCAACTGCTGCTACTTTAATACTGCCAGGCTCCGACTTATTTAGACAAGTGAGCCATGTCATGGGAAAAGCTGGTTTTCTTACACGCTTTTCAATGAAATATAGATTTCTCGGTGAAATCGAAAACAATATTGTCACTGTTTCAAACAGTGACTGATAACATTTTTATTTTTCACTGTTTGGGACTACTTTTTTCTGGAAATTTAACTTTGTGGTCAGTTTTTTCATTGTCTGATGATTGAAAATTAATGGACTATATTAGAATTGACGCTAAGCCTGTTCAGACGTCAGGAGGACGTTAATGGCGTCATTTTCGACGCTGACGTCACATATTTTGTCGCGCGATGTTAGATCTGTCCGCAGCTTCTTTGAGAAACTAATCTCTCAATTATTTCAGTAACCATTCATAGAAATGCCATCCAGGCTATTTCTCAGGTGCAAACTTTTAGTTCACACCCAATATTATACCCAGTAAATACGTTGGACACTACGGGCCTCCGTGGCCTAGTGGATGAGAGCGCTGACTCTTATTCATTAGGTCTCTCACCGCCGTAGGTTCGAGCCTCGCTCGGGCCACGTGTGAGACGCCAAGTTCTGCAACGGAAGGTCAGGTGGTTTTTCTCCGGGTACTCCGGTTTTCGCCCACCTCTGATTAACGATCGGCTCGATATGAGTGAAATAATCTTGAAAGGGCCGTAAAAGCCAAACCAAAAAAAAAAAAAAAAATACGTTGGACACTACCAAATTGACGCAAAACAACCAGGAACAAAGTTAGTTTTCTCTGAGGGTGAGTGACACGATTAGTGAAGCTAAATATTGCCATTTTGAAGCATATAAGAAACAGAAAATTTGATTTTTTAGTGTAAGATCAAATTTTATTTCACTCAAGAACACCAAAACTGGTATTTTCTCTTGTGGCTACGCCACTTGTGAAAATACTGGTTTTGGTGTTCATTCGGTGTAATAATATTGGGTCTTAAACGGAAAAATATCAAATATCCTCTATTTGCCATTTGTGAACAACAAAGATACAGATCAGACTGCGCATTAACAGTCTGATCTGCACCTTAGTGTTCAACAATACCTCTAGTTTCCACATCTAAAATTTCAGATAATTGTTTGTCTGTAGATTACATCATGTGAACAAGTCTGTGAATTGAAGACCCCCTAACTCCACATTATATAGAGAAAACTGGGGTTTACAGGGGTATACATTATGTTTATTATGCCCCCAACTTTGAAAAAGTTGGAGGGGCATATTGCTTCTGGTTCGTTCGTCCGTTCGTCCGTTCGTCCGTTCGTCCGTTCGTCTGTTCGTCCGTTCGTCCGTTCGTCCGTTCGTCCGTCCGTTACGCTTTTGATGCATAGCATAACTAAAGAACCGTGTATGCTAGGGTTTTGAAATTTCATATATGGATTCCTCATGGAAAATTAGCCGACGCGTATTTTTTTTCTCGTCCGGATTATGCCCCCTTCAAGAGTTATTGCCCTTTGAAATTTTTTTAATAAAATCTTGTCAGCAAGATATCTCAAAAACTATTGGAGCTAGAGCCTTGAAAGTTGTTGATTATATTGGTGGTGATGAGTAGATGAACTGATTAACTTTTGACAAAATTCCGAAAAATACTTTGAGAGTTATGGCCCTTTGTCATTTTGGTAATTTGTGCCCATTGTAATGTATGCTAAAAGTGATGCATAGCATATCTTTAGAACCGTGTATGCTAGGGTTTTGAAATTTCATATATGGATTCCTCATGGAAAATTAGCCGACGCGTATTTTTTTTCTCGTCCAGATTATGCCCCCTTCAAGAGTTATTGCCCTTTGAAATTTTTTTAATAAAATCTTGTCAGCAAGATATCTCAAAAACTATTGGAGCTAGAGCCTTGAAAGTTGGTGATTATATCGGTGGTGATGAGTAGATGAACTGATTAACTTTTGACAAAATTCCGAAAAATACTTTGAGAGTTATGGCCCTTTGTCATTTTGGTAATTTGTGCCCATTGTAATGTATGCTAAAAGTGATGCATAGCATATCTTTAGAACCGTGTATGCTAGGGTTTTGAAATTTCATATATGGATTCCTCATGGAAAATTAGCTGACGCGTATTTTTTTTCTCGTCCGGATTATGCCCCTTTTAAGAGTTATTGCCCTTTGAAATTTTTTTAATAAAATCTTGTCAGCAAGATATCTAAAAAACTATTGGAGCTAGAGCCTTGAAAGTTGGTGAATAGATTGGTGGTGATGAGTAGATGAACTGATTAACTTTTGACAAAATTCCGAAAAATACTTTGTGAGTTATGGCCCTTTGTCATTTTGGTAATTTGTGCCCATTGTAATGTATGCTAAAAGTGATGCATAGCATAACTCTAGAACCGTGTATTCTAGGGTTTTGAAATTTCATATATGGATTCCTCATGGAAAATTAGCTGACGCGTATTTTTTTTCTTGTCCGGATTATGCCCCTTTTAAGAGTTATTGCCCTTTGAAATTTTTTTAATAAAATCTTGTCAGCAAGATATCTCAAAAACTATTGGAGCTAGAGCCTTGAAAGTTGGTGAATATATTGGTGGTGATGAGTAGATGAACTGATTAACTTTTGACAAAATTCCGAAAAATACTTTGTGAGTTATGGCCCTTTGTCATTTTGGTAATTTGTGCCCATTGTAATGTATGCTAAAAGTGATGCATAGTATATCTTTAGAACCGTGTATGCTAGGGTTTTGAAATTTCATATATGGATTCCTCATGGAAAATTAGCTGACGCATATTTTTTTTCTCATCTGGATTATGCCCCTTTTAAGAGTTATTGCCCTTTGAGTTTTTTTTTTAATAAAATCTTGCCAGCAAGATATCTCAAAAACTATTGGAGCTAGAGCCTTGAAAGTTGGTGAATAGATTGGTGGTGATGAGTAGATGAACTGATTAACTTATGACAAAATTCCGAAAAATACTTTGTGAGTTATGGCCCTTTGTCATTTTGGTAATTTGTGAAAAACTTTGTCATCGTTCTAGCGCCTACATTTCTTCACCAATTTCAATATAACTTCACACAAATGTTCCTTATTAAAAAATCTCGAGCGAGTTCGACTTTCAAGGTCATGACCTCAAGGTCAAGGTCACTGTGGCTATTTTTAGAAAAACTTTGTCATCACTCTAGCGCCTACATTTCTTCACCAATTTCAATATAACTTCACACTAATGTTCCTTATAAAAAAATCTCGAGCGAGTTCGACTTCAAGGTCATGACCTCAAGGTCAAGGTCACTGTGGCTATTTTTAGAAAAACTTTGTCATCGCTCTAGCGCCTACATTTCTTCACCAATTTCAATATAACTTCACACAAATGTTTCTTATGACAATATCTCAGCGAGTTCGACTTTCAAGGTCATGACCTCAAGGTCAAGGTCACTGTGGCTATTTTAAGAAAAACTTTGTCATTACTCTAGCGCCTACATTTCTTCTCTGATTTCAATATAACTTCACACAAATGTGCCTTATGACTATATCTTGAGCGAGGTTGACTTTCAAGGTCATGACATCAAGGTCAAGGTCACTGTGGCTATTTTTAGAAAAACTTTGTCATTGCTCTAGCGCCTACATTTCTTCACTGATTTCAATATAACTTCACACAAATGTTCCTTATGACAATATCTCGAGTGTGTTCGACTTTCAGGGTCAGGACCTCAAGGTCAAGGTCACTGTAGCTATTTTTAGAAAAATTTTGTCATCGCTCTAGCGCCTACATTTCTTCACCGATTTCAATATAACTTCACACAAATGTTCCTTATGACAATATCTTGAGTGTGTTCGACTTTCAGGGTCATGACCTCAAGGTCAAGGTCACTGTAGCTATTTTTAGAAAAATTTTGTCATCGCTCTAGCGCCTACATTTCTTCACCAATTTCAATATAACTTCACACAAATGTTCCTTATGACAATATCTCTAGCGAGTTCCACTTTCAAGGTCAAGGTCACTGTGGCTATTTTTAGAAAAACTTTGTCAACGCTCTAGCGCTTACATTTCTTCACTGATTTCAATACAACTTCACACAAATGTTCCTTATGACAATATCTCAAGCCATTTCAACTTTCAAGGTCAAGGTCACAATGGCTATTTTTAGAAAAACTTTGTCATCGCTCCAGCGGCTACATTTCTTCACTGATTTTAATATAACTTCACACAAATGATCCTTATGACAATACCTCGAAAGAGTTCGACTTTCAAGGTCAAGGTCACTGTGGCTATTTTTAGAAAAACTTTTTCATTGCTCTAGCGCTTACATTTTTTCACCAATTTCAAAATCGATTCACACAAATGTTTCTTATGACAATATCTGTAGCGAGTTCCACTTTCAAGGTCAAGGTCACTGTGGCTATTTTTAGAAAAACTTGGTCAATGCTCTAGCGCTTACATTTCTTCACTAATTTCAATATAACTTCACACAAATGTTCCTTAAGACAATATCTCAAGCGATTTCGACTTTCAAGGTCAAGGTCACTGTGGCTATTTTTAGAAAAACTTTGTCATTGCCCTAGCGACTACATTTCTTCACTGATTTCAATATAACTTCACACAAATGTTCCTTATGACAATACCTCGAGTCAGTTTGACTTTCAAGGTCAAGGTCACTGTTGCTATTTTTAGAAAAACTTTGACATGGTTCTAGCGCTTACATTTCTTCACCGATTTCAGTATAACTTCACACAAATGTTCCTTATGACAATATCTCGAACTATTTCGACTTTCAAGGTCAAGGTCACTGTGGCTATTTTTAGAAAATATTTGTCATCACTCTAGTGCCTACATTTATTGATGGATGTTAATAGAACTTCACACAAATGTTTCTTATGGTAATATCTCGAATTGCTTTGACTTTCAAGGTCATGACCTCAAGGTCAAGGTCACTATGGCTATTTTTAGAAAAACTTTGTCATTGCTCTACCGCCTACATTTATGATTTTAATCTAACTTCACACAAAAGATGCTTATGATAATATCATGAGCAAGATCTACTTCGCGGCCATGGCCTCAAGTCAAGGTCCCTTTGACTATTTTTAGAGAATTATTGTCATCACTCTAGAACCTACATTTATGGATATATTTTTAAACAAACTTTACACAAATGTTGCATATGATAATATCTCAAGCAAGTTGGACTTTTGCCATTTTAGTGTTTTCCGCACACGAAGTTGTCTTGTGCGAGGGGATTTGTATCGCATGCGATGCCTTGTTTTTTTTAATAAAATCTTGTCATTAAGTCCATATCTTGAGAACTATTTGAGCTTCATTAATCATTCTTGGTACAAACTTGCATCCAGGCATTGCAACTTCAACGCAAGCATTCATTTCTGACCTTGACCTATATTTCATGGTTCACTGACTTCGTGAATTATTGCGACCACCCTGACTTTCACCATTTCTCAAAAACTATTAAAGCTTTTTAAATTATAATTGGCACAAACTTGCATCTAGGAATTGCAATTGCAACGCAAGCATTCATATTTGACTTTTACCCATATTTCATGGTTCACTGACTTTGTGAATTATTGCGACCACCCTAACTTTCTATCTAATGTAAGAGTCCATTTCTCAAGATCTATTACAGCTTCATTAATTGTATTTGGTACAAGCTTGCATTTAGGAATTGAAACTTCAATGCAAGTATCCATTTCTGACCTTGACCTACATTTTATGGTTCACTGACTTTGTAAAATAGTTTGACAACCCTAACTTTCACCCTGATGTAAGAGTCTGTTTTTAAGAGTTTCATTGATGATACTTGGTACATGCTTGCAACTAGGAGTGAAATTTCTATGTAGGCATCTATGTTTGACCTTGACCTAGATTTCATGGTTTGGTGACTTTGCGCCCCCACAGGCGCGACATAGCCTTCGGGGGAATTCTTGTTGTATGTTTTTGAGTCTTTAACAATATTTGTTGAATATTTTGCCATCTAAGGACAAGCAGAGGTTGGGGGCATTGTGTTTTACAAACACCATTTCTAGTTATTTCTGCTCTAACACATAGGTTGTGGGTACTCATTTGAACCGTCTCAACGAGCACCCACAACCTATGTTTGCAGTATAAATAAAAAAAATATTACGGATTTTCATCAGAAAAGTACATATAACCAAATTTGGAGATGTGAAAAAATGGACTGTGTTAACGTGATGATAGTTTGGTTTGTATCATACATGTACTTGCCATTGTTACATACACCGAAAACTGATTTTCACATGACTTAGGCTTGTATAATTAGAACCTGATAATAGTGTTGAAAAAGATTGTTGTAATGATTATGCAAGTGTTATCTGGAGGTATTTTGTTTCAAAAAGATATATCAGATATTATGTTATTGTTGAAAGTAATTCTGGATTTTCACGGAATATTTTTTTCCAGTTATCATATATGTCATATATTGATGGAACTTTTGTTTAGCCCTTATCCTGCTGAATAAATGTAGACACACCTATTTCTGACTAGCAACCAATCAGATTACTTGACATAATGTATTTATTCAAATGCACAAACTGCCTGCCAAACAGAGTAAATTCTGATCAAAAGCCATCCAATCTGGATCTACAGTGTTAGCAAAGTTACTGGTTGTCGTGATCAGCAGGATAAGGGTTAATACATGACCTCATCCATTTGGATGACATATCCAAGTGACAAAGTGTATTGTTTGATATCTCCAAAACTGATGTGTTTCTGATTTTTTTTTTCTTATTGCTGCTCCAAAAATGGATTGTAGGTTCTTGTAAGAGGTGCCTCAGTGAGGCGGTTCTAGCAAGTACCAACAATCTATGATTTGGAGTAGAAATAAGAATAATAATCTATATCCCTGTAAACCCTGGTTTCCTCTATATAAAGTGGGGTTTACCGTGGTGTTCATTACATGGACTTATTAATATGATGTCTTAAAAAATTCAACTCTTATATTTAGAGAGAAACATTTGGACAGAGTTATACATTATTTTCATTTCTGCTCTCAAAACTGAAATATTGGAATTATATACAGTGGATAAATACTTTTGCACCTTACATGGAGAAATCAGAGATGAAAATATCAAAGTAAAGCCAAGCTCTTACAATTCTTAAGGGAATGGGAACACCTGACAGATTTTTCTGCCATTTTTCAAAGGAGACAACTTTCTGGACTTCCTGTTCCTTTTTCTATAGGCTCAGTCCCACTGAAAAAGGTGTCTACTCTTGAAGGAAAGAATTTTTTTATTTAAGAGTTGACCCCTATTGCCATGAGAGATGAAACTACTTTTGCAGGAGTTGCCTCCCCTGAATGTGTATCCATTCCCTTAAACTGATCTGATTCAGATTTGTCATTTAGAGATTTTGCTTGTGATTTAATTGATTTGTACTGCCACGGTGTTTCATTTACATTCCAGAAGCCTCCATGGTGTACTAGTTAAGCTACTTTTTGATGAACCAGGGACCCTGGGTTCAATTCTAGGCTTCTACAGACTTTCAGATAGCTCTATAAACCAAGGCCTCATTTCCATATGACTTTAATTGTTGGCTGTATTCCCCCCCCCCCCACACACACACCTGTAATTACTGTCTACACACTAAATGAGCTTCATTGTGAGAAAAAGCTGTCTTCAAGATTTACAAGCAGTTGATACATACTGGCTTGCTAAGCTAGTCTTGAAATTTTAGAAATAAAACTAGATGGTCTATGGTATACCATCGCAAATACCCGCTTTTCCTATGAATAACAAAAAGTCCTACTTTTTGATCTTTGACTCTGGGGCTATGTTGGGGTCAAGGTCACATGAAAAGTATTCCAATATATTCTACATTCCAAGGGCTATCCAATAATCAAGTTTCGGAAGTGCGATCCCAACAGTTTTGAAGATATAATAATGTCCTACTTTCTGACCTTTGACTATCCACATGCAAAGTTCCAAAAGTGTAACTTTAGTGGTTGCAGAGGAGATCCATTTACAAGAAACGTGACAGATGGACTGATGGACAGACAGACTGACGACCACTCAACTCTGGTACAAAAACAATATACCTGATTTTTCTTTAAAAAAAAAAAAGGCGGGTATAAAAATGAGGTCTTGTACTCTCCAAGTACTCTCTCTCTCACAGGTACTTTGGTGCTGATAAGACAACACTGATGTGCAGGCTGATCTATACCTTTGTTGTAAGCAAATGGCAAAATCAGGTTTTCCCGTCATGACCTGGTTCAAAATGATATTAAGATACCGTAAAGTCCTAAAAATTTGGACAAATTAAGGACTTGCTGTGATTCTCCTAAAATTTTGATAAATTTGTTTCACGATCCAGCAAGGAGGCCAAAGGGTGCGAGATGGAATGGGAAACAGTGTAGACCCTGATCAGACTGCTCCTACAGGAGCAGTCTGATCTGGGTCTGCACTGTTTACTTTGGCCTGTCTGTCCCAAGACTTAGGATCATTACGGTATGACTTGGTGAAAAGTATTGAAAGAGATTGAAACCAACCTTGGCACACCATGTTGCCATGCCCAAAAGAGTTGCACCCCTGCAAAAAACACAGTCATGTACATACATACATATCCAAATTGACTTGCGGATGCACCTCTGACTCTTGATCAGGAGGACACGGGTTCAATACCTTGCCGGGGTCAATCATGGAAATTGGTCATGAAATCTTTTCTGTAGTCATTCTCTCCCTTCCCCTGATTCAAGAAGGGCAGTTGTCAGTTTCTGGCGAAAGAATGTGCACTATAATGGTTAACCACTTACCTATAAGCATGCTCAGGAAAAGTGTGGATAGGTAAACTGACCAGTTCAAAAATGACCTAAAATAGTGTTGACTGGGCTGTTAAACTTCAATACAAACAAAGATATAAAATAAAATTGAATTCTTGTACTATCCAAGCAGCAAACACTTAGGTGCTGATAAGGCTGCATGGATGTATCGGCTGATCTGCATGTTTGTTCTGCACAAATGGCCAAATCGAGTTTTCCCATGATTTGATTCAAAATGAAAGAAAGATACTATTAAAATCCTAAAAATTCGGACGAATTAAGGACTTTCTGTAATTCTCCTAAAATTTTGACAAATTTGTTTTACGATCCAGCAAGGAGACCAAAGGGTGCAAGATGGAAGGGGAAACAGTATAGACCCTGATCAGACCTACAGGAACAGTCTGTCTGAAACCGTGTAGACCTGATCAGACTGCTCCTAGTCTGATCTGGGTCTGCACTGTTTACTTTGGCCTATCTGTCCCAATACTTAGGATCATTACGGTATGACTTGGTGAAAATTATTGAAAGAGATTTAAACCAACCTTGGCACACCATGTTGCCATGCGCAAAAGCGTTGCACCAATGAAAAAAAAAACAGTCATGTTCACATTATAATCAAAAGAGAAGAAGAAAGAGGAGAAGATGAAGAAGGAGAGTGTGAGTGTTTGAGTTTTACATCCCACCAAGAGCTAAGTCAAAATTTAAGGAGATGGGACCTCATTTTACAGGCTCATATGAAAGTCTAGAGAAGCCAGGGATTGAACCTAGGACCCCTGGTTTATGAGGTGAGTGTGTGTGTGAATTCGGGTTTAACGTCGCTTTCAACAATTTTTCAGTCATATCACGACGGTGTCTGGTTGCGACAGGGAGCTCAATGCTCACGTTTATAGTGCTGCCTCACTGAAGTATCATGTCCCAGACACATTACATGATACCACACCCAGTCACATTATCCTGACACTGGATCGACCAGTCCTAGCTCTTCCGCGTAAACCTGAGTGCCAAGCGAGGAGCAGCTAGTACCATTTTTAACGACTTTGGTATGTCGCGGCCCGGGATCGAACCCCAGACCTCCCGTTCCCCGGAGCGGACACTCTACCAACTGAGCTATCGGGGCCGGTTATGAGGTGAGTAGCATAACCATAACACCATGGGGCTTCTTTTGAAGAAGGAAAAAAGTTGAAGTATTTCCAAAATATGCATAATTATTAAGTCTATAGTAATAACATGACCTCATTAAGTACGTTAGATATGGATGGCAGGTACCCCAACTTATTTTTCCACCTTAGCCACAGGGATCACTCTAGAGGAAAGACTTTGGTCCCTCTAAGGAGCAAATTCTGTCCCCCTTTCGTAAGGGATGCTGTGGAGCACTTTTTTAGCTCACCTGTCACGTAGTGACATGGTGAGCTTTTGTGATCACATTTTGTCCGTCTTGCGTGCGTGCATCCGTCCGTGCGTCCGTAAACATTTTCAAATAAGTATATCTCTAAAACCCCATGGTCAATCTTGATCAAATTTCATGAGGAGCATCATCAGGTAGGGGGAAAGGCTGCATAAGGTTTTTGGGCTAATCAGATTGGAATTCTGGTTGCTATGGCAACATATAGCTCCCATAGACTTACAATGGAAAAAAATTAAAATATTTTCTTCTCTGAAACCACAGGGCCCAGAGCTTAGATATTTAGCATGTAGCAAAGGCCAGTGGTCACCTACATAATTCCTGCCAATCATGCCCCTGGGGTTCAAATTGGCCACGCCTCGGGACCCCTTCGCTCCCATAGACTCATAATGGAACAAAAAGCTTCAAAAATCTTCTTCTCGGAAACCACAGGACCCAGAGCTTAGATATTTTGCATGTAGCAATGGCAAGTGGTCACCTACATAATTCCTGCCAATCAAGCCCCTAGGGTCCAAAAGGGCCATGCCCCAGGACCCTTAAGCTCCTATAGTCTCATAATGGAAAAAAGCTTCAAAAATCTTCTCTGAAACCACAGGGCCCAGAGCTGAGATATTTGGCATGTAGCAACTGCAAGTGGTCACCTACATAATTCCTACCATTCATGCCCCTGGGGTCAAAATTGGCCACACACCGGGGCCCCTTAGCTCCCATAGACTCATAATGGAAAAAAAGCTTCAAAAATCCTCTTCTCTGAAACCACAGGGCCCAGAGCTTAGATATTTAGCATGTAGCAACGGCAAGTGGTCATCTACATAATTCCTGCCAATCATGCCCCTGGGTTCCCAACGGGTGACGCCCCGGGGCCCCTTCGCTCCCATAGACTCTTAATGGAACAAAAAGCTTCAAAAATCTTCTTCTCGGAAACCACAGGGCCAACAGCTTAGATATTTAGCATGTACCAATGGCAAGTGGTCACCTACATAATTCTTGCCAATCATGCCCCTGGGGTCCAAATGGGCCACGCCCCGGGGCCCTTTAGCTCCTATAGACTCATAATGGAAAAAAAAGCTTCAAAAATCTTCTACTCTGAAACCACAGGGCCCAGAGCTGAGATATTTGGCATGTAGCAATGGCAAGTGGTCACCTACATAATTCCTGCCAATCATGCCTCTGGGGTCCAAATTGGCCACGACCCGGGGCCCCTTAGCTCACATAGACTCATAATGGAAAAAAAGCTTCAAAAATCTTCTTCTCTTAAACCACAGGGCCCAGAGCTTAGATATTTAGCATGTAGCAACGGCCAGTGGTCACCTACATAATTCCTGCCAATCATGTCCCTGGGTTCCAAATGGGCGACGCCCTGGGGCCCCTTCGCTCCCATAGCCTCATAATGGAACAAAAAGCTTCAAAAATCTTCTTCTCGGAAACCACAGGGCCCAGAGCTTAGATTTTTAGCATGTGGCAACGGCAAGTGGTCACCTACATAATTCCTGCCAATCATGCCCCTGGGGTCCAAATGGGCCACACCCCAGGGCCCCTTAGCTCCCATAGACTCATAATGAAAAAAAAAGCTTCAAAAATCTTCTTCTCTGAAACCACAGGGCCCAGAGCTTAGATATTTAGCATGTAGCAACGGCAAGTGGTCACCTACATAATTCCTGCCAATCATGCCCCTGGGTTCCTAATGGGCGATGCCCCGCGGCCCCTTCGCTCCCATAGACTCACAATGGAACAAAAAGCTTCAAAAATCCTCTTCTCGGAAACCACAGGGCCCAGAGCTTAGATATTTAGCATGTTTTTTGTTTGATTTAAGGTTTAACGTTCCCGTCAACACTGTAAAGGTCATTTTGGAGACGTTGCTTCCAATTTTGTGGGACTTTTACCCAACACTGAGATGAAATGACTTCTCAGGTCCTGTCACCCAATGAAACCAATAGGGTTTATTAGCATGGACGGTCCACCTCGCACTGCAGTTCCTGGACAGGCTTAGATCCTCTAAGTGGTTTACCAGTTCTAGTGTGCGGCCCGGATTCAGCTCTGCGTGGAAGCATCATGCAGCTCATATATTTCTTCAAGCCCCTATGGGCGGGGACCGATTTAGCATGTAGCAATGGCAAGTGGTCACCTACATAATTCCTGCCAATCATGCCCCTGGGGTCCAAATGGGCCACGACCCGGGGCCCTTTAGCTCCTATAGACTCATAATGGAAAAAAAGCTTCAAAAATCTTCTTCTCTGAAACCACAAGGCCCAGAGCTGAGATATTTGGCATGTAGCAGCAGCAAGTGGTCACCTACATAATTCCTGCCAATCATGCCCCTTGGGTCCAAATTGGCCACACCCCGGGGCCCCTTAGCTCCCATAGACTCATAATGGAAAAAAGCTTCAAAAATCTTCTCTGAAACCACAGGGCCCAGAGCTTAGATATTTAGCATGTAGCAAAGGCAAGTGGTCACCTACATAATTCCTGCCAATCATGCCCCTTGGTTCCAAATGGGCGACGCCCTGGGGCCCCTTCGCTCCCATAGACTCATAATGGAACAAAAAGCTTCAAAAATCTTCTTCTCAGAAACCACAGGGCCCAGAGCTTAGATATTTAGCATGTAGCAATGACAAGTGGTCATCAACATAATTCCTGCCAATCATGCCCCTGGGGTCCAAACGGGCCATGCCCCGGGGCCCTTTAGCTTCTATAGACTCATTATGGAAAAAAGCTTCAAAAATCTTCTTCTCTGAAACCACAGGGCCCAGAGCTGAGATATTTGGCATGTAGCAACGACAAGTGGTCACCTACATTAATCCTGCCAATCATGCCCCTGGGGTCCAAATGGGCCACGCCCTGGGGCCCCTTTGCTCCCATAGACTCATAATGGAAAAAAAGCTTCAAAACTATTCTTATCTGAAACCACAGGGCCTAGAGTTTAGATATCTACCATGTAGCAACGGCAATTGGTCACCTACATAATTCCTGCCAATCATGCTCCTGGGTTCCAAATGGGCCACACGGCGGGGCCCTTTGCTCCCATAGACTCATAATGGAAAAAAGCTTAAAAAATCTTCTTCTCTGAATCCACAGCGCCCAGAGCTTAGATATTTAGCACATAGCATCGGCAAGTGGTCACCTACATAATTCCTGCCAATCATGCCCCATGGGTCCAAAAGGGCCACGCCCCAGGGCCCCTTAGCTCCTATAGACTCATAATGGAACAAAAAGCTTCAAAAATCTTCTTCTCTGAAACCACAGGGCCCAGAGCTTAGATATTTAGCATGTAGCAATGGCAAAAGGTCACCCACATAAATCCTGCCAATCATGTCCGTGGGGTCCAAATGGGCCACACCTTGGGGCCCCTTAGTTCCCATAGACACATAATGGAAAAAAGCTTAAAAAATCTTCTCTGAAACCACAGGGCCCAGAGCATAGATATTTAGCATGTAGCAATGGCAAGTTGTCACCTACATAAATCCTGCCAATCATGCCCCTGGGGTCCAAATGGGCCACACCTTGGGACTCCCTTAGCTCCCATAGACTCATATTGGAAAAAAAACTTCAAAAATCTTCTTCTCTGAAACCACATGGCCCAGAGCTTAGATATTTAGCATGTAGTAAAGGCAAGTGGTCACCTACATATTTCCTGCTAATCATGCCCCTGGGGTTCCAAATGGGCCACACCCCGGAGCCCCTTAGCTCCCATAGACTCATAATGGAAAAAAGCTTAAAAATCTTCTTCTCAGAAACTGTGAAGCACAGAACATAGATATTTAGTGTCTAGCAACATAAAATAGCCAGCTACATAAATCCTGCTAACCCGGCCCCTGGGGTCAAAATTGGCCACACCAGAGCTCATCACCTCCAATTGACTTATAATGGAAAAAAAAACTTAAAAAATCTTCTTCTATGAAACCATAAGGCCCAGAGCTTAGATTTTTAGAATGTAGTGGCCACCTACATAAATCCTGCCAGTTATGCCACTTGGATCCAAATTGGCCACACCCCAGGGCTCTTTAGCTTCCATAGACTTACAATTGGAGAAACTTCAAAAATCTTCTTCTCTGAAACCACAGGGCCCTTATTATGAAAAAAAAAACAACAAAAAAACAAACAAACAAAAAAAAAAAAAAAACTTAAAATGGGGAAAAAAGTCTTCAAAAATCTTCTTCTCTGAAACCATAAGTCCCAGAGCTTAGGTATTTAGCATGTAGCAATGTCGAATGGTCGCCTACATGAATCCTGTCAATCATGCCCCTGGGGTCCAAATCCTGTGGCCCCTTAACTCCAACAAACTTATAATGGAAAACAGCTTCAAACATCTTCTTTGAAACCATGAAGTACAGTCCTTAGTTATTTAGTATCTAGCAACACAAAATGGTCGCCTACATAAATCCTGCCAACCGTGCCCTTTGGGTCAAAATTGGCCAAGCCCCAGGGCTCATTAGCTCCTATAGACTTATACTGGAAAAAACATAAAAAATCTTTTTCTCCAAAACCATAAGGCACAGATTTTGTTTGATTTGAGGTTTAACATCCCCATCATGACTGTAAAGGTCATTTGGGAGATGTCTCTTCCCTTTTGTGGGACTTTTACCGGACATTGGTATGAAATTACATCTCAAGCCCTGTCGCCCAATGAAACCAGTAGGGTTTATAAGCATGGACACCACTTTGCCTGAGCTTAGATATTTAGTATGTAGCAATGTCAAGTGGTCTCCTACACTAATGATTTTCTGGTACACAGGTGAGCGATATAGGGCCATTTGGGCATATACCATTTTATCTTTGCTAAGCCACTGACACCAATGTCTTGGTATTTCACTCTGTGGATGGGCAGGGATCCTCAGCTGGCTCACCTGATTTTCAGACTACTGTAAAAACCCTAAAAATTCGGACACCTTGAGGACTTGGTATAATTCTCCTAAACTTTTAACAAATATGTTTCATGATCACGCAAGACGTCCAAAAGGTGCAGACAAAATGGTAAACAGTGTAGACATTGATCAGACTTCTGATCTGGGTCTGCACTGTTTGCTTAGGCCTATCTGTCCCAATACTAAGGATCATTGCGGTATATGTGCAGGCTGAGTCTTTCTGGTCACACATGTCAGATTGTGATTTTTCTAATGCACAGGCTCAGCAGTGAGCCATGTTAAATGAACAGGTGTCTTTATAATGGGTGACTGGCCCAGATCAGTGGCATCTGATTAGGGCCTTCACTGTTTCCAAAAAAAAAAAAAAACAGCATGCAATTTAATCACAACCTACAGCATCAAATGAGATTAATTTAGTGTATAATGATTGGCAGTTTCAGGATTAAAAATGGGTTTGAAACTGTCACTTAGGTTCTTGTCCTACACAGCGACATAAATATGTTTATGCATGTATGTTTACTGTAATATGTTGCTTTCATCACATGCTATCATATTAACAAATCCATATAACACCCATGAAAGCCCACTTTATATAGGGAAAGATGGGATTTGTAAGGGTTCACATTTGTTTACTTATTTTGCTCAAAACCGTAGATTGTAGTACTCAGTTTATCAGCTTTGGTGGATCAGTCTGATGCTCATCTGACTGGTGATCAGGAGGTCAGTGTTTCAATCCCCGCCAGGTCTAGCAGCACTCTTTCATTGAAATCAATCTAAAAATATTTTCTACAATGTTTCTGCCTTCCATTGAATGAAGAAGGGCATTTGTCAGTTTCTGGCAAAGAAATGGGCACTGCTGTACTGGTGACATGGCTTATGTATAAGTCTGCCCAGGAAAAGTGTAGCTAGGTAAACCCCCTTTATAGACATACTTGTAACCTAAATAGTGTTGATTGGGCCGTTAAACTCCAAAGCAACCCATTTCAGTGAGGTGGTTCTTCCAAGAAAACAAAAACTTCAGCCCAGCTTTACGATTATGAAATATGTTCATGACTGGAATACACTACAACCTCATTATAACACTGTTCGTTATAATCCTTGACGGTTTTAGATATAACATGGTTTCAAGATGGGTCCCAAAAATGTATAGATTATATAGAAAAATGACCATAAATGGTCATTTTTCTAAATAATCCACACATTTTTGTTTGGATAGAACACAGTTGTTTAACTAACACGGTTTCTGCTTTGGATCACATTAATAGTGTTATAAAGAGGTTGTGGAGTAGATGAAGCCTCTGCGATTTAGTAATACAGTAGAACTTCGATGGCTCGAACAGCGATGGCTCGTTTACCATGGATGTGTCGAACCCATTCTTGAGCCCCTAGCGAAATCCTCTTCATATGAAATAGTGGGGGATAATTAAGGAGATTTTAGTCTATTATCTTGCAAATGTATGCTGTGAGTACTCATTAGAATCGCCTCGATGAGGCGATTCTAATGAGTACAAACAGCATACATTTTCATTATAGAACACCGAAAAGATGTCTAAAAATATCTCGCTATGCCTCCTGACAGTAACCTCAGTGGCTCGAACTACCCCTGTCTCGAACAGATTTTCGAGATCCCAAATGTGTTCGAGCCATTGAAGTTCGACTGTATCAAGATTCCAGGAGGCGTTATTGAGATAATTTGGGTTGTTTTCTCACTGACTTACAATATATATCTTTAATGTGTGTACTCATTAGAATAGCCTCATTGAGGTGATTCTAATGAGAACACACGACACATGTATACATTTGCAAGAGAAAAGAAGAAAATCTCTTTAAATTATTCCTCACTGTTTCTTATCCGGAGGGATTTTCTAGGGACTCAAGAACAGGTTTAGACTCAGCCTTGATAAATGAGCCATTCGTGTGTAAGCCAACAAGGTTTGACTGTTTATTCTGATAGAAAATAAGGAAAATGTTGCAAATTTTCATCTGAAAAAGGTCATCTCTAGGGCTTTTAAAGACATCATTGTACATCATGGATGTGTTATCACTTATCATAATAATCTCTTCATAGCTTTTCCAGTTTAGTTTGTATATTTTTACAATGAACAGGGTTCAAAATATTTCTGCCTCTTTACAAGACAATCGTTTTTATAGCCGTTTATATGTCTTAACCCTTAAAGCACCAAGCAGGATTAGCAGACGAGATTTTAAGGTATTTTTCCTTATTTTTCAGAGAAAGTAAGGCTTGACATTTCATGTGAATCATCTGCTGGGCAGATGATTCACATGAAATGTCAAGCCTTATTGAATCAGAAAAATAATATAAAGAAATAGCCATCATTCTGCTCTAGGAATTTCTTTGATGTTTTAAGGGTTAATGTTATATTTGTTCAAAACCACTTTATACATAAATTTGGATGCATTCCGTACTTTTTGTGAAGTCACAGAGATAAATAGAACACTTTCTTCATACACATGTGAGCCATTTTATGAGCAAAATGTACTTATTCCATAAATGAAAAGCACTCTGTGCTCATGTACTTCAGATTTCAGGCATAGGTACAGTAATATAGACTGAGAAATAAGGGTTGATGAAGTTAAAAACAAGGTGAAATAAGGGTTGGTACTGGTGAAAAAGGAAAGTGAAAGGGTTGATAATGTTCAAAAAGGAGGGTGAAATAAGGGTAGATAATGTTCAGAAAGGAGGGTGAATTAACTGTTGATAATGTTCAGAAAGGAAGGTGAAATAAGAGTTGATAATGTTCAAAAAGGAGGGTGAAATAAAGGTTCATAATGATGAAATAGGAAGATGAAATACTTAGTTTTATAATGAGTTAATGGTGTACTTCTTTATATAGCTTGCCTGTACAAAAATACAGTGCAGTAACTCGTATTGCAGTTATTGATGTGTCACTAGAAATGGTTGTACTACCCTTTGGTAATGGTTACAAAAGTTTACATGTTGTGTGACGTTCTTAAGAGCTCTTATTTTCCTATCTAGAAGCTGCAAGGAGTTCATACTTGGTATGATGATAGATTTTGATCTAAATTTTGGTTGTCATTAATCCCACCCCCTGCCCGTAACCTTAATTCATTTTGTACTCCGACAAAATTAGAAACAGCATCTTCAAAATGACCTTAATAGAGTTGATGGGGATGTGAAAACTCAACACAAACAAGCACTTTACGAAAACTCACCCGTGGCACATAGTGCATTTTTCACATCTCCAAAATGGCTACTTTTCTGATGAAAATCCTTTATATTTTTGTTATAAATGTTCAAAACATAGGTTAAGGGTGCTCGTTAGAACCGCCTCAGAGACGCGGTTCTAACGAGTACCCACAACCTATATATTGGAGCAGAAATAAGAAAAGTAATGTATACCCCCGTAAACCCCAGTTTTCTCTATATAAAGTGGGGTTTAGGGGGATCTTCATTACACAGACTTGTTCACGTGATGAACAAATGAAATGGAATTGAATCTTCTCTCTTATATACAGCAGAAGTCCATTATGAAAAGGAGTACATGTATCAGGTTGAGTTATTGATAGAAATTTATTTAGAAAATGGTTGAACTTTGTGCAAATAGTGACCATAATCAGACACTGCATTCTGTAGCATCTGATCTGGTCCTACATTGTTTGCCAATGATCAGTTTGTGGATTTCTGTATAAAATGGATTTTAAGGTCAAGGTACAGACTAAGAACTTTTTTGTTTAGAGAAAAAAGCATCAAAGGGCTAGTCACCCTATCAGAGATTCCGAATTGACCACTTTTCATGTTCTATCGAACCTACAGTCCAACCTGTATTAAGCAAGCGCCTAAGGGATAACCAAAATGTGCTTGCTTAAGACATGCTTGCATAATACAGGTGAATTTTAACATGTTTGCCTTTTCGGGGAAATGAATGCCCGCTTGCTTAAGACGGGTTGCTTGCTTAATAGAGGTGGCCACCAAGACAGGTTTTACTGTAGTTGAATGTGAAATTACTTAATATATACAATTATATGCATTCTGTAAACAATAAGAGGTCATCATGTATTTTGTTACATTTGGATTTATATTTTATTACATTTATAGCGTATTAACCCTTTCTGTGCTGTAAGCCAAACAGTGTAGATGAGCCATCTCGTAAGAATCTACTCTGTTTTCCCTATGCAAACAGTGTAGATCCTGATGAGATGGCTCATATGAGCCATCTCATCAGGATCTACACTGTTTGCCACCCTTTTAAAGGTTTTGCCTAAACCTTTTTTTACAAGAATGGACTTGTAAAAGACAAAAGAATCCGCTTCAGAAATGCAGGAGTTAAAGCATTAAGTATACATGTATAATATTATAACAGGAATCTCAATTGTGGAGGTGTATCCAAGTCAAAAAGGTTACATGTGTATGATTATTATTGTTTGAAGTAACACTTGTACGTTATTTTGTTAACAGTTTTGTAAGAATTTTCAACTGACCAATGTGTAATGCCTATATAAAATTTTAATTTGGATTTGTTTTGTTATATAATTAATTTTAAACAAAAATTCTGTTTTTTTTTACATCCCATATGACTAACGTGATATTGCATGGCTCCTAAAATGTCATTAAAATTAAGGGACATAATTTATGGTGGCCATAGCAGCTCAGTCGGATGCACATCTGACTGGTGATCAGGAGGTTGCTGGCTCCATACCTGCAAGGTCGGCAACATTTTTTCATGGAGATTGATCCTATGGTCATTCTCTACCTTCCACTGATTCAAGAAGGGCAGTTGTTAGTTTCTGGTGAAAGAATGTGCACTGTTCTGGTTTACCCATTACTAATAAGCCTGTCCAGGAAACGTGTGGTTAGGTAAACTGATTGGCTCAACCTTACCTTAATAGTGTTAATTTGGTTATTAAACTCCAAACAAATCAACAAAATTCATAATGTACAATTTTTCTTATTGACCCTCCAAGCATAGATTATGGTGCTCATTAGAATCACCTCAGTGAGGCGGTTCTAATGAGCATCCACAATCTGTTTTGAAGTTGTAACAAAAAAAAATAAAGGAAAAATAATAAGTTTAGTATATTACTCTAAGCTTGTAAATTCCAGTTTTCTCTGTCCATGTTTTAAGTGAAATTTTCAAGGTTGTACATTTCATGGTCCAACCAAGGAATTCACAATGGGCTAACTCCGCATGCTCTTCTGGCACAAAGAAGAGAGTGTTATTGCCCCTACACTGCTGCAAGGTTATCAGTGTGGGCAAAGCCGGGGAACCTCCGATCAGATGAAACAGATCCACAGACTGGCCGGAGTCATCACATGCGACTTACCGTAATCATCAGACTTTATAGTTGCTTAGACTGATCTGAGCCTTTTTAAGTTGCACCACAGGTACCTGAAGTTTGGTCCATCAAAACTTATTGAAAATAACCAAATACATGTATTTGGTTATTTTGGTTACCTGCTACAATTTCTTACGAAATGGCTTAGTGTTACTGATTTTGAACCTTATGAACTACTTATGGACAGAACTACAGAACTTCAAGCTCCTGTGGTTGCATTTGCCATCTTAGGGGTTTCTGGCATGCGCAGTTCAGCAGTCATATGAGTACATAGAAACCATGTGAAAATCTATTTGCCAGCACCTTAATGTTCAGTGCTGGGATGGTACAATAAGTCAAAAATTTCAGTAATTTTGCTAGTCCGTGTAACTGAGCATTTTACCTGGAGGCAAACCCCAAAGACAGGTTTTCTGCTGACATGGCTCGTATTGTTAGCTCACCTGAGCACGAAGTGCTCATGGTGAGCTTTTGTGATTAGTGAATTACGTCATGGTCGTGAACAATTTGATTTAAATGGAAACTCCTGAACCATTGAGGCAATTTGATTCAAACTTCACGGGAATGTTGCCTGGGTGGCTTCCAAAATTGCTAGAATTGTTCTGCTCCGATGAACAAGAAGGCCACCAGAGCTAAAAATAGATGAAAAATCTTTAAATGCCAATTCCTGTACCCTTGGGCCAATTTCATTCAAACTTCATAGGAATGTTGCTTTAGTGACTCTCCGCCAAAAAAAGCTAAAACGGTTCCACTCCGATGAACAAAATGACCCCCAGAGCTAAAATTAGAAAAACAAATTTGCTTCAAACGCGAACTGTTCCTAAACCCTTGAGCAAATTTGATTCAAACTTATCAGGAATGTTGCCTAGGTCACTCCCTTCCAAAAAAAAGCTAAATCCATTCCGCTTTGATGAACAAGATGGCCACCAGAGCTAAAAAGAAACACATCTTTGAACGAAAATTCCACCTGTATTCTCAAACTTCATAGGAATAGCTAAAATGGTACAGATGAGCAAAATGGCCGCCAGAGCTAAAAGTAGGAAAAAAACATTAATTTGCTAGAAGCCTCGGTGGTGTAGTGGTTTTGCTAATCGCCTTGTAAACCAGGCTCGCAGGATCGATCCCGGACTTCGGATGAGTCTTTAAACTAAGGTCGCGTCTCCATATGACCTTATCTGTTGGTGAGATGTAAAACTCATTCACTCACTTGTAATTGGGTTTAACTAATTGTTTAGGGGTTTAACAATATATCAACCCTTCTGGGTCATTTTGTGTCATATCCCAGAGAAAGGGTGAAAAGAGTTAGAAAAGACAGTAGAAAAGATAAAAGTGAAGGAAAGGGGAGAAAAAGGAAAAAGAATAGAAGTGTATAAATTGAATGACAATATTCTCCCTCTAGCACTGTAAGTCAATATCAGTTGGGCACCACAGTGAAGTCAACTGTAAGTCAATATCAGTTGGGCACCACAGTGATGCAAGATACATACCTTTGCCTCATCCAACCATCCCCACTCTTAACAGAGCTTTTGCTACTTGCAGCTTTGAGTTAATATTATGCCAAGCTAATTAGTTGGCTGTACATGCGCATTTGAAGAACATGAATTGGAAACTTCAATGTCCTTTTGTCATGTTTTTGCTCATTTATTGTCATCAAGCTTTAAGCATGGTACACTATGCTTAACGAAAACACGCCCATATAATTTTGACCCCCTATATAGTAAAACTAGGGTTTGCAGGAGTATACATTATTTTTCTTTCTGCTCAGCAGAAATATGGAAAAATTTTGGTGATAAAATGTTCAATATTATATTTGAATAGGCATGTTTTCATAATGCCTTATCCTTCTTCCATTAGTTAACAACCACTTCAGCTCTTACGTCCACAGGAGCTTGAAGTTCTGTCCGTAGGTAGTTCATAAGGTTCAAAAGCAAAAGTGACACTAACTGAGGTAATGGCCAGATATGACCGACTCAGTATGATAAGTCATTTCGTCTTTATTTTTGGACATTTTCAAACCATTTTGATGGACTAAACTTCAAGCGCCTGTGTTACGTCAAACCAAATGATCAAGTCCATTTCTTAAAGAGCTGCAATCACAGGCGCAAAATAGCCTTTTGCGGAATACATACCTGTTTCATATAATGTTAACATACCTGCGATATATAATGATAACTTCCATGGCTTCAGAAATCACACTTTCAGATAAAATATCTGGTGCTAGCTGTTCAAAGCACCGTTAACTAAACAAGCTCATTAAATTAGTGGCAGTTTGCAAAAGATGCATTTTTTCAGTACATGCTATTTGCGGTAATAAATGGTCAAGTTTTATTAATATGTTAAACACTAAACAAGACCTACATGCCTTAGAGTTTAGTAGTTTTGGTGCAGTAGTTATATTGCCAAAATTTAACATGAAAATTTGAAGTGCGCCAATGCACAGGCCTGTAAAATCAATTATAGCCATTAATGAGCCCAGTACAATTGCCTTTTAAAACCTCATTATAGTACCCTTGTTGGATCTCTTGCTTTACACAGAATGTTAATGCTTTAAACATACTTAATTTGCAAAAAGATCACAGACATTTAATTTTGTTAAACTCTGATTCTTATGCTTATCTCTTGCACCATTAATTTTACGTCAACATGAAAATTACAGTCAAATCAAGGCTTCTTTAACCCTTTCTGTACCAAATGGAATATTCCTCCTTATATATAGCAGGAGCCCATTTCAAAATTTAGGGGTGCCAGGTTGTGTTTTCTTCAAAACTTATTTGGAAAATGACTGAACTTTTAGCAAACAGTGGAGGCCCTGATCAGACGCCGCGTTCTGCGGCGTCTGATCTGGGCCTGCACTGTTTGCCAGGGTATATAATTCTGACCCCACTTCAACCCCACTTTTATATGGGAAAATTGGGATTTACAGGAGTAAACCTTATTTTTCTTATTTCCGCTCTAAAATATAGATTGTGGGTACTCGTTAGAACCACCTCTATGGGCTATTCTAATGTGTACCAACAATCTACATTTTGAGCAGAAATAAGAAAAATGTCACAATTTTTCATCTTTAAATTTTCGATTTTCGGCGGTAAAATTTATAATTTATTTGTATAGGCATATTTTCTAGTGTGTCACTGATAGAATCTGTAACTAAAAGATTTGGATAGGTTCATTTCCAATATAGTCGTTCAAAAAGCAGTGCGACGTGACTGCACTTTTAATTTTGGACTCGTCCATGTTTTAGGTAAATCGCCTTTAATTGATATTTTTAATGACAGATTCATTCTGTCATTTCTAGCAGTCCTGCGTGTTGTAAAGTAGTTCCGGCTTTCTTACGACTTTCTTCCGGCTTTGACCGCCAAAGAAATATGAGTCCGCACAAAAATGTAGTCCGGTTAGGCACAGTTATCAAAATTGTACATCCTATAATCGCAATACAAACTTTTGAAGCAGACGACTTGACGATTTTATCTTACCTTTCAGAGAGTAGATTCAGCATTACATATGAATCAGCTGCATCATGCGAGACTGTGTACCTAGATCAATGCGGCACCTGCTCAGACGTCTGCTCAGGTTTTACACTGTTTTCTAACAGTGCTGTCAATATTTAATCCTTAAAGACCAGCCGGTCAGCTGCAGACCAGAATATCAATGGGTTTTCCGACATTCGAGGTCAAGTCTAGGTCAGTTACAACTAGGTGTATATCAGACTTTACGAGAAAGGCTGTCCCTTTCAACCCTGGAATATGGTACAGATGCTTATGCAAACAGTGTAGGTCCTGTGATATAATTCTAGGGGCTATATTTAGCAGAATGGACGAGCCCAACTTCAATGATGGAAGAGTACACTCCAGAAACTCAAGGCAGTGAATAAATCAAAGCACTGACAACACTCATGCCGATTGTCTCTAAATGCAGGCTGGTCATGAACGAGGACTTGGACTGATCCGTTTAAACTTAACGGATGTTAGTAACTGATGCAAAAAATGTAGTACAAGATCAGCACCGTGTTCTGTGGCGTTTGATCTTAGTCTACATTGTTTTCCAGATCGAACATTTTATTCAAGTGCAGATTTTACAGATAACACTTACATGTACCCATGACTGACAAACGACCCGGCTATGTTTGGGTTGATTGTTTGGCATTCGACCCAAAGTTACTAATAAAAAAGCGATTCAGAGCTAACGTCTACGTGACTATCACTGACTTTCCAGAATAACCTTTTTCTTGCAGAAAATAGCCGCAGTGAGATCAGGGTATTCCATAAGACTGAAGAGGGTCATCCTGGAATCATAGGGTGAGCTTGGGAAACAGTGTAGACCAACTTCGGACGCTGCAGAACGCGCTTCTTATCAAAATCTTCACTATTTGTTTGGATTTTCAGAGTTAAATTAAACAGTTTAATCTCAGCCCAGGACTTTTACCTCAACCTACATCCCACCAACACTTTCGGTGCTTTGATTTTGAAACCAAACGATTGCATGATTACAACACGCTTAGGCACCATGCCCTTAAGCTAAACAGGTTAAATCAATCAACCGTGACGTATGGTTACCAGTCCGGCCACGATCCTGTGTTTTCTTTTGTTTGATTTGAGGTTTAACGTCACCGTCAACATTGTGTAGGTCATTTTGGAGACGTTGCTTCCAATTTTGTGGGACTTTTACCCGACACTGAGATGAAATGACATCTCAAGCCCTGCCGCCCAATGAAACCAATAGGGTTTATATGCATGGACGGTCCGACTCGAACCTCTTTGCCTGGGCAGGCTTAGATCCTCTAAGCAGATTACCAGTACTCGTGTGCGGGTCGGTTTCAGCTCTGCGTGGAAGCATCATGCAGCCCATCTATTTCTTTAAGCCCCGATGGGCGGGGGCCAACGATCCTGTGTACCACCTTCACACCAGCACTGATAGAAACCACATGTTCAGGATCAAACTTTAGATGTGTGATGTAAGGTCGTGCCTAGAAAAGAAGAAATTGTATTTTGTTCTCAAAAAGCATCAAGTGAGAACGTATTGCAACATTTTTCATTAAACCCTGGACAGTTAGAGTGAGTGAGTGAGTGTTTGAGTTTTACGTCCCACCAACAGCTAAGGTCATACGGAGACGATACATCGGTTTAAAGACACAAGACGATACCTCGGTTTAAAGACACATCCGAAAGTCTGGATAATTCCGGGATCGATCCCTGGTTTACAAGGCGAGTAGCATAACCACTACACCAAGGAGGCTTCTAATGGACAATTAGAAGCTGGTCGGAAAGCGGATGGCGTTGACTCTGATTTTGGGTGCCAAATGTGTGTGATCTATTTGTCTGTTGGAGCGACATCTTACTGTCAACAGAAAACGCTAGTGGACGTCGACGTAGCGGAAGACCCACGTCAGTACGTCCAGATCGATTAATCCGACAGACGCATATGCGAAGCAGATTTCCGCCGGCATCTGCTACACTGTATCTGTAGATAAACAAAGGGTTTCAACTACCGACTAATAAGCACTGACACTGTTCGTCGCCCTTATGCGATGCACTTTTGAGAGCTAGACGTCCCTGTCGTGACCAAAATTAAGACGTCGACACAGTACGGAACACTTACGCTGGTGCATGAAATACGTACATGTATATTGGCGTCTAAGCGACTCGCGTGATATGCGTTTCAGTGACACATCGCACTTCAGCGTGAATCACGCCGATTGTCGTTTCGGGAGAGGTGTAAGAAATGCCGAGGCGACGCGTGCGTAATAGAGCATGACATATCGGATGGAATAAGCGAAATGCGAAATGGTATGTCAAGCTATTGCATGTAGCTAGCGACATTAAGAACATTCAAGATTATGGCTGAGACGTTAACTGAACAGCGAGACGTTACATCAATCAAGTGCGTCGAACTCACGTGGTTCCATTTATTTCTTTACGCTCAGAATCCGGGATATCTAATCCAGCAGGATTACGCGCGGGTTTATAGTGCTGTTCTTACTCAGAAATGTCTTCAAGCCAATGGAATTCATGTACTGGACTGACCAGTCTTTCTCCTTCGATCTCTTTGTGAAAAATAGAGAATCTTTTGGGGGGAGGTATCCACAACCGACCAGACAAAAATGTACTTAATTGACAGCAGTATTGTTAAAACTTGAATTTTAATGTTTGGTTTTGAAAACGTAAATAGTTTCTTTCCAAAATTTGAAACATCGAATGGCATTTCATGATACCACCGGTGTATAGACATCTGCAAACATATACAATGGAATTTGCAGAACTATTTTTTTTTTAAATTTTAAGATCTTTTTAGAAAGGCTGTCTGTAAGTTTTCACAGTGTTTTGATTTTCTCATAGAATCTGTCATTTCAGTGCCTTTGGCGCTTTGATTACACTTGGCGATAGCTACCGTCCTATTATTAATCTTAAGTAACATAGAAGTAAAGTCGAGAGGGTCTAGTAACGCGTCCGCTAACACGAAAGACCAGGGTTCAAGTCTTGGAGTAGGTTTTTATTTATGTATTATTACTTTTTTTTTACTTTGCTTAAACATTTTTCGTAAATGTGATCACGCGTTTACCGCGTAAATCATAAAAGTGGGTCACACAAGATATTGGTTTGTTTGTTTTATTGGCGGTTTATCGTCCCCGCCCATTTTGGAGACGTTTCTACCAATTCTGTAGGGTTCTACCCGGCATTGAGATGACATCACAAAAACACGCCTTTATAATTTTGACATCACCAAACCCGACTTTCATATGGCAAAACTTGGGTTTATAGGGGTAAACAATATTTTCTTTATACCTGCTCTTATAAATAGATTGTGGATACTCGTTAGAACTGCTTCGTCTAATGAGTGCCCACAATCTATGTTTGGAACAAAAATAAGAAATAAATATTGTAAATTTTCATCAAAAGTTTCGTTCTTTTGGTAGTAAATATTTCTAATATTTTTGTATAGGCATGCTTTGGTAATGAAATAACATCTCAAACCCTGCCCTCCTAATGAAACCAAAAGGGGTTATATGAATGAACGGACCAACTCATTACACCTCGCCTTCCGGGCAGCATTAGATTTACTAAGCGATTTACCATTATTCATGTGCGATCAATTTCAGCTCTGTTAAAAGCATCGTACAGCCCGATCTGTTTCTCAAAACCCCGATGGACGTGCCACGGCCATCACACTAGATGTATATATAAATGAAAAGAGCGCAAGGGAATCGTTGTGGCTCGGATTATAGTAAAATTATCAAAAATGTTAGTAAGATGGATACCATTATGATATACTGTCAGTGAAGGCGAAGCTTCATGTTTGAAAGCTCTGTTGAAATGTATCTGAACATTATAAAATGAAATAAAATATAATTGTTTAAAATAAAAAGGGAAACCAAAAGATAAAATATGAAAAATACAAATAAAGAAACCAACTATAAACATTAAAGATGAAAATTAGATAGAAAATAATATAAAAAAATATGTATGCCACTGGGACTCGAACCCTACTCGGTTAAAAGGTTCTAGTTTGCCTTTCAGTGCTAAGCATTACTCGAAACCAATAAGCCAAGACTTTTACATGATGGCAATGTCAAAACATTTATCTATCTATTTAAAATCAAGTGTAAATGTTGTCCGAAACCTGCTTCCCCTAAAAAATGGAATAGTCTTGTCACGCTTAATCTTTGAACTCTCAAAGGTCGTTGATGAACTATACAAGGTGTTCCAATTTGCTTTGCTGTAAGTTATCAAAACATTCTGAGTTTAGCAAACAATGTAGATCTTGATCAGATGCTGCGGCGTCTTGTCTGAGTCTATACTTTTTTGCCTGGCTCTTAAAAAATTCTAGGCATGTATGAGGAAAACACGATGTAACAGCATATGCCCGGTGGGTTAATTGAAGAATGCGTACGACGGTCTGGGTTTATGCAGGACGCATGTCTTACATGTGCACCAACAGTCTTCAACACTTTTAACAGGTTGTTTGACATTATTTTAGAATTAGACAGATGAATACCCGCCGCTTTGAGAAATGGACTGGGCGGGCTGCGTGGTGCTTCCACGCAGAGTTGAAACCGATTGCACATGAGTACTGGTAAACCGCTCAGAGGGTCTAAGCCTGCCCAGGCAAAGTGATGAGAGTCGGGCCGTCCATGCATATAAACCCTATAGGTTTCATAGGGTGGTAAGGCTTGAGATGTCATTTCATCTCAATCTCGGGTAAAAGTCCCACAAAATTGGAAGCGGCGCCTCCAAAATGATCTAAATAGTGTTGATGGGGACGTTAAACTTCAAATCAAACAATCGAATACGTATAGTTGTTGAAGAGCCACAAGCTGGTACTAAAAGACACGAATTCAATATATAATTTTGACTCCTGAAACCCCACTTTTATACAGTAAAACTTGGGTTTATAGGGGTATACATTATTTTCCTTATTTGAAAAATATCGGATTTTCTTTTTTCGGACAATTTTTCATTTTGGTGGCAAAAAATCTGAATATATGTGAATATGCATGTTTTTGAAATGCTACAATTTAAATAGACATTGTCGAAATTCGTTTGGAGACGAACTATCCCGCACTGTTGAAGACAAGTCTCGCTAGCTCAGTCGGATGCGCAGGCGGTCACGGGTTCGATACCTGCTCTGTCGGCAACATTCTTTTGTGAATCTATTGTGAAAAATGTACACTGTTCTAGCTAACCGCTGAAGGTAAACTGACCGGTTCGATATGATCTAAATATTGTTGACTGAAGCGTTTAACCTTAAATAAACCACCGCAGAAAATCTTGTACAATGTGCAAGAGAAGAAATAATCATTCCCTACCGAAAACTCATCATAATAGTCATTTTTGGTTCTGAATGTTTTCACGAATATTTGACAGGTACATACTTCACAGCCAAAACAAAATGAAACAGGGCGTATCATAGTAAACAAAGAGTACAAGAGCCTGACGTATCTCGAGTTGATCGCCAGATTGAGGCGAACTAGGGCGTGGACAGTGAACGCTGCTTTACATGGGGTTGACAGGCTTCAAACAATTGCCAGATGATAAATAGGTTAAACGTACAATGACTGCGTTTAATGGCAAAAACATTTTTCTTTTGAACTCTTTAACCAGTGAAAACACGGTTTTTGTTTTCACATTGATACGGTATGGAAAAGCATTTGTCAGTGAAGTCTGTGCTGTTGAAATGAAATGCTGGTAACGTTACTTACGTTAACGTATCACGCTTGTGACTGAAGTGTATAATACGAACGAGATCATATCTCTGCAACTATGAAAACCAGATAAAACTAGATATAACTTTTCGAAACATATTTGGAACGGGCCTCCGTGACCTAGTAAGTAACAGCGCTATCTCATAATCATTAGGTCTCTCACTTCTGTGGTTCTAGCCTCGCTCGGGTCACATGTGAGACGCCAAGTTCTGCAACGGAAGGTCAGTTTGTTTGTGTTTTTGTTTTCTCGGGTTCTCTGGTTTTCGCCCATTTCGAATTAAGACTGGTCCGAAACAATTGAAATAATCTTGAAAGGGCCGTAAAACCCAAACCAAAAACAAATATGTTCTTCGGTGTGAATCGAACTTCCATTGTCTTTGAAATCGTGTGCTTGTATACATATGTATCACAAAACGAGTGGCCAACACAAATGGGCCCCGCCCTTCGGAACTTGGAGAAATAGATCGGGTGCATGGTGGTTCCACACAGAGCTGCAACCGACTGCACATGAGTACTGCTAAACCGCTTAGAAGGTCTAAGCCTGTCGAGGCAAAGTGGTGCGAGTCAGATCGTCCCTGCATATAAACCATATTTTCAATGTCGGGTAAAAGTCCCACAAAAATGGAAGCAACGTCTCTATTGGGACCTAAATAGTGCTGACGGGGACGTAAACCCTCAATCCAAACAAACAAAAACGAACACAGATGGCAACTACATAAATCGCTGTCATTGTGGGTTTTTACATCAATTAAAAATTGCCGATGAAAAAAGTGATCATTTTCTTATTTCTGCTCAAAATATACATTGTGGGTACACGTTAGAACCGCCTCGTCGACGCGGTTCTAACGAGTTGCACAACCTATATGTTAGAGCAGAAATAAGAAAAATCAGGTTTACTAAATAAAAGTGGGGTTCAAGGGGGTCAAAATTATATAGGCATATTTTCGTGATACTTTCGTTCCATCAACAACTAAGGTCATTAATAAATAAATAACATACGGAGACAGGACCAGTTTTTAAAGACCCATCCGTAAGTCTGAGGAAGCACGGAATCGAACCCCGCAAAACCCAGTTCATGAGACGAGTAGCTTTACCACTGCACAAAATGGTTGTTTACTTTATGGCCTTTGCAGGCTGCAGTTTTAAATTCAAATACTGGGCATTACCTTGACTGGAAAATCAGGCAAAATTGCAAACGATTTGGAATTGGTTTTGTGAGACCCTGCGGCCACGACCCTGCTTTACCAGATAACATTACGATAACACATCCGTGTGACATAGTGCATTTCTAGATACATGTATCTCCTAAACTGTTATTTTCTGGTGAAAACCTGTGATATTTTTCTTATGTATATACTCCAAAAAAGATGTGGGTTCTCGTTGGAACACTGCCTCATTGCGGACACTGCCTTATTGCGGCGGTTCTAACAATCTATGTCTTGGAGCAAAAATAAGAAGACCAATGAATACCCTGTAGACCCAAACAATCTTTATATAGAATGGGAATACCCGTCTATAGAGCATTGTTAACATGATGAAAAGCAGCACGAATCAGTCCATTTTATATTTATTGAAAAACTCCATCTCCCATGTTGTAGGGGTAGATTGAGTTGCCTATTCTGATTAATTAAGATAATGACAAAAGCTATTAATTTTGGAAACAGTGAAGGTTCTTCTGACCTTGAATGTGCACGGCAACAGATCTGGGCCTGAACTTTTGTGTTGATCTGTGTCACTTTAGGTTTCCTGTCTAGAATGAGCCCCCCCCCCCCTCCCCCACCGATACTGTACTCTACCACTAGTATTTTGTTTGTTTGGTTGGTTAGAGGTTTAACGTCCCCATCAACACTGTAAAGGTCATTTTGGAGACGTTGCTTCCAATTTTGTGGGACTTTTACCCGACATTGAGATGAATTGACATCTCAAGCCATGTCGCCCAATGACACCAATAGGGTTTATTAGCATGGACGGTCCGCCTCGCACTGCGGTTCCTGGACAGGCTTAGATCCTCTAAACGGTTTACCAGTACTAGTGTGCGGGCCGGATTCAGCTCTGCGTGGAAGCATCATGCAGCCCATATATTTCTTCAAGCCCCTATGGGCGGGGGCCATCTACCACTAGTATAAGTACTCGTATTTCAATAAGGTTGTAATAACCATCACGAAAACACACCTATATTATTTTGACCCCCTTTAACCCCACTTTTATATAGTAAAATTGGGGTTTGCAGGGGTAAACATTATTTTTCTTATTTCTGCTCTAAAATATACATTGTGGTTACCCGTTAAAACCGCCTCAACGAGGCGGTTCTAACGTGTACCCACAATATATATTTTAAGCAGAAATAAGAAAAATATCACATTTTTTCGTCTTAAAATTTGCATTTTTCTGCGATAAAATTGACAATGTATTTGTATAGGCGCGTTTTCTACTGTGAAACTAGTCTGGAATAAAAATTAAATTAAGGACTTGAAGTTCGATCTCCTTATTATTATTATTATTATTATTATTATTATTATTAAAAAGTCTTTTATCATCATTTTTTGCACTACATACATGCGTGATATGCAACAATATCAGAGTTTGCCAGATCTCAAAACAACGGTATCTGTTTTTCTGATGCAGGACACGGACAATTACTTGACCATTATCGCTTGGTTGGGAACCTGTGTTCTGTTACTTTTCTTGATATCGTTCCTGGCTCACCCACTGTTGGAGGTATACCTGTTAATAGCGAGTACACGCTAGACTCAGTGAGGCGCTAAAAGAACAGAAGCTTTATCAATTATTTCGTACAAAGTATTGGCCACCTAATTAACAGCCTCCTGTTTGTTAATTAGCGGTCTCTACCCATGTTCCGTTTGGCTTCACGTACGTACATACATGTATTTCATTTAGGTCTCAGGAATCATCCAAACGCCTGTGCAAAATGAGAAATGGAAGTAACATCACCATCACGTAAACAAGTCCATGAAATGAACATCCCACTAAACCCAAGTTTATATAGAAAAACTTGGGTTTACGGAAGTATACATTTTTTTTCTTATTTCTGCTCCAAGACATAGGCTGTGGATGCTCGTTTAGGCGGTTCTAGCGAGCACCCACAACCTATGTTTGCAGAATAGATAAGATAAATATCACGGAGTTTCATAAAAAGTAGCCATTTTTGAGATGCGAAATAATGCACTATGTTTTAAATTAATGGACAGCGATTTGGGTAACCGAAACATGTCACAATAAAATGGCCTGTATCATTGCCATAATACACCCATGTGCAAAAATGGTGTTTCTCCTGTCTCTAATAACATGTTTCAGATGTAAATGTTGATATTTTTCTTTTTTTATGTTCAAATAAATTGTTGGTGCTCGTACCACAATCTATGCTTTTGAGCAAAAATAAGCATAATAATGAATACCCCCATAAACCACACCTTTCTCAATATAAAATGGGGTCTAGAGGGGTGTTCATTACACAGAGATGTTAACGTGATGTGCTGTATCCTTTTATCTTGGATTATTGACTCTGGAACAGCTTAGAGGGAGCTTTCCACTAAATGTTTTCCATAGGCGACAATAGTAACCTTTTACCTGCTCCCACAAAAACTACACATACAAAACTTTTCAAACCTTACTTGTTTATAGAGCTATCCTACCCCAACAAGTTAATGAGCAAAAATCCACATGTTGATCAGCTCATTTTCAAGTTACAGTCAACCATGTTTGTTTACCTGCTTGAACGGAGTAAATAAAACTAACATTTTTAAAGGAGGGGTGACCATATAAAATCAGCAAAAAATTCTTTCAGCTTGCAGATATATTTATAAAACATGCATCATTTTAGTCCCTTATACCTATCATTTTCTCACATTGAAATAAAACATGGGATATATATCCAATGGAAGCAAGTCTGGTATTTAGAACGCAACTAAAAGCTCAGTCCCCAGTCCCAAAGTGATAAAACCCGGCACCTCCCAGTATTTAGTGTAATGCTACCTATAACATGATCTGTTCTTTTACCCTCCAACGTCTGCTAGTGTCCGTCATTTTAAACGACATTTTTTTAATCAGACTATATTATGTTCCTTTCTCCCTATAAGTATATTCCTATGTGGGCCGAAAGTTCGAAGTAGAGTGTCCTGAATTCTTGGTCTCGGGAGAGCGAACTTTGTTAGAATGTCAGATTCTGGGTAAATGAATGGGATGGCCGTCTTGTCCATGTATTCAAAAACGGCATTGGTTTGCTGGCAAAACAAATATGGACTATAAAAAGTAATCCTTTGGAAACAAAGAGGCACAATAGAACTGAAAATTGTGAAGCTGGGGCATACCAGCTAGTATTGGCCAGTTAGGCCTCATCAGTGACCCTAAATATTTTAGAATTCCTCAATGGAATCAATGATCCAAAAGGACCAGAAAATATCATCTCTGATAAACACGTTTGTTATTGACTTCATCACGTGAACAAGTCTGTGAAATGAACACCCCCTAAACCCCACTTTATATGGAGAAAACTTGGGTTTACGGGGTTATACATTATTTTTCTTGTTTCTGCTCCAAGACATATGTTATGGGTACTCGTTTGAACCGTTTCAATGAGGCGGTTTTAATGATCACCCACAGCCTATGTTTGTAGCTTAAATAAAGCATGATGCTTCCACGCAGAGCTGAATCCGGCCTGGTAAATCGCTTAGAGGATCTAAGCCTGTCCAGGAACCGCGGTGCGAGGTGGACCGTCCATGCTAATAAACTCTGTTGGTTTCATTGGGCGACAGGGCTTGAGATGTCATTTCATCTCAATTTCGGGTAAACATGAGTCCCACAAAATTGGAAGCAACGTCTCCAAAATGACCTTTACAGTGTTGACGGGGACGTTAAACCTCAAATCAAACAAACAAACAAAAAATAAGAATACTACCTCGGATTTTGCGGATAAGTAGCCATTTGGAGATGTGAAAATGCACTGTGTTATCTCAGTGTAATGTCGTTCATATTTTGATAAACATGAGAAACAAAGCACTAACAGCACCGGTGGCTGGATTGTCTCTGAGTGTAAGCTGTGAAAATAGTCCTGAACGAGGGCTGGAAGGCTGTGCAGTGTAACTCTTGAAGCAAACAGTGTATACCCTGATCAGACGCCGCGTTCTGAGTTCAGTCCAGACCCTCTTTATACACAACAAACTGGCTTTACAATAAGAATAGCCTGGGTTTCTACAAGTCAGTGATCGTCACGTGGATATCAACATGTAAAGCTACTGTGCTTAGTAACTTTGGGTCGACTGACAAATAATCAACCTAACAAAATGAAGATTACCGCTTATTCTTTCTGAACTCTCTCTCTTTTTTTTTTCTTCTCATTTTTTTTTTCAGAGGAAATTAGGCTTGATAGTCCACGTGAATCGTCTCTCAAGCAAAGGATTCACATGTATTTTCAAACCTTAATCCGTTCTCTTTCTGCTCTGAAAATGTCTCCCACTACATGATTAACATAATGGGACCGGCTCTTGAATGTTAAAAAGGAACCGTTGTTTTCCAGACCACTCCTCCGGACGGAACTGTCGCAGGGATTACGTAGGAAAGGAAGTTTTAAAAGTATACGCTGAATTAAGAAAGTGGAAAATATTTAATTTGCGGACGTGTAACTGTACTAATTAAGCGAAAGTCATGTTAAAGAAAATACTGATTACCTCGCAAAGACTTTATAAAATTCGATAATGAGCAGAAAACATACTATAGTAATAAGAGAAATGAGCCGGATGAAGAGAAAAGAGTCCTCATCGCAATAGAGACAAGACGAGGCTCAGCCGAGCCTGCGTCTGTAACTGATATAATCTGAATGCGAAACTTCTAGCTTGAATCTCCCTCAAGGTCTCCACTACATGTCTGCGAGCAGCCGAGGCTCTGGCGAGCCTGCGCAAATGCGCAGGCTCGCCAGAGCCTTGGCTGCTCGCCTTTGCGATAATGACTATATTCTAATGAGCTGGCTTAAAATGTTCAAGAATTAAGTGGGTATTGAAAGAAACGTTATATTGAGCGGTACCGAGCCGACTTAACAAGCGTAAAGAAGTTGTGCAACAGGAAGATGAACTAGTTCTTAATCCTTTTTGTACCAAATGGAATCTTCCAACTTATATATAGCAGGAGTCCATTTCAAAATTTAGGGGTGTCGGGTTGTGTTTTCTTCAAATTGTATTAAGAAAATGGCTGAACTTTTTGCAAACAGTGTAGGCCCTGATCAGACGCCGCGTTCTGCGGCGTCTGATCTGGGCTTGCACTGTTTGTCAATTACCCTTTTTGGGGTTTCTGGTACTAAATGGGTTAAGCTGATAATATGGTTTTTAGTCTTATCCCGCTCCCATCTGAAGGATTTCATTTTGAAAATACAGACGTCAGCTAGAAAGATTATCCAAATAAAATATTACCTTTCAGTTCATGAAACTAATCTTTTTTTCCGAGATAGAAGTATAATGTTTATGATCTTGATCGAATCTAATCGAAAACTGGAGCCAAATGTTTGATTGTGAATAACGAAGCTTTGCCATAAAGATTCGTTAAGTGTGTGTAATGGATGAATGTCCAAGCGAACAGAAAATTATTCTGTCCCTTTCGCTCATTCAAGAAGGGCAATTGTCAGTTTTTGTCGAAAGACTGTGCTCTGTACTGGTTAACCGCTTTTGTATAAGCCTGCCCAGGAAAGTGTTGATAGGTAAACTGACCGGCTCAAAAATGACCTCAATAGTATTGACTAAAAAAATCGGGGAAAATTAGGATTTGCAGTGCTATTCATTTTTTTTTTTTTTTTTTTTTTTTTTTTTGAGAAGAAAGAAGAAAAGAATGGGGGCTATGTGTCAGCACCTACAATCTACGCTTTATGTATTGAAAACTCACAATCACTCTCAAATATTTGAACCAGAGGCCGTAGGTTCACAGACCTTTGGAAGAGTTTTTTTTAAACCCACGGCCCATCTCCATATAACCTTGGTTGTCGCTGGGTTCTCAAAGCCACAAAAGACAACACATGTATTGCAGAAGTATGTTATGCTGCTATGTTATTTCTTTAGATTATACGGATTTCATGCTTCCAAAGAATGAGGTCGACAGAAGCGCCAATATTTTCCGAGTAGGTCATTCTACTACATCCAATATTTCAAAGCAATGGTTCAACACAAATCGGTTGTAAAATGCGAAATCGGTTAGATCCGCCGGAAACACAACATCTGTCTGTAGTGCTGTAATAAACAATGTTATAGGCATTAACCTTGTCAATACCTTCCGGTCTTGCCCAATCAGTGATGTGCAGCTTCAAAGAGGTAAATTTGGCATAACCAATCAACCGGTCAGGGCCTAAAACCGTGTCCTTTAATGGCCAAAGCTATGACAAGTCTACTTTTTTTTCACCTCCAAATGCGCATCATCCATTTTACACTCTGCATTCTGGGTATTTTCAGCAAACGGCATTTTGAAATATTTGTCATTTTTCCTGGAAAGCAGAATGTGATATTTCATGCAAATTAACAATTTGCTTTAGATGTCAAGTCCTGTTTTCCGAGAAAAATAAGCAAGTATCAACAATTTGTCGTCTGCAGAATTTGCACAGAGGATGGAAAACGTTAAGAGTGTCCGACAAAATATCTATCTTGAACTCGTGGACAGTCGTCAGTGCTCTATTATTAATGTTATTATTATTATTATTATTATTCCAAACATACCATCACGTGAACAAGTCCGTGAAATGAATACCCCCTAAACCCCACTTTATATAGAGAAAACTGGGGTTTACGGGGGTGTACCTTACTTTTCTTACTTCTGCTCCAAGACATAGGTTGTGGGTACTCGTTAGAACCGCCTCATTGAGGCGGTTCTAACGAGCACCCACAACCTATGTTTGCAGTATAAATAAGAAAAAAATCCCGGATTTTCTTCGGAAAAGTAGCCATTTTGGAGATGTGAAAAATGCACTATGTTGCATGGGTGTGTTATCGTAAACGTGAATGTTATGGGTATAAATAATTACATAATTGCAAGCTATATACCCATGCAAACCCTAGTTTTCTATGTTTGTCAGAATATCATTTGCATGGGATAACATACAACAAAGTGAACAGTATGGACGTAAAATACACACTATTAAAACCAGCTAAAATTAAGACTAATTCTGCTTAAAATGTTGAGTTATTCTTCGCTGTTTTCTATATTCAGTGTCCATCAGTAAGAGAGCACTTTAGGGACTGTTCAAAAGTGGTCTTTAAGACCACTTTTAGACAGTCCCTAAAGTGGTTTGGATATACGTCTTTGGCCATTTGGCCGTGCCTGTTAAGTTTGTTTGACATCTCACCAGTTTGTTGGTCCGACAACCACACTCTACAATTATTTTATTATCAATAATAATAGCTGGGGCTATCTTAGCGGTATATTTCCGACCACTTCTGGCTAATTACTGTGAATTATCTGTCATAATTAGTCACATCTGATCCAAATATCCGGCAAATACATATCAATCAATACTGTTTACCAGACGGCGCCCCGTAAAACAAACGGAAAAACAAACACAAAAATAAGATATTATATCTATAGTTCTAAGTTGCTTATCATCCGGATTTGCTTGTTTTCTTGGACATGCCAAAAATCTGATTTGCGTCATTTGGCATTTAATATGAAGAAATTAATAAATATATAGCATGTTGATGATTTTATACCTGGGGTACTAGGCAAGTTCATGGTCATCAGAAAGTATAGGAAATAAAACCTAAGGGGAATGGAAACACCTGGCAGATTTTCCGCCATTTTTCAAAGGGAAACCGTTCTCTTTTCTATAAACACAGTCCCACTGAAAAAGGGGTCAACTCTTAAAGGAAAGAATTTGCTCCTGAGGAGCAAATTCTTTCCTTTAAGAGGTGACCCCTATTGGCATGGGAGACACAACTAATTTCGAAGGAGTTGCCTCCCCTGAAGGTGTTCCCATTCCCCCCTTAGAAGACACTATGAAAGAACGTCACTGACGCCATAACGTCACCAATGTCGAATCATGATAAGTATTGTGGATAACCACAGTTTCGTTTTTGCTGTTATTTATCCGCCACGTGACTGTATGGTCAGCAAAGTAAATGGACCTCGCATCTTGTATGAGAGCTGCAAGTGAAACATAAAAGCATTTACGCATATTTATTATTAACAGCGACGGCAGTAACGTCGCAAATGTCCAATAATATTTATATTGTAGAAGAATGGTGAATGGATGTCATTTGACGTGTCACCATTAACAGTTTTGAGGACCTTGATTTGGCTGCATGATGGTTCAACGCAGAGCTGAAACCGATCCGAGCTTGAGAAGAAGTAAACCGCACAGGAAACGGATCGATTAAACCCTAGCGGTTTCTTTTGGGCGGTAGTGCTTGAGGTTTCATTTCATCTCAATGTCGGGTAAAAGTCTCCAACATGACCTTAAAGGTGTATTATTGAGCTATCTGGAAAAAATGCTTCCAAAAATAAAATACATATAGCCGGTATTTTTCTTTAAAACAATACAAATGAATGCATTTTATGCAAAAATGCGAACAACTATGATGATAGGTAAACGAGTTTGAGAGGGATTCCCTAACTAGGTTTCGAACATTAGTTAGATTTATTTTTAGTTCGTGACAAAAATAGAATCCCCAAATATGAAGTTATGCGACGTTCATTTTTGGCCTTGTTTGCTTAGGCCATGCATGAATCGGAAAAAATATGACGCTGAATACCATGCCATAAGTAACGACACTCAGAGACTATACTGTCGCCATGTATGTGTAAAGCGACAGATTTATTTTTAGAACAGAAATTCCGAACACATGTTCAGATCGAAGGGTAAACACGAATGAAAACGACCATTTTCACAAAGTTCTGAAGCTGTATTTGGCTCCAAAAGTGTACACATGACAAAGGAGTATGCATTGAAGATAAAACCAAAAAAAAAAATTTTGAGACCCGGTAGCTCAATAATGCACCTTTAATGGTGTTGACGGGGACATACAAAATACAATCGGGAGTTTGCTAAGCCCGTGGTTTGAGAACTTTAATTTCATAACTTTTGTTTTCTCGTTATGTTACTATCTGTCACTGTGTTAAATAGTTCTGAGATTCTTTCTCGTAGAATTGATCGAAGTATAAAACTTTTATTTCAACCAATCAAATCGCTCGAAATGTACATAATGATCGAGAATTGGAAGCTTCCCATTTCAAGTCACGGACTTGTTAACGCATTGGTAAGCGTCACAGAGAAAGTAAGAATTGAAGTACTAACAACATTCAGTGAAGGATCGATTGTCAAGAGTAACTGGTCCTGTGCGGGGACTTAGATTAATCCGTTTAATTCCTGTATTACAAGCAAACACTCTATACCCCGATAGGCACCACGTTCTGTGCCTGATCATGGCTGGTTCTACACTGTTTGCCAATGTCCCAGCACACGAATCCAGTTCATGTTTTGCAGATAACCCTCTTTACACAGCCAAAGAGGCAAACATTGTATGGCAAATATACGCTCTTAAAACACTATAAGGTTACAAAGTCTGTGACCTTGACCTTGAGGTCATGGACATGGGCTGAATACCCAATATGAACTAAATCAATCATATGGCTTTTGAAAACATGAGCTCTTAAAACTTACATATACAATTGCTAGGTCTGTCAACTTGGCATTGAGGTCATAGGTTTAAGGGGTTGGGATGGTATTACTGGATAAAAAAACAAATGGACCTTTATCTATCACCATACCAAATATGAACCAAAATTCCTTGTACGATTTGGAAATTATGAACTCTTAAAAACATTAATATCTACAAAATTCTAAGTCTATGGTTTTTGGACTTATATGTAGGACACCCTCAAAGACTCCCTTAGGGACTTCAAAATTCCATCAGAAATGTGGAAACAAATTGAACAGGACAGAGCAAAGTGGCGAGGTCTCATCAGAAGCAGAACATTTTGTTACTGGTGACACGTCAAATGATATTCATACACCAGGAAGGGGTGCCAATGAATATGAGGAAAAATGAATCAGTGAAGCTGAGCAGAAACGCGCACAACGCAAAGCCAGAGCTAAGGCATCACCAACAAAGCTGTTTTCCTCTATAGCCTCTGTTTCTCTATCTGCAACAGACACATCAGAGCTAGAATCGGTCTCATCAGCCATCTTAGAACTCACAAATAGTGACATTTCTCAAATATGATTAAGATTGGTCATTGTCATTGTAATGACAGACGAACTATTATATGCATCATCATACCAAATATGAACCAAATCCGTTTACTGTTTGGAAATTATGAGCTGCTTAACTCATTTTGAAACCCCAAAACGCGTACCTTGGCAAACAGTGCAGGCCCAGATGAGACGCCGCAGAACGCGGCGTCTCATCAGGGCCTACACTATTTGCAGAGAGTTCAGCCATTTTCCAAATCAGGTTTGAAGATTCCACAACCTGTCACCCCTAAATTTAGAAATGGACACCTGCCATATATAAGGAGGAAGATTCCATCTGGTACAAAAAGGGTTAAAGACTTTAACGTAAATGTGGACAACGACGCCGATTCCAACGTCGAGGCTAACGCTGAAGACAGGCGTAGTGAATAGCTCTTCTTCGTCGTCATCCAGACGAGCTAAAACTATTGCACTTTAAACTCGTATAGTATGAGCCTCACAAGTATGCTCATTTCAAGTCACGGGTTTGCTAACATGATGACTTACAGCTTATTTTCCACGAGTTGTTGAGTGTCACAGAAAAACTAAGAAAAATCCAAATGCCAGTCTAGAAGTACATGTATGTGCGTTCAAGACAGCCAGCTGCCAGATTTTCCAGCCCGAATGAATCGAAATTATTATCAACAGCCAGGAATACTCTCTCTCTCTCTCTCTCTCTCTCTCTCTCTCTCTCTCTCTCTCTCTCTCTCTCTCTCTCTCTCTCTCTCTCTTCATTTGCCCATATAAGCCATCTGTGGCCAATGATTTGCAAAATGCTGGTGAAAACAAATGCGACACGAATGATGTCGTCTTGCAGAATACGACAATATACTATGTATGTTGGGTGAGAGTTTTCGGCTTCAAAATGTAACAAAAGATGGCCAGGATGGCCCTAGATCGCTTACCTGAATCCAAAATGTTTCATAGCTTATGGAAAGGTTTAAGGACATATGGACCAAGATTTTTTTTTTATTTTATTTAATTTTATTTATTTATTTATTTATTTATTTATTTATTTATTTATTTATTTATGTTGTTGTTTCTGTTTTTAGCTTTGGAAGCATTCTTTTTCATTGGAGAGGACCATTAGTAGCATTAAAGAAACATTTCTGTGAAAATATATTGAAACTTGTCAATTGGTATAGGAGATCTCGTTTATGAATTTTACTATTTTAAGCTGTGTTGACCATTTGTTTAGCTTAAGGGAACCATTTAAAAAATGGCTAGATATCATCAAGATAAAGTTTTACATTTTGGTAAAGTTTCATGAAGATAGAAGCGAATCTCTGGGCTCTCAAGACTTATTCTTTTTATTCTGTATAACCCATATTCAAACTTGATAGAAATAGCAACAAGACAAACATTTTGGCAAAGTTTCATAAAAGACTAAGCGAAACTGTGACTGAACAATATTCTATAATAATTTGACAAAGTGACCTACTTTTTCACTTGACATGACCCATATTCCAACTTGACCAATATATCATCAAGACAAACATCCTGGATTGATTGATTGATTGATTAATTGGTTGATTGATTGATTGATTGATTGATTGATTGATTGATTGATTGATTGATTGATTGATTGATTGATTGATATTTATGGGTAAATCAACACAACATATTTTGTATAATATTACACTAATTTTGATTATATTAAAGACTAAAGTAAAAGCTTGTAGTGAGAAAACAAAATCCACTGAAGTAAACTTAATAAGACACTTATCATTTAAGTAAAATTAAAAAAAAAATATTAGAACAAAATAAAATGACTATATATTGAGTTTTTTGTACCACAGACCTTTGTATTAATATTAAAAATGCATTATCGTATCACAGTTTTTGCAGGTGCTATCACAATTTTAAATTACTAGAGGGTCGCGCGAGTATTTACCTACTTGGTGTCTTAGGCTTAAAATGAAAAATTGACCAGTCATTGCATAGAGACCTATGTGTATCGGACCCAACATCGAACCAACTGGCTACGAGAGGTGATCCTCCACTGACAAATCGTGCACCGCTCATCAGTCAAGGAAAAACAAATATAAACATTTTTATAACCTTATTAGAGATTAATAAAAAAAAGTCAAACTGACAATAATTGAAAGCTATCGCTAAAACCTAGGACAACCCAAGAAAGCGGCTTATTTCCAATGGGGTCCTACTGGTTGTGAACACGATATAGGGGAGAGGGGATTTATGAAAAAAAAAATACATTTAAGTTTTCCAGATGATTGACCAAGTACTCAATAAAAACAGTACATTTCGTTTTTAGCAAGTTTCATTTGATATGTCAAGTGTTTTTAACGGAAATTTTAAATTTGAGAAGGTAAATCATTCTAATCTTTGATACCATTGTAGAAGAAAGTGGTAGTGGCTTGACCCTAGGAACAACAAAGTTTTCAGCACTACTTCTTGTCTTGTATCTGTGTTGTATTGAAACTTTACGAAATTTTCGGATAAAGATGACGGACAAGTTCCATTGGAAATGTGGAAAACATGATTTAGCCTAAGTTGTTTAGCTCTATGTTGAACATTTAACGTTCCGCTATTATCTTGTTCTGCAAATCTAATGTGTGACCTAGGCCCAAAGTCCTTTATATATTTCACCATTTTGTTTTGAGAAATCTTGATTTTTTTCTTCCAAGTCTTATTTAGACAAGAACACAAAGATGAGCAGAAAAAGTCTTAATAACACTGTATTTGTGAAGAACATAAAGTGGCCTTTACATGAGTGTTCATATATTATTGAATTTATTAAACGAGTTGAGGAGATGGGATAAAATGCGAGGCTCTGCCGAGCAATTTTATCCCTTTTCCTCAACGAGTTAAATAAATCCAAAAAATACATGAGCACGAATGCAAGATTCTATTTATCAAATGACATTTAAAATGCATTTTATTCACGATTGTTTACAAAAATATCAATACTCCGCCATTAGTAAACGCGATGTCGTTTTAAAAGGACGTCGTACATGTAACGTTACGGGACGTATCTAGCCAATTTGCATATTTAATCCACTAGTGGATTATCGAAAATATTACATATAGATTATTCATTCTCCTAGTTGAAATATGGGATTTATAAACCGAGGGAGGTAAAACAATCCGATAAAGAAACGAGTGCGAAGCACGAGTTTCTTTAACGGATTGTTTTACCTCCCGAGGTTTATAAATCCCATATTTCAAATAGGAGAAATGTATAATCTGTATATTACATGCATTTCCATAGACTTTTAGGAGAGTTTGGATCTTGAATTTTGGATCTGAATGCCCGTTCAGTTGACTGTTTACAGCTCATGTAAACGGTTCAATCAGCGAAGTGTTACAGAATCTGGGTGGAAGAACAACTGGATGGGCGCCATTTTGAAAGCGCTTTCTACAGTTTTGAACAAAAATAGAAGAAACAAAGTGTTTCAGTGATAAAACAAGTAAAACGTTAGATTAAATAAAGCAAAACTTACATCCTAATCAATGGTCATATCCATGTTTTCTTTTGCTTCAGCGTTGCATCCGACTCAAACGTCACGCATTCTGAACGTCTGTTGATATTTCTTAGACGCCATTACAATGACGTCATGAATAACGTCGCCGTGATTGAAACTTTCCCGCGTTTGAATTGAACAATTTCACTGCAAAGCGGTATCTCGTATCTTATACATAAAGTAGTTCCAGCTGAAGGGATTTATTTCCCCGGCTAAGAGGAAATATTTCTTCTTAGCAAAAAACGAAAATACCAAGTTTATGTCTGGTAGAAATCATGGTATTTCTCTGTAATGCATGTAATATATGGCGTTATTACACTCTCAGTCGCGACGTCATAGAATAAAAATGCTTCCTAGTTGTCTGTGTCTGTCAAAACAGAACACTGTGTATACAAGAATTTTAATCCGCTATTGACCTTTTGCACTAGATGCAATTGTCTTACATGTCAAATGGTTGTCCAAAGTCAGACATAGATATTTAACCGAAGACTGAGTTTTGATGGTGTGCCCATTGCATTCGACAGAGAAATTGTTCACAATTCTAAGTTTTCCTCGAGACCCAAACACTATGCATTCAGTTTTTCCTAGAAGCAACGATAATTTATTATCAATCAGCCGTCGAGTTTTGCACCAAGTTTTAAGGTAATGGTCTTGGGGACTCTGTGCGATTAAACTATTGTACTGGAATCTGCATCCAGAAGAGGTTTGTAATCCCCACTTATGCTTATCCCAGTGTCGTTTACATAACACAGAAAAAGGAGTGGACCCTAAATGCTACCTTGAGGAACACCACAGGTTATTGGAGAAGAATCTGAGCATATCTCATTTACATGTATAAATTGATTTCTTTCGGAAAGGTAAGCTCGAAACCATGGTACTAATTCAACACCCATTGCCGCGAGTTTGTAACATAATACAGTATGATCGACAGTATCAAAAGCTTTCTGAAGGTATAACATTATCATACCAGTGTACAATCCCTTAGAAGTTTGGGTTTTAATAAAATCTGTCAAATAAGTCAAACCGGTGTCAGTGGAAAATCTGCTCCAAGATCCCGACTGAAATTCATACGAAAACACGCCTATACAAATAGATAGTAAATTTTTTCACCGAAAAAATGAAGATTTTATGATAAAAATATGTGGTATTTTTCTTATTTCTGCTCAAAATATAGATTGTGGGTACACGTTAGAACCGCCTCATCGAGGCGGTTCTAACGAGTAGCCACAATCTATATTTTAGAGCAGAAATAAGAAATATAAGGTTTACCCCCTGTACACCCCAGTTTAACTATATAAAAGTGGGGTCCAAGAGGATCAAAATTATATAGGCGTGCTTTCGTGATGTGACCTCTTATTTTTCTTGTGGATTGGGACAACACGAGCTGATTTTAACTCAGTGGGAACAGTGCATGGTTCAATAGAAAGATTGACCACATGCGTCATAAGTGACTGTAAAACTGAAGTTGCGTCTGTGACAAATCTAGCAGGAATATCTTCTGAGCCTGTACTTTTTACTGGATTAATTTTGCCAAGTTCCTTTAATACACAATCTTCACTGACTCGAGTAAGCTTAAATCTATTTACTTGAAGGTAGTGATCAGAGCAAAACTTTTTAAGCGCCCTAGATGCAGCTCAAAACAAGTTCAACGGCTGTGATAATTTTTCAACAAAGGTTGGCTATTGTTGTAAAAACATACATTGAAAAGTTTCATGAACATTGATGCAAAACAGTGGGCTCTATGGGATGAACAAATTTTAAAACAATCTGACCTATTGACCTAGTTTTTTTATCCAATATGACCCATATTCAAATCTAACAAGGATAACACTAAGTAATCAATTCTGGGAAAGTTTTATGAAGATTGAAGTAAAACTGTGGCCAGTAGAGGGTGAACAAGGTTTTTAAGAAATTAGACCTGGTGATGTAGTTGTTCGCCGGACATAACTCATACTCAAATTTGACAAAGAAATAATAAAGCCAGACATTCTGTTACAGTTTTATGAAGATTAAAGCCAAAACCGTGGCATATAGGCATCTAGTTGGTGAACAAGGTTTTAAAGCAATTTGACCTACTGACCTAGTTTTGATCGAATATGACTCATATTTAAAAATGACCATGACATTTATACGTCAAACATTCTGGCAAAATTTCATGAAGACTGAAGCAAAATTGTGGCCTCTAGAGGGTAAACAAGGTATTAAAGTAATTTGACCTAGTGATCTAGTTTTTAATCTGACATACCACATATTCAAACTTGACTAAGATCTCTTCAAGACAAACATTCTGGAAAAGTATCATTGGAGCAAAACTGTGGCCTATAGAGGGTGTACAAAATATTAATGCAACTTGACCTAGTGACCTAGTGTTTGATCTCACATGACCCATATTCTAACTTGACCAAGATGTCATCAAGACAAACAGCCTGGTAGAGTTTCATGAAGACTGAAGCAAATCTGTGACCTTTAAAGGGTGAACAAGGTTGAAAGCAATCTGACCTAGTGATCTAGTTTTTGATCCGACATGACCCACCTTCAGACTTTACAAAGATATCATCAAGACAGACATTCTTGTGCAAGTTCAAGAAGATAGAAGGAACACTGTGGCCTCCTCTAGAGGGTGAACACGGTTTTAAAGCAATTTGAGTTAGTGCTCTAGTTTTTGATCCGATATGACCTACATTCAAACGTGACCAACATTTTATCAGGACAAACATTCTAGTATAGTGTCCTGACCGAAGCAAACTTGTGGCCTCAGAGGCCAAGCAAAGTTTTAACCCTTATGATACCAAGAAAAACTGCATCTGAAAAGGTCGCCTGTTTACGTCGGCTGCTGAACCTTCTTGCAAACTTTTTGAAGATGTTTTTTTTTTGCATACAGGCAACGGTGTGAATCCAGATCGGAGTGCTCCTAGAGGAGCAATCTGATCTTGGTATTCACTGTTTCCAACAATGACTTTTAAAGTAACCGGCAGACAACTAAGCAGACGACAATTGTTCTGGTTGGCATCTTAATGGCTAGAACTATCCCTGCCTAGAACAGATTTTCCTGGTCCATTAAGAGTTCAAATAATCAAAGCTTTACGGAAGATTATGTCATTTTATGGATTAACGCAATTTGACCGAGTGACCTTTTGACCCGACATCACCCAAAATCACAATTGACCATGACCTAATCAAGACATACGTTATGGTATATTAGCATAACGATTGATGCAAAACTGTGGCCTCTTCGGGGTGAATAAGATTTTAAAGGAATTTGACCTACTGACCTAGTTTTTCATTTGACATGTCCCATATTTGAACTTGGGCAAGATTTTATCAAGACAAATATTCTAGTAAATTTTCTTGAAGATTGCAGCAAAACTGGCCTCTAGAGGATAAACAAGGTTTTTAAGTAATTTGACCTAGTGGCCTGGTTTTGACCCAACATGACCTGTGCTCGAAGCTGACTGAGATATCATCACAAGTCAAACACTATGCTAAAGTTTTATGAAGATTAAAGCAAATTGTGGCCTCTGGAGCGTGAACAAGGTAATTGTCAATGTTGTATGACGCACGACGAACTACTGATGATGGACGTATGGTAGACACTGGGTGATCATCATACTCACCTGCTCAGGTGAGCTAAAATCCATCCACTGGCTTAGCAACAGAAGATGTTTAGACTTTAAAACTTGAGGAATTACGGTGCTGACAAGGTCCGAAGTAGGCACTTCAGCAAAAAAGGGGGCATAACTCGATGAGAAATAGGCCGATATATCCGGTTTTAGAACTCATCCGAGTCTTTATTCCTGACTTATATATAAGTGTCAGGATGATTCGATCAAAACTGAACAAGTTAGGGTGATGACAAGGTCTAAAATAGGCATTTTCAGCAATGAAGGGGACGTTACTCTATGATAAATATGCAAACCTTGCCGGTTTTCAACTTCACCCCAAGCCTACTTTTATGTAAGTTTCATAAAGATCTGATCAAAACTTAAGGTGCTACGTTGGTGACAAGGTCAAAAATAGGCATTTTCAACAATCAAAGAGCATGTAACTCTATGAAAAATAGCCTGACCAAGCCAGTTTTCGAGCTCGTCAGAGCTTTTATCCCTGACTTACTTATATGTAAATATTTGGAAGATCTGGGGCTACGGTAATGACAATGTCAGAAATAGGCTATTTCAGCAATCAAGGGGACATACACACTGTAACTATGATAAATAGGCCAACTTTGCCAGTTTTCGAACTCATCCAAGCTTTTACCCCCAAGCCTACTTTTATATAAGTTCAAGAAAGATCAGATCAAAACTCAAAGGCGCCTACGGTGGTGACAAGGTCAAAAGTTTGCAGTTTCCGCTATCAAAAGTCACGTTATTCTATGATAAATAGCCTGACTAAGCCAGTTTTCAGGCTCGTCAGAGCTTCTTATCCTGACTTTCTTATATGTAAGTATTAGGAAGATCCGATCAAATCTGAAGGGGCTACAGTGGTAATAAGGTAAAAATAGGCATTTTCAGCAATCAAGGGGTCGTAACTCCCTGATAAAAAGGCCGACCTTGCCAGTTTTCAAACTCATTCGAGTTTTTACCACAAGCATACTTATATGTAAGTTTCAGAAACATCCGATCAAAACTTAAGGCGCCACGATAGTGACAAGTTCAACAAATCGGCAATCAAAAGTCATGTAACTCTATGATAAAAATACATGTAGTCTGTCCTCTCACCTGTTTTCAAACTCATCTGACCTTTTATCCCTGACTTACCTATTTGAAAGCATCAGAAGATACAATCAAAATGGAAGAGGCTACCGTGGTGATCATGTCAAAAAAGGCATTTTCAGCAAACAAGGGGACATAACTCTATGATAAATAGACCGACTTCGCCAGTTTTCGAACTTATCCGAGCTTTTACCCGAGGCCTTCTTATATAGAAGTTTCAGAAAGATCCGATCAAAACTGAAGGCGCTATGGCTTTGACAACGGTTTTCCCATTGTAAGTTTATTGGACCTTGTGGTTGCCATACCAACCAAAGTTGTTATTCGATTTCGACAGAAAACATATGTCATCAATCCCCAGCCGGAGGCATGCTACAGATGAGAATTGACTCAGATCAGCCTAAAGGTTGCAGAGATATAACTGGTCACAAGGTGCTGATGTACGGACGGACGACGGACCGACTACTATTCTATAAGCTCCCCTGAAGCCATGAGCAGGAATTCTCGTACTACAGTTACTAATCCGCACCAATCTGTCATTTCTGTGACGTCACAGCCTGTCGCTAGTTCTCATGGGGAAATGTATAAAATTATATAGGAGCCCGACATTTAACCCATTAAATCGTTTCATTGATACAAGATATAATTATAACCTCGCAATTGATAGAAAAATGTATCTGCATCAGGTTGATACCAAATTTGATGAAATGAGATATATTTTAAAAATTGTCCAGATTTTAATGAATACTACTAGGGGTTTTCCCTATTAAGTCTTTGTATGTTACAACGAAACTGAACAATAGCCTTAATTCAAACGCCCAAAGGTCATATTTTAAAAAAAAAATTCTCCGCTCGTTATAACCTCTCATTCGATAGATCTATTTAATATCTACAGTTTTGTGGTAAAATATTGATTTTATTATTATTATTATTATTATTAAAAGTGGTCCACAGGTTGCAGAATATAGCTATATTTGACAAAATACAACAGACAGATGTGTCACACTCTGTTTAATTACACGCCAGCTTACACAGATAAGACGACCGGTCAAGGGGAATTAATAGAAGCCTATCAAAAACGGAATCTCGATAACCTGAGTGACAGTTCCTGTAGTACGATAATTCCTAGCAGTGGGATAAAACCAGTATATTTTTGAAAAGATACCCGCGCTGTGCATATGATGAAACATTAAAAGAAGCAAAAACAAGATACATTTTAACAAGTGTAAAACGTTTCAAAAGAACTCATTTACAGTACCGAGACGAGTTCTGTATAAAAGGTCATGAAATCTGGCCCAAATTTCAAATATTAGATCCCAGTTCTCTGATATAAATCCTTCCTAAGAGAACCACCCGCCGCGATGAAAATCCGATAAGTTTCCTAGATTATTAATTCATTTTTGAAAATCTGATTGAGATTTTACTTTTCTTTCTCTTTGCGCTAATAATAAAACTTGGGATAACATTGCCATAAAATATAGAGGATCTTACACTCATGGAAATCTCAAAAGAAATTGTCCCATATATTACAATGGAATCTCCAACATAATAAGTTTGGACTGGTACATTGCCAACTATAGGGGTATTGGGTTTGTTTTGGTTTGGGTAAGTAAGTTGTAAACGAATGCTTGTACTTTGAGCAAACAGTGTATACCCAGATCAGACGCCGCGTTCTGCGGCACTGCATGCCAATGTCCCAAAACGGCCGCTAGTCATGCGCAGTTTATGAAACGAGCTTCTGTTTTTAATATGAAATGACCAGGGTCCAGTTGCTCAAAGTATCGTTAGCTTAACGTGCTCGTTAGTGGTCATATTGTTTACTGTTCAAGCAAGTTTAATATGTAAAATTTTGGTATTTTTTGCTGAAAAATGTGAGCAGCTTTGCAAAAGCTGCTCACATTTTTTCAGCAAAAATTTTAGCATATTTGCCATAATAAATGATCAAAATTTTAACGATACGTTTACTAACGACGTCGTTAGTTTTGAACAACTGGCCCCAGGAGTGTAAGAATCTGTTTTAGAATCGGATTTTATTGCTGAAAAAGAACTTCAGTAGAAAACATTAGGCTTCAGTATACGCCGCATCACGAAAACATGCCTATATAATTTTGACCCCCTTGAATCCAACTTTTATATAGTAAAACTGGGGTTTCCGGGGGTGTACCTTATTTTTCTTATTTCTGCTCTAAAATTTAGATTGTGGGTACTCGTAAGAACCGCCTCGATGAGGTGGTTCTAACGAGTGCCCACAATCTATATTTTGAGCAGAAATAAGAAAAATATCACATTTTTTCATCATAAAATTTTCATTTTTTCGGCGATAAAGGTGGCAATGTATTTGTATAGGCGTGTTAACTTTGAAAGTATTTTGCGCGAAGCCCGTCCCGACCCGACCCGGCCCGGCCCGGCCTTGCCATGAGTTCGAAGAAAAAGGAAGGCATCATATTTGAAATATACACTATATACTGAAGAACAGCAAAACTAAAACGATCTGTTTCTTTTGCAGTTTATCAAATAAACCTTTGTTTATGAATACGCAGTTATTCGAGTGCGTTTTAGCACCCCCAGGTTGTAAGTCTAATCCATGTGAGTATTACAAAAGTCATGTTCTACGTCATTGCTAACTGAAAGCAAGAATCAGGTTTCCATATCGGGAAAATTCCATGTACACGTGAGCCGGCATAACTTAAATAAGGCGTGCGACATATCCGCACAGGCTGATCAGAGTCTTCGCTGGTCGAATCAGCCTTCTATAACCTCAGGGCTATATGTACCCAAAGAGCAATAATCTAAGAACCGGGGTCAGACAGTGCGATAGAGTCTACGCTGGTCGCATAGGTTTTTCAAGTAGGATTTACTATGCTCCGGCTAAAATATAGTCGCCTTCGTGTTAAAGTAAAAGTGATACATTGGCATATTTTTCGTGATATCTGAATCAGAATGCCGCTTTTAGATACCAAGTATTACATTTGTACACGTTTTAACAAAGTTATTGTGTGGTTCATGACGTAATCAAGATGCTATAATGGGCACCCCTTCACATACGAGGCTAAGTCCAAAAGCACTGCTGGCATACCGAGAGTTAGGACGCCTTTTGGCTACAGACCTAAGATATCTGGAGATCACTCAGAATATAGACTAGCCATAGACAAGAAAGGAAAAATAAATACCCCTATTGATGCCCAACTGTTAACCCCAACTTTATATAAAGAAAAGTGGGGTTTACAGGGGTGTAATTTGTGATCGAAAATATATTGTGGGTACTCTTTAGAACCGCCTCAATGAGGCGCTTCTAACGAGCACCCACAACCTATTTGCAGCAGCAATAAGAAACATGTCACAAATGTTCATCTGAACTTCATTTATGTTTAACCCATATATGACAATGGAATCTTCCATCTTATAAATTTGGAGTTGTCCATTTTCAATTATAGGAGTGTCAGATTTGTTTTGTTTCATGTAAGTTGTACAAAAATGTATGTTCTTTGAGCAAACAGTGTAGACCCAGATCAGACGCCGCGTTATGCGGCGTCTGATCTGGGTCTACACTGTTTGCCAACGTCCCAAAAAAGGGCCACTAGGCATATATGGGTTAAAATCTCTCCAAAGTTCTGGCACACTGCAATGTACGACCTACACCACAGGGGTTTGAAACATTTCAACATTTGATAAAACAAAAAGAAAATACATTTATTTTAAATCCGTGCTGATGGAGCGTGCAAATGATCCTATCTTATCTTTTGACTGTTGTAAGTAATAGCAGTGCGCATGCGCACTATTATCCGGCTCACAGCAAAACTTTAAACTTGCCACCTACAGAGGCCCAGAAAAGTCTGCACATTAAATAATTTGAGCTTGGAAATCACTGTTTGTATACTACTCTGCCTTGCATAAAAATGCTGACCGCATACACTTCGGCCCAGTGTGCAACTCCATACATTGATCTGGGCCTTCGGTTTCCGCACTTATCAACTAGGTATCATTCGCTATGTCTCGGCTCGTATCCCAGCCACCGTTAAAGAGATAACGGGTCTTATATTACTGGCTTCTGTTTCGGCCTTTTTCTCGTACCTAATTCTGTTAATTTTCTACGTTCATTCTGCTATGAAAGTACCTCAACTACTACGGAACAGTACTACATAGTAAAAGCATCTTGTTCTTGTCGTGGCATAACAGCAATTAGCAAACCTGCCAGTATTTGGCATATATTGAGTTCCGATCATAAGGCTGAGAGCTATTTTATTGTTGGGAGTATATAATGTTCTTCTGAATTGAGCTTCTGTTTTCAAGTGCGTGTTATTAAATTCAAATTATTTTTAAATATATATTTAAATGATACAGATGTCGATTCATGAGGAGTTTTAATTTCAAATTGTAGAATATTTGATGAATTTGGAACACGTTAATGATTTAAGTTTGTATCTGATATGCGTTAAAAAGGAAATGATATAACATTGAATTTTATTTCAAGAAGGAAAAAAAAAATAGAGAAAAGATAAAGGAGAAAACTACTGGATTGTTTTTTTTTAAAGTGTGCTGGAATAACTTCCAGGGGATTGGTCAGATAGTAACGGAATTTCACAGGCTACTAATTGCGGGTAAGAATAAAATGTTACAAAGGTACCGTAATGATCTTAAGTATTGGGACACACAGTGTAGACCCTGATCAGACTTCTCCTGATCAGGGTATACACCGTTTGCCATTCCGTCTACACCTGTCGGACGCCTTGCTGGATGATGAAACAATTTTGTTAAAATTTTAGGAGACTTACAGGAAGTCCTCAAGGTGTCCGAATTGGTAATAATTCTACCGAGGTCGGATTTGAGTGAAAATAAAGTAACTCGAATACGTTTGGCAAATTCTCAGGGCCATCACGAAATCGCTTGTTCAAATAAACGGAAACATTTACCCACAGATAAAAAAATTCTAATACTTTTTTTTATATTTCTGCAGAAAATATAGATTATGGGTACTCGTTTGAACCGCCTCGGCGAGGCGGTTCTAACGAGTACCAACAATCTATGTTTGCAATATAAATAAGAAAAAATATCACGGATTTTCATCAGAAGAGTAGCCCTTTTTAAGATGTGAAACATGCACAATGTCGCACAGGTGTGATACCGTAATGATTTGTTAGAATCTTTTCACGGAAGACGCCTTGGGGTCTCAAGAACATGTCCTAATTAGACAAGGTAATGGAGTCAACCTTGTTCGCGACAATTCTTGTCAACTTTATGATAACAATCCCGTGCGACAAAGTGCATTTTTCACATCTCCAAAATGACTACTTGCCTGATAAAAATCTGTTATCCAGTTCTGCTCCTACCATACATAAGACTGTGTGCTCGTTAAAAAAATCCTTACACATTACCCGTGCGCCGTAGTGCATTTTTTTCCCATCCCCAAAAATGGCTATATACTTTTCTGATATCCGTGATATTTTTCTTATTTGTACTGCAAACATAGGCTGTGGGTGCTCGTTAGAACCGCCTCATTGGGGCGGTTCTAACGAGTACCCACAACATATGCCTTAGAGCAGAAATAAGAAAAATAATGTATAGCCCCGTAAACCCCGTTCGACCCCAGTTTTCTCTATATAAAGTGGGGTTTAAGGGGGTGTTCATTTCACGGACTTGTTCACGTGATGAATATTAAAATGAAAGATTTTACAGTTTTAAATATTAAGCAATGTTTAAAATATGCAAATGTCACTTTCATTTCATTTTGATACCCGCGAGAAAAGAACATGAAACAAAACACAGTTTTATTTACTCATTTCACAAACATTTTCATTAATCAACATTAAAAAGAATGGGGTATTCATTCTTGATATGAATGCTTTCCTTTTATCAGATATTCTAAATCAAATCTTAATTTGAATCTTATATTTGTGTCTTTATATCTTAATGATAATTGTATTTCTATGATGCGCAGATTACATAGCTCTTGGTAAACTTTAAATTCCTCCTTCATTTTTTTTTTTTTTTTTTTTTTTTTTTTTTACAATTTGCACATGCTTATTCATTAAAAGGTAAACAGTCTAAAAACACATTTTGGGATTCTATATAGGGTCACCATCTCAAGTAACCACATTCACAAGTATCGTGGATGACCTGGTTACCCATTTTTAAGTGTCCGCTCCGGGGAACGGGAGGTCACGGGTTCGATCCCGGGCCGCGACATACCAAAGTCGTTAGCAATGGTACAAGCTGCTCCTCGCTTGGCACGCAGATTTACGGGGTAGAGCTTGGACTGGTCGACCCAGTGACAGGATAATGTGACTGGGTGTGGTCTCATGCAATATGTCTTGGACATGATACTTCACTGAGGCAGCACTATAAAAGTGAGCATTGAGCTCCCTGTCGCAACCAAACACCGTCGTGATATGACTGAAAAATTGTTGAAAGCGACGTTAAACCCGAATTCACACACACACACAATACCCATTTTTAAACACATAAATTATGGGTAATAGATAGCTTCCACGCAGATCAGAAACCGACCCTACATGAGTACTGGTAAACTACTTAGAGGTTCTAAGCCTGCCCAGGAAAAGTGGTGCGAGTCGGACCGACCATGCATATAATCCCTTTTGTTTCATTGGGTGGCTGGGCTTGAGATGTCATTTCATCTCAATGTCGGGTAAAAGTCCCACGAAATTGGATGCAACGTATCCAAAATGACCTTTACAGTGTTGACGGGGACGCTAAACCTCAAATCAAACAAACAAACAAAACAAAGAGCGACAACAGTAGGTTTTGCGGTACTTTTACCCGACATTGAGATAAAATGACATCTCAAGTAATGAAAACAATACGGTTTATAAGCACGGGCGGTCTGAATCGCTCTACATTGCCTGGGCAAGCTTAGAACTTCTAAGCGGTTTACCATTACTTATGTGCGGTCAGTTTGAAACACCATTTCTCCAAGCCCAGATGGGCGGGGACCCCAAACAATCTATGTTTGAACTCTTTTATAAAAGCATCACAAACTTTCAAAGAAACACAGTGAACACGACCAACAAGGTCGAAATTATCAGATTCCTCCTGATCATGCCCAGCGGGCACTCAACGTAGAACAAATGTTGAAACAACGTTGAAAACGTTGTTTCAACGTTAGTTCAACGTTGAGCCAACATTTTGTGCCTGCAGTGTGCATTCGAAGGCTCCTAGCCGCCTCCGGGTCCATAAAAATACAAATCACATTTCTTTGGAGACGTTGTTCATTCTGTCTTCATTTTCCGTAAATGCTAAGCTTAATTTTGAACTTCATTTAGACAAACTCGTGCCTTTATGATCGGTTTAAAAATCTTCCAAGAAATAATATTAGAATCGTGATGTTGAAATCGCACACCATAGGCTGTAATTGAATATATATATGTGTTTATTATATAAATTAAAATACGAATTTCCTTCTTCTGTGGACGTCATTGTGATATACATGTATGTGTGGTTATGTCTCAACATGACATTTATTCATGAAAAAAAAGTTTGTAATACTTTTCTCATTACCACAACAAACATAGATTGTGGTACTCGATAGAACCGTCTCACTGAGGCGGTTCTATCGAGTACCCACAATCTATGTTTTAGCAGTAATAGAGATGTTAATGTGTACCTGTATATTCATCTGAACTTTTTTCTGTGTATACAGTTGAATTCCGCTATTAAGACAACCTATTAACCCTTGTTCTGCTGAATATTTTAATATGCCACACCCACTACTGATTATCAGCCAATCAGATTACTTGAAGCAAATTATTGCAACAAATCCATAAACTAGATGGCAAACAATGAAGATCCTGATCAGATGGCTTCTTCAGAAGCCATCTGATCTGGATCTACATTGTTTCAAAGATAAGGCTTATCCGGGCTCAGCAGGACAAGGGTTAAGACTAATTCTGGTTTGTAAAGCTTATTTAGTAGATTTGACTGATTTTTTTTCTATGTGCTTGCTGCTAGCAGTGTCCTCTGGTAAGTGACCACCTTTGGGCTGTTCAAAAGGGTGGTCTTAATATAGGAATTTTACTGGGCAGGCTTAGACCCTCTTAGCGGTTTACCAGTACTCAACACTTTGCGGGTCGGTTTCAGCTCTGCGTGGAAGCATCATGCAGTCCATCTATTTCTTCAAGCCCCGATGGACGGGTGGGTAGGGTGTGTGTGTGGGGGGGGGGCGGACAACTCGTATGTAACCGTGATTATGTTACTGGAACTTTCACAATCAAGATATTCGATTTGATTTGATTTGACATCCTCTTTAAAGTTTAGAACAATTCCATTTCCAACTTTAATTGTCGTTAGATTTATTCTATTTTTTTTTTCTGTGTCTCCTAAAATTAAATGATTATTATTATATGATAACGTTGATTCCACATGTAAGTAAAATACAATAAATCGAACTACCCTGCCAGCACCAACCACGGGCCAACGTCGGGTCGATAGCGGTACGACGTTACCACGCCGTACCGCTATCGGCCCGACGTTGGCCCGGCATTCTTTGCTGGCTGGGTACTTTGCAAGACTTGCAAGACTTGCAAGACTGTGTTTTTCTAATGCGAAGCATGATCCGTGATAACATATCCATACAACATAGTACAGTCTTTCATGTCTTAAAAAAAAAAAAGTTATTTTTTTTTAATGAAAATCTATGCTGATTTGCTTATAAATGTCCCAAACATGGATTGTGGATGCTCGTGGGATGGTTCTAACGAGTACCCACAACCAATGTCTCCGCTGTGGTTCGAGCCTCGCTCGGGTCACATGTGAGACGCCAAGTTCTGCAACGGAAGGTCAGGTGGTTTTTCTCCGGGTACTCCGGTTTTCGCCCACCTCTGATTAATGATCGGCTCGATATGAGTGAAATAATCTTGAAAGGGCCGTAAAACCAAAAAAAAAACAAAAAAACAATGTCTTCAAACGAAATAAGAAAAAATAATATAAACCCCTGTAAACCAGAGTTTTCTCTATATAACGTGGGGTTGTATGAGTTGAACATTACAGGGACGTGTAGGAATGCTTCTTTCATGAAAGCCTTTTCTGTTCATTTTTGTTAATACCTAGTTAAGTGTAAAAGTAATTATTAACAGGGTTACTGTTTTTTTCCACAGAATAATGAATAAGAATTCGTCTCTTTCAGCCCCAAAAGTTATATTTTGGCCGCACCAAGCGAAGAAGGGTCTTCGAACATGTCCGCCCAGCGAAGACTCAGATCAGCCTGCGCGGAGCGCAGGCTGATCTGAGTCTTCACTGTGCGTTATTCGAATGCTCCTTGACTAAGTGAGTACGCTAGCTATTTTGAGTCTTCGCTCAGCGCATGAACAAATACAGTAAAATGACCACTTTTGAACAGTTCCAAAGGTTGGCCCTGACTTTAGGACACCGTGTGCAGAAAACAAGAAGAAAGTATAACTGCATCCAGGATTAGTCTTAATTTTAACTTGTCTTAATAGCGGAATTTTACTGTGTACTCCTTTTCGCTTTTGAGGGCAACTTTAACCTTGCTCGCCAGAGTAACCACTCGAATTTCCAGGTGTTTTGATTCCATGATACTTTTAATTGAAGCTGTAAAACTTCCACATTAAATTGCCTCTCCCAGAACGCTCATATTTTCCGCTCAATAAAATAGACTAGCACGTTTGATTTCTGTTCTCTTTCAGGCTGCTGTCTTTAAGCCCGCCTGCCAGATGAGCTGAGGGCGACAGGCTGACAGAAATGAGTGCATTGTAATTGAGCATCTTCAATATTCCAACTCACCCATAAAATAACATGGGAAGAGGGCGGACGAAACAAGAGATCCCATCGATAACTGGATTAAGTCATTATTAGTGAAAATGGAATCAAACCAAGCGATTCTGTGTTTAGTGCTGTTTTGTGGAATTAAATTTTCCTGGTGTTCGAACCCTGGACCTTCTTCTCAGAACTCGGGAGTAATACCAATTGCGAGATGCCGAGCACGTTGTTTGTCAAAGGTGAGTAAACATTTAGTGTTAGTCATTTACAAACCAAAGCTTCATAACGGAAACATACCTATACAAATACATTGTAAATCTTTACCGCCGAAAAATGAAAATTTTGAGATGAAAAATTGTAATTTTTTTTCTTATTTCTGCTTATTTCTGCATTTAATTTGTGGGTACTCGTTAGAACCACTTCGAGAATAAGGTTTACCTCTGTAACCCCTAGTTTTACTGTACAAAAGTGGTGTTCAATGGGGTAATATATAGGCATGTTTTCGTGATGTACAGAGAAAAGTGGTGCCTGCAAGGGCGTATATTTTGTGTTTTTGTTGTTTTCGCTGAGGCGGCCACAATCTATATCTGAAGCTGAAGCAATGTCATGTGATAAAATTTTAATAGCCATGCATGTAATTTATGACTTGTTATATGCTAATATTTTGGCGAAAATTGGACAGAAACAGGAAGATGCTGCAGAATTGGACCTCTGAAAAAAGATTTTCAGCATAATTGGTTTCATATTGTCTATGATTCTGGGTGTGAAGTGCCTCGTCGAGGCGATACTAATGATATTCATTACGCAAACACGCCTTTACAAATACATTGCCACCTTTATCGCCGAAAAAATGAAAATTTTATGATGAAAAAGTGCGATACTTTTCTTATTTCTGCTCCAAATATAGATTGTGGGCACTCGTTAGAACCGCCTCATCGAGACGATTCTAACGAGTACCCACAATCTATATCTTAGAGCAGAAATAAGAAAAATAAGGTATACCCCCGGAAACCCAAGTTTTACTATATAAAAGTGGGGTTCGAGGGGGTCAAAATTATATAGGCGTGTTTTCGTGATGCATATACATACTACAGAGGAATAACTATAATTCAAAGTTTTATGTTGATAAATAAATAAATAAATAAATAAATAAATAAATAAATAAATAAAAATAATCAATCTCAATGTGTATTATTCTCCGTTTGTTCAACATATACATGTACGCCTTTATAATTTTGACCCTCTTATACCCCGCTTCTATATAGTAAAACTGTAGTTTACATGTTATACGTTTTTCTTCTTATTTCTGCCGAGTTCCTACAATCTATGTTTTGAGCAGAAATATGAATTTATCTGAAACTTTCGATGTTTGGTGGCAAAATTTTGAATCTATTTGAAAATGCGTTTTTCATAATGCCAGTTTTAAGACGAACGTGATGCCAAGCTAGTCTTTCTTTATTATAACCAAATAGTTACAGCAGTCTTTACTCATCTCCTTTTGGATAGCTAAGATGTTGTAGAGGGTTCATGATACGTAAACTGACTCTGACCAACTTCCTACCCAGCAGACACATAGCTAGGGCAACGTCCAAACAACGTCGGTGCATCGACGTAGATGTAACGTTGCATAACGTCATGACGTTGTACCGACAGTGAAGTGACGTCACAGTTACGTCATATGTCTGCTTGGTAGGATCTCAGTCACAGCTCTATCGAGTCCAGGCTCATACATGTATTTGTGATTTGCCAATGTTTCATCACGAGAGCATGCCTATATAATTTTGACCCCCTCCAACCCTACTTTATAAAGAAAAACTGGGGTTTACAGGGGTAAACCTTATTTTTTTTATTTCTGCTCTAAAATATAGATTGTGGGTACTCGTTAGAACCGGCTCGATGAGGCGGTTCTAACGAGTACCCACAATCTATATTTTGAGCAGAAATAAGAAAAATATCAAAATTTTTCATCTAAAATTTTTCAGTTTTTAGGCAATAAAGTTGACAAAGTATTTGTATAGGTGTGTTTTCGTAATGTGACCACAATGTTACTATAATGATCAGCTATGAAAGAACAATTATTCATCTGGGGTGGTATGGTAGTGGTGTTGGTTCATTAAACTAAATTACTGAATAGTAAGAAATGCCAAAGGTCAAGAATGCATTAACATGATATTTGGAAAGGAGGTAAATTTAGGACTGACCAACGTACTAAAGGCTAATCATTCAATCAATTTCCCTTATCTTATTTGATATGTGTATATAACTAGCCAAACCTAAGAACTAGGTTACTCAGAACCCTATAGACTAGTAATATAGCTGGCTAAAGAAAAGACGATCTGTCTAGTGTTGAGCACACTGATTAGCTCACCTTATTCTGGGAGTGTTCATTATTTTGTTGTTCAAACTTCGTTGTTGTTGTTTTTTTTTTTTTTTTGCGAATAAAAGTTCTTGACAATTTTCAATTAAACTCCTTTTTACCAACTGGAATCTTCCTTCTTATATATAGCAGGAGTCCATTTCAAAATTTTGTGGTAACAGGTTGTGTTTTCATCAACATTTATTTGGAGAATGTCTGTACTTTTTGCAAACAGTGGAGGCTCTGATCAGACGCCGCGTTCTGTGGCGTCTGATCTGGGCCTGGACTGTTTGCAAGGGTATTCGCTTTGGGGTTTCTGGTACAAAATGGGTTATGAGTTGTCTGATTTATATTGTAAGTTTTTCCGAAACGCCTTGTGCATTGTGCAAACACCGTTGACATTGGACATTTAGGTCTTCACTGTTTGTCAAAGTCAATTTCGGAGAACCTATACCTATATGGATGAAAGACACTCTGCAGATTCTGAGATGACTTCATATAAAGATAAACATATGCGAAAATTCCATTAACTTCATCTACGAATGACCATTATGATCATTATGATGAAAGATATGAAACATATAATAAGGCATAATATCCTAATGAGACGACGGACTCCTCTATAAATAAAATAACAGACCGGTAAGGAATGCACTTGGCCGTAAAGCGTAACCAAAGTTAAAATCCTCCAAGAATTGTAATGTCATGTCGATTTCGTTGGTTGATCATTTCGGTAGCGCATTCCAAATATTGATAAATATTAACGGTATTGACAGACCTTTCATGAAATTATTCCCTGGAATTAGCAGCTTCTGAGAGTAATCATTATGTATGTGTATTTTTATCAAGATTCCAGTGTTATCTTGATGAAGATGATCATAATTCTGTTACATAATGATAATATGTAGCATTCTTCCATTGTTTACCTAATTATGTGTCTCTGACGGTAAATATACTCGACAGAAAATGGATACGAGTACCCCTGTATACCCCAGTTTTACTGTATAAAAGTTGAGTTAATGGGGGTCAAAATCATAAAGGCGTGTTTTCGTTATTTTATGAGTGACTACTTTCATTGTAAATCATTTTAGCGGGTTGAATGGTTTTATAAACACGCCGGAAATAAAGGTTCTTGTTTCGTGAATCAATCAGCATGTCAGTTCTTACGTTATATTTTAATTGCTTTAACAGCACTATGTTATGCGCCAAAATGGTTTTGAAGTTGGTTTCACTAGTTTATACATCGCAAAGAATTGAATGTTTTGAAGAAGGGATTCGAAATCTTACAAGGAAATACTTACCCATCACGTTGATAAAGCAGTGCAACGAACACCCTTGTAAACAGCCCCACTTTATACAGACAAAACTGGGGTTAACAATGGTATACCGACCCACGCCCATCAGGGCTTAAAGAAATAGTTGGGCTACATGATGATTATCCGACCGCACACGAGTACTGGCAAACCGCTTAGAGGATCTAAGCCTGCCCAGGCAAAGTGGTGCGAGTTGGAACGTCCAAGTTTATAAACCCTATTTGGGTTTCATTTGGGCGACAGGGCTTGAGATGTCATTTCATCTCAACGTCGTGTAGACGTCCCACAAAATTGGAAACAACGTCTCCAAAATGACCTCTACAGTGTTGACATGGACGTAAAACCTCAAATCCAAGAAACAAACAAAAACAATGGTATACGTTTTCTTACTATCATACATTTGATTAATCGTTAACAATGCCACATAGAGGCTGTTTTCATGGCCACCTGCAACACACACACATACACACACATACACACACACACACTCACACACGCACGCACGCGCGTGCGCGAATTTCAATCACAGAAATACCAGCTTGGAGATATAGAAAAATGAGCAGCGCTGTGGCACACGGGTGTGTTGCCCTAATGTCCATACGCAAGTAACTTTTAAATGGAGCATTTCCTGACACTTGTAAAGAATGTTTTCCTTGAGCCTGAATGTATATAATTTTGAAGGGAGGAAACTCTTTCATAATTGTTTGGGATCTAAAACATTTTGCAGGCACGCCTATATAATTTGACCCCTAAAACCCCAATTTTATATTGAACCAGAGGGCCATGATGGTGTATATCGCTCACCTGAGCGAAGAGATTAACATGTAGGTCCCAGGGCTGTACAATTTTTGGACCCAAGTCTATGATTTGAACATTCTAAGCAGAGGTCCACTAAATGAAGCTTAACATTGAATATCAAAGGCACGGGCCTTCTGGTTTCGGACAAGAAGATTTTAAAAAATTTTCTATAAATAAGTCTATGCAAAACCCGTGGACCAAAGGGTGGGGCCATTTTTGACCCCCATGCTATGATTTGAACGATCATGGTAGAGGTCCATTAGATGAAGCTTCATACCAAATATCAGAGACCTGGGATTTCTGGTTTCAGACAAGAAGATTTTTTATGTTTTCCCTATATAGGCCTATATAAACCGTTTTTTTTTTTTGTTTTTTTTTTTTGTTTGTTTTTTTTTTTTTGTTTTTTGTTTTTTTTGTTTGCCCCGGGGCTATAATTTGAACAACTTTGGTACAGATTCACTAGATGAAGCTTCATACCAAATATCAAAGACATTCCCAGCCTTCTGGTTTCAGAGAAGAAGATTTTTAGAGGTTTTTCCTATATTAGCCTATGTAAAAACCAGTGGGCCCCGGCGCGGGTGTGTTTTTGGCCCCAGGGCTTTTATTTGAACAATCTTGGTAGAGGTTCACTAGACCTGGGCCTTCTGGTTTCAGACAAGAAGATTTTATATGTTTTCCCTATATAAGCCTATATAAAACCAGTCACGGTGGGCCAAGGGGCGGTGCCGTTTTTGGCTCCAGGGCTATAATTTGAACAATCTTGGTGCAGGTCCACTAGCTTAAGCTTCATACCAAATACCAAAGACTTGGGCTTTCTGGTTTCAGACAAGAAGATTTTTAAAGGTTTTCCATATATAAGCCTATGTTAAACCACTGGGCCCCGGCGCGGGGGCATTTTTGCCCCAGGGCTTTAATTTGAACAATCTTGGTAGAGGTCCACTTCATGAAGCTTCATCCAAAATATCAAATACCTGGACTCAGAGAAGAAGATTTTTAAAGGTTTTCCCTATATAGGCATATGTAAAACAAGTGGGCCCCGGTCCGGGTCCGTTTTTGGCCCCAGGGCTATAATTTGAATAATCTTGATAGAGGTCCACTAGATGAAGCTTCATACCAAATATCAAAGACCTGGGCTTTCTGGTTTCAGACAAGAAGATTTTTAAAGGTTTTCCCTATATAAGCCTATGTAAAACCCGTGGGCCCCGGTGCGTGGACATTTTTGCCCCAGGGCTATAATTTGAACATTCTTGGTAGAGGTCCACTAGATGAAGCTTCATACCAAATGTCAAAGACCTAGGCCTTCTGGTTTCAGTGAAGAAGATTTTTAAAGGTTTTTTCTTATTTTTCCCTTTTGGTTGCTATAGCAACCAGAGTTCGGCATGGAATTAATTTTTTTGAACAACTTTGAGAGAGGACCACCTAAGGATCATTTCTGCCCGGTTTGGTCAGAATCTGTTCAGCAGTTTAGGAGGAGATGTTGTTTGAAGAAATTGTGGACGGACGGACGACGACGACGACGGACGGTGATTGATCACAATAGCTCCCCCTGAGCCTTCGGCTCAGGTGAGCTAAAACGGGGTTTACAGGGCTATTCATTATTTTTCTTATTACTGCTCAAAAACGTAGATTGTGGGTTCTTGTTAGAACCGCCTCGCCGATCTGGTTCTAACGAGTACTCACAATTTCTGTTTTGAGCAGAAACTTCATCACATGAACATATCCGTGAATGGATGACCCCACCCCCTGCAACCCGTCTTATGTTGAGAAAACTGGGGTTTACTGGGGTATATATTATTTTTCTTATTTCTGCTCCGAGACAAAGGTTGTGGGTGCTCGTTAGAACCGCCTCAATTAGGCGATTGACACGAGCACCTTCAGCATTTGTTTTTAGTACAAATACGAAAAACATATAGGATTTTCAACAGAAAATTTGTGAAAATTGCATTATATATCTTTATATATAAAAGTTACCGGATTTTAATCTTAAATTAATTAAAATAAAAAAATTCATTTTTTTTTTCGATGGTAAAATTATACCAATATATTTGAATAGTTGTGATTTCGTAATGTAGAAGCAAAGTCTTTCTTTTCAGACCAGACCTCGTTTTCAATGAGTCTTAATTGACAGGGGCACAAAAATTGTATCTCTTGTAAAAATAGCTGAAAATATAGCGTATCCATTATGTACGAGTGTATTTTTTTATTTTTCTTAATATTTTGACTTCAAAGGAAAATCGGTCTTAAAACCCAGGACGCAACTGTTCCCATCGGGGTAGGAAACGAAGAATCGTGTGACAAACATTTTATTGATACATTGTTAATTGCGGAGCTGGTAAAAGATACCATTACTTTAGAAACTATACATAAGACTTACTCATCGTTTTAATATTGTGTATTTTTTCTTGTAAACATAAAGGTATCATTTACAAATTTATGAAGCTGAAATGATAAAGAAAAGAAATATATAAACATTTTTTTTTTCTAAAACCGAAACTAATAAGATTAAAAACAATTTTATTGTCCAAACAGTCCCAGTTGCGTTTTATAAAGGTTTATGTTTTTGGAGCAAGAAATACACCACTCAAGTTTACATTTTTTTGGCAAGATTAGTTAGTTTCGGCAGTTTAGGCATCATCAGTGACCCTCCAATAGTGAGTGAGTTTTAGTTTTACGTCCCACCAACAGCTAAGGTCATACGGAGACGGGACCTCGGTTTAAAGACTCATCCGAAAGTCTAGTGACCCTCCAATACATTCGAGTCTGATTTAACCCATTGTATACTAGTGGAATCTTTCAATACTGTCTATTTGTCATATATGGGATGCTATGTATTTTTTCTAGTTTTTTATCTATTTTTGACGGAAAATTCTCAGCAAATATTGCAGGCCCTGATCAGACGCCGCGTTAAGCGGCGGCTGATCTGGGCCTGCACTGTTTGCCAAAGAACCCCGTTAAACTTCCATATTCTTTAAAATAGAAGTGAAGACAATGATCAGGAATCGATACAATTAACCCACAACTCCCATCAGAGACACCAAGAAAAGAAACGCATCCCCCTAATGGAAACATCACTAGCGGAAAGTAAAAAAACAAACAAAAAAAAACAGTCACTTTAAGCCTGATTTAAACTACCAACCAAACGAAGAAAATTTGCAAGACGCTGTCAAAAGTTCTCAAACAATGTGTTCAATTAAAGTTCCTGTATTTTACGCTGCAGCCCTTGAACAGACGTGGCTCTGTTTTTTTTAGACGAAAAGCATATATGGGTTAATAGTATGTGTCTGTAGGTAGGATTTTGCACCCCTGCACCCCTCAGCTCCCAACGAGCAGTCGTAACTTTTCAGTTAATCCTGTGACATGTCAATATCCATGAATAGCTTGGTTTGTTTGTGTTGAGGATTTACGTCCTCGTCAACACTATATAGACCCTTTTGGGGACGTTGTTTCCGATTTTGTGGGAATTTTATCCGACACTGAGATGTAGTGACACCTCTAGCCCGACTATCCAACAAACCGCTAGGGATTTAAGCAGCGATCCGACTTTGCCTGGGAAGGCTTATACGTCCAAAGCGGTTGACCAGTACTTAAATTTGGTCGATTTTAGCTCAGCGCGGAAGCACCAAGCGGCCCCGTGTATTCTATGGAGTGGCGTTTGGAGTGGAGTGTAGAGCCATATTTTGGAACTGCATTGATTTTGCAGTCTTGCTCTTATCTTGGTGCATTGTTCATTTATTTTACATTTGACCGATTGTTGTTTACATATTATCCCCCGACCGAACGGATTCGGGAGATATAGATATCATCCGGGCGTCCATCTGTCCCCTATATCCATCCGTCCATAGATGCAAACTTGTGGATACCATAACTCTTGTATCCTTTGAGATATACCGGCCCCGATAGCTCAGTTGGTAGAGTGTCCGCTCCGGGGAACGGGAGGTCGCGGGTTCGATCCCGGGCCGCGACATACCAAAGTCGTTAAAAATGGTACTAGCTGCTCCTCGTTTGGCACTCAGATTTACGGGGTAGAGCTAGGACTGGTCGACCCAGTGTCAGGATAATGTGACTGGGTGTGGTATCATGTAATGTGTCTTGGACATGATACTTCAGTGAGGCAGCACTATAAAAGTGAGCATTGAGCTCCCACTCGCAACCAGACACCGTCGTGATATGACTGAAAAATTGTTGAAAGCCACGTTAAACCCGAATTCAAACACACACACACTTTGAGATATATTGGTGGTACTTGGTACAATTGTATACACGATTGAGAAGGCGTGTCTTGTGCAAAAACCACAGCTCTGGGTGGTATGGTATTGTATTTACCTCTCCTGACAATATCACCTTGTGATCGCCATAACCCCAACATGCCTTGTGAGATATCTAATATTCACTGACTTTGGACCGAGTCAGACATTTGAAATTCATATTCTTAGAAACTTCTCAGCTGGTGGATGAAACACATGTAGTGCAAGAATGAAATTTTATCCAAATGCCTATAACAGGAAGATTATTTCATGTCGCGCATGTCACCAGGTCAAAGTCAAAGGTGGACGCTTGCATAAATGTTTTCATCCCTAAATGCAAGCTTTTACCGATTATCATTAACAAATTTCTTCTTGGCTATGGATAACACAACAGTCCACTTCGTCGGTGAACCATGAAATGTAGGTCAAGGTCAAATATGGTTACATGTATTCTAGTTGCCATTCCTACCAGTTTCTACCAGTTATCATTATTGAAACTCGTGTAGTTTTTTTTTTGGGGGGGGGGGGGGGGGGGGGGGGGATTAACCTGAATATTTTAGCTCACAAAGTCAGTGAACCACAAAATGTGTATCAATGTCAAATATGGATTCTTGCATTAAAGTTGCCATTCCTAAATGCAACTTTGTACCAAGTATCATTAATAAAGCCCTTATAGTTCTTGAGAAATGAACTTGATCATGAGGGAGAACGTTTGGATGGTCGCACTTGACAAACGGACGGTATGGACTCATTTATCGTGCAAGGTGCAACAAAAAAGGGAAAAAAATCTTTGCCCGAAACATAAGACCTAAAGACATATGACCACAAAACTTGGTGATATAACATACTCAAACACCTCTAACTTCCCAACTTTGCTAAATTTATTGCCTTGACCTGAACTTGACCTTTTTTGTTAAACACTGGCAAATTTGATTACATAATTATTGAATGGGTTAAAAAAGGTCTTTTTCTAGTAGAGTCAGCTTGATGGTCATCACATGCCTTGGTGCTCAGGGGGGGGGGGGTGGGGGGGGGGGGGTGATCAAGACCTCATAGTCCACCTGTCTTACATATAGTGCATGATAAAATACTCCATGCGAGATGAAAATCAGTTGTTCTATTTCTGCGATCTGTTGTTGTGTATCAGTGCTTACTGGTGTAAAAATAAAACAAATACGCCTTATAACCTCACTAGCCTAAAGTGACTGGGTCAGTATTAAACTCCAAAAACACAAACTAACATTACGCAGACACGCCTATACAAACGCATTGCCGTCGTTATCGCCTAAAAAATGAAAATTTTATGATGAAAAATTGTGATATTTTTCTTATTTCTGGTCCAAATATAGATTGTGGGCACTCGTTAGAACCGCCTCATCGAGGCGGTTCTAACGAGTACCCACAATCTATATTTTAGCGCAGAAATAAGAAAAATAAGGTATACCATAGGGAACAATCCTCGTAGTTTCACAAAAATATCCGATATCGATTTGCGACAGTCGCCGCAAATTTACCTGTAAACATCACCACCAGAATTATATAGAAATTAATAGGAAAGCCGTATTAAATTGATTAAATCACAATTTTAGAAGAATGCGACAAAAAATTATAAGTTATTTTCAAAAAGTTCTGTTATTAATGAGGAATTAGATATAAAATTTGTAAAAATAAATTAACGACTTAGTTCTTCCATTTTACTTTGAAAAGTGGAAGTCGTATTCCTATTCATCTTATATATTTTTTGGCAAAATGCTCCTGAACCTACATTCCAATGCTAATTTAAAACTTATTACTTTCTCATTGATTTTTTTATAAGTCATGACTAGGAAGAAAATTTCTCAAAGTTTGCAATGATATGTACAATTTTATACTCAATTAAAATCATAGTTCTTCCATTTTGATTTGAAAATAAGGAAGTCAGCTTTTCGGCACCTGCATTTTCTCTCGTGAAAATGGCTAAGTCAACGAGCGCCAGCAGTACAAGATAGTCATGGGTAGAAATTTACTTTAGCACAGGCTCATAATGTTTATTAATTTATTTATTTATTTACTTATTTATTTATTTATTTATTTATTTATTTGTAGATTTATCAATTAATTAATTTATTTATTCCATGTGTAGAAAGAACTCGGGATCTGCATGATAATATGTGACGAAAAGCTGTAAAACTTAGGAAAGAAAGAAACGAATGAATGCGTGATTTTCCTTAATTCTTGTTAATGCATGGTATCATGTTTTAAATATAAAATAAGATCAAATGACTAACTGTGAGGCAGACAGGCGCACAGACGAACGGAAAGAAGAAAGGACGGATGAAAGAAGACTAAGTTATTTATAAAGGCTGAATATAATGCGTAGAAAAACTACAATTGGCTTCGGATCGGGACGTTAACTGGAGGCCCCCTGTGCAATCTCTTGTGCAGGTTAACCCATTCAGTACCAGAAACCCCTAAAGGGGTACCTTGGCAAACAGTGCAGGCCCAGATCAAACGCCACAGAATGTGGCGTCTGATCAGAGCCTACACTGTTTGCAATGAGTTAAGCCATTTCCCGAATCAATTTTGAAGAAAACACAACCTGACACCCCTAAATTTCGAAATGGACTCCTGCTATATATAAGGTGGAAGATTCCATTTGGTACAAAAGGGGTTAACGACCCCTACCGTAATTACATGATTACTGTGTAGGCTTTCAATCCTGCAAACCTGGTGTGTATGTAATGTACACCTGCGAGTGATGGTCAAATGTGACCGATCGCAGTTTTGGTAGAAAGAAAGAAAAAGAAAGAAAGACAGTTTTATTGCAATCATTTTTAGCAGGCCTTCGCAGAGCCGAACTTTGTTTGCCGCTTTGCCCGGCGGGCGGATTTATCACATGAAGAACATCATTAATTGACATACTTGCTCATTAACAATTTGTTGAACCAAAGTTGCAGACATGAATTCAAAAACTTTAACATAGTGACAACACACCTATACAAATACATTGTAAATTTTACCGCCGAGAAAAGGAAAAAAATAAGATGAAAAATTGTGATATTTTTCTAATTTTCAAAATATAAATTGTGCGTACATGAGTACCCACAATCTATAATTTAGAGCAGAATTAAGAAAAATAAGGTTACCCTATTAATCCCCAGTTTTACTATAAAAAGTGGGTTTAAAAAGGGGTAAAACTTATTTTTTCTCAATTCTTCTCTACCTAGAACAGAGTGTGGGTACTCGTTACAACCAGTTCTAACGAGTACACACAGTCTATATTTTGAGCAGAAATAAGAAAATAACCAAATTTATCATCCTAAACTTTTCGTGTTTTTTTTTTTTCGGTGTAATCTGCAAAAGAAATTTCAGACTTTAGGGAGAAAGAAAAGGCTGAAAATCAAAACTAAAAAAAAGAAAAGGCTGAAAATCAAAACTGAAAAAAAAAGCAGAATAACAAATGAAATAAAAACTGCACACCACAAATACCAGCAATTACTAAAAGAAAATGAGAAATCTAAGGATATGACAATTTCAGAATTAAAAGAAAAAAATTGTAACAAAATTAAGAATACTCGAAAAATTGATTTCACACCTTTAAAGAGAACCAATTATTCCTGTAATAAACACAGTTTATGGTCAGGCGACCGAATATCTTAACCCATCAATGGCAAAGGAATCCATCCAGGTATAAAGTTTGTAGTGGTCCATTTCCAATGTTTGGAGTGTTAAAACGATTTCTTTTCTTTGTCAAAAGTTTCACAAAATATGTAGAATAAGCAACCAGTGTAGACCTTGATCAGACACCAATTTCTGTGGTGCATTATATGGTTTACACTGCTTGCGAAAGCCTCCCCAAAGGAACGCTTGGCATATATGGGTCAAAGCTTGTATAAGCTTACAGCAAATAAGACAATAGACGACTCAGTCATAAAATATCACTAATAGGGATAGATTATAGACCATTTTTCAGGATTTGCCTGATGGTAATTTGGGACGTTTCCTAATTCTTTTCAAAAAGTATATTGTGGGCACTCGTAATCCACCAAAAACGATTGTAAGATTTTTCATATTTGTTTTTTTTTTTTTTTTTTTTTTTCATATATACGGCAAGGCAGTTCTAACGAGTACCCACAATCTGTTTTGAAGCAGAAATAAAAAAATAATGTATACCATGTAAACCCCAGTTTTACTATATAAAATTGGGGTTTATTAGGGTCAAAATTAAAAAGGCATGATTGCGTGATGTGTGCCCATTTTAACCCTGATCCTGCAGAACACGACAGCCCAACCATTTACAAACAGTGTATGCCCCGATTGATCTGATCAGGATCTACACTGTTTGTTGAAATTGTTGGTATCTTAACATTTAGTAGCGGGATAAATTACACATGCCCAGTTGAGTAATGCAAAAATATGTTTCAATATCACGACCAACGATTTGAGTAAATGCATGTATTTTGCGCCTTGATGTGAATTTTGTCACAACATTAAACCGATTTAAGGCAAGGCATCCCATGAACATTAACGAACAAATAATCAGTTGGTGATTATAGCTGGACAGGTAGGAGATAGAGAGAATCCGATAACTGCGAAAGTGACACTAAGGGAAATAACTTAATTTTTTTGCCAGCAGCTTATTGCGGCTTAATGCAAATTTGTCTCCCATACTTATCTGACGAAGATTGTTCCAGATGCCCCCGGAAACCCCAGTTTTACTATATAAAGTGGGGTTCAAGGGGGTCAAAATTATATAGGCGTGTTTTCGTGATGAAACCTTGTTCCGTACAAACGAGGCATCCAGCTGTAATGAGAGATATTGGTAAATAAGTTCTGAAGTTAGATCCTTTGGAAGCAAGGAATGCAACAAATAAACGAAAATAGCAGACTCGGTTTTATTGAGTCTGTTCATGACCAGTACTGATATATGCAACATCGGCCACGCCCTCTAGCAACGGCTTAAGCAGAACTTTATTTTCAAAATAATACCAAATGAAGTCAATGATCCCAAAGGACCAGACAATATAATCTGCACTATGATGGTGTTCGGGGAGACGTTTCACGACCGCTACACTGCACAACACCAGTTGAGTTTGGCGTTTGGAGTTACATTCCATTGGTCGGTACCAAAAAACAGTCAGGTGCATTTAGCACCTTAGTAGTCATATCTGCAAATTGTTAGAACATATTCTCCTCAGGTGAGCAGTTCAGCCTCATTGAGACTCTTGTTTTATGTCCTGATGACAGGTTTTAATCTCGACTTTGCAATATTGTCTCAGTATATTGTATAATGGTAAAAATTTCAAAACAAAACAGTCTCCAAACTATGACTCCATACACCACTCCTCTCCATGACTCCACTCCATAGAATACACGGTGCCGTTCTAGACTATGATTTTTGAAAGTGTCGTCTGCTATTCTCGTTATCAGCGCTTAAGAGTTATTTTGTCTTCCCCACTCAGCATCATATAAAGGCCACATGAAAAAAGTGTCATTGTCAGCCAGTTAAATTTGTTCGTGTAGTCTAAATCTTCAGTATATTTGATTGTTTAAAAAATAAGTCATTTTTTTTTAATTTGTCTTTAAGAGCACAGTGGGTTTCACATTTCAAACCGAATCAAGGAGTTATCAAGTATTAAGGGGAATGGGAACACCTGGCAGATTTTTCCGCCATTTTTCAAAGTTAGACAACTTTCCGAACTTTCTGTTCGCTTTTCTAATGACCAGTCCCGCTAAAAAAGGGGTCTACTCTTGAAGAGTTGACCCCTATTGGCATGGGAGACAAAACCTACTTTTGTAGATGTTACCTCACCCGAAGGTGTATCCCTTTCCCATTAGGGAAAAAGAGACATGTCATTTCTGTGAAATTTTTGAGTCGATTGTTTGTCAAATGTTTACGTCAAAGGTTGTATTATTATAGAACAGAACAGAATAGAACTTTATTTAACGCTTAAGATAATAAATTTCTGCAAACTTTTATACACATGCACATGCACATACATGAACAAGTAGATGATAAAATAACGAAATCATCACGAAAACACGCCTATATAATTTTGGCACAATTAAGCCCGTTTTTATACAGAAAAACCGGTGATTACAGGGGTATACAATATTTTCCTGTTTCCGCCCAAACCCACAAGCCGCGGGCACCCGAGGCGTTTCTAACGATCACATACAACCCATGCCCGGGCAAAAACATGAAAAAACTATCAGAATTATTCATCTGAAAATCTTCATTATTTGCGGTAAGATTGTCAATATATTTGAATAGGTGTGCTTTCATGATCGAAATGCAGTCATTTCGTAGCTGCTCGTCAGAACCGCCTCCACGTGCGCCCACTATATTTTCTTTATTAGGAAAAATAAGAACAATACAAAACATTTTAGTCAGAAATCGACCTTCTTAGAATCATAAATGATACATAATTTTCGCATGCATTATGATAACACGCACGTGACGTCCGTCATGACGTCCTCGTGCTAAAATGACGTCTTTCATATCTCAAGAACTAGCATCTTATGGATGATTTCTTTTTTAATATTTTCTATTTCTAGTCAAAACATAGATTGGGGATGCTTGTTAGAAACGCCTCATTGAGGCGGTTCTAACGAGTACCTACAATCTAATTGTTTTAGCAATTTAGCAAACTACTGTATACGTTTATAAACCACACTTTTCTCTATATAAAGTGGGGGCTAGGGTGTGTATATCTTTGCTTTAGCCTGTTTCCTTAAGTTTTTTCTAGAAATCGTACAAATATTCAGTAGGAAATCACCAGTTTATTACAGAAATAAAACGGTCCTAAACATTAACAGTAGTCTGTTTTGACTCAGACAGACAGTAGTAACAATATATCAATCATTTCTTCCTGGAACTCATTATTTAGACTGATAGATAGAGCTTGACGTTAGACATACACAGGTATAAGCAAACGTGTTGAACAGCATAACAGGTACAGCTTGACTATCCGTACAAACACCTGCGCTGCGGGCACATGACGTCTTTGCGACGTTGCACACACGTTGAACCGTCTTATACAATGTGAGCCCAACCTTTCAGGGTGGGGAATGGAGTTCATGCTGTCTGAAACGAATGCCTGTGACCGGCAAAATTTTCACAACAGTAATAGGGTTCTAATAATGCTGTCTTTTATGTTATGACGTTTCTCTTTATTTTCCCAGGCATGAGACTTTTCAGATTGTTGGGCAGATTTAAGACTTTTTGGTTTTAAATGTTTTGCATAGTTACTTGTTTTGTCTGAAAGTTGCAAAAATTGGCATTTTAGGAAGGGGTGTAGATCCTGATCAGATGGCTTCTTCAGAAGCCATCTGATCTGGATTTACAATGTTTGCAAATCCTTGAAATGTAGGCATTTGTCGTGTTTCACAGGATAATGGGCAGTGTATTGTTGCACTTTATGCCATACATTTTTCTTTGACAACTTAGGATGACTGATAACCAAGAACATGGGCTCGTGTAACCCCATGACCTGCATTTTCAGTGACCAAGATACTTGCCTTGGAAAAAGTTGTCAAGCTGTATTTCAAACTGTGTTGGATTCATTTCCAAAAGTTTTTTAGTGTGGGCTACACGATCGTACCGTGTAGCCTGAGCGTAAATCGTTTGTGAGCAATAGTAAGGTATATATCGTCAGTTGTTTTACTTATTAATTGTCTACGCCCACGGGCGTAGACAATCTTAAGGATGACTTATTCTCCGGAAGCATTTAAGAAAAGCTCATGACTAGTTGAATGTTATTTCTATTAGCATGTCGTCCGTGTTATTGTCTACGCCTGTGGATGTAGACTACCTAACGTTTACTTTTGCTCAGAAGCATTAAAGAAAAGGTCATTACTGGCTGAATGCTATATTCCATTGACTGGTCATCGTTGTTATTTGCTATAATGATTAAAAACCGGGATTGACCGGAACACCTCCGTAAGCTTATCACTCCCTATTCGCATACAAAATAAACATGTTTTCTGGGTTCACATGATATTGACTTAGTTCATCTATATCTGTTTGTTTTCACTTAAAGAAGGCAGATGCATCTGTTCTACTGATTTTTTGTTTCCTTGTACGAGTGGTTGTCATAAGTAAAACATTACAGTTTTGCTTGTGTGTGAAACTGGAGTCAACTTCTGGAATCTTAGGCTGTTATACAAGTTTCCGTATTTACTGGCACACTTATACATGAACAGCTTTGTCATTTGACTTTCCAGTCCTTTGACGACACAAAGCGTAGACTCAAGCTTTTTGCAAAAGCTAATACTTGTATTGTTTATGACTGCAGAAGCAGCCTTCATCAAGCAGCACGATCATAGGTCTAGTACATAATATGTTTGTCTGTCTCTTGATGCTTCAAGGAGAAGGTTAACTTGTATCGGTTCCCCTTTTCATAAACATGAATATAGGTACCCGAGATAATGATTTATAGTAAAAGTCCTATAAGGCCTTTAAGAGCACTTTTGAACAGTCTCAAATTGCGGTCTCCTACTAGAGGACACCAGGACAAGACAAGAACAGACAGAATAAATGAAACATTTTCAAATTCTTTCTATTTATTGGTATTTCACTGCATTTAGTTTTACGGCAGTTTCTGATGTTATTTATTCATTTGAACGTTAACTTACTCGGCAAATATTCCTGAGGCTGATAAATGCGCTTAGTACTTAGTGGGCGCAGTTAATTCATGTTAAGTTTCGAAAAGTTCCTAATTGTCTTGCCATAAAAGTAGTACCGTGAAGTAGTATTTCATTAAGTCTAGGGGCAAAGCATAAAATTGCCTTTAGATATTACAGTTAGGACTGACTGTCTGCGATTTACCGTTTATTGTACGGGTGCCTGTAGCTTAATTGCAGGAATCAGAACGCAAGGCATGAATAAGTAGGGCAATGCTAGGGGTAACGTTTTCTCTTGTTCTCTGAAAATAATGGGCCATGTCCAATGCTCCGTAAAAGTATTATTTAACCCTTGTCCTGCTAATCCCGGATATGCCTTATCTTTGAAACAATGAAGATCCAGATCAGATGGCTTCTGACGAAGCCATCTGATCAGGATCTACATTGTTTGCCATTCAGATTGTGAATTTGTTGCAATAATTTGCATCAAGTAATCTGATTGTTAGATAATTGATAGTGGGTGTGGCATATATGAATATTCAGCAGAACAAGGGTTAAAACCTCCATGTAGTCTGTGCCCCAAAATTATTTTAGCTCCTGTGTCACCTCAAATTATTTGCGAATGTTCCTTTATTTTCGCGCTCCTGGCACCTAAACGAACTCGGTAACCTACATTATTGACTGCATGTTTCGATGCAGAATGTGGGGATGTACCCGCATGCAAAATTAAAAAAAATCTATCGGCGAGCTCATTTATTCTTTCTTGACCTTAACGTGGGAAATGCGTTATTATGTTTCATGAAAAACATGTGAGTAGCTTTAACATTTGTAAAAGCTATTCATCTTTTCTCAACAAAACAAAGTGTATTAGATGTTGTACTTGCTAGAACAGATAACTATTTGACCACTAACGAACTGGTTTGAAAGCACCATTTGACCACTAACGAACTGGTTTGAAAGCACCATTTGACCACTAACGAACTGGTTTGAAAGTACCATTTGACCACTAACGAACTGGTTTGAAAGCACCATTTGACCACTAACGAACTGGTTTGAAAGCACAATTTGACCACTTACGAACTGGTTTGAAAGCACAATTTGACCACTAACGAACTGGTTTGAAAGCACCATTTGACCACTAACGAACTGGTTTGAAAGCACCATTTGACCACTAACGAACTGGTTTGAAAGCACCATTTGACCACTAACGAACTGGTTTGAAAGCACCATTTGACCACTAACGAACTGGTTTGAAAGCACAATTTGACCACTTACGAACTGGTTTGAAAGCACAATTTGACCACTAACGAACTGGTTTGAAAGCACCATTTGACCACTAACGAACTGGTTTGAAAGCACCATTAGCTTAACCTGTTCGTTAGTGGTCAAATAGTTAATTGTTCTAGCAAGTACAAAATCTCATACACTTTGTGGTTCTTGTGTCAGTATTTACTATAAAACCCATCGACCCATAAAGGAGCTTTGGAAAACAGCAACGCCGCCGAACAAATAAAAACAAACAAGATACCCCTTGAATGGGTCTTTTCAAATTCTTCTATTTTGTCTTGCACCCACTTCGGAGGATCCCATTTTATACACTGTGAATTTTTTTGTTGCACCACGCAAGTGAAACGGAGTCTTATATCATATGCGCTGAGAAAAGACTAAGGTCAGCCTGCGAGCCCACTAAGTATACTGTCTTATCATTACGAAAACACGCCTATACAAATACATTGTAAACTTAACCGCCGAAAAAATAACACGAAAATTTAAAGAGGAAAAAAATCTTGACATTTTTATTATTTCTGCTCAAAATATAAAATGTGGGTATCCGGTTTCTAACGAGTACCCACAATCTATACTTTAGAGCAGAAATATGAAAAATAAGGTTTACTCCTGTAAACCCCTGTTTTCTATATGAAAGTGGGGTTATAGGGGGTCAAAATTATATAACCCTGTTTTCGTGATGTTGCTTACATGGATATCCGTAAAACGCACAGCGAAGACTCAGTCCTCGTTGTACGCACAATCTCGAAGACCCCTTTTCGGTGACACGGCCGAGTTAATGTGGGGTAAATGGTTAGAGAGAGTTTGTAATCATTACAGACTGCATTAGAATGCATTGTCAGAGAATGTAGATTCACATGTTATATAATCTTAACGTGTTTTCTTGGCGAGATACAGGCTTGTTATCATTGTTTTCTTATGTAATGATAATAGATATCATGCTTATCTTGTCTCAGTTTTTATACTTCCGGAATCTTAGGTGTCAGAGGAATGCTTTTAACTGTCTTTGTAATAGGTAACCTATGCCTTTCGATTTGAGCATAAAACAGTGCTATAATCTTGGATCCAGCTTTTCGCGTACCATTCTTTAACCCATTGCAAAAAAAGGATACCTTGGCAAACAGTCCACCCAGATCAGCATCTTATCAGGGCTGCACTATTTGCTAACAGAATTTTCCGTCAAAATAGAATAAAAAATATAGGCCTGACACCCCTTATATGACAAATAAAATTGTCCAATGTGTAGCAATGGATGAGTCCACCAGCATACAATGGGTTAATGTTCCATTTTGGAAAGGGTATGCATAAATTAGTCCTGGAACTTAGGCCACGTACAGGTGGCGTAAGAACATGATATTTGCAAGGCATACATAAACAAACTATATATAGACTAAGTAAACATGCGTTCATCATGCAAAAATGAACAGGAAATTCAAGAATATTTAATACAAGATCTGGCTACTACAGTGCTAAGATACTCCTTTTCTTCATCAAGATTCTTATCACTGCAATCACTGTATAGTTCATCACTCACCATTAGGTTCTATCTGAAGTTATAAGGCATTAACCTGCAAACTATTCATATTAATCAAATGTCTAGATAGCTAGGTATGAAAAAAGAAGAAAATAATTATGGCAAACAAAAACATCTACAAACAATCTGGTCCCCGATATTCTGAATATTTTCATAAAGTATATTATTATTATTTCTCCATTTCTAATATACATTTGTGACTGAATATTTTTATTTCTCCTGTCTTATATTATATCAAGGTACGGTCTACTGCCAGTCGACGGGCGCATGCAACAGCTAAAATACGTTCAAATGCCTATTGCCGTCATGTGGTAACAGCCATTTCAACATCTCTCTCTCTCTCTCTCTCTCTCTCTCTCTCTCTCTCTCTCTCTCTCTCTCTCTCTCTCTCTCTCTCTCTCTGGCTGGTCGTTCATCGGGGTTATGAAACATATAGATTGGGCTTCATGATAGTCCATGAAATGAAAACCCCCTTAAACCCCATTTTATAAAGCAAAAACTGGGGTTTACGGGGTATACAGAAAAATATCACATTTTTTTATCTTAAAATTTTCATTTTTTGGGCGATAAAGGTTACAATGTATTTGTATAGGCCTGTTTTCGTAATGAGATTGGCTGCATGGCGCTTCCCATCACGTGAACTAGTCCGTGAAATGAAGACCCCCCCCCCCTAAACCCCACTTTATATAGAGAAAACTGGGGTTTACGGGGTAAACATTATTTTCCTTATTTCTGTTCCAAGACATGGGTTGTGGGTACTCGTTAGAACCGCCTCAAAGAGGCGGTTCTAAAGAGCACCCAAAACCAATGTTATGAGTATCAATAAGAAAAATATCATAAATTTTTATCAGAAAATTACTATTTTGAGGTATGAAAAATGCATTATATCACACGGATGTGTTATCGTAATGCGAGCAGTGCTGAAACGGACCTAACATCACTTGAGCCCCGCCAAGCGAATTTGTGTCTTCGAGTGCGGATGCGCAGGCTCGCCTGAACCTTCGCTGCTCGCATAGGCGATAAGTACCAAAATCGCTTGACGGGGCCCACTTAGTTCTAATCCTACCCAGGCGAAGTTGAAACAGTTGAACTGTCCCACCTTGGTGGTTTGTTTGGCTGGTAGGGCTTGAGATGGGATATATTCTGGTGTTTTCAAAATATGTCAAATTCGCTTAAGAATTCATAGATAAATTATGAATGACTTCAACCTCTTCCAGGTCGTCAGAGAAGCCACCAGGTATAATAATATTCTCGATAGTTTCCTTTCTACGAACAACACTCTGGTCAACACTGTCTCTATCATTCCACAACATTGCAATGTTAAACCAAAACAAAATAAGCAACGGCCACGTAGATCATTTTTCTATAGGAATATGTTCTATAAAAGGGTTATCCTTTGCAAGCAAGGAATACACCACAGAAGTGAAAAATATGGAGTGTACATGTTTTCTGGGCCAGACTAGCTAGTTTCGGCCAATTAGGCCTCATCAGTGACCCTCTATAAGAAGGCTGATTTGGAGTCCTTAAGAGATTTCATGAGGTCTTTTAGTTCCACATTCATGGAAAATTTACATGGAAACCAATTGACCAGGCATGGCCCGAATTAAAAGATACCATGCACGAGGGCACAAGAAAATTTATCCCTTCAAGACTTATTGGGTCTAAAAGCATCTTCCTTGGATAGTAAGCCTTATTTAAAAGGATATAAGGAAAAGAAATAAATTGTATCAAAAGTTCAAACGTTCCAAATCCCATGTAAGCAGAAAAAAATCTTAAAAGTTAAACACGCAGTCAAATATCAGATAAACCGCTCTTATAAAAAAAACTACCTTGAAGGTATTTTGGGAATTAATAAGCAAGGTGAAGATACCAAGGTTCTCTAAAAGATTGTTTGGCTTATTACAAAACTCTAAACGGGACTCTCAAGGAATTACACACACACACCCACCCACACACACACCCACACCCACACACACACACACACACACACACACACACACCACACCCTCGGAGATTGTTAGTCTACAGTTATTTATAATGTTGACAAGGCCAATGCTTTAAACCAGCAATTCAAGTCAGTCTTCTTAGCCAGATCTGACCTATACCTAGTGAAGCTGTGCCAGGGCTGTTTATTTTTTTTTATTTTATTTTGGTTTGGGTTTTACGGCCCTTTCAAGATTATTTCACTCATATCGAGCCGATCGTTAATCAGAGGTGGGCGAAAACCGGAGTACCCGGAGAAAAACCACCTGACCTTCCGTTGCAGAACTTGGCGTCTCACATGTGACCCGAGCGAGGCTCGAACCACAGCGGTGAGAGACCTAATGATCAAGAGTCAGCGCTCTTAACCACTAGGCCACGGAGGCCCGTTACCAGGGCTGTTTACTTGATTGTATGCCATCTGACCTGAAACTGCTGTTACTTGACGAATTTAAATCTAAGGTACCAACAATGCCAGATATAAAACTATCAGTAAAAGAAGTCCTCAAGCTTTTGACTGACTCAAACCTGTACAAGGCAGCTGGCCGGACGCCATAAAACCAATCTTCTTGAAGGAACATTCAAATGAAATAGCCCCACTTGTTACAGTTATTTTTCAGCTGTCCTTGGACACTGGTACTGTACCAATGGAATGGGAAACAGCAATTGTCAGCCTATTATTCAAGAAAGGTTACAAAAGTAACCCGGCCAAGTACCGTCCAATTTCACTGACTTCCATGCTATGTAAAACTATGGAGCACGTCGTTGCATTCAATCTAACCAGGCACTTTGATAAACACAATGTACTGTATGACTTGCAGCACGAATTTCGTGAACGCCGTTCTTGGTACTAAATCCAACTTATTCAACTCCATCATGTGAACAAGTCCGTGAAATGAGGACCCCCTATAATCCACTTCATATAGAGATAACTGGAGTTTGCGGGGTATACATTATTTTTCTTAATTTTGCTCCAAAACATAAGTTGTGGGTACCCGAATGAGGCGGTTCCAACGAGCACCCGCAACCTATGTTTGCAGTATTTATAAGAAAAATATCACGGAGTTTCACCAGAAAAGTAGCCATTTTGGAGATGTGAAAAATGCACTTTATCGCACGGGTCTTTTATCGTAATGTGAAGAAGCTTTATTTAACGTCGCATATCCGAAACAAATAACATAAGCTCTGTGGAGCTTTTATTGCGACAAACAAAGTATCCTTTAACAAATACTTACATGCCTTCATTTATCTTTCTATGACTACCCCTGATAATGCGAGTGTCAGCCAAGGGAGCTCCTAGTACCATATTTCACTTCTTTGGTATGGCGCGGCCGGGGATCGAACCCGCGACCTCCCATTCCCGAAGCGGACGCTCTGCCATTGAGCTATCGGGGCCAGTTGAGGACCTTTCTAGACCAATGACAGAGGGCAAGCAAACGGACTTGATTTTAGTAAGGCCTTCGACAAGATGAATCGTCTTAAACTGCTTTATAAACTCGGGCTACATGGTGTTCAAGGCAATGTCTTGCATTGGATCCAGTCCTTCCTTATAGGGAGAAGCAAGGCTATTGTGCTTGAACGTGACAGCTCTAGTTAGGTACCAGTTTCATCAGATGTGCCGCAGGGGTCCGTCTTATGCCCTTTTCTATTTTAGTGTACATTAACGATTTACCTGATAATGTACAGTCTCAAGTTCGCCTCTTCTGCAGACGATACTGCGGTAAACCTGACCATCAATAGTCCTTATGACTCAGCTAACCTCCAGAAGGATCTTGAACAACTACAGGAGTGGGATATGGAATTTAACCCTGCTAAGTGTCCGGTTTTACATATTACAAGGGCAAGAAATCCAGTCAAGACGGTCTTCACTGTGCATAATTAAGTTCTAGAAAGTGTTCCCTCTGCCAGATACCTTGGTGTCGATCTATCCACTAACCTAATACGGGCCTCCGTGGCCTAGTGGTTAAGAGCGCTGACGCTTGATCATTAGTTCTCTCATCGCTGTGGTTCGAGCTTCGCTCGGGTCATATGTAAGACGCCAAGTTCTGCAACGGAAGGTCAGGTGGATTTTCTCTGGTTTTCGCCCACCTCTGATTAACGATCGGCTCGATATGAGTGAAATAATCTTGAAAGGGCCGTAAAACCAAAACCAAAAACCAAACCACCAACCTAATTGTCAACACACACTTGAGTAGAATCACATCAAATGCCAAAAAACCAATTGGGTTTGTCAAGCGAAATGTGAATACCAAACCCAACGGTGTCCGTGAGGCTGCATACAAAACTGTTGAGCGGCCGCAACTCGAGTTTGCCTCCACTACAAGGAGTCCTTTCACACAAAATTACGCACATAAAACAGAAATGGTCCAGAGGAGGGCTATCCGCTGGACCATGAATGACTTTTCACCCTACAGCAGTGAGACCTATATGCAGCAAGAACTTGGTTGGCGGTCTCTGGATCAGAGGACTCAAAGACCACATGCTTGCTTTTGCAGACCGTTTTATGTCGCAGGACTTTGCTCACGTTGATGTTAATGAGATGTGGATTGAATTTAAGACGGTCTTACTCAGTGCGGTAAACAAGTTTATCCCTTCTAAGATGACGAAATGTAAACTTGGATACCCATGGATAGATGCCCGCATTAGGGCATTAATTAGAAAAAGGGAAAAACTATACCACAAGGCCCGCAGGGCAGATAATGATGCCCTGAAGAGTCGCTACAGGAGACTCAGAGCCTTCGTTCAAAAGGAAATCAGAGATGCATATTGGAGATATGTCTCCAATATCTTCAATCCCCTGGATACAGATACTGCTATAGAAGACTGTAACCAAAACGATCGGCTAAAAAAATTTTGGTCCTTTATGAAAAACTTGAAGAAGGATTCCACGGGTGTAGCTTGTCTAAGAGAAAATGGAACCTTGAAAACTGGAGCCAAAGACAAAGCTGATATACTCAACAGACAGTTTGAGTCTGTGTACACCCGGGAACAAGTAGGTGCCCCTCCATCAAAAGGACCAAGCCCCTATCCAGACATAGATGACCTATTCATTGACCCAAATGGGGTCAAAAAACTACTAGACCGTCTTAACCCCCACAAATCCTCAGGTCCTGATGACCTCAGCGCCCGCGTGTTAAAAGAATGCAGCGCAGAAATTGCTCCAGTCCTTGCCTGCATCTTCAATCAGTCCCTGGCCCAGGGTAAGGTCCCAGATGATTGGCTTCAAGCCAATGTGGCACCCATTTACAAGAAAGGGGAAAAGTATGACCCTGCCAATTATAGGCCTGTATCACTGACTTGTATTTGCTGTAAGTCTCTGGAGCACATCATCGTGGGCAAAATCATGCAACATCTTTCAGAGCACAAGATCCTTGTTGAATCCCAACATGGATTTAGAAGCGGTAGGTCATGTGAGACCCAGCTTGTCCAGTTCATCCACGACCTACAGGAAAACCTGGACGGGGCCCATAATAGGGGTCACAAACAAACAGACCTAATTATTATGGACTTCGCTAAGGCTTTCGATAAAGTCCCCCACAGAAGACTTCTGTATAAACTGGAGTACTATGGTATCCGAAATGATACCCTCCAGTGGATTTCTGCTTGGCTATCCGGACGAACACAAAGAGTCGTACTTGACGGTGTTTGCTCTGACCCCGCCCCGGTGCTGTCTGGTGTCCCACAAGGTTCCGTGCTGGGACCGATATTGTTTTTGATTTTTATTAACGACCTGCCAGACAACATCAACTCTACAATCCGCCTTTTCGCTGACGATTGTGTACTGTATAGAAATATAAGAGGGTCTGATGACCTACAGATACTTCAAGATGACTTGGAAAAGTTGGCTACCTGGGAAGAGGCATGGCTCATGAAATTTAATGTCGCCAAATGTCACTCTATGAGAGTGACAAGGCACCCTCCACATAAACAGATGGTCCATGGTTATACATTACATAACCAGGTTTTAGAGAACGTTTCTTCTGCTAAATACTTAGGAGTTCGAATCACTGATGACCTCGAGTGGGGTCAACACATTAATGAGATAACTAGTAAGGCTACTAAGACACTCGGTTTCCTTCGTAGAAATTTGGCCTTCGCACCGAGGGAAACCAAGGATGCTGCATACAAAACCTTAGTCCGCCCCAAGCTTGAATATGCAGCTCCAGTTTGGATGCCCTATCATCAAAAGGAGATTGATAGAATAGAAAAAGTTCAGAGGACTGCTGCTCGCTGGACCTGCAGACGTTGGCGCAACCAAAGCCACGTTGGAGAGATGCTTGAAGAACTCCAGTGGCCGACTCTGCAGGAAAGGCGAGAGCAGGCTTCGCTATTCTATAAAATCCACAATAATTTAGCCATTATAGATAAGAGTAGGTACCTATCTGAAGCTGGTGGAGGATGTAGGAGAACCAGGTCCCATCCCTTTCAGTATCACCGTCCTAATGCTTATACGGATGGTTTTAAGAGTTCTTTTTTCCCCAGGACAATTGCAACTTGGAATGGCCTTACAATCGAAGCTGTCTCTTCTGAGACAGTTGATGGGTTTAAGGCCAAAATATAATATCCTAGGGTTGGGCAGGGGATAGGCATGGATTCCTTCCCCTGATGGCTTCTTGTAAATAGTTTTAATCTGCTGGTGGCTGTGTCACAAAGCTCTTTTTGGGGGTGGGGATTGAAAACATTTGTGCCACACCCCAAACCTGTTATCATGGTCAGAATTGACCGAAAACAGTATCGGGAGAAGGAAGAAAGGGAGGAGGCCTGATGCTGGCCTTTGAATGATCTACAGAATTACTCATGGCATAGTTGCCATCCAAAGTCCACCGTATTTCGAGCAGCCCAGGACAGCGACCCGTCAAAGCTTTCGTCACCCCCTAGCGTGTCGTCAAATTCATACTTCAGTCAATTACTATAAATATTCTTTCTTTCATAGACATACGCTACAGCTTTGTTTGTGTTACGGTTGAATTAAAAAATTACACCAAGTGTCCTCTAGTAAGAAACCAACATTTGTACTGTTCAAAGTTCAAATGTGGTCTTATGAACAGTTCCAAAAGTTGTCTTAATATCGGACATTTCTTGTCGATATAATGCAACCCACAGACTGCACTTCGATCCAGGTATTATACAGGTAGTGATTTTCGCGGATATATATATATATATATATATATATATATATATATATATATATATATATATATATATATATATATATATATATATATATATATATATATATATATATATATATATATATATATATATATATATATATATATACGTTACTACCTTGTGCTTCGTCCCTGTTTCGCAAACAGGTAAAATACCACTACATCGTTCACAGATGCAGACAGCGCTTCTTCCAAGTTTTGCATTCAGGTAAAATACCACTTCATCGTACGCAGATGCAGACTTGATTAAAAAGACATCAATTTGTAGATAAGATCAGCCGATTTCTTATTTGCATTAAGTTTATCAGAGAAATTTAATTCTAAATCCAGACAGATAATACGAACCGCTGAAGTAACAACAACGAGCTGGCAAGTAACCCATAACAACATCATACTGATCTGGGTATTCGTTGCTTTTGGCGGTAAAATGGTTTCTATCTAGGAAGACCCGTCTAGAATGTCCGTGTGGGCGTGTGAGTGTGTGACAATAATTGTATATGTAAGAAAAACGAATTTTAGCCTCAAAGATTCATCTTGTTTCCAGCTGCTCGAATGGGTCCTTCATCAAAATGATAGGCCCTTTAAGGAGAGCACCATGATTCGTCAGTTTTTATGGAATTTTCTAAAAGCGTATTTTCATTGACAATCTAACCCTCCCAGTGGGACACAGACTTTTTTGGCATTCCTAAGTTAATAATAAGTGGGGTATTTGAAGGAATTTAAGATTTTAACTGCCAGAGGTGAGGTATGTTTTTCTGTCAGTTAAATCATGATGTTCAATGGTATTAAAAGTTCACAGTCAATAAAGGTTCTTTCCTGTACACTATTTCTCAAGGCCATAAATCGTTTACTAATAGTATCTGTATGTAGGTTTTTTTTTTCTTTGTAGGAGCGTTTTGTATTGGCTCGCTTAATTATTGCAGGTTCTTTCATCTCTCCTGGAACGATGTTCGGATTATAAATAGGGACTATTTATATAGCCGAGCTATAATTGAAAAAAAAAATACAGATCGAAAAAAGTTTCATTGATTGAATTGAATATTTTACTTAATTTTCAAATTACTAAAATCCACCACAAATGCAAATTTAAGAAAAAAAACCCATTGCCTATTGGTTCTGCGAAGACTCTTGGAAGATCACTCCTGTCATTCGAACTAATAAGCAGTTTTTTTATTGTTGAAACCAATTTTCAGCCTTACGGGGATAGTGGAGGTTATTTTTAGAATGATTCCTCTTCTTTATTTATTGGCCATAATTTTCCAGGGTATTTTTTAAATGATTCCTCTTCTTTATTTATTGGCCATAATTTTCCAGGGTATTTTTAAAATGATTCCTCTTCTATATTTATTGGCCATATTATGCAAATAAATAAAGAAGAGGAATCATTTTAAAAATACCCTAGACTGGACCGTTAAACTCCAATACAAACGAAATTTATTGGCCATTTGATGTAAAATTTGACATTTCGGTTCCAAGAAGACTGGGTTTTTGCAAAACTTATCTCAGATTTGTTTCAAATATCTCACTTTGTTTTTGTTTAATGAAGCTTTTGGTCACTGTGACCAATTAATTTAGGTGCAGCAAATTAAATTAGTTAACGCTTTCTTATAGTTCGGACAAATTGACCTGAGACAGGTGAACTCTATTAACATAATTCCACACCCGACTGAATGCATGTATTTATCTTCGTCGTTTTCCGAAGATGGCGATATTGTTATACAATACATAGGGGTCGGTAAATGGGTCGTTATTCAGGGGATGCCGAATATTCACGGGAAGTTTACGAAAGCCGACGTATTAGGCGATCACATTGACTAATTTATTCCTTGCATTAGGTTAGTCTCAGGTCAATTTGTTCGCACTATACCAGAAGTTTTAAAGGCAATACTTGATACGTTTGTGCCTATCTTGTTGATGGTTTTCTGAGAAAAGGGAGCCTTTAGAGCTGCTTGATAAAAAAGATGAATCCATAAAAGTAAATCATGGCTAATATTCGTTTCTAATCATGACAAAAATATCTTTAAATAAATTAAAACCCAATAAGTTTGATAAACACTTCAGTATCTTACCTTTGATCCAAATAATAGTGGAGAAATTGTCAGTTAAAGATAACCGCTTGCTGTAAGGTATCCTTACAATCCTGAAAATATGTCAGGGGTTTCCTTTGAGGATATATAGGCATTTGGACAGAGGTAATTTTAAATGGTTTTTACTCAGCCTTTAAAAGGCACAATCCTCATTATGTTAAACATCAAATTAAAATTTAATATACATTATTTTATATATTGTACAATACAGTTGTATTGAAGTTATTAAAGAATAAGTAAAAGAAAAATGCGAGTGTTTACATTTCTGGATTCATTCTTATACCATTTGCTTAAAAATGTGCCTTTTCATTTGATCGGCATTACAAGTACATGCGATGCAATAATGTATCCCAGATTTTTTCTAACCATGTTCAAAAGAAAGGTGTAGCAATTTTTTTTTATTTTCTGGAACCAAATTAATGGATCATACTTAGCAAAAGTTTCATTTGAACTCAAATGGAATAAAATATCAAAACATCAAAATTCATAGATACTTTTTTTATAAAGTTGTGACTTCAAACGACATTTGTGCCAAACAGGCACTGATTCAAGAAGCTGAATCATACGGATTCAGCACTGGTTTACGTTTATGGATTCATCTTCTTACCAATCAGCTCGAAAGCACCTTTTCTCTCAGCAAGTAACCAACAGGATATGCCCTTTAAAAATATATCAGGGGTTTTCTTTAAAACTTCTTGGAAGAAAGATATAATAAATTAAATTTTTCTGTATCAAATTTAATTGGAAACACTGAACAAAAGCTCATTTAAACAGAAACCACACAAGATACTAAAACTCTGTGATACATTATGCAAGCGCAGTCTTCAAGGAACCTAAATGCAAAACATTAAATGTTTGGCCAAGAAATAAAGGAAATGAAACAATCCGAAGACAGTGTTTGAATTAAAACGATGGGTTTCCAAAAAGGCTGAAAACTAGTTTCAGCAAATAATAAAAAATATTTTATTTTCTCCTGAATAAAAGGAACACCGGTCCTAGTGATTACTCAGGACCAATGAGCAATGTGAATTCTTACATATTTTGCGTTTTTTGTAGATTTTAGTCAAACTAAATGTGAGAACATTAAGATAATATGCATTTCAACCAATGAAAAATAGTAATGAAGGCAATGATCATGAATCGATACAATTAACTCAACCTCCAAAAGGGAAAGAACCATAAACGTGAAATAACTAGGCCCTAATGAAAACATCAATGGCAGAAAGCCAAAACCACAGTTACTTTCCCAAAAAATGGCCATTTTGCTATCCAAAACAAAAAGATATAGTGATACACAAACTCAAAGACAAATTATAACAAAAATAAACCGCGACTTGGAACGGTCAGTGAATATAATTTCACTTGGGACTTAAACCGATTTTTTACGCGGCGGCAATCCTCGCCATTACTTCCGTCGCGATTAAGACAAATAATTTGTTCAGTCCCCATGAAGGCTTCCACTGCAGCTGGTGTTGTGCCGTGTGGTGGCCGTAAAACGTCTCCCCGTACATCAACGATAGTGCAGTTTATATTTTACTTTTGGTCCTTTGAGATCAGCGTGAATATTCTGAGAAATCAGAAATGAATTATTAGTTTAGACTCAAATTCTAGACAGGTTTTTAATTATTTTGACCTCATTTTGATTTATATCAGTCTTTGAATCGACTGCCCATTCGAAATTCGCAAAATTGCAGTATGCTTCCTCTGGCTTTCGTTGCCGGATCATTGCAGGGTCACTGATGAGGCTTTATTATCCGATACTACGTAGTATGACCCATCTTCTTTCTTAAGAATATTTTCATTGCTCTTAAAGGAACTCATTTTTTATTTTTATTTCCAAACTCATCAGTGCAGTATCTACGAGAACACAAAAATCAAACAACAACAGGGGCGAAACAACGGTAAGCACTCGAAAGCAAGAAACCACTTACATGCTGGAGCAAAAGAAAACAAACTTCGATGCGCCCAACCAGAGACAGAGCATCAGGTACCAAACAACTTTACATAAGTAAGCCTTTACGCTGGAACCGACATAGAATCGGAGACCTGACCCACCGGCGGGCAATTAAAGAGGGAAGCAAAGTTATCAACCGTGATTGGGTTAACTACCATGCATGCAGTTTATCGTATAATAGTTATGCTTTACCCAATATTTTTATATCGAAGAATAATTTTACGAAATTGAGTACTGAAATTATTGCAAGTATATATTTTTTCTGAATCTATATACTAAGTACTGTAAAAGCCTCCTGACTTTTAATGGAACATCACTCATGGAGAGATTAAAAATCAATAATAATTATCCTCTTTTATAAAAATCAACTGCATACACACCAGAGACAGTGTATGACCTTAGATTGTTTGTGAAAATTTTATAGCCATTTAACGTCATTCTCAAATTGATACCAAAACATATCCAACCATTTATTGGTAAAATTTTATATTTATTTAAATATCTCGCTTATTAATAACATCGCACTGCCAAAAAACTATGTTTTGTTTGTTTGATTTGAATTTTAACGTCCCCGTCAACACTGTAAAGGTCATTTTGGAGACGTTGCTTCCAATTTAGTGGGACTTTTACCCGACAATGAGATGAAATGACATCTCAAGCCCTGTCACCCAATGAAACCAATATGGTTTATAAGCATGGACGGTCCGACACTCACACCGCTTTGCATGGGCAGGCTTAGATTACCAGTACTCGTGTGTTGGTCGGATTTAGCTCTGCGTGGAAGCATCATGCAGCCCATATATTTCTTCAAGCCCCGATGGGCGGGGGCTGTAAAAAAACTATGTGTTACTCAGGAACGGTTCAATTGTAATTGATTATGCACTTTTTTGAAAAACAAAAAATCATTACAATTGACAGATTATGGTGTAGTCTATCTTTAGATATGTATATTTCTCAAAATTTGTCTATTCTACTCATAGGCATACATCAATTGCTGACAGATAAACAATTGACCATGATGCTACACGACTGCATAATTACTTCATACGTAGTTACAGACTTATAAATTAATTGAAGCTGAAACAAGGGGGGGTTTATGGTCATTGTCTAAAGCTGTGCCTGGTATTTGCTGTACTAATATTTAATATGTTCCATGCCCATAAAATGCCCTCAGTGCCTATTGGAAAAAAAAGAAATCTCTGGAATTTACAGTCAATTTAACATTTCTTTAAATTGCAAGCTTATTAAAATGACGGAAACATTACGCAAACACGCCTTTACAAATACATTGCCACCTTTATCGCCGAAAAAAAAAATGAAAATTTTATGATGAAAAATTGTGATATTTTTCTTATTTTTGCTCAAAATATAGATTATGGGCACTCGTTAGAACCGCCTCATCGAGCAGAAATAAGAAAAGTAAGGTATACCCCCGGAAACCCCAGTTTTACTATATTAAAGTGGGGTTCAAAGGGGTCAAACTTATAAAAATAGGTTTAAAAATAAAAGCGTCTATTTCTTCTGAATGACAGGATTGACAAAATTGGTAAAATAAAAGCGTCTTTTCCTCCTGAATGACATGAGTGGCCTCCATTGTCTCTACTCAGAGCCAACAACAATGTGGACTACCAATTACTGATTTGCATTTTTGCTGAATTTTAATAAAGCTTAATTTTAGAAAATTAAGTAAAATATTCAGTTCAGCCAATGAAATTCTTCAAGACCTGTTAGTCAATTATAACCATGTTAGTTAAACGGCACCTCTTTATTGTCGGAACATTTGCATAACATAGCTCAATGAGATAAAAAGACCTGAAATAATTAAGCGAACCTAACTTAACTCTTTTACAAAGAACAACTACAAACAGAAGGTAATTAGCGACGATTTATGGCCTTAGAAATGTGATACTGTGAGCAATCTTTATTGACTGTGAAAATTTGACTGGACATTAAACTTCTTGTTTACATAACCAACCATTTACAGTTATTTGTGTTTTAATTTCTTCAGATATCTCCCTTATCAATAACACTATACTGCCAAATATTCTGTGAAACACCAGGATTTTTGTGACTCGAGCTGTTGATTGCCTAGCTCTTTATGGTCTCATACTATTCTCTTCAATACTTCTAGACATTAATTCTAACACGAGTTACTTACACGATCTATTATTTCCCTGCAGTTCAGTAAGAGAAAAGGATTTGTATGTCACATTAATTGGCAGCAATTAAAAGTTTTACCATAGACACTTTGTGAAAAAAAAAAAAAAAAAAGATGGAGTCTGATTTTTTGCATAGAATATTAAAATATCATTTGACGGATATTATGAGGCTGCTTAAGGAACGTGGTGGACTCAGTACCATTGGCATTTTTGTATGGGAAGTTGTGTTTCAAACTTGCCAACTTGTACATTTTGCTGTGGCCTGACTTTGGATAGAAGCGATACAATATGCGAACTTATAAGCTTTGGCACTTTAGTCACAAAGATAGATATATAGGTGTCCACAAGATATCGTTTTATTATGTTTTTTTTTTTTTTTTTTTGTAATATTTTAGTATATGTTTCAATTAAGGCGTAACTATACCAAATTTAGTGACACAAAGACCTTTCTGATATTTAATCTTCATCAGTGTGTCTCTGCCCCTAAAGTTCTGAAACCGAAACGGATGATGGACAAGGCCCGGCAAACACAGCGCATCCCCCTCCGAGCACACACCGACCGACGTAGCTCGTGAGACAGGTCAACTGGAGGCATCAGGCAAGAGACGCCTACCCGCGGACTTATAGGCGTCCCCCACCGAGCCAACATCAGCAAACACGGCCCACACTCAACGGAAGTCCCGGGCATCAGGAAGGAGATGTCCAAAGTAGCGAGACGTGCAAAATTTAAAAAATAACAAAAAGTGGCAACCAAATCCGCTAAGATACATGTCTCATCTGACTAGTCAGTCTTAGTTTTAGAAAATTTAGAATTTTATACTGCAAAAATTAAAGATATAATATAGTTATTTAAATCAGTACCTGAGTACTGTCGTCACCACCGCAGTATCAACCCCAGCACTAAGGAACTGATACTGAGCTGATGATACCCTCGGGGACGAACAAATCATCCACCAGCAGAGATACCGACCCAGTGGTTGCAATTAAGGCGTAACTATACCAAATTTAGTGACACAGATGCCTTTCTGATATTAAATCTTCATCAGTGTGTCTTCATCAATGTGTCTTCAAATGAAGTTTATTACAGTTAATTGAAAGGGACTGAATTCAACCATAATTATGCTATGTAAATGGCATTTCTCTAACGAAACTGTGGGTGGAAATGTAAAGTAGAAGTAAAGCAAAGATCAGGAATCGGTACAATTAACTTACTCCATCCATCAAAGACACCAAAGGGAAAGGAACACAAACATGAAGCGACCAGACCATAATGGAAACCTAAACAAAGGAAGGCCATAAGGACAGTTAATTTCCCACAAAATGGCCAAATGGCCTTCCAAAATAAAAAGACACAAGTGATACACACAGTAAGTAACAATCAACAACATAAATAAACCGTCACAGAAGAACCGCCTTGGAACGGTCGGTGTAAAGAATTCCACTGGGGGCTTAAATCGATTTTACATGGCTATAAACCTCAATATTTAATAAATCATTAAATATCTAGAAGTAGAACTAAAAGCTTCAATATTTTCAGATTGGTTATCAATGGAAAGCGACAATATAAGTCTCTTTCATAACAATACAAGAACAGATCAGCCACAAGAGGTGCGCAATTCGTACCAATCGGAATACCCACAATTTTTCTAAATAACTTAGTACCGAATCTAATGAAAATATTGCCAAGTAGAAAGGTGAGGGCATCAAACACTTTCTGACATGACCAAAGTGTATAATGCAAATAAAGTGAAAAATGCATTTCTGACATTACATGCAAGATAGAGAGAATCTTCTCTGTGAAAAGCCCATTCAATTAAATCAGTAAGCTTTTCTTTTATTAGATTATGAGGAAGTGTAGTGTAAAGAGTGGAAAAATCGAAAGTAGACAGACTTGAAGCACGAAAACGTCTGGATTTCAATTTATTTAAAGTAGAAGTAAAACAAAGATCAGGAATTGATACAACTAACTTACTCCACCCATAAAAGACACCAAAGGGAAAGAAATACAAACATTAAGCGACCAGACCATAATAGAAACCTAAACAAAGGAAGGCCATAAGGACAGTTACTTTCCCACAAAATGGCCATATGGCCATCCAAAACCAAAAGACACAAGTGATACACACAGTAAGTAACAAACAACAACATAAATAAATCGCCACAGAAGAGCCGCCTTGGAACGGTCAGTGGAAGATTTCCACTTGGGGGCTTAAATCGATTTTACGTGGCCACAATCCTCGCCCTTACTACCGTCGCGATTTAGACAAATAATTTGTTCAGTCCGCATGAAGGCCTCCTAACTCATCAGTGCAACATCTCCGTGAACACAAAAATCAAAGAACCACAGAGGTGAGACAACGGTGAGGACTCGACAGCAAGAAACCACTGAAATGCTGGAGCAAAAGAAAACCAACAGTTAGACTCCGATGAGCCCGACCAGAGACAGAGCATCAGGCACCAACCAACATTATCTCTTAAATTTTCAATAAGCCTTTACGTTGGAGCCGTCATAGAATCTGAGGCCTGACCCACCGGCGTGCAATTAAAGAGGGAAGCAAAGTTGCCAACGTGATTGGGTTAACTACCATGCATGCAGTCTGTCGTATAATATCCATGTTGTACCCAATCTTTTTATATCGAAGAATGATTTTACGAAATCGGGTGCTGAAGTCATTGCGGTTATATATTTTTCTGAATTTATATACTAAGTCACCATAAAATTCGGGTTCCGATAGACCTTGTTGCAGAAGAGATTTAAGTCCAATATTGAATTTTGAAATTAAATCAGAATGGCGTCTATAAAATTTTGAAAAGGCTTTGCGTAGTTTATGGTACCGATAACCCTGATTAAGGAGTTTAGCCGTTAATAATTTACTACGAGTGTTGAAGTCAGTTACATGACTACACACTTTAGCAAATCGAATTAATTGCGAAATATAAACGCCATAGGATGGCGCACGAGGAACATCGCCATCCAAAAAAGGAAAATTTACAATCTCAAAATCAAAGTCATCGCGTTTATCATAAATTTTGCACGAAACAAATCCATCTACAATAGATAGATGTAAATCCAAAAACGGGGCCTCGGTATCAGAAGAATTTGCTTTATTTAACTGAAGTTCTAAGGGGGTAAATCTGACTGATCAAACCATCAAAATAGGTATTATCAATATTTAATAAATCATCTAAACATCTAGAAGTAGAGCTAAAAGCTTCAATAATTTCAGATTGGTTATCAATGGAAAGCGACAAAATGAAGTCTCTTTCATAACAATACAAGAACAGATCAGCCACAAGAGGTGCGCAATTAGTACCCATCGGAATACCCACAATTTGTCTAAATAACTTAGTACCGAATCTTATATAAATATTGTCAAGTAGAAAGGTGAGGGCATCACACACTTTCTGACATGACCAAAGTGTATAATTCTTATGCTCTTTAGAAGTGAAAAATGCATTTCTGAAATTACATGCAAGATAGAGAGAATCTTCTCTGTGAAAAGCCCATTCAATTAAATCATTAAGCTTTTCTTTTATAAGATTATGAGGAAGTGTAGTGTAAAGAGTGGAAAAATCGTAGGTAGACAGACTAGAAGCACGAAAATGTCTAGATTTCAATTTATTTAAAACCTCATTCGAATTTTTTATAGACCAAAACAGATTTCTTCCTGATCTTTCAAAGACTTTATCGTAATTTTTTTTACATGCGTTTTAATAGCAGTAAGACAGGAAGTTAATAATTTAGAAAGTTCAGTAGTAGTGCAAGAGCTAGAATTTGCAATAAACCGTGCTTTGTAAGGTTTTTTATGAAGTTTTGGTAACCAGTATAGCGTAGGAAGCTTGTCTTGGCCTTCGTTAACACACACAGCAAACTTGGTGGCTGAAAGACAAACATGTTTATCTACTATAGCTCTCTCTTCAGCTAAAGGCTGAAGTTCATAGGCCTTAGTTCGCCCAAGCTCCTGCTTAAGCGTGTTAACATAGTGGAGCCGTCACACAACGACGACGTTGTTAGCGGCCTTGTCTGCAGGGGCCAAAACAAACTTCTTATGAAATTCTTGAATACCTAGTTTAAGATGAAACCTCATTCGAATTTTTTATAGACCAAAACAGATTTCTTCCTGATCTTTCAAACCTTATTTTTCTTGACATAAGGGTAGTACATGAGCATGTTAACGTGATGAAAATAAAAGTGGATAAAACGTCCAGCCAATATGGTCTGTTGGAATATACATAAATAATACCAAAATAAACCACCAATACTACTGATGATACTATTTATAATAACGCAAATGATACTCTTAAATATAAAATCGATGACAATAATAATTATACTCTTACTACTACCCCCACTACTACAACTCAGTACTCGCCCCCGTCCATCAGGGCTTGAAGAAATAGATGGGCTGCATGATGCTTCCACGCAGAGTTGAAACCGACCCGCACACGAGTACTGGTAATACGCTTAGATGATCTAAGTCTGCCCAGGCCAAGCGGTGCGAGTCGGTTCGTCCATGCTTATAAACCCTATTGTTTCAATGGGCTACAGAGCTCGAGATGTCATTTCATCTCAATGTCGGGTAAAAGTCCCACAAAATTGGAAGCAACGTCTCCAAAATGACCTATACAGTGTTGACGGGGGTGTTAAACCCCAAATCCAAAAAAAAAAAAACAAAAACTCAGTACTACAATAATAATAATAATAATAATAATAATAATAATAATAATTATAATCAAAACGATGGTAATAATAATTCTATCTTGCTACTACTCCAGATGCTCTACTACTAGTACTGCTGCTTCTATCACTGTACTACTTCTACTTCAACTACTATTATTATTATTATAATTATTATTAATGTGATGAAAATAAAGTGGATAAACACTAAACACTAAAAAATAGCTAATTTTGCCTATAGTAAAGAACATTTAACAATAATAATAAAGATAGCACATAATAATAATAATAATAATAATAATAATAATAATAATAATAATAATAATAATAATAATAACAATTATGTGTTGTTCTTGATGTTGGAAAGCAGGGTGTTTAGTATAAAGAAGACCAGACGTTTTGCTGTTTGTGCTTGTCGGTTTATAATCCCGCTAAGGCTGTGCTCGCTGATCAACTATGGTCGAAATCAACCCAGTGAAAGATACATTGTTAAATTCAACACCGGTTTCCACGTCAATTTAGATATTCAATCTATGGAATTCAACAACAACAAAAAAAAAAAAAGAACAAAAAATGTACAACCGGCATTTGATACTGCAAATTCAGTGATCATGTAGTTTTAGTTATGTTTATAACTAAACGGCTTCAGTAATGAGGTTTCATTGCCTTTTTAATGACAGATTCCATCTGTCTATTCTTGCTGTGCTGCAAGTTTAAAGTAATTCAGGCTTTTTCTTCCGGCTTTGACCGCCATAGAAATATGAGCCCGCACAAACTGTAGTCCGGTTTGGCGCAGTAATCCAAATTGTACAAGCGTATTAGTTATCCTGTAAGCGTAATACAAACTTTTGAAGCAGACAACTTGACGATTGAGCATTTCATATGAATCAGCTGCATTATGCGACGGGTATTCCCAGATCAATGCGGCGTCTGCCCAGAAGTCTGCTCAGGTTTTACACTTTCTATAAGTGTTGTCAAGATTTAACCCTTAAAGACCAGCCTGTTGTTGGACCAGGTCAGCTGTAGACAAGAATATTAATGGGTTTCCTTCTGACTTTCGAGGTCAAGTTTAGGTCAGTTACAACCTTAGGTGTATATTGACTTTGCGTGGTGAAATTGAAAAGAAAGGCCGTCCCTTTCAACCCTGGGATATGGTACAGCTACTTAGTATTAGTATAGGTCCTGTGATATAATTCTAGGTGCCATATATTTAGCAGAATGGACGAGCCCAACTTCAGTGATGGAAGATTGCACTCCAGAAACCCAAAGCAGTGAATACATCAAAGCACTGACAACACTCATGCCGATTGTCTCTAAATGCAGGCTGGTCATGAACGGGGACTTGGACTGATTCGTTTAAACTTAAGATGTTAGTAACTAATGCAAACAAGTGTAGAACAAGATCAGCACCGTGTTGTGTGGCTTTTGAACTGAGTTTACATTGTTTGCCAGATCCAACATTTGATTCAGCCCCCGCCCATAGCGGCTTGAAGAAATATAATTTTTATGGGCTGCATGATGCTTCCACGCAGAGCTGAATCCGGCCCGCACACTAGTACTGGTAAACCGCTAAGAGGATCTCAGCCTGTCCAGGAACCGCGGTGCGAGGCGAACCGTCCATGCGCATAAACCCTATTGGTTTCATTGGGCGACAGGGCTTGAGAAGTCATTTCATCTCAATGTCGGGTAAAAGTCCCACAAAATTGGAAGCAACGTCTCCAAAATGACCTTTACAGTGTTGACGGGGACGTTAAACCACGAATCAAACAAAAACAAACCAACATTTGATTCATGTGCAGATTTTACAGATAACAATTACATGTACCCAACACTGACAAACGACGCGGCTATGTTTGGGAAGTTGCTTATAAGAAAAGCACTTCAGTGCTAATGTCTACGTGACTATCACTGACTTGTCAGAATAACTTTTTTGTCTTGTAGAAAATAGCCGCAGTGAGATCGGGGTATTCCATAAGACGGAATAGGGTTATGCTGGAATCATAGGGTGAGCTCGGCAAACAGTGTAGCCCAAGATCAGACGCTGCCGAACGCGTCTTCTTATCAAAATCTTCACTATTTGTTTGGAATTTCAGAGTTAAATGAATCAGTTTAAATCTCAGCCCAGGCCTATTACTCCAACATACACCGACACTCTCCTTGCTTTGATTCGGAAACCAAACGATTACAACACACTTAGGCACCATGCCCTTAAGCTTAAAAGGTTAAATCAATCAACCGTGACGTCTGGTTACCAGTCCGGCCACGTCGATCCTGTGCACCACCCTCACACCAGTACGGAGAGAAACCACATGTTCAGGATCAAACTTTTGATGTGCAATGTAAGGTCGTGCCTAGAAAAGAAGAAACTGAAATTTGTTCTCAAAAAAGCATAAAGTGAGAGCGTATTGCAACATTTTTCATTAAAGGGTCGTAAACGTGCCCCCCCCCCCCCCCTGGACAGTAAAGCGGATGACGTTGACTCTGATTTTGGGTGCCACAAGGGTGTGATCTATCGTCTATTTGAGCGGCATCTTACTTTATACAGAAGACGCTAGTGGACGTCGACGTCGCGGAAGACCGATGTCCGTATGTCAAGATCGATTTGACCGTCAGACGCATATTCGAAACAGATTTCCGCCGGCAGTTGCTACACTGTACCTGAAGATAAACAAGGGGTCTCGACTACCGACTAATAAGCACTGACACCGATCGTCGCCCTTATGCGATGCACGTTTGAGAGCTAGACGTCCCTGTCGTGACCAAAGTTAACGCGTCAACACCGTACGGAACACTTACGCTAGTGCATGAAATACGTAAATTGGCGTCTAAGCGACTGACATATGCGTTTCAGTGACAAATCGCACTTCAGCGTGAATCACGCCGGTTGTCGTTTCCGGGTGTTTCGACGTATGTGTGTAAAGTATGCCGAGGCGACGCGTGCGTAACAGAGCATGACATATCGGGTGAAATAAGCGTAACTTGTGTGGCGAGCTATTGCGTGCAGTTAGCGAACGCATCTTTGTGTCTTTAAGAATATTCAAGATCATAGCTGAGACGTGAACTGAACAGCGAGACGTTACATCAATCAAGTGCTTCGGCCTCACATGGTTCCATTTATTTGTTTGCGCTCAGAATCCGAGATATCTTATCCCGCAGGATTACGAGCGGGCTCATAGTGCTGTTCTTCCTCAAAAATGTCTTCAAGCCAATGGAAGTCATGTACTGGACTAGCCAGCCTTTCTCCTCCGATCTCTTTCCCATAGAGTATCTTTGGGTAGAGGTGTCCACAACCGACCAGAAAAAAACTGTTACTTATGGACAGTAGCATTGTTAACACTTGAATTTTAATGTTTGGTTTTGAAAACGTAAATAGTTTCTTTCAAAAATTTGAAACATCGAATGGCGTTTCATAATACCACCGGTCTATAGACATCTGCAAAAAATCATATATTGGAATTTGCAGAACTACCTTTCTAAATTTTAAGCTATTTAGAAAGGTTTTCTGTAAGTTTTCACAGTGTTATGATTTTCTCACAGAATCTGTCATTTCAGTGCCTTTGGCGCTTTGATTGTTTCCGAAATGGATCAATGCAATCACCATCGAGTCACTTGATATGGCACTGTGCCATATCTTTTCTTGTTAAATTGTCAATACAAAACATCACGAAAATACGCCTATATAATTTTGACCCCCTTGAACCCCACTTTTATACAATAAAACTGGGCTTTGCAGGTTTTTTTTTTATTTATTTATTTTTTCTATTTCTGCTCAAAAATATATAGATTGTGGGTACTCGTTAGAACCGCATCATCTTCTAACGAGTACCAACAATCTATATTTTGAACAGAAATAAGAAAAATATCACAATTTTTCAATTTCAAATTCTCATTTTTTTCGGAGATAAGGGTTACAATGTATTTGTATAGACGTTTTTCGTAATGCTATCATTTAAACTGAGTAACATTGTGTAGTCTATCCTTAAGGAGCATAAAAAGAAAAACATATCGCTAGTTTTAGAAACAACGACCTGTCCAATACATGCTATCTTACCTAAATGAGGTACCGGCCCCGATAGCTCAGTTGGTAGTGTGTCCGCTCCGGGGAACGGGAGGTCTGGGGTTCGATCCCGGGCCGCGACATACCAAAGTCGTTAAAATGGTACTAGCTGCTCCTCGCTTGGCACTCAGATTTTACGGGGAAGAGCTAGGACTGGTCGATCCAGTGTCAGGATAATGTGACTGGGTGTGGTATCGTGTAATGTGTCTGGGACATGATACTTCAGTGAGGCAGCACTATAAACGTGAGCATTGAGCTCCCTGTCGCAACCAGACATGATATGACTGAAAAATTGTTGAAAGCGACGTTAAACCCGAATTCACACACACACACACACACACACACACACACACACACACACACACACACCTAAATGAGGTATCTATGACACGTACAAGCAATACAAGTAAATACGCTTATTTTACATTACGAAAACACTCCTATACAAACGCATTGCCAATTTTACCACCCAAAAGGAGAGATAAAATCATATAAAAAATTCTACTATTTTCTAATTTTGCTCATGAACCTAGATTGTGTGTACTTAATAGAACCGACCCGTCGAGGCTGTTCTAACGAGTACCCACAATCTATGTTTTTCGGCAGGAATAAGAAAAATGTATATAGGAGTGTTTTGTGATGTGGGCCTTTTAAGAAATGTTTTTCTTGCACACCAGACAAGGAAATCCGCGATTTTACCCTGGGATAGAAATTTATGTTCTGACCCTGGTGTTCTGACCAAAAATCGAATATAATCGCGTGTTTGATAAATGCACTGGTTGATTACGACCTTGTGTGCGCCGTCGTTAAGGTTGACGTCATGCACGATCCGTGACGTCACTACATTCCTGCAGTGTCAACACAATATGGCGGACTTTGGTAACCGAAGTGACTGCAGCATTGAAATTCCGCGCTAAGAAATGGAAGGTATGCAAGAAAAAGAATCCAATATGGATGTGAGGGGTGGATAGAAAAATCCGTCCCTCGGGATCACTGTCCGGCATCACTCGGCAAGCCTCGTGATGCCGGACAGTGATCCTTAGGACGGATTTTTCTATCCACCCCTCCCACCCATATAAGATTTTTATAATCTCACATTGTATATTCTCGTAATATGACAAATGTTTACTGTGACGTCGGTATACGCCTGTGTGCCATAGCATTTTTCAGCAAATTGAAATAATCATTTTTTTTTTTGTTTTCACGCTGTGATTTAAATATCAGAGAAAGCTAAAATTTCACCTCTAAAAGGAATTTAAAACAAAACAACTATCCTTACATGCAAATACGCAGACAGCTATATTGATTTCTGACTTTTTTTCAATCTACCCTACCTTGAAGCCGAATCAGTCACCAAGACTCTGGTTACAGCCTGGTCACGACATTTGCTGTTAACCCACACAAAAAAGTTTTTTGTTTTTTTTTTTTTGCTATGACTGTGGAGATGCATCACCTTGACAATTTCACGCCATTGTGGGAGGTCGGATCGGTGCAAAGGTGCTGTCATCACATAAACACGCCTATATAAATTTTACCCTCTTAAACCCCAATTTTATAAAGTAAAACTGGGGTTCGAAGAGGTATACATTATTTTTCATACCTATGTTTTGAGAAGAAATAAAGAAAAATATCGAAAGTTTTCATCTGAAAATGTTTATTTTTCGCTGGTAAAATTTACAACGTATTTGTATCGGCGTGTTTTCGTAATCATCACGTGAACACGTCCGTGACATGAACACCCACCTAATATATAGAGAAAACTGGGGTTTACGGGGGTATACATTATTTTTCTTTTTTCTGCCCCAAGACATAGATTGTGGGTACTCGTTAGAACCGCCTCGATGAGGCTGTTCTGACGAGTACCCACAATCTATATTTTGAGCAGAAGTAAGAAAAATATCGAAATTTTTCATCTGAAATTTTTCATTTTTCGATGGTTAAATTTACAATGTATTTGTATAGGTGTGTTTTCGAAAAGGTAGCTGTCATCATCGGCTGTTCTACTGCTTTGGCTTTAGTGGGGCAAGGGTCTGTTGTGCTAGCAGCAGATGCGGGATGGGGTAGTGTTTTTTGTTATTATTATTATTTTTTTTTTTTTCGTTTTAATTTTTTATACTACTCTGTCCAATTTTTTCATTTTTTCTAATGTCCGATCTTTTGCATTAGGAATTAGGAAACTCCCTTACAGAAATACATTGTAACCTTTACCGCCGAAAAAAAAAAACGAAAAAATTATGATGAAAAATTGTGATATTTTTTCTTATTTCTGCTCAAAATAGGGACTGTGGGTACTCGTAAGAACCGTCGCATCGAGGCGGTTCTAACGAGTACCAACAATCTTTATCTTAGAGCAGAAATAAGATTAGAACCGCATCGACGAGTACCAACAATCTATATTTTAAACAGAAATAAGGAAAAATCAAAGTACTGAAAGTACTGAGAGTCTTTTACGCTCAAATCACATAAAACAGCTCTTGAATGTATCATTGAGTGTTTTTTTTTATCTTCAAACGGGCAAATTTAATAAAACACCACATACAGGATGCATTTCTCCAACACGTTGACTGTTTTTCTAGCTGGAAGAAACTTATTTATTTATTTATTTATTTATTTATTTATTTATCTACAATTACCTTCTTTTATCTGAATTAATTTCCTCCGACTTTGCTGACGATCACATATCTATAGACATTACGAAAACACGCCTATACAATTACATGAAAAATTGTAATATTTTCCTTATTTTGTTTGTTTGATTTGAGGTTTAACGTCCCCGTCAACACTATATAGGTCATTTTGGAGACGTCGCTTCCAATTTTGTGCGACTTTTACCCAACATTGAGATGAAATGACTTCTCAAGCCCTGATGCCCAATGAAACCAATAGGGTTTATAAGCATGGCTTTGCCTGGGCAGGCTTAGATCCTCTAAGCGGTTTACCAGTACTCGTGTGCGGTCGGTTTCAGCTCTGCCTGGAAGCATCATGCAGCCCATTTATTTCTTCAAGCGCCTATGGAGGCGGTTCTAACAAGTACCCACAACATATGTCTTGGAACAGAAATAAGGAAAATAATGCATACCACTGTAAACTCCAGTTCTACTGTATACAAGTTGGGTTTGAGGGGAATCAGAGGTATTTTCGCCATTATTCAGTGGGGTTTCACGGGTACCCTTTGAGAAGTTCTTAAACACTACACACAATGTATGTTTGGGAGCAGAAATAACTAGACGTATACCCTGGTAAACTCCTTTTCAGCTTTATAAACCGGGGTATTATCGGTAGCAATTCAGGCGTTCCTAAAGACTACCCATAATATATTTGTGAGTTGTCAATAACTAAATGTTTACCTTGGTAAATCCCATTTCGCCTTTATAAACCCGGTTTCGTGGGTGATCACTGAGGCGGTTCAAAAGGGTACCAGCAATCTAATTTTTGGAGCAGAAATAACAAAAATATGTTTAACCTTTTAAACCCCATTTTACCATTATAAAGTGGGGATTCAAGAGTAGCCATCACACGGACTTGTTAACGTGAGGCATTGCAATGTTTAAGTACGGATCACTTAAGACCTTTGATGAGCATGTTGAGAGAGGCGGGAGTTATTTTTAAATTTCAAAACATTCTATTATTACTACCATTCAGTGTTAACTAGTTGGGTCACGTTACATTGCGTTAAAACATGTTGTTTTGTTATCAAAAGCGGAATCGTCACGCAAGCACGCCCATGTTATTAACCCCCTATAAACCCCACTTTATACAAAGAAAACTGGGGCTTACAGGTTGCACATTATTTCCAAGATATTGGTTATTGCTACTACGGTGTGGCTCCAACGAGGCGGTTCTAACGAGCACCAACAATCTATGTTAGCAGTATCATTAAGAAAAACATCACAAATTTTCATTAGAAAAGTAGCCATTTTGGAGATGTGAACAATGCACTATGTCGCACGAATGTGTAATCGTCATGGATGTCATAGCAATATGGACTAGATGATTAGGCATTTTACGCTTTATATTTTTCGATTGCGTTTGCCCGCCCATCTGATGGTGACTTCTTGCATAAAGCTATGTGTCTCTTCTACATGTCTGCGAATAGCAAATGCTCTGTGTGGCGAGACTGCGCTTATGTCTTTGCTGTTCGCCTATGCGATAACTACCCTTTTCCCATGGACTGGCTTATATATTCATTTGAAACTACTAGAATTTAATTTTAATCATAGTGGAGGCGATGTTTTCTAATATCAAAACTGTTTATTTTTATGTATCTTGAGTCTTGTCAGGGCTTGCTTATCTATCCATTTGAAACCACTGGAATTTAATTTTGATCAGATTGGAGGCGATTATTTCTAATATAAAAACTTTTTTTTTTAATTCTTTTGGTTTTGAGACGCGGCTGGCGTAATTGTGTCTCCGGGCTTATGCACACATGAACGGCAAAGCCGTCCTACGCTGTACAAACATCCATGTTTGCTTGATGAATCTTAGGGCCAATGGGTGTCCGTCAAGAGCACAACGAAGACTCAGATCGAACTGCGCAAAAGCACCGTCTGACCTGAGCCTTCGCTGTGCCCATATGCTCGAAGATGCATTTTCGTTAGGTACGGTCATATGAAATAGGTGTAGAGCCACGAATAGAAGTCTAGCTGAATTGAGAAATAAGAACTTTATTGCTTTCCATTGTAAATAAAACGTTAACTTTATTAAGAAGGGTTTACAATTAAGGCGAAACTATACCTAATTTAGTGATGCAGAGGCCTTTCTGATATTTAATCTTCATCAGTGTGTCTCAACCCCAAAGTTCCGAAACCGAAACGGATGATGGACAAGACCCGGCAAACACAGCACACCCCCTCCGAGCACACACCGACCGACGTAGCTCGTGAGACAGGTCAACTGGAGGCATCAGGCAAGAGACGCCCACCCGCGGCTTTATAGGCGTCCCCCACCGAGCCAACGTCAGCAAACATGGCCCACGCTCCACGGAAGTTCCGGGCATCAGGAAGGAGATGTCCAAAGTAGCGAGACTTGCAAAATTTAAAATGTAACAAAAAGTGGCAACCAAATCCGCTAAGATACATGTCTCACCTGACAAGTCAGTCTTAGTTTTAGAAAAATTAGAATTTTATACTGCAAACATTAAAGATATAATATAGTTATTAAAATCAGTACCTGAGTGCTGACGTCAACACTGATGTTTACATGAGTGGTCATCACTCAGACTTGATAACGCATTGTCTGCATTCAGTCAAAAAGAAGCATTAATCAAACACGCCTATACAAATACATTGCCATCTTTATCGCCAAAAAAATGAAAATTTTATGATGAAAAATTGTGATATTTTCCTTATTTCTGCTCCAAATATAGATTGTGGGCACTCGTTAGAACCACCTCATCGAGGCGGTTCTAACGAGTACCCACAGTCTATATTTTAGAGCAAAAATAAGAAAAATAAGGTATACCCCCCCCCCCGGAAACCCCAGTTTTACCATATAAAAGTGGGGTTCAAGGGGTCAAAATTATATAGGCGTGTTTTCGTGATGGTACTCTTTATCTGTTTATATCCGTGAACATAAGCATATATCACAAGGGACAACACTCAAAGACCTCTGTTGCTTTTTCCTAAGAAAAGTGTTTTCAAAGGATAACCCTTTTATTGAACTACAGCTGGTGTTAAGTGAATGTGTGGCGACAGTAAAAAGTCTCCCTGCCCTTCATCATAGTGTAGTTTGTATTTTTTGTAGGGGGATCATTGATTCCATTGTGGATTTTAAAAATATTTTAGGGCCACTGATTGGGCGATTAGGCCAAGAAATGCTAGTACACTCCATACCTTTACGTTCTGCGGTGCAGGATAACTCTTTTATACATTTTTTTCAATATTTTGCTTTTTACCACAAAAGAGTCTTTAACAAGCGCCTACAATCTATATTTATGTAGAAATGAGAATAGAATCAAACCACAGACAGCACTGATGTGTCGATTCATTACAAAAACACGCCTATAAAATACATGTAAACTTTACCACCACAAAAAAAAATTAAGGTAAAAATTGTGATATTTTTCTTATTTCTGCTCAAAATATAGATTGTTGGTACTCGTGAGAACCGCCTCATCGAGGCGGTTCTAACGAGTACCAACAATCTATATTTAAGAGCAGAAATAAGAACAATTGGGTTTACACATGTAAAGCCCAGTTTTGCTGTATAAAAGTGGGGTTCAGGGGAGTCAAAATTATATCTATAAGCGTGTTTTCGTGATTGTCTCTGAGTGTAGGCTGGGAAAATAGTCCTCATTACGAAACCACGCATGGTAACGGGCCTCCGTGGCCTAGTGGTTAAGAGCGCTGACTCTTAATCATTTGGTCTCTCACCGCTGTGGTTCGAGCCTCGCTCAGGTCACATGTGAGACGCCAAGTCCTGCAAATTAAGGTCAGGTCGTTTTTCTCCGGGTACTCCGGTTTTCGCCCACCTCTGATTAACGATCGGCTCGATATGAGTGAAATAATCTTGAAAGTGCCGTAAAACCAAAACCCAAAAAGAAACTACGCATGGTAAAATTTTACGAGGCGGTTCAAACATGTATTAACGACTACTTGTATGTTTGTGAGCAGAAATTATTAAAATAATGTATATGCCTGTAAACCCCAGTTTTACTTTATAAAAGTGGGGTTTAAGGGGGTCAGAGCTATATAGGCGAGTTACAGAGCCATAAACTATCATGTCTAACCCACTTATTCCAATATATTAAGCACACAGTGTAGAATCCAAATAGACAACGCATCATGTACAGTCTGATCTAGTTCTGCACTGTTTGCCAAGCTCAACACATGAGTCCAGTCCATACCTCTGACCTCACAGCGATAAGAATATCCCGGTTTTAAAAAAGTCTCCCGGCCGTAAAAAGTCTCCCTGCCCTACATCATAGTGTAGTTTATATTTTCTTGTTCTTTGGAATCATTGATTTCATAATTGAATTTTGAAAATATTTGCGGGTCACTGATGAGGCCTAATTGACCGAAACTAGCTAGTCTTGCCCAGAAAACATGTACCCTCCATATTTTCCAGTTCTGTGGTGTATTCCTTCCTTTCAAAAGATAACCCTTTCTAGTAAATATTTAAATAAACGTTAACTGGATTTCCTGCAAATCAGACATCAGCAACGTAGACCTTCTGCGCTAAGTTACTTTTGGGTCGATTGGAAAACAATTACAATCGACCCAAAAATGCATTTTTTTCATAACGGACAGCTTTATCTCACATGTGGGTTACATTTAGTTCAATATATGACCTTATAATGACCGACAGGAATTTGCAAATATGTTTAAAAACAAAACAGAATATATTTGTGTTGGAATCTACCGTTGTTTGCACTCATTAATTCTTTCAACAGACAGATATAAATCATTTCATCTCAGTCCGTGTTTCTTTCTGGCCGTTCCAATCATCTGAGCAAATAGCACTTCCTCCAATGCAGATGCCAGTTGTGCTGAAATAGACACGTCTTTGTCACATTATTACTGAGCAAAGTTAGCCAAAGCCAAATGTATGTTTTAGTTTGCAAAAGTATGATTGATACTCGGACCTTTTTCGTTCGTCTGTTTTCCATTACGAATACAATGTTAGTAGCGCTTTAAAAGTCAGTCTGGCTCCAACATGTTACTCCCTGCCGAACAGAGAGGGTTCTGGCGGGACTGCGCTTATCGCGAGACTGGGCGTATGCGTTCGCCCCTGTAATAAACAGTCGTTTCATGTGCTAGCTCGTCTTAAATTCCTTTGAACTCAGGAATGAACTCAGAGTACCCTGGGTCAATTTAACACCTTGCTGAGGTGAACCGATACATTTCATTACAGAGTTGCTATTTTGCGGGCCTGCGGGCTGCGGGCCACAGGTTGCGGGCTGCGGGCCACAGGTTGCGGGCTGCGGGCCATGATTTTTGTCATTTCATAATAAACGGTATATGCAAAATATCTTATAGCTGAATAATAAAAAAATAAATTTGCTTCTGCACATTGCTGCATTAATTAAGTATAGGCATATTGGTATTGAGTGATTCTGATAGTATGTTTGGAACAGTTACAGTATTGAGTGATGCACTGAGCAGGGGCTGCATAGCTCTGCCTTTGGAGAAATGATGATGATGATGATGATGATGATGATGATGATGATGATGATGATGATGATGATGATGATGATGATGATCTTATCCTATAGCTAGCTTTTATATTACACACCTTTCAAATAAAAACCAGGGTAGCACATTTAGCAATATGGCTTATCTTCGAAGTCATTTTATTTTACTATGTCAATATTATAACATACCCGTGTGGCATAGTGAATCCTTTCCTATCCCAAAAATGGTTACTTTTATGCTGAAAACTTGTGATATTTTTCTTAATTATTATATACTTCTAACATAGGTTGTGGGTACACACCGGCCCCGATAGCTCAGTTGGTAGAGTGTCCGCTCCGGGGAACGGAAGGTCACGGGTTCGATCCCGGGCCGCGACATACCAAAGTCGTTAAAAATGGTACTAGCTGCTCCTCGCTTGGCACTCAGATTTACCGGGTAGAGCTAGGACTGGTCGACCCAGTGTCAGGATAATTTGACTGGGTGTGTTATCATGTAATGTGTCTGGGACATCATACTTCAGTGAGGCAGCACTATAAAAGTGAGCAATGAGCTCCCTGTCGCAACCAGACACCGTCGTGATATGACTGAAAAATTGTTGAAAGCGACGTTAAACCCGAATTCACACACACAGGTTGTGGTTACTCCGGTTAGAATCGCCTCAATGAGGCGGTTCTAACGAGTACCTTTAACCTTTGTCTTGGAGCAGATATAAACAAAATAATGTTTACCCCCGTAAACCCCAGTTTTCTCTATATAAAGTGGGATTTAGAGGGGTGTTCAATACACAGACTTGTTATCGTAATGAAGTTCTAGCAATCAGTTATCTTACTTATAATATGAGATATCTTATATAAGATTACTCGATATATTTTATATCTTAAAAACATGATATCTTATATGCTATGTATGATATCTTAGATGACATATTAGATATAGCAAATAAGATACCTTAATTGGCATATTAAAATATCTAATATATCAGATAATCTTATATCTTAAATAATATATCTGATTAATTTAAATATATACGATATCTTATATAGATATCTTAAAAAAGATATCTATTATAGTATATGGCAAGCCATTTTACTATTTATTCTATCAATCAAACGTACATCTTACTTAATAAATCAGATATCTTATATAAGATTATCTGATATATTAGATATCTTACATAATTTAGATATATGACATTTGAGGTATCTTATATAACATATCTTATATGCTATATGAGATATTGTAAATGGCATATAAGATTTCTCCTCTAACAAGTAAGATATCTTAATTGACATATAAGATATCTAATATATCATATTAATAAATATCTGATTAATTTAAATAGATAAGATATAAAATATAGTATATCAGACATCTTAGATACTCAATAAGATGTATATCAGATATCTAATGCTTTATGATAGATATCTGATATATTGGACTAAATCAGATATCTTATTTACTTAGATATCTTACATGTTGATATAACTTATATCTTATTTCTATATGCATATACAAGATATCCCTGAATCAGATATCTAATTGAACATATAAGATATAAATATATTAAATAAGATATGTATTATCATATATAAGATATCTTATTTTGATTTCTATAGAAGATATATTTATATTATATAAGATATATATGTTCAATGAACTGAATTACATCTCTCCGATTTGTATTTGATTACTGATTTACCATTTAAGATATCACACCGTACAACCGGCTGCGTCGAAGACAGATTACTGTCTCTAAGACAGATCGCGGAAAACGTTTCATAAAAAGGGTAGGTGAAGTTCTTTTGTTTGTATAATTCGAGAAGGCAATCTGTTGACTTTTGCTGCTATTGGAGCAGAAACTAAATGCCTGGAGATACCGCAGCAACATTCTGACTATATTTCAAAGCCAGATAAGGCTTTTCTAGTTCGTTGAAAAAACATTTTCATCGAAAATTTCATGATTTGTTATTTTCGGCGTCAAGTGTACGTCTACGGAACAAAGTGTGTTACATTCACTTACTCATGCTAAAACTACGATTATTCAGCTGAATTTCTGCCAAATTGGACCGTATAACTCGGTTAAATAAACAAACTAGGCCCCCCTAAAAAGACCAGGTGTCCAAAAAAATGCTGTCTCTAACTACAGATTGTTTTTTATACGACTGTCCACAAACACAGATCAGAGATTTCGAAGGCTAACATTGATGACAGATCAGAATTTCGGTTACATCTTCAATAAAGACGAATTTTGGATGACTTAACACCGGCAACTTCGGTGGAAACTATTTCAAGCTAGCTCCGGGGCATAACTTGTAGTAATGCTGCAATTGAGTAACATAGAGGCTGCTCTATAATCATTTATATTTCCTGTCAACACACAAATTGTGCAATCAGTAGAAGCCTCCGTGGTGTAGTGGTTATGCTACTTGCCTTGTAAACCAGGATTCGCGGGATCGATCCCGGGCTTCTCCAGACTTTCGAATGTGTCTTTAAACCGAGGTCCCGTCTCCTTAGGTGACCTTAGCTGTTAGTGAGACGTTCAACTCTCTCTCTCTCTCTCTCTCTCTCTCTCTTGTGCAATCAGTAAACATCTGAGGCGTTTAATTTTTTTCTGCCTGTACTTTTTCTTTCCTAGATGTCACACGTCTCAGCGATCTCTGTGTTGTAATTAGTTAGGATTTCGACATTGAAAGCAAACAGCTGACGTTCATGCGAATATCTGGTTGTGCCATTTTTTTAACATCAAACGCCTTTGTATTTTTATTGCACGAACAAGGTTGCACAATGCAGTAATGAACAATAAATAGGTCATTATGCAAACGGTGCAGAGGCAACCATGTACAACAAGATGGTATGTGCGTCTGTATCAAACAATTCAGTACCAGAAACCCCTACAGAGGTACCTTTGCAAACAGTGCAGGCCCAGATCAGACACTTCAGAATGCAAACGGTGCAGAGGCGAGCATGTACAACAAGATGGTACGTGCGTCTGTATTAAACAATTCAGTACCAGAAACCCCTAAAGAGGTACCTTTGCAAACAGTGCAGGCCCAGATCAGGCACTTCAGAATGCGGTAATGCGGCGTCTGATCAGGGCCTACACTGTTTGTAAAAAGCTGAACCATTTTCTGAATAAATTCTGAAGAAAAAACAGCCTGACACCCCTAAATATCGAAATGGACTTCTGCCATATATAATGTGGAAGATTCCATTTGGTACAAAAAGGCTTAACTTTAATTCACTCGGCGCCGCTTGTGGGTTATATTTCCGTACAAAACAAGAGCCATAATCTGAGTAACACCGATGCTGTGGTTCTCATCACGTTAAGTCTGTGAAATGAACACCCCTCTACAACTTGCTTATATAGAGAAAACATTTGTTTACATGGGGACACATTATTTTTCTTATTTCTGTTTAAAGACTTAGGTTTTGGGTTCTCGTCATACCTTCTCAATGCAACAGTCCTCACGAGCACCCTCAACATATGTTTGGAGTATAGAAAAGAAAAATATCACAATTTTTCACCAGAATATACCGTTTTGGAGGTATGAAAGAAAGCACTATATCACACGGCTGTGTTATCGTAATGCAATCTGTTTGTGTAACTTTGCAGTTTAGTTTAGCACTTGTTATGTGCAGTGCTCCATGTTCGTGTGGCTGAATCAAATAATATTGAAAACTAGCGTACTACTTTCCACTATATTTGGCATTATGACTTTCGTTTTACGCTTCACTAAAATGAAATAGTAAACTCTACAAGTTGGTCCGTGTTTGAATGGAAAGACTTCTTTAGTATGATTAAACATGATGATAGTAATAGGTTTTTATTTGTTTGATTTGAGGTTTGACGTCCCCGTCAACACTGTATGGGTCATTTTGGAGACGTTGCTTCCAGTCTTGTGGGACTTTTACCCGACCTTGAGATGGCATCTCAAATCCTGTCGCCCAATGAAACCAATTCGGTTTATGAGCATGGACGGTCCGACTTGCACCGCTTTGCCTTGGCAGGCTTAGATCCTCTAAGCGGTTTACCAGTACTCGTGTGCGTTCGGTTTCAGCTCTGCGTGGAAGCATTATGCAGCCCATTTATTTCTTCAAGCACCGATGGGCAGGGGCACTTGCGCGTGCGTGCGCGCGCGCGTGTGTGTGTCTGTGTTCCACCAACAGCTAAAGTCATACGGTTTAAAGACTCAGTCGAAAGTGCGGACACAACGAAAACACGCCTATAAAAATACAATATAACCCACAAGCGGCCCCGAATGAATTAAAGTTAACCCTTTTGGTACCAAATGGAATCTTCCACCTTATATATGGCAGAAGTCCATTTCGATATTTAGGGGTGTCAGGCTGTGTTTTCTTCAGAAAATGGTTCAGCTTTTTACAAACAGTGTAGGTCCTGATCAGACGCCGCATTACCGCATTCTGAAGTGTCTGATCTTGGCCTGCACTGTTTGCAAAGGTACCTCTGTAGGGGTTTCTGGTACTGAATTGGTTAATACCGACGCACCTACCATCTTGTTGTTCATGGTCGCCTCTGCACCGTTTGCATAACGACCTATTTATTGTTCATTATTGCATTGTGCAACCTTGTTCGTGCAATAAAAATACATGGCGTTTGATGTTAAAAAAAAAAAAATGACATAACCAGATATTCGCATGAACGCCAGCTGTTTACTTTCAATATCGAATTCCTAACTAATTACAACACAGAAATAGCTGAGTCGTGTGACATCTAGGAAAGAAAAAGTACAGGCAGAAGAAAATTAAACAAATAACGCCTCAGATGTTTACTGATTGCACGAGAGAGAGAGAGAGAGAGAGAGAGAGAGAGAGAGAGAGAGAGAGAGAGAGAGAGAGGGTTGAACGTCTCACTAACAGCTAAGGTCACCTAAGGAGACGGGACCTCGGTTTAAAGACACATTCGAAAGTCTGGAGAAGCCCGGGATCGATCCCGCGAATCCTGGTTTACAAGGCAAGTAGCATAACCACTACACCACGGAGGCTTCTACTGATTGCACAATTTGTGTGTTGACAGGAAATATAAATGATTATAGAGCAGCCTCTATGTTACTCAATTGCAGCATTACTACAAGTTATGCCCCGGAGCTAGCTTGAAATAGTTTCCACCGAAGTTGCCGGTGTTAAGTCATCCAGAATTCGTCTTTATTGAAGATGTAACCGAAATTCTGATCTGTCATCAATGTTAGCCTTCGAAATCTCTGATCTGTGTTTGTGGACAGTCGTATAAAAAACAATCTGTAGTTAGAGACAGCATTTTTTGGACATCTGGTCTTTTTAGAGGGGCGTAGTTTGTTTATTTAACCGAGTTATACGGTCCAATTTGGTTGAAATGCAACTGAATAATCGTGGTTTTAGCATGAGTAAGTGAATCTAACATAGTTTGTTCCGCAGACGTACACTTGACGCCGAAAACAACAAATCATGAAATTTTCAATGAAAATATTTTTCAATTAACTGGAAAAGCCTTATCTGGCTTTGAAATATAGTCAGAATGTTGCTGCGGTATCTCCAGGCATTTAGTTTCTGCTCCAATAGCAGCAAAAGTCAACAGATTTCCTTCTCGATTTATACAAACAAAAAAACTTCAACTACCCTTTCTATGAAACGTTTTCCGCGATCTGTCTTAGAGACAGTAATCTGTCTTCGACGCAGCCGGTTGTACGGTGTGGATATATGATTTTAATCTGAAGAAAACTTTACTTACAACAATATGCAGATGAAATTTTCAAATATACACCTGTGGACACAAAAGCGTTCAAACTTTGATGAGCTTCATTTCATTCTGACTTGAAACATCATTCAATATATCCTAACATCCTATCAGTCACATTTTAGACAGAAATAAATTCAAAACACAAGGCGGTGTACATTTCATTGTTGACTCCTGCACTGTCCAATCAAAATACATCTCAAATGTCAGTCAGAAAGTGTTTTCCAAAATAAGACCAATCAATTGCTTGATCTAGTTTTAGAATTCTTTCATGAATGACATTTGCTTGTCAAACTGACTTGATGCAAAGAGATTAATTGAAAGTTATTTCATAGGAGTTTGAACGCTTTTGTGTCCACGGGTGTATATATTTTTAATGGCTTGACAATACACGTGCATCGTCTGCTGTAAAGCTGCATTTTCTTTGAAAATAATATAGAACTTGAATGAGTGAGTGTTTGAGTTTTACGCCTCACCACAGGTCATACGGAGACGGGACCTCGGGTTAAAGACTCATCCGAAAGTTCGGAGAAGCCCGGGATCGAATCTGTCACAAGGCGAGTAGCATGTTACCTCTACAACATGGAGGCTTCTATTTATATAAAACTTGAAATAGCATAGACCTTGAAATTGTGTCTTTTATAAAATGTCCATGAGTCTGGTATCTAACAACTTTAATAGGGAAACTTATGCCTGATAATGCAGGTCAGAATCTGCTGTAATTTATTGAATACAATCCTGACTACAAGCAGAAACAGTGATGACAGCAGCAACAAAGGATGCTTCATGATCTGGAAAAATTTATTGCATACCTCACCTTAAAAGACCCTTTGTGGAGCAGAAATGCTCTAGAGGCCATACATAACAAAATATTTGGATTACTTTGCCCATGTTTTCCTTGTGGTAAATCTAAGCATAGATTTTGGGTACTCATTAGAACTGTCTAGGCAGATCTAACTCATCAGGAATGGATAACACACCTGTGTCACATTGTCACTTCTTTCCTGGCTGCAAAAATGACATTTATCTGATGACAATTTTTTTTCTCCAGATTTCTGCATCAAATATAGATTGTGGGTGCTCGTTAAAGTAACCTTGAGGCGGTTCTAACCGGTGCTTTCAATATAATGTCTTTGTAATATGCATACTATGGTACCCCTGTAAACCCAAATTTTCTCTACAGAAAGTTGTGTTTACCGGGGTATTAATTTCACGAAGTTGTTAACTGAGTAGGGTATATTTGCAACACACAACATGGTTGCGTGTTGTAATTATATACTGTAGGGTTAACTTGCTACAATCCATGTTTTTAAGTATTAAGCAGTAAAAATAAAGTATATTTTCGCCCCTGCAAGCTCCGAATTTCACACAAAAACGGAATTAATAATTGCATGGACATCTTTATGTGATTACTGCAAAAAGTTTTCACAATTTCTGCCTTTAATCAAAACTGATTGTCGGCCTCTGTAGCTCAGTCGGATGGGCGTCTGACTGGTGATCAGGAGGACGCAGTTTCGATACCTGCCGGGGTCGGCAACATTCTTTCGTGGAGATTGATCATGAAATCTTGTCTACAGTCATTCTCTGTCTTCCGATGATTCAAGAAGGACAGTTGTCAGTTTCTGGCGAAAGAATGGGTACCCTGGCAAACAGTGCAGGCCCAGATTAGACGCCGATCACGCGGCATCTGATCAGGGCCTACACTATTTGCAAAAAGTTCCGCCATTTTCCAAATCAATTTTGAAGAAAACACAACCTGACACCCCTAAATTTTGAAATGGACTCTTGCTATATATAAGGAGGAAGATTCCATTTGGTACAAAAAGGGTTAACGTACTTGTTATTCCAGCATAAATGCATATGGGACTTTTATTTGGCGGGGGGGGGGGGGGTTGGGTGTGTGTGTGTTGGGTGTGTGCGATGGTGGTTGGTTTCACAGCCCTTTCAAGTTTCTCGTATGTGGCCCAAACAAGTCTCGAGCCACAGCAGTGAAAGCCTTAATAATCCATATGGAATAATGGGCAATTATGCAGAATAATAATTTTTCTAGATAAATGGTATTGATATTGAACTTCATAATTGGGTGCAGGGTGTTGTAGCTTATTATCAAGTTAAGTTTCATAATGTGATTTTTAAAAATTTGCCTTATTTTGAATGGAGTGACAGTAAAGCTAGTTGGGAGCTACGGTGATCAGCTTAGAACAGATATGTAGGATTTCATGAAATTCATGATAAGCTTTTTAGTTAATCAGTGTAGGCCCCCGCCCATTGGGTCTTGAAGAAATAAATGGGCTGTATGATGCTTCCACGCAGAGCTAAATTCGACCGCACAAGAGTACTGGTAAACCACTTAGAGGATCTAAGTCTGCCCAGGCAAAGCGGTGCGAGTCAGACCGTCCATGCTTATAAACCCTATTGGTTTCATTGGGCGACAGGGCTTGAGATGTCATTTCATCTCAATGTCGGGTAAAAGTCCCACAAAATTGGAAGCAACGTCTCCAAAATGACCTTTACAGTGTTGACGGGGACGTTAAACCTCAAATCAAACAAACAAACAAGATTGAAAACTTTACAAAGATTTTAGTAGAGTCATTGCAGTACATGATGAATGATAGTTTCATGTGGTACATTACCTTATTTTCAATTAACCCATACAATCCCCGTATCCCGAAAATGGGACACTGCCAAGCGGAGTAGTCCCAGATGAGATGCCTCAGAAAATGGCAAGAAAATGACATATTTGTTCAGAGTGTCTACTGTTTGCTTAAAGTTTGTAAATTTTTGTAAACCTACAAATAAAATATCCAGCACACCTGACCTGTTCCTTTGTAATTGGTTTCATTGGGCGACAGGGCTTGAGATGTCATTTCATCTCAATGTCGGGTAAAAGTCCCACAAAATTGGAAGCAACGTCTCCAAAATGTTCTTTATAGTGTTGACGGGGACGTTACAAAGTTCACCAGTGGGAAATAAATTTCAGAACTTCCTGTTCACTTTTCTGTAAACTCTGTCTCATGGAAAAAAGTGGAGTCAACTCTTAAAGGAAAGAATTTGCTCCTCAGGAGCAAATTCTTTCTTTTCCTTTAAGAGTTGGCCCCTATTGACATGGGAGACAAAAAGACTTTTGCAGGAGTTGCCTCCCATAAAGTTGTATGCATTCCCCTTAAAGTTCAGGAATTTAATGATCTATGTCTATTCTCAGCCTATGTACCCACCAGTGCTGTCAGCGCTTTGATTTGTGAAATACCAGATGCCCAGGTTAATTATATTTAATTGCAAGCGCGTTGACAGATTAAAAACAAGGTAAGATATGCACAAAAAAGAAGAAAAAAAAATGGATGAATCTTGTAAGTTTTACAATCTGGCTTCAATTAAGTGACCTTTAAACTATCTGAATGGGTCAGCTTATGTTATTTTGCATATGAGCTATGAGATATTATATCATATCATATATTAAGTCTTTTCTATTCATGTCTCGCAGCCCGCAGTCTGTGGCCCGCAGCCCGCAGTCTGTGGCCCGCAGCCCGCAGCCCGCAGCCCGCGGCCCGCAGCCCGCTCTTTAGTCACTTTGTTTCATTAGGACTAGAGCTTTTAAGATGTGGCATCAATTATATCAGTTCAACCCCTATATGCCTGACTTCTCAACAATGGAAAAAGGGCAAACAATATATATACCCAGATCAGGCACCGCAGTGTAAAGCTTTGCAAAGCTTACAACATATAACACAAATATGACACCCTTAAACTATTTTGTACCGGAAACCCCAAACGGGTACCCTGGCAAACAGTGCAGGCCCAGATCAGACGCCGAAATCAATTTTGAAGAAAACACAGCCTGACACCCCTAAATTTTGCAATGGATTCCTGCTATAGATAGGGTGGAAGATTCATTTGGTACAAAAAGGGTTAAAATCGAACTTCATCTTGGGTCTGTTCAGTGCTATAGGGTAAAATGAAAAGAGTCTACGTGACAAATATGGGTTAAGCAGATTAAACACAAAAAAAAAAATCGGTTTGTTTCGGGACAAGTGGCACCTTCATTTCCCATTGGTCTGGTCTGAAAAGCTAATCATCAGATGTGATGTACCAAAGAAATCGGCGAATGTGTCGTGTATCTTACGTCACCGGGGCATCTAACTGGTGTTTACAGTCAGCTGGAAAGGGCCTGCTATCCTTGCAGCGGGAAGTTTTCATTTTCTCTTTGTTCCCTGTCCGTCTCTTTAATCTCCTATACTATCTCTGCTACCCCTTCTGCGAGGCTCCAACTCCAACACAATCAACCCTTTTGGTTTTTAGGTAAAAGTCCTACTAAATCGGAAGCAGCGTCTCCAAAACGACCTATATATTGTTGACTCGAGGGTGGGGGAGGTGGTGGTGGTGGTGGGTGGGGGGGTTGTTGGTCGAGAGAGAATGTAAAACCTCACCACAAACATACATTTCTAAATCTATTATTTTTAAACACGGAACTTTATCACCTCCTCATTAGTAAGCAACTGTCCATTACAAACCGTCTAGAGTTCTGAATACGGTATGTCGAGAGACTGTAACCGTCCGCATTGGTGCTAAGTGTGTGCGCGAATATGTTCGTCTGTGCGGGCTTTTTGTGGGTAATTTTTTTCATTGGTGTTAAGAAAAAAAACTCTTCGTGTGTTTCATGCTTAATATAAGAATAGCTTCCTTTTACCTCTCCAAATGTACAAAGATTTCATAGGATTACAGAAGGCATAATTTAATTAAATGATTTTAATCATTTCTTTATTTATTAATGGTTTCATTAAGTTAAGTAAATACACTATAGTTGAAAGAAAGATGCTTTCGATAAACCGTTGTTAGATGCGACATAATCAAGGACTAATTCTTAAAACTGTCACGTCATGATAAGAACGTAAGGTGGATAAATAAATTCACCTTTAAGGGAAGTGGATACACCTTCAGGGGAGGCAACTTCTCCAAAAGTATTCTTGTCTCCCATGTCAACAGGGGTCAACTTTTAAAGGAAAAAAATTGCTCCTGAGGAGCAAATTCTTTCCTTTAAGAGTTGACCCCTTTTTCCGTGGAACAGAGTTTATAGAGTTCCGAAAGTTGTCTCCCTTTGAAAAGTGGCGGAAAAGGCTGCCAGGTGTTCCCATCCCCCTTAAGAGGACTCATTAAGCCCAAAATTATTTGACTCCTCTGTCATTGCGGTGTTGGGGACGGGGGCTATTTTTATAACAAAGGGTGTGCTCCTTCAGGAAGCACATTCTTTCCAAAAAAAGTAGACCACATAGGAAAATGATTCAAGAACTTGTATTGTGTTTGTGTTTAAATCGAATTCTTGGCTATTTGGATGACCTGCCCTTGAAATGGAAGTATTCAGGTGTATACATTCATCTTACTGTACATTGGTCGAATTTAATGTGCAGATAATAATTAAAGAGAGACAACTATGGCTAATGGTGATGTAGTGCCACTTATTGATGATTGAATTAAATGTGATAAAAAAATGTTTACCTTAACAGGAGGTAAAAAGAACCACTTTTGATAAAAACCAGTTCTTTTAATGACTGTTACGGCAACGCTAGTTTTCTTCAGATTGACGGATAAGTGTGTCTATTAGCTCCTATATAGGAGAAACTCAACGAAATTAAACGCTGATAACATAACGATAACCCACCCGTTCGACACAGTGTATTTTTCATATCTCCAAAATGACTACTTGTCTGAGGAAAATCCATAATATTTTTCTTATTCATACTGCAAACATACATAGGTTATGGGTGCTCGTTAGAACCGCCTCATCGAGGCGGTTCTAACGAGTACCCACAACCTATGTCTTGGGGTAGAAATAAGAAAAATAAAGAATACCCCCTAAACCCCAGTTTTCTCTACACAAAGTGGAGTTTAATGGGGGTGTTCATTTCACGGACTTGTTCAGGTGATGATAATTAAACAATTCATTATTAATTAACCACAATAGTCGCACCCGCCCATCGGGGCTTGGTGAAATGGATTGGGCTATGTTGTTTCCACGCAGAGGTGAAGCTGACTACTCATGAATTCATACTGGCATTAAAAACCGCTAAGAAGGACTAAGCCTGCCCAAAGACCGTCCAGTGCATATATATACAAGCCTTTTGGTTTCATTTGGCGGCAAGGCTTCAGATATCATTTCATCTCAATGTTGGGTAAAAGTCCTACAAAATTGGAAGCAACGTCTCCAAAATGACCATATTGTGTTAACGGGGACGTTAAACCTCAACTCAAACAAAAATACAAAACAACCACAATAGTAGTATAAACATATTTTATTGCAACATTACATGACATATACATATGTGCAATAGGGTTGGGCCACAAGTTCTCTCAACATTATATATACGTTACGGCCCTCCCCCTACAGTTTGATACACAAATACAATCACGTGACATTTACAAATACTTCAGAAAGGGAATTGAAACATGATATAAAAATTAAATGGAACTAAAATAAATAAATAAATAAATAGCCAATACGGAAAAAGAGGGCTCAACGCGGAGAAAAGAGGGTCAATACGAGAAAAGGAGGGCCAATACGAAAATAAAACAGGGCCAATACGACTCTTTATTGAAGAAAGTCTAGTATTGAATGTTGATAACAAATCCGTAATGAACACCCTTGTATATTTCAACCTTATATGAAATAAAGATATGCGTTATTATTATAACTGTTATTATTATAATTATTATTTCTGATTTCTTCCCGCCCCGCCCATAGGGGCGTGAAGAAATATATGGGCTTCACGATGCTTCCACGCAGAGCTGAATCCGGCCCGCACACTAGTACTGGTAAACCGCTTAGAGGATCTAAGCCTGCCCAGGAACCGCGGTGCGAGGTGGACCGTCCATGCTAATAAACCCTATTGGTTTCATTGGGTGACAGGGCTTGAGATGTCATTTCATCTCAATGTCGGGTAAAAGTCCCACAAAATTGGATGCAACGTCTCCAAAATGACCTTTACGGTGTTGACGGGGACGTTAAACCTCGAATCAAACAAATTCTGATTTCTTCTCCGACACATAGATTATGGGTACTCGTTAGAGCCAGTTAAAGCCGTGTATCACAGTTTCTTTTTAAATGAGCATGTTATCGAATGTTTGTTGTTCTGTTTCCAATGAAAACAATCTTACCTGATCTTATCTAGTGGGTAGATATTTCACACTAATTAAAATTTTCTCGCCTTTAAATCATAACTTTTTGCTTTTTTTTCAGTTCCTGGAATCAACAGATGACTGTCAAAGACATGATAAATGTCGCTTGGTAAGTTAATTCTATTCAGTTCAACATTAGGAATACACGCCTATATACATACTAATACATTATAAAATTTACTGTCAAAAAGTGAAAATTTTAAGCTGAAACATTGTGATATTTTTCTAATTTGTGCTCAAAATATAGATTGTTGGTACACGTTAGAACCGCCTAATCGAGGCGGTTCTAACGAGTACCTACACTCTATATTTTAGAGCAGAAGTAAGACAAATATGGTTTACCCCTGTAAACCTCAGGTTTACTATATAAAAGTGGGGTTCAAGGGGGTCAAAATTAAATAGGTATGTTGTCATGGTGTATGCTCATCTGGCCTTATGACCTACATAACGTTAGATGGCAACTAGTTTTTTTTTTGTTGTTTTGTTTGGTTTGAGGTTTAGCGTCCCCGTCAACACTGTATAGGTCATTTTGGAGACGTTGCTTTCAATTTTGTGGGACTTTTACCCGCCATTGAGATGAAATGACATCTCAAGCCCTGTCGCCCAATGAAACCAATAAAGCATGGACTGCTTTGCCTTGGCAGGCTTAGATCCCCTAAGCGGTTTACCAGGACGCGTGTGCGGTCGGTTTCAGCTCTGCGTGGAAGCATCATACAGCCATATGGTAACTAGCCTTACCAGTTAACAAATGCACCACCAACAGTTTTCCTGTTTTAACCATTGCCCTGCAATGTAAATCCAGATCAGATGGCTGATGAGTAGCAACACTGTCATTCAGTTTTCGAATATGAATAAATAGATTACATCAAGTAATCAAATTGGTTTATTAAAGTTAGGAACGGTTGTGGCTGAATTAATTTATTCTTCAGGACAAGGGTTAATATATTGAACTGCATTTTAAAATGTTCATAATCGCCATCAAGAGATGAGCTGAGGGTGAACGATTCTATATTCCCATCGCGTTAACAAACTCGTGTAATTAGCATCATCACGCAAACACACCTATTCAAGTATATTGTAAATCTTACCACGAATAATGAAAATTTTCAGATGAGAAATTCTGATATTTTTTATATTTCTGCACAGAATTTAAAGTTTGGATACTCGTTAGAACCGCCTTGAACCGAGGCGGTTCTAAAACGAACCCACAATCTCTGTTTTGGAGCAGAAATGAGAAAAATATTGTATACCCGTATTGACGCCAGTTTCACTATATAAGGTCAAAATTATATAGACGTGTTTTCGTGATGCCTAGAATTTTTTCCACTTTTATACAGAGTAAGGAGGATCTACAAGGGTATACATTAACTTCTTAATTTTTACTCAGAATCATATGTTGTGGGTTCTCGTTAGAGGCGGTTCTACCAAGAACTTACAATCTATGTTTGCATTAGACATAAGAAAAAAAATATTTCTGTCAGAAAACATGTCTTTGTTGGAGCCATGAAAGACTAATACAAGATAAATCAGCCTTAAATACAAATGTACGAACACATAATATTAGGTTCGTATTTTACTTGTGACTGTCCGTGCGCAATCACGGAACTCCTTGTTTGAGATGCAATTCCTTCGGTGCATGTACGATTTCGTTTGAAAAAATAACTTTTTAATATCGATGTTGTCTTTAATCTTTAATCCTTCCATCCATGTAGACCAGTACAGAACCATAAGCAAACTGTTTAGAATCAGAAGAGATGGCTCATAATGAGCCACTTAATCAGGACCAACACTGTTTCACATCATGTTAATGAAGTGATTGACTAAACCTACCATCTAAAAGAAAGGACGCGTCTAAGTTCAAAGATGGCATTTTCTAGCTCAGGAACTCAGAATAAAGGATAGACAACCAAAATGACCGGAAACAGATACCTTTGCAAATAGTGACGATCATGTTGAGGCTGCCCTTTATTATGGGCCGTCTCATAAGGCTCTGCAAGGGTTGACATTCAATGCAGTGAGTTTTACTAAATCCAGTGTTTACTAGAATGCATAGAGGCATGATTCTGTTTCAGAAACTCATAGTGCATGAGTGAGAGTTACGTAAGTAAGGCACGAGGGGCATTTTGTAGCTGCATTTTAAACAAAACGCGCATTTGCCACTAGATGTCAGCCCCCGCCAATATGGGCTTAAAGAAATAGATGGGCTGCATGATTCATCCATGCATAGCTGAAACCGACCGCACATGCGTACTGGAAACCGCTTAGAGGATCTAAGCCTGCCCAGACAAAGCGGTGCGAGTCGGACCGTCCATGCTTATACATGTAAGTGCTATTTGTGTCATTAGGCGACAGGGCTCAATATGTCATTTCATCTCGATGTCGGGTAAAAGTCCCACGGCATTGGAAGCAACGCCTCAAAAATGACCTATACAGTGTTGACGGGGACGTTAAACCTCAAATCAAACAAAAAGAAAACCATTAGATGTAATGACTGTATATTGTATCTCGTTTCAGTGCTGGAGTATGTGTGAGTCTTTGTTAAATGATTATGATGTTTGGAGAGAAACTTGCTCAAAGAAAACTATATGTGTAAGTATTTTTCAAGAACATTGTAAATACATATAGAACGACGCATGTGTGTGTAAACTTGTACCAGTCGCCTCCTTTTATTTTCCTTTTTCTTCTGGCTCTCCGTTTTTGTCTTTCAATACGAAAACACGCCTATACAATTACATGGGAATTTTTCCCCGGAAAAAGGAAAATTATAAGATGAAAAAGTGTGATATTTTTCTTATTTCTCCTCAAAATATAGATTGTGGATACACGTTAGAACCGCCTCGTCGAGGCAGTTCTAACGAGTACCCACAATCTATATACTAGAGCAGAAATAAGAAAAATAAGGTTTACCCCTGCAAACCCCAGTTTTACAATATAAAAGTGGGGTTCAATGGGGTCAAAAACATATAGGCGTGTTTTCGTACTGACCTTACTACTTTGGCATGAAGGAGTGTGTGTGTGAATTCGGGTTTAACGTCGCTTTCAACAATTTTTCAGTCATATCACGACGGTGTCTGGTTGCGACAGGGAGCTCAATGCTCACGTTTATAGTGCTGCCTCACTGAAGTATCATGTCCCAGACACATTACATGATACCACACCCAGTCACATTATCCTGACACTGGATCGACCAGTCCTAGCTCTACCCCGTAAATCTGAGTGCCAAGCGAGGAGCAGCTAGTACCATTTTTAACGACTTTGGTATGTCGCGGCCCGGGATCGAACCCGAGACCTCCCGTTCCCCGGAGCGGACACTCTACCAACTGAGCTATAGGGGCCGGTGGCATGAAGAAAGGAGCCTCCGTGGTGTAGTGGTTATGCTACTCGCCTTGTAAACCAGGGGTCGCAGGTTCGATCCTGGGCTTTTCCAGACTTTCGGATGAGTCTTTAAACCGAGGTCCCGTCTCCGTATGACCTTAGCTGTTGGTGGAACGTCAAACTCGAACACTCACTCACTTTGGCATGAAGTATGAAAATTCGGCTGCTATTAAAGAGGGAACAATTTAAAAAGGTATTTTGTGTGTGTGTTTTACGTCCCATCAACAGCGAATGTCATACGGAGACGAGACCTCGGTTTAAAGACTCATCCTAAAGTCTGAAAAAGCCCGGGATCGAACCTGCGACACCTGGTTTATGAGGCGAGTAGCATAACCATTACACCCTCTATGTACGACGCATGTATATAATAAGTCGATCTATCATTTATACCGCGAAAAGCAAAAATGTGTGATCGGTCACGTGCGCCTAGTGAAGACTCTGATCAGCCTGCACATCAGAGTCTTCGCTGTGTGCTGGGTAGATGTTCATTGATCTGAAGCTCCTTCCTGAAACAGCAAAGAATGTCGGGCCAGCGTCGGGTCGAGCCGTATCGCTATCGGCCCGACGTTGGCCCGCTTTTTGTGCTGGCATGGTTCGCGCAGGCAGGGATGTCATTATTATGATTTATCTACACATCTTCACTGGGCGAATGTTGTGAAGACACTCCAAAGGTGGGCTATTCGAGTCACCGAACAAGACAGCTTACTAATCACTTGGCCAAGCGTGCACCTTATATGTTATATAATTATGGGATTCGTGTTATAAAATGTTTCATTTTCTGAATATTTTATCTTTACCCCAGTTCTTCAGCGTATCTTATAGATAAACATCGTTCTGGGAATAAGTATGTCTTATCTCTGCAAGAGAAAGAATCTCACTCGGCGCAGCGATTTCATCAAGTGGTTGCAATATCATAGTGTTTATTTGCATTATCACCCACGACGGGGTTTATATATTTCGAGGAAGATACATTCTTGGCGAGGTTTGTTACAAGAATAAAATTAAAACTAGCGGCGAAAGAACATAGCCCACAAATAAAATTGCAATGCCAGTTCTGCAACATTGCTGTCGGGGCCTACTCTTTTGGCGATGCCGGCATTCACGAAATTTAGAAAAAAGCATCGCGGTTAGAACATATACCTGGATGATTGACTTCGTGGACTACCCAACAAAACGCTTCATTGCCATAAGGCAGTCCCTATGGTCAAACTTTTTCAACTTCAACACTCTTGAATTGAATTCTGTCGAATTGAGTGTATCAAATCTGACGAATTTGAATTTGAATAGCCTGCCCTCACAATCAAATGGGCGTGGCCTAACATAACTACCTTAAACATGGCAATTGTGGTCTACTGACGACACAAATAGACTGCATATTCAGATGCAGTTTTTCTTGGCGTCTTAAGTGACAAAACCACAAGAGTTCATCCCTAGTGTAACATACGGACCTACAAGTGTCAACAGCTGGTTTCAAAATCAAGAAAAAGAAACTGATTTTTATCAGTTTAATAATGCTCTTCGATACTTTGTGATAAAGAGCTATCAGTGCCAACTTTGAATAGCATTATTTTCTATGTCTGTTACGTAAAAGACTAAGATGTCTTGAACAAAGAAACTATTTGTTAACAAGTTGTTTATTAATCCAAATTTAAATCCAATATATATGCGTCTGGCTTATGTTTTATTGTAAATTATCTATTTTTATTATTTTACGAGTAGCATGGTATTTTCGTACCTGCCAGACACTGATGACGTTTACAAAAATTGTCCTTTTCTTTGATCTTTTTATTTTTATTTAAAAGTAAAGGAATGTTTTGTATACTTTTTGAGGCGATTCTAGTGGGTACCACAACATACCTTTTCAATATAAAATCATAAAAAAAACACCAATAACCCTTATCCCGCTGCTTAAATTAATTTAGCCACACCCATTTACATTTCAACCAATCACATTTCTTAATGTATTTCATTCATTCAAATTCGTTGTCTGTTTCCGGCGAAAGAATATGCACTGTACTGGATAACCGCTTACGTATAAGGCTACCCAGGAAAAGTGTGGATGGGTGTACCGACCGGCTCAGAAATGACCTCCAATAGTGTTGAATGGGCCGTTAAACTCCAATACAAACAAACAAAACGAAAGTTCGCAAACTGAATGACAAACAGTGTAGATCCTGATCAGATGGCTTCTGAAGAAGCCATCTGATCTGGATCTACACTGTTTGCTCTGGTAGGGACGGTTGTGAACAGCAGGTTAAGGGTTAATTATCTTAAATCCCTGGGTATCTGGTATCATTGGAAGAATTCTCTGGGGATCCAAGGGCACAAAATCGAATTAACTATTGTGAACGAGACATCGAGTAATTGAAGCTACATGTACACTGTCTTACGGTCGTTTGTGATTGCTACATTTGGAAAACATGTCCATGTGCAATAATGGCTTCGAACATGGTGTCAGAAATGACAAATATCAGGGGAAAATTGTACAATTTTCTTATTTCTGCTTTCAACATAGATTGTTGTGGTGCTCGTTTGTGACGAATGCCAACAATCTACAGTAGAACTTCGATGGCTCGAACACCGATGGCTCGTTTACCATGGATGTGTCGAACCCATTCTTGAGCCCCTAGCGAAATCCTCTACATAAGAAATAGTGGGGGGTAATTAAAAAGGAGATTTTAGTCTTTTATCTTGCAAGTGCATGCTGTGTGAACTCGTTAGAATCGCCTCGATGAGGCGATTCTAATGAGTACACACAGCATACATATTCATTATAGAACACAGAAAAGATGTCTAAAAGTATCTCGTTATGCCTCCTGACAGTAACCTCAGTGGCTCGAACTACCCCTGTCTCGAACAGATTTTCGAGGTCCCAAAGGTGTCCGAGCCATTGAAGTTCGACTGTATGTTTTTGAGCAAAAACAAATGCAGATAATGTAAATCTCTGTAAACCCCACTTTTCACTATAAAAGTGGGATTTAGAGGTAACTTTTGATGAGTAGTTTTTTCTTCCCGTTTTACTCATTATTTCATTCTAATTTGAGCCAGCGCACGACACAATCTACAATAAGACATGTGCGCCCAACGAAGACTCAGATCAGAGTCTGATCAGAGTCTTCGTTGTGCGCTCTAGAAATAGCTAAGGGCCCAATGCTTCTTCATTCAGCGAGAAAAATCTCTGAATAGACTATAATGGAATCGTAGCCTGATCTGAGTCTTCGATGGGCGCACATGTCTTATTGTAGGTTGTGTCGTGCGCTGGCTCATTTGTATTTTGGTCGCTTGTTTGTCAGTGGACTCAAAGATACAAAGCACAGTTGTTAGTTTTCCAAGTGACTATCACTGGTTTAATAAATAATATAAATAAATAATTTATCTCATTTCTGATCCAAAACCAAGATTGTCGGTTCTCGTTCGAACCGCGTTACATTAACCTTTTTTGTACCAAATGGAATCTTCCTCCTTATATATAGCAGGAGTCCATTTCAAAATTTGGGTTGTGTTTTCTTCAAAATTTATTTGGAAAATAGCTGAACTTTTTGCAAACAGTGTAGGCCCTGATCAGACGCCGCAGAACGCGGCGTCTGATCAGGGCCTACACTGTTTGTCAGGGTATCCGTTTCGGGGGTTCCGCTACTAAATGGGTTAATCCATGTTTGGAGTAGAAATAAGGAAAATATTACATTATAGAAACAAGTGTGACTTAAAGCACAACCCACCCTCCTGTACAATCAAGGACATTTTTAACTTTTATCAGAAAAAAGGAATGCACGTTGTTGTTGTGTTAACTTGATGATGAACAAGCATTTCTTTTCTTTCAGACTTCAGGCTGTCAAGTGGCTTGCAAGTTCAGAAGCAGATCACCACCAGGTAAGCAAGACAGAAATAAATACTCGTGTTATGATGATTCTGGAACCCACATTTCCAGGGAAAATGGGGTTAAGGAAAATACATATCATTTTCTCATTTCTGCTCAAAACATAGATTGTGATGGAGAGCATTCTGACGGTGTTTGGTGCCGCCGAAAATAGAAACTGAAAAGAAATACAGATTTCACCCAATAAAGAAAACTTTACAGACATTAAGGATACCTTTGGAGTCGAGGCAGGTGAAATTTGCTTTATAACATATTCGCCAAACAAAGATCATTTTGGTTATCAATTTAAAGTTATATATGCAAGAGAGCTTATACTGCGGATTGCCACGTGACTACCACTGACCAATTAATTTAAACCGCGAGCAAATAGCGTCTGTACCGACTTTCCTGTCAGTGGGACAAACAGCAATACAGATGACCAAGTAAAAGCTTAAAGTGCATAAAGTTAAGGACTTAACCAGGAGTCAAATTAACATTTCGGATGGCTTGCTAAAATTAGCAAGTTGCATTAAATATTACTTGCTAAACTTTCAGACAAATTGCTTTTCACACTTGCAAGCATTGGTAAATGTGGCTTACATCACAATCTAAGTCTAGATTCAGGACCATTTCTCCAGCCTACACAGGGATATTCGACCCACCCATCACATGAACACGTCCGTGAAATTAACACCCCTTTCACCCCATTTTATATAGAGAAAACTGTGGTTTACGGAGGTAATCATTATTTTTCTTATTTTTACTCCAAGGCATAGATTGTGGTACTCGTTAGAACCGCCTCAATGAGGCGGTTCTAACGAGCACCAACAACCTATGTTTGCAGTATGAATAAGAAAAATGTCATGGATTTTCATCCGAAAAGTAGCCGTTTTTTGGAGATATGAAAAAAATGCACTATGTCGCACAGGTGTGTATCGTAATGAATGCTGTCAGTACTTTGATTTGTTTTTTGTTTCAGTCCGTACAGACATAGCGTGGAAATTTGCGGACCCACCTGCAGTCATTCCAGACGCACAGATACGTAAAGCTTGGATGGCGTGGTCCGCCCCTGTCCCCATCAACAGCATTCCAGACATCGGTTCAGCCAGTGAGGACCAACTTGTTTACGTATTGCTGGCTAGAGATAGGACGAAGCAAGCCGGGGGAGCGTGGCAAGAAACATTGCAGGTATTTCTGTTTGTAATGGGTTGTGCTTTGGTCATATTAGCAAGCCATGTAATACCCACTGTTTTAGGTCGATTGTTTGTCAGATGACCCAAACTTGTATATACAAACGCCGGAGAAGGAAAGGAGCTAACGCGTTGCAAAGAAACGATATTCCGAATAAAAAAACGCCGATTCACACACACACACACACACACACACACACACACACACACACACACACACACACACACACACACACACACACACACACACACACACACAATGACACTTTTCAATACAGGTCTCAATGTCTCGATCGAAAAGAACATATGCTGCACTAACCTAGGTAAACATTTGTAAAGAATGTTTTGATGATCTCAACAGAACTCCTCTGGGCTTTATATTGTTTTATATTTACACTTGGGCTTCATGACCCATCAAACGTCATACAAAAAATCACAGACTAGCATATTATCATGCACTATATGAAAATAAATTAGCAATCCCTCGAGATGAAAGGTACAGCGGTACAACAACAAGACATGCACCAAAGAATTTGTTCAGCTAAACCGAAACGTCTCAAATATTTGTAAAACAATGTTGTTTTTTGTCTTGCAAATACCATTGATACCGTTCTGTAACCCTTTCATGACGACTTTCATGACGAATGAATTCTTCTTTATGGTTCACTTTCAGTTATATCCATTTTATCGGTTCTAGAAAGTTTTACACAGATTTATCTGTCTCTTGAGCAAACAGTGTTGACCCTGATCAGACGCCGCGTTTCGCGGCGTCTGATCAGGGTCTACACTGTTTGCCAAAACCCATTTTCGGACGTTAGGCATAAATTGGTTATGTTTGGTTAACGTGTACGTAGCATAAAGCAACAGGTGATGCACCATTGTAGTATGCCAGCTGAGATGGTGCATTGTAACATGCCAAAACAATTACTGTTAGAAGTTCTCTACACTTGCTACCTTGTCCGAATATTTGCCATAAACTATAAATCATTTTTGTTTTGTTTTATTGGCGTCTCAACACAGAATTAACCCTTCAAAGAGTAAATTACGATCAGCAGGCAGTATTGTCAAGGATCGGTGAATGCCAACATTTTCAAGCATGTTCTGTAACCGATGCGACAATTGAAATCATTTTTGTGACAGATTCTATCTGTAGTTCTTAGCGGGCACAGACGTTTTCAAGCCACTTCCGGCTTACACAACCAATGAAATATATGTCCGCACAAAACGTAGTCAGGCTTATTTCCAGTGTTTAGCGCAATTTCCCTCTAATCAGATACATATGTTTGCATACGTGTCTGGGTTAAAGTTTAAAAAATCCCATGAACTATCTTTCAAAAATAAAAAAAAATGAATATCCATAAAGTCAGTCAGCTGAACAAGTGTTATTAATAAATAAAGCTATTACCGTGTAAATTTTAAAAGCTGGCGATATTCTGAACTTTTCAAAGAAAATCTGATGAATCAACGGTCAACCGATGAATGACATGAAATGTGAAATCTTATATTCTCTGATAAAATATAAACTCAAACGGCACTGACACTGGTGGGTCTATTGTCCATGGGTGTAGGCAGGAAAAATGGTCATGGACGGTGTCCTAGACTGCCAAAATTTCTTTCCTGTACTGTAAACAAACCGTGTTGTTCCTGATCAGACGCCGCGTTCTGCCCTAATCAGACTGTTTATAGAAGAGTAGTTTGATCTGAATTCACACACTTTGCAACAATGACTTTTAATTAAAGTAACTAACACACAAGAAAGCAGATGTCAAATGTTGTGACTGGCGTCTTATGGGTTAACCATTAAGACGCCGAGAAAATGTCGTCTGTTTATGTCATCTGCTGATTGTTTTGCAAACTTTTTAAAAATATTCTTGTACACAGGCAAACAGTGCGGGCCGTGATCAGACTGCTCCCAGCAAACGGCAAAACAGACGACAATTGTCGTGATTGGCATTTTATGGGTTAAATTGTTTTGTTTTTCTTTGTGTAGGAATATAGACTTGTGACATTTAACACATTGAAACACAGGTGTTGTTCCTTTATATTTTAATATCCGCCTAGACGATTTTCTTTCTGAATTGCCACCCAGACAGTTTTCTTTTCTTGCTTATTTTGTCGATGATATTAACCTATAAACTAGACTAGCTACTAGTCTGATAATAAAAGTCTAATCATTTTTTTTATATTTTTATTATAGTAAAAAATGATCACCTTGTTAGTAATGGCAAGTCTATTTGGTAGAGCCTCCAAGCTTAGAAATATCATTAAAATTGAGCCAGAGAGCCTAGCCAAACTTTTATACACTGTTCATTTTAGTGCAAAAGATGATTTTTGTTCCATATTATCCATTTTAACGTCTAGTGGCTAGGCTACCTATAAACACACAGCGTCTCAGTTGATGGACATTGCATTATGTCAACAAGTCCGTGTAATGAACACCCCTCTACACCCCACTTTATATAAAGAAAACTGGGGTTTACAGGGATAAACATTATTTTTCTTATTTCTTCTCTAAAACATAGGCTGTGAGTACTCGTTAGAACCGCCTCAATGAGGCGGTTCTAAGGAGCAATCACAACATGTGCTTTAAGCATTCATAAGAAAAATTCCACGGATTTTCATCCAAAAAGTAAATTTTTGGAGATTTGAAAGGATGCAATATGCACTCTGTGTGTTATTATACTGGACTTGTCAGAGAATGCATGCGACACGATATAGGAGGATAACGAATCTATTTAAAAATCGATATTCAATGGATCGAAATATGAATATATTCGAAACGGAGGGAGGGGAGGGGCGGGGGCTTGGGTGACGTAGTTGGAGCCACTGCGGGTTAACCATAACGCTTTGTTAGGTCGTATACAAGGGATGAGGTAGGCATTTCTTGCTAATTTTCTATGAAATGGGGATATGTAGTGTGTACTCATTAGAATCGCCCCGAATACACAGATTGTGGCTGCATTGCGGCGGCTCGAACGAGTACACGCACTCAAAGTTATTAGGCAAAACTAAGGGAAATAATATATACCCTTGTAAACCCTAATTTCCGCCAAATGAGGGTGTTCATTATCCGGACTTATAAATGATCAGATGTCTGTGTGTTTGTAAGACACGTCTCAATAAGACTATCCTAGGATCCGAAATAATAAAAAAACACTCCTAGTTTGGGCCTAGGGTCCCCGCTAATATAGTCTGGTCTACTTGGTGCTTCCATGCTGAAACTAAACGCCAATGAGTACTGGTAAACCGCTTAGAAGGTCTGAGCCTGCCCAGGCAAAGTGGTGCGAGTCGGACGTCCCTGCATATATACTCTATCGGTTTGTTTTGGCGGTAGGGCTTATGATGTCACTTTATCTCACTGCCGAGTAAAATACCCACAAAAACTGGAAGCAAACGTCTCCATACTAACAAAACTAATGTTGACGGCGACGTAAGACCACAGTTCAAATCAACACGTCATGAAAAACGCCTATATAATTGTGATCCTTTCAGACTCCACATTTGGCCTTGGGAAAGTAACTGTCCTTTTTGCTTTCGGCTGTTGGTGTTTCTGTTGGGGTCTGTTGCTTCATGTTTGTGTTTCTTTCCCTTTGGTGTCTCTGATGGGAGCTGTGGGTTAATTGTATCTATTCCTGATCATTGCCTCTACTTCTATTTTTATATAGTAAAACTGGGTATTTCAGGGTTATACGTTATTTTTCTTATTTCTGCTAAAAAACATAGACTGTGGGTTCTCGTTAGAACCGCCTCGCCGAGGCGGTTCTAACGTGTACTACAATCTATAATTTGATCAGAAATATGAAAAATTATAGGATTTTTTACCTGGAAAATTTTATTTTTTGCCGGTAAAATTTTACCGAAGTATTTGGATATGCATGTTTTCGTAATGACAACAAACAACTGGGCATAGCCTGGCGTTCTTTACATGGATTTGTAATCAGAATAACAACAATCAGTGCTGACATATTAAATATTTTTCTCAGTGCCAAATCTATCATTTTTCAGCTTACTTGAGAAATTGTTTCCGCTCTTATAGTCTAGTCAGTACATATGAGTATAAATCATTAGGAAATATTTTGACATAATAGCCGAAAACCGTTTAGATTGAGACTGGTTTTAAGAATAATAAAAAAAAATCTAATGCACTTGCGTATGTAACGCGACGCCTGATTGGGTAACGTCAAAAATTTGCGACATTATTTATATTCTGCGATATACTGTCGGAAACTCGACGTAATCGCGTAACGTTGCTTTTCATTTGTTGGTATTTGGTTTTACGCAGCTCACAGCACTTGCAGTTTTGTACAAATAGTACAGTTTTTAACCAAATAATCCGAACAAGTGCATTATAATGGGGATACCAGTATTGCGGTATTGCCAATCGGGGAGGTAAATCGTCGGTTTTACGGTCGGAAATTTCGTTTTATGGCGACCGTAAAATCGCCGATTTACCTCCCCAAATGACAATTTTGAATACAGTTATCCCTAAAGTCTTAATCTTAACGATAAAGTTGCTTGATGCCAACGTATAGTATATGCTTTCTTAACATTTACTCTTTCACTGACCCTGAGTTTCAAGGTAGGACTGTAAATAGGGACTTTAGGCAGGGGCTTTAGTCAAAAGCATTTCCAGGGTGACAAACTAGCTGATCTCAAATTGAGAAGACGATTAGTTACGGTCTGATATATGTACATTGTTTGCGCAAAGGTACATGTACATGTGCATAGGTACATGCGCATCTGTACTGGTCTACAGGGTTGAAATAGTTAATAGATGTATGCACAGGCGCTTGAAGTTTGGTCCATCCACCGTATTATAAATATCCATATAGAAATGGTTTACTGTCACTTTTGATTTTGGCCATTATGAATTACTTATGGGTAGAAGTTTAAGCCACTTTGATGTAAGCGATAAAAATACCCGTCAAACAAACATAAATGTAGTGAAATATATTACTTTATCATATGGCGTCGCGTTTGAGATGTAACGACGTCGCGTTTACTTATGATTGTTGTTAAAAAAATCTTGAAGTAAATGTGTTTGAAATGCTATATGATAAATAGAATCTTGCATTAGTGCTCAAATATTATTGAAGCCTTGCATTTTATCCCTTTTCCTCAACTCGTTTAATAAATTCTGTAATACTTGAACACTCATTTAATAGCGTGTTCTCATAAATGCATGAAGAATTGGATACATTGTTCGAACAGCCTCGTTTAGCAACACCTAGCATAGTAACCTTGTATGCCCCATTTAGTATACATAAAAGTAGGGGTTTCGGTGTTAAACGTTATTTTTGTTATTTCTTTCTCAAAAATATTGTTATTTAGGACAACATATCTATGTGTTGTATAGCTGTCTTTCATCACTCAAGAACAAGCATTTTCAGATAAAAATTTGTAAAGTTAGCACCAGTTTGTGGTGCCCATTAGAACCGTCTCATTGGGTACCTACAACGTCCATTTTGAGGGAAATTAATGGGAATGGGAACACCTGGCATTTTTTTTTTCGCCATTTTCAAAGGGAGACAACTTTCGGGACTTCCTGTTCGCTTTTCTGTAAGCCCTGTCCCTCTGAAAAAGGGGTCTACTCTTAAAAGGAAAGAACTTTCTCCTCAGGAGCAAATTCTTTCCTTTAAGAGTTGAACCCTATTGCCATGGGTGACAAAATACGTCGTAAGGAGTTGCCTCCCCTGGAGTGTTCCAAATCCCCTTAAGGGAAGACATTTCTTGCAAACCAATTATGGAAATCCGTGGTTTTAGCCTGGGATAGAAATTCTGTTCTTACCCTGACGTTCCTACCAAGGGAAACTACATAAGTATAGTGCGCGATAAATAAAACGTTAAACAAAGTAAAATTGAAAATTTTCGGTTGTGTTGTGCAAGAAAAAGAATATAATATCGGATTCTCTTTGTAGCCTCGGTTCCGCTCAGCACGATCATTCCTCGGACTGGAAATGCCCATCTACAACAGAACCCTATATCAGACTATATACTATACCTTTGTAAATCCAAATTTTCTCTGTATAAAGTGGCGTTTACAAGGATATTCATTCTTGTACTCGTTTACGTGATGTAATCACACTTTCTAAAGAACAAAACTGTGGTATATCTTATCTGTACTATTCGCTTTAACCCCTTGTATGCTGGTGGACTCTTCCATTGCTATATGATGGACAAGTCCATTTGGCATATAAGTGGTGTCAGGCCTTTTTTAGTTTTTATTCTATTTTTGACAGAAAATTCTGTTAGCAAATAGTGCAGGCCCTGTTCGCCAAGGTACCCCTTTAGGGGGCTTCCCGTATATAATGGGTCAAGCCTTAACAGTCCATGCCAGAAAACATTAGGTTTTCAGATTGCTTAAATGAGAATGAAACTAATTAAAAGCAGCATGTAGGTAATAATTAGAATTTAAAGTAGAAATACGCCTTGAGGGAAAAAAAGCACAGACAAAATTTACTTTCAGCTAATTTAAGAACTGCAGCATCATGGAAAATGTGTCTCTGTGTAGACTACGCACATTTATATATTAGCATGTATTCAAACATGTATGTATTTTCCTGAAAAGAAAATACAGGTTTATTCTTCAAATGTTTACTGTCGTAAAAATTGAACATGACGAAGAAACTATTTTGCCTTTGGCCATACATATGTCCCGGCCAACTATATGGGGGTTCGCTTCCATGACGCGGGCCAACTGTAGATTTTCTTAGTCCTAATGAAATATTCATAGACACTTGTCTTAGAGCCTTGTGGTTTATCAACTCGCGTAATGATACATCAAACAGTAGGACGTCTTTACACGTTTGCTAATTGTTTTAAACACCTCCAAATAACATGTTTTGACGTTAAAGTCTTTGTCTGTCTCATTGCATATACTGGAGCTGTCTACGCGCACAGGCAGGGTAATTAATTAGGTACAGCATGACTGTGGTTGGGAAAACTAGGATGGTACAACAGTAAGGAAATTACAGCAAAGTTGATTTGTTGAGTTCCATCAATGCTTCGTCATCAGCGCTTTATGGTGCTTTATAAATGGCTTTAGTGATCTCTTTCAGTTACATTTAACCATACAGTAGGTATGGTGGGCATTAAATGATGTGAAATCGGTTGTTTTGTTGTTGTTGTTGTTGTGTGTGTGGTGTGTGTGTGTGTGTGTGTGTGTGTGTGTGTGTGTGTGTGTGTGTGTGTGTGTGTGTGTGTGTTTTCAGGAAATCTTTGTCTTTATTTATCGAAAAAGTTCATGAGTATGTAATACTCGGTATTTGAAAATGCATGTCATAATACATGGAATTGAATTTCTGCTGATGTTTGCCCTTTTTCTAGAATGTTCTGTGACACTGACCACTACACGTCTACGCAATGTCGGATGAACTTCATGAACGCCATGGCGTTGCATCGACGATGATTCGGCGTTGCATATACGTTAGATGCCTGTCGAGTAAGAAAAATCCATGTTAAACATGGCACTTTTTTCTGTATTTCTGTTTCAGACAGCGTCTACTGGTGCAGAATTGGATCTAACGATGCTACCTTATCATCCCGAGTTTTGGCTGCTGGCAGTGAGTCGAGATGGTACCATTGCAACGATACGGTTCAATTCATCTGTCTCGGATGATGCCCCATATACTCAAGGTACGTGTATACTTTAAGATAAAACAACCCATAGTGCTATCTGCCTCATTTCCCTAAGAAAATAAAATAGCTCTAATTTTAATAGAACACAGGCAGCCGATATATTAATACACAACTTTCATTCATGTAATTTGTAAAGGAAGAATATATTGTAAAGTTTATCATTTATGGAAAGCAAACAATAGGACATGTGCGTTCATGAAATAAATTGATAGTTGGTACAAGCTTTAATAGTTTGTTTCATCGAAAGATTTTTTGTGGATCTTTCGAAACTCTTTTGAATATGCATCAGTATTTTCGCGAGTGTTTTCTTGGCGTTGATTAGGCCGGTTGCATTAAGATCAGTTGTTTCAACATACTAACCGATTAAGGGCAATTGTGATTCCATTGCCCTACAAACAGAAGTAAAGGTAATGGACAGGAATCGACTCAACTACCTCACATCTCCCATCCAAGACATCAAAGAGAAAGAAACACGAACATAAATTAACATCACTATAATGATAACCTCAAGAAGCCAAAAGAATAGTCACTTTCCCAGTAAATGGTCAAACGGTTATCCAAAATAATAATATATTAGCAACGCAACACGAAAATCGAACAATAACAATGATAAACCACGACAGAAGAAGCGCCTTGGAACGGTCAGCAAAAAGTGTTTTGATTTGTTTTTGTTTGTTTTTACTGGGGCTTAAATTGATTTTACGTGACCACAATTATCACCCTTTGTTTTATCGTAGTTAACCCTTCTCTTGCTGAATATTCATTTTAGCCAAACCCATCTCCGACTTTGAACCAATCAGATTACTTGATGTAATTTATTCCTACTAATCAATAAACTGAATGTCAAACAGTGTAGATCCTGATCAGATGGCTTCTTCAGAAGCATCTGATCTGGATCTACACTTTGCAAAGATAGGGATTGTCGTGAACAGAAAGATATGAGTTAAGACATTTTGTTCAGTCCCAATGAAGGATTTCTAGCTCATTAGGGCAACATCTCCAAAACCCATATGTACTCTTTCTGCAGATCATATTGAATTTCCTGGAAAATTTGAGAGTCGCTATGGCGACGGCGCTGTGATTGAGCTAGACAATGAATCCACCCTTAATCTCACTATGGACCTACAAGTTCGGAATGGTTACGTTCATCCCACAGTAATGTGGTTGAACCCACCTGTGGTACCTCGCAGAGGAAGAAACTATTTGATGTACAGAATAGACTACTACCTTCAGAACTGCAGATGCGATCTTCCGTCAGACCACTTTAGTGATGTAGAGAAGGCAGAAATTGGGAAAAGGGTATTCATTTTGACAGTTTACTCGTCTATTTATTTATTTATTTGAAATTATTTATAATAAATCTTATAGATACATGGTTAGCCCTTTACACGTTGTTATGCAGGAGGCTAAGGTATAATTGAACCGGTTCACAGCATTTCTTACAATTTACATGTGCTGTGCGCTCATCGAAGAATCAAATCAGCCAGCGCATACATACATACCAGAGATTTCTCTTGCTACATGAAGTAGCATTGGGCCCTTAGCAATCCTAAGAGCGCACAACGAATACTCTGATTAGAGTGCGCTGCGCACATGTAAATTGTTGGAAATGCTGCGCCTCGGCCCAGTTATTTTAGACATACTAAGCTCCTCTTTCTTTAATATAACCGGACTAAAAATTAAGAAGAAACTTAACCATCAGGAAATCACGCCTTTCTAATTTTGACCCCCGTAAACTCCCCTAGTACATAGTAAAACTGGGGTTTATGGGGGTATACATTATTTTTTTTCTAATTTATGCTAAAAATATAGATTATGGTTACTCGTTAGAACGTTGTGGCAGTTCTAACGAGTTCCTACTATCTATGTTTTTAGCAGAAATTCGAAAAATAACAGAATTTTTGTCAGAAAAAAAAATGTTTTTTTTTTTTTGTTTTTTTTTTTGGTGATAATTTTCAATATATTTGAATAGGTGCGTTTCACAGCTTTTTAAATGCGAAAGGATGGATTCGGATATGAAACATGTGCTTAAAAGCGCAAATGTAGATTTTCCTTCCGAAAAATATTCAGTGTAATTCCAAAGAAGTTTTTCATATGTTTAAACTGTAGTATTTTATTTATTTCAGCCTAAATTTAAGCTGAAAGAGATAGCGTTCAATGCAGAGTATCTTGTAGAAGTGTCTCTGATCTCCGAGGAGGAGAAATGGCACGGTAAGATGACGTTCTGGACGCCAGATTGCTCTGACGTACGACCGCTAGACCAGACTCATTGCTTAGAAGATATAAACAACAAACCTAGACTGGTTACAAAGCCAAGTACAACGACACAGTCCGTTAGACTGGGACACATATTTTTCTCAGGTAAAAATTTTTGCATTTAACAATGAACTTATTTTATATGGCATAATTAGATAATAATAAAAAGCCTTAGTCCATTAGACTAGGATACATATTTTCTCAGGTAAATATTATTGCATTTAACAATGAACTTATTTATTTTTATATGGCATAATTAGATAATAATAAAAAGCCTTAGTCCGTTAGACTAGGAAACACATGTTTCTCAGGTAAACACTATTGCATTTAACAATGAACTTATTTTATATGGCATATTTAGATATTGTGCATTTATTTCAATAAAAAGCCTTTGCCCGTTAGGCTAGGGCACATATTTTTCTTAGGTAACAATTATTGCATTTAACAATGAACTTATTTTATATGAAAAAATTAGACTAATATGCCGTATAAAATGCGTTCATTGTTAACCCTCAAACCGCCAAGAAAAATTACATCTAAAAATGTCGTTTGTTTATGTCGTCAAAAGTTTGCGGCATCTTCTTGTAAACATTTTAGAAAATATTTTTGCATACAGGCAAACTGTTAGAACCCTGGTCCTAAATAAAGTTTGCAACATTCACTTGGGGAACCAGCAGGCAAAAAACCAGACGAGAATTGTTTTAATTGATAGTTGAAGGAATAATAATTCCCCATATATGGGAAGTTACTCTGGTCGAGAAGCTTTTTGTTTCATTCTCGATATGGAAAAGACAATGTATACATCTATCAGAATGAGGCGCAATATTTTTTCTTCTCTGATGCAAGGGTAGATGCTCTGACTCTCTCTGAGAAAGTGTATAATGTATATAGTTATATGCCCCTAAGAAAGACACATTGCATTTTGGTTTTGTTAAATAGCGTGGATTTTATTTGTTATTTCATCGTTAAAATTCTTATCTGGTTTATATTTTTATCTAGATCCCAACCCTCTAAGTACAGAACTACCCACAAATCAAACAAGTAAGTGATTAGTGATATATACACCCCTCCCCACCATGTGAAAGGGGTTTCGAGCATGCGCGCCCAGCTAAGACTCAGATCAGCATTATGAGCGGCGTTCGATGTGCACTTTATGTATGCACTTCGACCAATTTTTGGACGGGTTTTCTCAAGGAAAAATTCCGTCCTTTAGAATAGCGATGTCCATGCGGGCGGGCAGGCGGGCGGGCGGGCGGCCGGCCGGCCGACCGGGCGTTCGCGTCCCGGTTTACCTTTTGGTTAACCCTGAAAGAACCCGTCCATATTGCCATTTGGCGTTTTTCTTGTATCATACAGGCTGAAATGTTTGTATCATAACGGCAAGGGTACAATGCCTTATTTTAGTCTTCGCTGAGCGTAGATGTACGATGGTCCCTTCATTACGACATAACACCATGCGACAGTGCATTTTTTCATATCTCCAAAACGGTCATTTTTTCTGATGAAATTTCGTGATTTTTTTTTCTTATTAATAATCCATATAACAAGTGGTGGGTGTTCGTTAGAACTATTGAGGCGGTTATAACGAGTACCCACAATCTGTGCTTGGAACAGAAATTGGAAAAATAATGTGGGATTTAGAGGGGCGTTCAATTTACGTACCTGTTAACGTGATCTATCCCGGTCGCTACCATTTGTTTTAACAAGTCCGTTTAATTGCAACCCTTACAAACCCCTTTTTTCAGAGGAAAAATAAATTTTCGCGGCTATATAATATTTTCCTTAATTTTTCTCAAGTAAATGGAGTGTAGGTACTCACTAGCACCGCCTCAGTCAGGCTGTTTAAGGAGCTCCCACAGTCTAATGTTGCAGAATTACGAAAGAATATAAACTTATAAAAGATCGTCAGTAAAATATGAGTTAGTCTTGAAAGAACGCACTATGTCTCACGGGCGTGTAATCCTAATGTTTAAGAAAATATTGGAGTTTTCTAACGCCCAAGATACTCGTAAGAACTGACAAATCCGATATGCATCATTTTAAAAGTAAACGTAATACTAACATTAGCCAAAACACATTTTTTTTTCAGAAAACTCACTATTGCAGGGCCATATACAATGTATGTTATTACAGTAGTAATGTTTGGGAATAAAACAGCATACATGTACATGTAGATGAGGTATTTTAAGAATAATATTCATCTGAAACTTAAAGGATAGACTACACCATAGTTAGTAAATTTAAATGGATTTCACAAAACCATATCCATTGTCAATTTAACCGTCACAAATGTAATTACATTGGCATATACTTCAGACTATCTTTACGTTAACAAGTGATTGAAGGAAAACCATTGTAATTTGTACTGTGTTTAGTAAACTAGGGTTTATAAAGGTTTATCAGATAAAATTCTGATATTTTTTCTGATTTCTGCTCAAAATATACATTGTGGGTACTCGTTAGGAGTTCTAATCCAGGCGGTTCTAACGAGTACCCACAATCTATATTTTAGAGCAGTAATAAGAAAGAAAAATAAGGTTTACCCCTGTAAATCCCAGTTTTACTTTATAAAAGTGGGGGTTCAGGGATAAAAATTATATAGACGTTTTTTCGTGATGACTTCACAAAATCAGTTCTGACAAGTACATGTACGGCCAATCCATACAAAAAGAAGAAAAATGATAAAAATATAAATACAGTCAAACGTCGATGGCTCGAACCACTTTGGGACCATGAAAATTTGTTCGAGACAGCGGTAGTTCGAGCCACAGAGGGATACTATTAGTGCCATACCAGGAGGCATAATGGAGGTAATTGTGGATATCTTTTCGGTGTTCTATATTATAAATGTACGTTGTGTGTACTCATTAGAATCGCCTCATTGAGGCGATTCTAATGAGTATACACAGCGTACATTTGCAAGATAATGAAGAAAATCTTCCTAAATTACCCCTATATCGTATTTGGAGGAACTCCCTGCGGACTCAAGAACGGGTTCGACTCATCCATGGTAAACGAGCCATCGGAGTTCGAGCCATCGAATTTTTACTGTATATTACAAGTTGTCATCTGATTAGTAACATTGCAAGACCCATGACACAATGGGTGTGTTTAACGCTCACGCTATTACCTTTACATTACGCAAACACGCCTATACAAATACATTGCCACCTTTATCGCCGAAAAAATGAAAATTTTATGATGAAAAATTGCGATATTTTTCTTATTTCTGTTCCAAATATAGATTGTGGGCACTCGTTAGAACCGCCTCATCGAGGCGGTTCTAACGAGTACCCACATTCTATATCTTAGAGCAGAAATAAGAAAAATTAGGTATACCCCGGAAACCCCAGTTTTACTATATAAAAGTGGGGTTCAAGGGGGTCAAAATTATATAGGCGTGTTTTCGTGATGGAATTTGGATACTTAAGTATCATGTATATATTCTGGCCGTAAAAAACATTTTCTCAGGGACAAATATTGCAGATGTTGATACAAATGCTCATGTAGGACCAGTCTGATCTGGTCTACATTGTTTGCTTAGGCATGTTTGATGACCTTTTGGCGTCCCAATATTTAAAATTAAGGTATATATAAACCGTTTGTTTTGCAGATCAGTCCAGTGAATTCATGGTCATGTCGCCAAAGTCACAGATAAACAACAGAGAGCCTTTAGGTTCGTTTTGTTTTCCTGTAAAATATAGACTTTTAAAAAAAAAGAAAAAACAAAGTATACCTGATTTGATTGAAGCGTTAACTTGGGCTCAGTTTTATTCAATTAACAAAAGGGGGACGTTAAGGAAAAGAAAATATCTTTCTTTTTACATAAAGATATGGTCGTGTACAGTTTTATATTAAAAAAAGAAAAGAAATGCTAAGTATAACTAGGGTTCAGTTATATTTAGATAGTAAGGAAAATAAGACGGATAGTAAGGGAAATAACTTTCTTTGTATACAGAGATCTGATCCTGTACAGTTTGAAATGGAAAAATGTTGGGAATAACTAGGCTTCAGTTTATTCAGTTACCAGAAAAGAAATGGCAAGGAAAATATCCTTCTTTGTACACGGAGATTTTGTCGTATACAGTTTAAGAAAAAAAAAACCATTATCATGTTGGATTGAAATAACAAATAAGTTACATCTAGCCTAGAAAAATCACGTTACAAAAATAATATTTCATAAAATATCCTTTTCAATTATACAGCGTCTCTACTCACCGTAGATAATAAATTCCGCTATTAACTCTATTGAAATTAAGACTTCTTCTGTTGCAGTTTACTTTTGTCATAGTTCGTCTTTGGATGTGTGAATCGCTTATATATTTTTGTTTTGGATGGGCAATCGGCCATTTTGTGGGATACTATCTGTCCTTTTGGCTTTCCGCTAGTGATATTTCACATTAGGGTCTAGTTATTCCATGTTCGTGTTTCTTTACATGGCAGGTGTGGGTTCCTGATCATTGCCTTCACTTCTATTAGTCTCCTTTTGAAACACGTTTAAAAGGTGTCAGTTTCTTTACCCAGTGCCCCACCTTTGGGACTATTCAATAGTGGTCTTAAAGTGCTCTCAGTTACAAAGATAGTTTTAACATGGTTTTAATGTTCATTACATAGTGTATGTTACATACAGTAGGTTCCCAGCCAGCAAAGAATGCCGGGCCAACGTCGGGCCGATAGCGGTACGACGTGGCAACGTCGTACCGCTATCGGCCCGACGTTGGCCCGTGGTTTGTGCTGGCAGGGTTTAGAGATCTTTCGCTGCATTTTTCAGACTGGAACATCACCTTGGTAGACAAACAGTACGATCCTACAAGTCATCGAGTATTTGTGCACCTTCGTTGGCAACTACCGTTCAGTCATTTGAACATTAACCAAATGCTTGTCTGGCATAATCTGGATCATTCTGAACAGGTCGACGCTGGAAGAACCGGCCATATCCCGAAGGCAGCTGATTCAACGTCGGAGATTTTAAAGCTGAATCCCAACAGTGAATATAGGCTTTGGGTAAGCAAGTTCGCTTCACTTTTAGTTTACTTCAAAATCGAATTTCGTCATCACAATATTTCGTTTCTATCCTTTTTATGTTTTACTCACAGACTGTAGTACAATTACCTGAGAATAAGTTTCAGGTAAAATGCTTGTGATTATTCTGTGGGTACAAAAATATAACGCAAAAATCATACATGTATACGTTTAATATTTGCTATGCTTCGGGTGTGGGCGGAGGCCTCGACTATTAAAGGTGTGTGCCCTACCAGGCATTAAATTCGTTTGGTTTGATCTTATCTCCCAGAGAAAGGGGTGAAAAAGAGATAGAAGAGATAGTAGAGGAAATGACGGTGAGGACCAGAGGAGAAAGGGGAAAATGAAATTGTAGAAACAGAAGAAATTACAGCATTGTCCCTCTACCCTTACCTGCAGCAGGGATAGTAGACCAACTGTAAGCCAATATCAGACCGTCCCAGTGACGCAAGATAGACTTCTCCTTTGCCTCATCCTACCTTCCCCAATTTTGTGTAGAAAAACTAGGGTTTACAGCTAAAAACCTTATTTTACTTATTTATGCTGTAAAATATAGATTGTAGATATTCGTTAAAACCGCCTCGCAAAAATAAAAAAAAAATATCACATTTTTAAACTAAAATTTTCGTTTTCTTTGGCGGTAATATTTACCATTTATTTGCTTAGGCGGGCATCAAGAAGAAGAGCAAACAAATCATTAGAGGCTTTTTCCTCCCCGATGTGATGATTACGAGGGTCGTTCAATAAGTATCTGGTACTATCCTCTTAGGGTCACGCTCGACTTCCTCCACATAGTCACGAGCAGCAATAAGCACTTCCTTTACCAACGTCCAAGAACTGAAAAAGGAAAGATCAGGAACTGATACAATCAGATCCCGAATTCTCCCCTGGCTGAAAGTTTATTTTTGTAGAATTCAGGCTCTTTAAAATCAATCAACCCCAACCGCAATATGACCGGAAGTGACATCCACGCAATTCTTTCTTCACGTTCGGAAACAAAAAGGAATCACTGGGTGTCAGATATGGAAAAAAGGGTGGATGGGGTAAGGGTTTGAAACCATTCTTCAGAAACTTTGCAAGTATAGACTCTAGCATTGTTATTTTACAGCAACGCACCTTTTGTAATTTTCCACAACTTTTCTGTATTATAACTGCACGTAATTGGTCCAAAATATTAGCATAATAGTCCCCGTTAATTGTAAATTGTCCACCTACAGAACCCCCTTGCTACCCCAAAACTGAAGGCTGAATCTTGAATTTCTGTAGACGCGGTGAACCGTCACCTGTCCATTGTTTACTCTGCTATTTAGTCTCAGGATCATCATCACGTGAACAAGTCCGTGACATGAACACCCCCTTACACCCCACTTTGTATAGAGAAAACTGGGGTTACGGGGGTAAACATTATTTTTCTTATTTTTACTCCAAGACATAGGTTGTGGGTACTCGTTAGAACCGCCTCAATGAGGCGGTTCTAACGAGCACCCACAACCTATGTTTGCAGTATTTGTAAGAAAAATATCACAGATTTTCATCTGAAAAGTTGCCATTTTGGAGATGTGAAAAATGCACTATATCGCACGGGTGTGTTATCGTAATGATAGTGATGGGTGCGAGTTTCGTGTCCTGTAACAATTATTTCAAGAAAGTCAGATTCACATCTTTCCAAATGTGACTCTGATGGACACTCGGACATTTCGTTAATGTTTAATTAGGCATTTTGGCACCCAACGCACTGAAAGCTTTCTCATGCCCAGTCGTTCATGTAAAATTGTAAAAGTCGATACCCTTAGAAATCACCACTCTTCTAGCCATTTCTGAAACTTACTTATTCCCTTTGATTTTCACTGGTGACGTCATCAGTAACATTTACATGTCTTCCACTGCGTCGTTCGTCCTCCAACGTTACCCGACCACCTTTAAAATCAACCACCCAATTTGTAACAGTTCATCACGAAAACACGTCTATATAATTTGACCTCCCTTGAACCCCACTTTTATATAGTAAAACTGGGGTTTCCAGGGGTATACCTTATTTTTCTTATTTCTGCTCTTAAATATAGATTGTGGATACTCGTTAGAACCGCCTCGGTGAGGCGGTTCTAACGAGTTCCCACAATCTATATTTTGAGCAGAAATAAGAAAAATATACCAATTTGTCATCATGAAATTTTCATTTTTTCGGCGATAAAGGTGGCAATGTATTTGTATAGGCGTGTTTTCGTAATGTGAAGAAAATTCGGCAAAACTGACCCCTGCCTTCTTATATTACCTCGCACGGACTACATATACTAGACTAAATGTTGTGTGATCATGTATAAGGCATTGATGTATATATGTGAAAAGCGTGTACTTGACACGGTCAGAAACTGGACAAGGCCAGTATTGAACGAGCCTGGTGCAATGCAATAAACTTAATACAGAAAGGGAAATACAGAAAATAACGACAATGCATCAAACAGGACTTAACGTGTAAAGATTGTTTTGGCAATGGGCTAAAAATATGAAAAACACAATTGAGTAGCCAGTGATGATAAACACTTGGAGTTGAAGGAATGGGGAAGTAAGTCGATTTTACAGGGCCAAGATCTTAACCCTGGTGTCAAAATTATAGCGCGTTTTCCCGATGTTACAGATGGTAAATAAGAGCCTCGATTTGATTGACACTCTTAATAAGCAGAATAAATGGTACTGTATTTTGCAAAACTGCACTTGCATATATTTGTATATAACTGATGTATTGCTTTCATTTTTCATATGCAGTCGTATTTGTCGAATCCTAATCTCAATCGCGTTGTCTGCATATGAAATTAAAAGGACGGGTTGTGTTTTTCCAAAAGAAAAACATGCAAGCATATGCATATTAATTTAGGAACCCTTTATCAACAGGTTGAAGCAAGATATAACAGAAGCAATGGCTTGGAAGCTGTCATACTTAGTAAACCGATTATAGTCTATACCAACAGCACGGATGAAATGTCAGAAGTCCAGGCTAGCAGGCAAAACATAAATGGTATGTTATTAACACATTTACAGCACATTAATAACTTTCTAAACATTTTTGAAACTACCAAAACTCACCAAAAACAAGAAAAGAGTATAGGTTTATTGAATCGAGCTAAGAGCGTTATCCCACAAATACCACTGTGAAAAGTAGAAGTAAAACAAAGATCAGGAATCGATACAATTAACTTACTCCACCCATCAAAGACACCAAAGGGAAAGAAACACAAACATGAAGCGACCAGACCATAATGGAAACCTAAACAAAGGATGGCCATAAAGACAGTTACTATCCCACAAAATGGCCAAATGGCCATCCAAAATAAAAAGACACAAGTGATACACACAGTGAGTAGTAACAAACAACAACATAAATCAACCGCCACAGAAGTACCGCCTTGGAACGGTCAGTGGAAATAATTCCACCGGGGAGGGGGGCTCAAATCGATTTTACGTGGCCACAATCCTCGCCCTTACTTCCGTCGCGATTTAGACAAATAATTTGTTCAGTCCGCATGAAGGCCTCCTAACTCATCAGAGCAACATCTCCGTGAACACAAATAATCAAAGAACCACAGAGGTGAAACAACGGTGAGGACTCGACAGCAAAAAAAAAAAAACACTGAAATGCTGGCGCAAAAGAAAACCAACAGTTAGACTCCGATTAGTTAAATATTCTGCGTATTCATTGATTTTCTATACACTAACTTTATCGATGAGGATTATCGACCAACATAGCTGTAAAAGTAAAATAATCTTTCTGGTTAGACTTCCAGAACCTAGGATTTTAGCTCTCATGGCAAACTGTATTGGAACATTCCTAATTACTTTGAATAGAAATGGTTGCACAAATATCCTTTTGTACAAAAGAAAAAATAAACAGTAACATACAGTTTTATTGTCTAATATAATATATAAATCAAGCACGTTTCAACTAGCGAAAAACACTAATCACAAATGACTTCCCATTAAGCAAACACGCCTATACAAATACATTGCCACCTTTATCACCGAAAAAATGAAAATTTTAGGATGAATAATTGTGATATTTTTCTTATTTCTGCTCAAAATATAGATTGTGGGCACTCGTTAGAACCGCCTCAATGAGGCGGTTCTAACGAGTACCCACAATCTATATTTTAGAGCAGAAATAAGAAAAATAAGGTATACCCCCGGAAACCCCAGTTTTACTGTATAAAAGTGGGGTTCAAGGGGGTCAAAATTATATAGATGTGTTTTCGTGATGTTTAATCTATTTAACAAAAACATGCCTAGAACAGCTCCAAATTAAAGCCAGCATTTATCTTCAAGTCTCATTCTTAAAAGGCTGATTTTGTGAAAAGTCGGTATTTTTTTCTTTTTGCAGAACACGAAAAGGACATTTTGAACGGCATAATCCTTGGTGTGACTGTTGTCGCCAGTATAATCATCTTTGGCATTATTGTTCTATTTATCTACAAGAAGCGACAGTCGTTCAGGGACATAATTATCACCAAGACAGCCGTTGCCAAGAGTAACAGCTATAAGTCCAATGTTGGATGTAAGTACGAATATGTCTGGGTCCAGTTGTTTAAACTAACAATGTCGTAAGTTATCATATTGTTAAAACTTTGATAAAAGCAAATATGCTATAATAATTTTCACTGGAAAATGTGAGTAGCTTTTGCAAATGTAAATGCTGCCCGTATTTTCCAGCAAACATGGTTTTGTATTAGATATTGTGCTTGCTTTGTAATATTTAGACCGCTAAAGAATTTGTTAAACTAATATTGATTTTAAGCAAGAGGGTCTTGGACTTAATTTTATTTTTTGTGTGTTTATGTTTATCAAACGCCATCTGTGCTTGTCTGTTTTTTGTATACTCATAAAACAATTGAGCTGTGCCACGTGAAAAAGATTTTCTTGGTCCTTCGACTTGTGATCTACCTGTGTGTCTCTCGTGCCACATAGAAGCCATTTCCATTAACCCAATGATTAAATTGGGGTATATTTGGTTTGATTTGAGGTTTAGCGTCCCCGCCAACACTGTAAAGGTCATTTTGGAGACGTTGCTTCCAATTTTGTGGGACTTTTACCCGACATTGAGATGAAATGACATCCCAAGCCCTGTCGCCCAATGAAACTAATAGGGTTTATTAGCATGGACGGTCGACCTCGCATCGCGGTTCCTGGACAGGCTTAGATCCACTTAGCGGTTTACCAGTACTGGAGTGTTGGCCGGATTCAGCTCTGTGTGGAAGCATCATGCAGCCCATATATTTCGTCAAGCCCCTATGGGCGGGGGCTGAAATTGGGGTATATATGAAAAATAGAAGTGAAGGCAATGATCAGGAATAAATAAAAAAAAATAGGCGCGGAGGCAATGATCAGGAATCGATACAATTAACCCACACCTCCAATCAAAGACACCAACGGGAACGAAACACAAACATGAAACAACAGATCCTAATGGAAACATCAATAGCGGAGAGCCAAACGGACAGTTACTTTCCCACAAAATGGCCAAAGGCAATCCAAAATAAAATAATATAAGCGACACAAACACCCAAAGACAATCCATAACAAAAATAAACCGCGACAGAAGAACCGCCTTGGAACGGTGAGCGGAAACGAATTCTCTGGGGGGCTTAAATCGATTTTACGTGGCCACAATCCTCGCCCTTACTTCCGTCGTGATTAAGACAAATAATTTGTTCAGTCCGCATGAAGGCCTCCTAACTCATTAGTGCAACATCTCCGTGAACACAAAAATCAAACCACCACAGAGATGAAACAACGGTGAGGACTCGACAGCAAGAAACCACTGAAATACTGGAGCAAAAGAAAACCAACAGTTTGACTCCGATGGGCCTGACCAGAGACAGAGCATCAGGTGCCAACCAACATAAGCCTTTATGCTGGAACCATCATAGAATCTGAGGCCTGACACACCGGCGTGCAATTAAAGAGGGAAGCAAAGTTGTCAACCGTGATAGGGTTAACTACCATGCATACAGGCTGTCGTATAACATTAATGTTGTACCCACTCTTTTTATATCGAAGAATGATTTTACGAAATTGGGTGCTGAGGTCATTGCGGTTATATATTTTTCTGAGTTTATATACAAAGTCACCATAAAATTTGGGTGCCGATAGACCTTGTTGCAGAGGAGATTTATGTCCAATATTGATTTTTGAAATTAAATCAGAATGACGTCTAATTTTGAAAAGGCTTTGTGTAGTATATGGTACCTATAACCCTGATTAAGAAGTTTAGCCGTTAACAATAATGTATACGCCCGTAAACCCCAATTTTTTCTCACCATGCAGACATCGAAATAGAAGTAGAGGTAATGATCAAGAATCGATACAATTAACACACAGCTCCAATCAGAGACACCAAAGGGAAAGAAACACAAACAGGAAGCAAGAGACACCAACGGAAACACCAACAGCGGAAAGCCAAAAGGACAGCCTATATCAGAGATCAGCAGTCTGAGCTGAGCTTTGCTGACTGTTCATGCTACTTTTCTGAAGACAGTCCTTGATATTTTTGTTATAAATGTTCAAAACGTAGGTTGAGTGTGCTCGTTAGAACCGCCTCAATGTGGCGGTTCTAACGAGTACTCACAACCTATGTCTTGGAGCAGAAATAAGAAAAATAATGTATACCTGCATAAACCCCACTTTTCTCTATATGAAGTGGGGTTTAGGGGGTCTTCATTTCACGGACTTGACCACGTGATGAAAACATTTTTCTCATCATGCGGCTCATATATTTTCCTAAATGCCATGTACAAATATATTGAATTCAAACTATTTCGAGGCAATTCTACAGGTATTATTGTACTACTAAACTCAAATATTTATTATATTTGCGGAGATTTGAAATTGCTGCAATTATATTTTAGAAACACAGCATGCCAATTTGCATATTTTTTTTAGAAAACTAATTACCTGACACTAACACTTTCCTAAGTTAAAGTGGTTTAAAAGGCACAATTACCGTCTGCTGACCTTGGTAACAAACATGAGTACGCTAAAGTCTTACTCGCATACATGTTTAAAAAACCTAATATTTCATAAGGCTTTCTAGGTTTAAAGGTTTTGCATTCCATATGTTCCTTACATTCTGAAGGTTAGTAAAATAACAAAAAAAAAAAAAAAACACTAAGTATTTTACTTTGTTTATTTTCTGGCTTGGTTACAAACTTGGATTTCTTTCAAACTGTAACTTTTACTTTACACATTTGTTGCAGACGTTCTTTTCTGATTGATTCTGTTATGACAAAGGAAGAAACGTATGCCAAAAATGTGTTCTAAGCTCCCTGTATTACATTTTATTTTATGTCTCATAAAATGAATTGGAAACGAATTGCAGGAACGTTTCAGACATCAGTTGGAAGCGACTATTTAATCATCATGTCCTTTTAGTGTGCTAGTGATCATTGAACCAGTTCAGGCTTTTAACAGCTAGTGTATTGTAATTAGCGGTAACAAAAATAGTGCAACAGAAGGCTGCACATACTTACTATGCTAAAAAAAAGTCATTTTGTTGAGAAAACACATCTGTTCCTGGCATTGAAACTAGCATTTTCGGTGATAATTAGCTGTGATATGTCTCTTACTTCGGCTACAAACATAGTTTGTGGGTGTGAGTTAGAGCCGCCTTAGGACGTCGGTAAACAGGCTTATTTTGGCGGTTAAGTATTCACAACCTATGATTGATTGATTGATTGATTGCGTTGCATTTTCACGACACTTCAACCTTGCGGGTCATTCTGTGTCGTCTTTCAGAGAAAGGGGGGGAGAGATATAAGCGAAATTTGAGGAGATGAAAGTGGGCGATAGGGGGAAAAAAGAGAAAAAATTAAAGGAAGTGTAGAAACTGAAGAAATATAGCATTCCCAACTCTATCTTTACCTGCTGCAAAGACACCAGGCCTTCCCAATCGTGAGCTAGTATCAGTTTGACGTTCCAATGACGCAAGATACATGACACCTTCGCCTCACCCAACCATCCCAACCACAACCCAGCGCCACCTATGCATTTGAACAAAGATGAAAAAATACCATCGTAACCCCCCCCCCCCCCCCCACACACACACACACATACACTCCACACACCTTTGTTTATATCAAAAGTACAATGGTATTAATGGAATTGTTCAAGTATTACTTTGAACACAATATTATGACCCTTACGTGTCCAAAAGAACTTGTAATTGGAGAGTAATGAGGTTGAATTTAATTTTATCACAATTATTTGCTGTGTATGTTCACTACGGTTCACTTCACCATTCGAGTGCCACGCCCATGTATTAATGCCTCGTTTCATGGCTATTAGATGGCATTTGTGATACTGTTTTCTGCTTCAAACAAAGGATGCTCATTGAGGTGGTTCTGACCAATCTATTTTTGACAAGAATAAGGGATAAATGTATACTTTTGTATCCCTATGTAAATTGCGGTTTACACGGGTGCTTACACGGACTAAGGCGGACCATTTTTGCTTGATTTGAATAAGTTGTTTGGTCTGCCATGGAAACGAAGTCTTTAGGTAGCACACCCATGTGAGATGGGAGTTTGTTGTTTTTGTTTTGCCTCAAACATGCCATTTAAAACCCACTTATTGTAACGGTACTTATTGCTACCCACAGTGTATGATTATGTGCAAAAACTAAAAAAAGGGGGTCAATAATATATACGCCTGAAAGCTCTATATCAAGCTAGGGTTTACAATTGTGTTAACTATACAGACTTGATAAAACGTAATGATCAAACCCATTTGCCTAACACTCCGACAGGCCTCACCTTACAATAGAAAATTTAGGTTACATAACAAATATGAGGGCTCGTAGGAGTCGCCTCCAAATGCGAAAAAAAAACATAATCTTTGTCAGCAGTTTTCTATGAATTGTATAATTCATAGGCCAATGAAAGAAAAAAGTATTTTGCAAAGGCATTTTACATCACGAAAACATGCCTATATAAATTTGACCCCCCTTAAACCCCACTTTTATATAGTAAAACTTGGGTTTGCAGGGGTAAACATTATTTTACTTATTTCTGCTCAAAAACATAGATTGTGGGTACTCGTTAGAACCGCCTCGACGAGGCGGTTCTAACGAGTATCCGCAATCTATATTTCAAGCTGAAATAAGAAAAAAATCGAAATTTTTCATCTGAAAATTTTCATTTTTTCGGTGGTAAAATTTACAATGTATTTGTATAGGCGTGTTTTCGTAATGATTTTGCAGGTAAGGTGGACTATTCCAACCAGATTCTGCTGGCCAGCGATGACTGGGAGGTGGACGTCAGAAAACTTAAGTTCGCCAGTCACATTGGACAAGGAGCTTTTGGCAAAGTAGTCACAGGGTATTATGACGATTGCAGAGTAGCTATTAAACTTGTAAGAGGTAAGTACGTGGACAACGTGAGCCGCGACAAGCCGCATAAAGTGTCTTCGAACATGTGATCACAACATTCAACCTGGCTGTCCCCTCAGAAACCCGCCCATAGGGGCTTGAAGAAATATATGGGCTGCATGATGCTTCCACGCAGAGCTGAATCCGGCCCGCACACTAGTACTTGTAAACCGCTTAGAGGATCTAATCCTGTCCAGGAACCGCGGTGCGAGGCGGACCGTCCATGCTAATAAACCATATTGGTTTCATTGGGCGACAGGGCTTGAGATGTCATTTCATCTCAATGTCGGGTAAAAGTCCCACAAACTTGGAAGCAACGTCTCCAAAATGACCTTTACAGTGTTGACGTTAAACGTGAAATCAAAGAAACAAACCCTCAGTAATATTACAGCCTTCCTCCTCTGCATGTAAACCTCCTTCCTAAACTATCGTTTGTTCATTACGATAGCACACCCGTGCGACAAACTGACTACATTTCTGATGAAAATCCTTGATATCTTTCTTATTTATACTGCAAACATAGGTTGTGGGTACTCGCTAGAACCATAGGTTGTGGGTACTTGTTAGGAGGCGGTTCTAACGAGTACCCACATCCTATATCTTGGAGCAGAAATAAGAAAAATAATGTTTACCCCCTCAAACCCCAGTTTTCTCCATATAAAGTGAGGTTTAGGGCGGTCTTCATTTCACAGACTGTTCACTTGATGTATGTCGTCAGCTGTAATTTCTTGCAAACTTTTCTAACATTTTTAGCATATAGGTAAACAGTTTGGACCCAGATCAGACTGTGCCTAGAGCCACTGAGGGCTACACATGATGTTAGTCCATGATTATATTCCACAACTATTCCAATTATGCTTCATTAAATAGTTTAGGTATATATTTTAGATTTCTGTTAAAATAAAGGTACGATATGTGTTCTCAGTAGAATCGCTTCATCGAGGCGATTCAAAATTAGTGCATATACACAACTAAATTACCCATTCACTTTTTATCTGAAGATAATAGATAAAATTCCCTGTCGACTCGAGAACTCGACAAAGTCATGGTTAATGAGCTATCTGTGTTAAAAGTATGTACTTTACATTGCACATGACCAGCATCAGGGGCGTAACTAGGAGAAAATAATTTGCACGCAAACTAGAAATAATAATCCCGCCACTTAATATCATTTAAAAATGGGGACCACTCTTACAGGAAAGAATTTGTTCCCTTTAGAGAGCAAATTCGTTACTGCTAGGGTGGCCCCCTTGACAAAGAAGGAAACTATGTTAGCTAATAATTAGTTTTGTGTATATCCTAGATACACACAGATATGGCTATTTCTTCATCTTTTTCTTCGTCGTCGTCGCCGTCGTCGTCTCATATTTACGAATGTAATGTGTTCGCAAGTGCGTATCTGCGTAAAGGACGCTACGTCCCTGAGCATTATTCAGATCATCACGAAAACACGCATATATAATTTTGACCCCCTCGAACCCTACTTTGATATAGTAAAACTGGGGTTTACAGGGGTAAACCTTATTTTTCTTATTTCTGCTCCAAAATTTAGATTGTGGGTAATCGAGTACCGACAATCTGTATTTTGAGCAGAAATAAGAAAAATCAAGGCGGTTCTAACGATTACCCTCAATCTATATTTTGGAGCAGAAATTAGAAAACTATCACGAGTTTTCATCTTAAAATGTTAATTTTTTCGGCGGTAAAGTTTACAATGTATTTGTATAGGCGTGTTTTCGTAATGTATCGCCATCCCAATCACCAATCACGTTTGGAATTACTATAGCAACTTTATTTATTGTCTGGAACTACTAAAATAAAACTGAACAAGGGTTTGAAGACAACATTAATTTTCATCGCCCACTTCTTATACTTTATTTACAAGTGTTAAGTTCTCTTACAAAGTTAACTCATTACTTTAATAGAATAATAGACTGATAGTGGTCTGTATTTTATCTGAAATGGTCTGCATTTTATCTAAGATTGTTTATCACTATTTTTAACATGATCTTTATAACCAGAACTTCTGCCAGAAAATTAGTTTTTGTGGCGAATAATTGGGTGATGCCTTCTTGCCAGTAGTAATGCCGGTTTATGTTGAGAGATAACATCCTCGATACTTTTGAGTTAAAGAAACTTAGGGACCTAATACATAGCCTACTGGGGCACCAGGCTTGCTAGTTGCATCAGCCAAGCAAAATACAAAACTATTATCAATCAAACGATGCAGTGCGGTGGCGCATTTCATTATTCCTGTCTCTTATTCCACAGTGTCCATTTAATGTGTACATTCTGAGCACAATTAGCTGTCAAGGTGGATTTGGAAGACCGTTGATTCTACGTTGTCTGTGACCTGGCTTAAAAATCAAAGAAGTAAAATGCGATGCCCAGTTAATTTTATTATCAAATCTTGAGATAAAACAGCTTATCTTGTTTGTGCAAATAAAAGCTGATAATCTCATATCTGCTGGTGTATATCTGATTAAGGAGCGCCTGATAAAGACTGTCTGCCTACTGGTAAATTTTAATACAGTTCAAAGAGTACCATACTTATGCGGTCGACCTCGGTAGCTCAGCCGGAAGCGCGTCTGACTGGTGATCCGGAGGACGTGGGTTCGATACTGCCGGGGTCGGCAACATACTTTCGTGGAGACTGATTATGAAATCGTTTCTACGGTCATTCTCTCCCGTCCGTTGATTCAAGAAGGGCAGTTGTCAGTTTCTGGCGAAAGAATGTGCACGGTACTGCTTAACTGCTTATGTATAAGCCTGCCCAGGAAAAGTGTAGATAGGTAAACTGACCGGCTCAAAAATGACCTAAAATATTGTTGAATGAGCCGTGAAACACAGCCTCATGTGAACATCTCCGTGAAATGAAGACCCCACTAAACCCCACATTATATAGCGAAAACTGGTGTTTACGGGGGTAAACATTATTTTTCTTATTTCTGCTCCAAGGCATAGGTTGTGGGTACTCGTTAGAACCGCCTCAATGAGGCGGTTCTAACTAGCACCCACAACCTATATTTGCAGTATAAATAAGAAAAATATCAAGGATTTTCATCAGAAATGTATCTAGTTTGGAGATGCGAAAACATGCCCTGTGCCACACGGGTGTGTTATCGTAATGAATACAAACAAACAAACCTTACTTATGCGTAACCGGACTTTGCAGGAGAATGGGTGTCAGGAAAAATTAATTCTGTATCCTTGGCGTCCAGGTACGTGTATGTGATAAACCGTGGAAATATATGATAGTCATAATTTCAAATCATTAAGAAAATACGCCTTTTCAAATATATTAACTTTTTTTCACCCCCCAAAAAATGGAAATTTTCTGATAAAAATCCCGATATTTTTCGCATTTCTGCTCAAAACATAGATTGTGGGTACTCGTGAGAATCGCCTCGGTGAGGCGGTTCTCACGAGTACCCACAATCTATGTTTCTGAACAATAATAAGAAAAAATAATGTATACCTCGTAATCCCCAGTTTTACTATATGTAAGTGGGGGTTCAGGGGGTCAAAATATATACGAGAAGATGCAGATAAAAGAGGAGATATAAAGGATAGTTTTCTTTATGTCTCATTACAAACACACGTTAGCTTGTTAGAATCGTCTCAATGAAGCAGTTCTACGAAGTACCGATATTTGATACATAGAGAAATAAAAAAAATAATTTCTTTATAAAATTGGTTCGCCTCTCTACATAATAATAATAATAAGTATTATTATTAATATAATAATTATAATAATAACAATAATCGACTTTATTTAGAGAGGGTAACACATTCAGTAAACCAATACTAATTTTCCATGTGGCCCACTTTTTCCTGAGAAACCAAGTACTAAACAGTGCGGATAAAGTGTCTTACTAAAGGAAACAATACTTGATTTTAGCAGGGATCGAACCCCGTACCTAACGATCGGGAGTCCGTTGCTTTATCACTGCATCACAGCCACTACATTGCGCGTCTGACATAGTGCATATTTTCATTTCTCCAAAATGGTGACTGGAGATTGTTGTCATATTTATGCTCCGAACATACTCTTTGGGCGTTCGTTCTAACGAGTACCTACAACCTATGTATTGGTACAGAAATAAGCAAAATGATCTACACCTGGTGGTATGCTTTATTATATTCGCTCCGTACAAAGACTGTGACTGGTTAGAACCACCCCAGAGTGTACGCAATCTGCATTTAGTAGTATACAAGAAAAAAAAACTGTAAACTGTCTTCATAAGGTGAGATGGCTTTTCAGGACTATTCATAATATGCACTTGTTCCTTTTCCTGAAGGATATTGTTTATGAAGACAATTAATATTTATTCATTAAAGCGTAAGACATAACACTATAACTACAACTTTTGTCATCATCATTACACCTTCTTAATACATAATGAACATATATATTGCGGATATGTATTCAATATGCTACTAAGACCGTAATTATCCAGTTCTCTGACTGTCATCTCACATGATTCTAATCACATGCTTAGGGAATCAATAGAATATTTGCAGTCGGGGATTAGAAATTATCCAAAGTGCTGACATTTGTTGAAAATATAACTCTTCATTTTAAACTTCGACTAAATGGAGGTTTCGACTAGTCGCTCTGCGAACGTAATTAAGATTTTTACACAACTTATTATTACCAACACATTTTTCACCGTAGTATAGATTTTTTTCTGGTCCTTAGAGTTCGTTGAGATCCTGTCAGAGTTTTAACAAAAAAACGTCACTGAAGGACTTGTGTGGCCGAACATAGCGAACATAGCACAGAAAAAGATTGAGTTTGTGAGTTTTTCATATGTGAATTGTTTCAATACAGGAATCTGCTTTAAATCATCAGTTATTTGGTGTACGACAATGACTTTCATTCCCAAACTAAGTTTTCAATACGGTCATTTTTGGTTTGGTTGAACAGCCGTTTCAATATTAAATCACTTATTTCAAGCCGATCGTTAATAAGAGGCGGGCGAAATCCGGAGTACTCGGAGAAAAAAAAACACCTTACATTCCGCTGCAGAACTTGGCATCTCGCATTTGGCACGAGCGGAACGCGAACCACTGCGTTGAGACACCTAATTATTAAGATTTAGCGTTCTTACCCATAAGGCCGCGAAGGCCAGGTGGTTTGTCTTAAGGTACACCGGTCCTCGCCAACCTCAGGACACCGATTGGATCAAAATAAGTGAAATAATCTTTTAAGGATCGTAAAGCCCAAACCAATTAATAATAATAAAATAAAATAAAACAAACGCGACGTTACGTCATGACGTCATCTTTTCAACTGTACATGATAGAATATACTGTCAAATATCCTATCAGAAGTCGCGTTACATTGTAACGTTCGCATGTGCTCTCAAATCTGTGTTCAAGACGCCACAAACGCCTTACAGCAACAATAGTCCAGAGGCCGTTAGCATAACCTGGAAGTTCGTGCCGCATAAAATTTTATTATGGTTTCCGTTTCACCAGACCATACTTATTCAGAAACCACTTAAAGCGTCATTCGACCGATATCCCCACTGTACGACAGGACCGTCCCCTATAAAACGTGTAAGACGGTCAGAGGTGGCACAATTCAGCTTTAAAGAGCATTGCTTGTTCACTGGAGACATTAATGTGCTTGACAAAGATAAAAAGAATCCATCTCGTTGGCGTCCCGCTTTCTTGTGTAGAACGGCGGATCGAGGCGAAGGACATGAGTCCTTCAAAGAAATGATCTTACGAATCTGTAAAGAACGCAATGATGGGTGGTCAAGGCACGTTCAAGTGCGTGTTCAGTCTGCTGTTAGCGACCTTCAGGCAGCCGATGTCCGTTATCATGTCGATTGTAGAAAATCGTTCACGAGAAATCGGGCTGATAAGTCAAAAAAGGTTTCTAATGACACAGAGAGAAAAGACATACCCTTTAACGCCGTAATAAATCAAATCAAATCTGACAAAGATCGCGTTTTAATGTACTATGCAAGCAACTCACACTAATGTTCTGACAAGCTTGCAGATCGATGTAACTTTTAAAAAAAACAGTTTCTTTGTTTCTTTTTCTCATGCTGTGACTCAAATCTGAACTCTCACTTAGACCCTGTATGTTTTCGTCCTGTGTGTAAAATTGTTTATGTGTATTTCAGATTCTGCCCCTATCTCCTACAAAGAGGATCTACTGGCAGAGATAAATTTGATGAAACGGATTGGATCACATCCTAACATCGTATCCATGATAGGCGCATGCACCCTTACAGAACCAATTGCGTTGGTAATGGAATATGTTCCATACGGCAATCTACAGAATTTTCTGAAGTACGTTATTACTCGTTAATCATCAATGTTCTTACATGTGTGAAGTATATTTAGCTCACCTGGTCCCAGGGGAGCTTATAGGATGGTAGTCCATCCGTAGTCCATCTGTCGTCAGTCCGCACGTTTGACAAGTTATATCTCTGCAGCCTGCAGGCTGACCTCAATCATTTCTTTTCTGTAGCATGCCTCTGGTTCCTTTTCTTAGTGCAGATTTCCCTATCATTAACCCCGTCCACTCAGGGATCAAGAAAAAGATTTTATGCAATGTTGCATACCTTAAAGTGTATCACTCCGCCTGCACAGTACCGAAGCGTTGTACTTTAAAAATAGCGATATTGAAAACACATCATGAAAACACACCTATATAATTCTGACCCCCTTGAACCCCACTTTTACATAGTAAAACTGGGGTTTACAGGGGTAAACCTTATTTTTTTTATTTCTGCTCAAAATAATGATAGTGGGTACACTTTAGGACCGCCTCGATGATGAGGCGGTCCTAATGTGTACCCACAATCTATATTTTGAACAGAAATGATAAAAATATATCGCAACTTTCGCAATTTTACAATTTTCGTTTTTCTGGCGGTAAAATTCGAAATGTATTTGTATAGGCGTGTTTTCGTAATGAGGTATTTTAACATGTAGGTCTTAGTTTGTTTTAGTTTTATAGTGCATACATGCACTGATGCCGGTGATGTATGCCTTCAGCAAAGCACGGGTGTATTAACTAAAAGTCAGAATGTATGCCTTTCAAGTATTCTGTCTTGGTGTTTAACATCGTTCGACAATAGGTAGCATTACACTAAATACTGGGAGGTACCGGGTTTTATCACTTTGGGACAGAGTTTTTAGTTGCGTTCTAAATACCAGACTTGCTTCCATTGGATATATATCCCATGTTTTATTTCAATGTGAGAAAATGATAGGTATAAGGGACTAAAATGATGCATGTTTTATAAATAAATCTGCAAGCTCAAAGAATTTTTTGCTGATTTTATATGGTCACCCCTCCTTTAAAAATGTTGGTTTTATTTACTCCGTTCTAGCAGGTAAACAAACATGGTTGACTGTAACTTGAAAATGAGCCGATCAACATGTGGATTTTTTCTCATTAACTTGTTGGGCTAGGATGGCTCTATAAACAAGTAAGGTTTGAAAAGTTTTGTATGTGTAGTTTTTGTGGGAGCAGGTAAAAGGTTACTATTGTCGCCTATTGAAAACATTTAGTGGAAAGCTCCCTATAGTTGCCGTTACGTTCAACCTGTTGTATCTAAGTACCGAGGGCGTCATGAATGCTTAGGATAAACGAGATCTATATTTTCTGTCTTAACCGTGTTCCTTGTATCAAAATTCAATGTTTGTAGCTTTATTGTACATGAAGCAACGTTGCTAGGTGTGTTGATATAATATTGCCAAGTAGAAGATAAGAAACTTCCCTTACGTAGGTGAGTTTAATCTCAGTTGAGGAAGTTAAGTAAGTTCATCAACGATCAGATCATCAAAAGTGAGAATCATAAGTGGAAGTCAACTTTTTTGAACTCGAACTTGTCAGTCAGCTGTCAAGAAGTTCTTCGCAGGGCCTGTATGCCAAGCGGTGTATTTTCCGTTAAACTAATATTAATGCAACACTAATATGATGTTATTAATCAAGTAATTTCGTATTGGCCAAGTTACAGGTCCGATGTCTGCTGTATTGGCCCGAGACCGAGGCCAATACAGCAGATCGATGACCTGTAACTGGGACAATACGGAATTACTTGATTAATGACAGATTTATTAATTGACACCATTTTATTTATTAAAAACATGATTATTCAGTGTTAATACGGATGATCTCCGAACAATACAGGATAGTCAGTTAATAATGGTTGGTATTAAAAGCACCACAGTCCATGTTTAACACGCAATTATGAGAAAAGCAATTCATCAATCCTTAATTATTATAAAGTGGCTTTTCAAAAACACTGTAATACAAAGGCATTTTATCATATTAGGACAACAGTCAGAATTTTACGGTTGTAATTATCTAGACATCAATGGTTTACAATATTTTTAAAGTAAAATTAAAATGGAACATAATCCGGCAGACCATACTCATATGACTCATAAAAGAGCCGAGTAGAGACTTGTGTTCTAGGGCAGATCAGTGTTTGTCTTTGCACCGTGATATCTTTTATCGTTTTTGTCTTTTCGGCCATTTTATTGGGAAACTATCCATTTGGCTTTCTGCTTGTGATGTAATTTTAATTAGGGTGAAGCTGTTGTTTGTTGTTGTTGTTCTCTCTCTCTCTCTCTCTCTCTCTCTCTCTCTCTCTCTCTCTCTCTCTCTCTTTAATGCCTTGAATTGAAGGTGCAAAGAAGTTGTATCGATTCCTAATTAACCATCAACCGAATTAACCTTTAGTGCTCAGTATCTTGTAAACAAACGGTAAAAAATGTTTGCATAGACATATTTTTAAGCCTGGGTGATTTTTGCCTTATTTTTAACGCCAGCATTTAAAATGATATATATTTTTGCAAAGGACGTCTGTTTGCAGTGAGTCCTTGTAACTCTGTTGCATATCGCATCACGAGAACAAATCCCTGAAATGAACACCCACCTAAACCCCACTAAATATAGAGAAAACTGGAGTGTACGGGGGTATTCATTATTTTTCTTATTTCTGCTCCAATGCATAGGTTGTGGGTACTCGTTAGAACCGCCTCAATGAGGCCGTTCTAACGAGAACTCACAACCTATATTTGGAGTATAAATAAGAGAAATATCACATAATTTCATTAGAAAAGTAGCCATTTTTGAGATGTGAAAATGCACTATGTTGAACAGGTGTGTTATCGTAATGGAGAGGGAATGGATCTGGTTTAAGATTATGATCTTTCCTGTCTTACTTCCGAGTACCTTTATAGCTATATAATAGCTAGAAAAATACTTCATTTTGAACTACTGAAAATTAACACCTGTATGAGGTTAGCTTGACTGCATAATAGTGAACTTTAAAGCATCACTGCATTTCCTGTAGTGTTGATATAATGTTGCCAAACTTGAGATTATTAGCTACTTTATATAGGTGTGCCAATATTTTAAAGAGGATGTTACCTGTAATAATCTATCAACGATTAGATTATAAACTGTTGGAGACTGGTGAAAATGATTTCGGGATTGTGTAGAATACATTTTACTGGGGGTACGTGTACTGGTACGCTTCTGATTTCTTTATTAGGGCCCCGCACTGAAAGTTTGGGTGCCCTATAGTAATCACTCTGTCCGTCCGTCTGTTTGTCTGTCTGTCTGTCTGTCTGTCCGTCTGTCCGTCCACAAATTTTTACTCCTTTGATAGCGCTGCCGGGGCCCTAGTCAGTTTCACTGACAGCTCTAGTTCTTTTTTACATCATAGTATAGATTATATCCTCTAGTCATTTGGTATCATTGATTCCAATTTGGAATTTTAAAATATCTGGGGGTCACCGATGAGGCCTTATTGGCCGGCTGTAGCATGTCGGCTCCAGAAAAACTTGTACACGCCTTATTAGTAAGTTCTATGGTGTATTTCCTTGCTTTGCATCCTCTTTTTATAGAACACTGATTGTGAGCCAATGATATTTGAATCCTGTATTAGCTTCTGTAACTAATAGCAAATTTAAATTGATTTTAGAGTTTTGAACAGCACGTATGGGTATGATAATTTAAATATGCATACTATAAGGTTCAGCAGCGATTTGATAATCTTAAACTGTCTACATGCAGAATACTTATTGTGCACACAACTGCTCTTTGACATTCTGCCGATACTGTATGAATTGAGGTTTAACGTCCCCGTCAACACTATTTAGGTCATTTTGGAGACACTGCTTCCAATTTTTTGTGGGACTTTCACCCGACATTGAGATGAAATGACTTCCTTTTGCCCAATGGAACCAAAAGGCTTATATGCATTGGACGGTCTGACTTACACCACTTTGCCTGGAGAGGCTTAGTCCGTCTAAGCGGTCGTGTGGTCCGTTTCAGCTCTGTGTGGAAGCCCCATGCAGGTCAATCTATTTCACCAAGCCCCGATGTGCGGGGGTGACCCGATACTGTGTAAAAATATCTAGCATGGACATAGAGCTATGCATTGATGTTGTATCCATGCAAGTTTCAACTCTTTCGAGTCAGGAGATCGTACTGTGCACACTTACATATTCCTGATAAACTTCAATGTCAAGTTTGAAAAAATGAGCGAATGTGTACAGTTAAAAGTGTGTATATCATTCATTTAAATGTTGTATAAAACAACGATAATAGGGAAAAAGATATTAGTAAGGATCACTGAGTCCGGTTTTGTATTTTTATAAAGGAGGAATTTCTATGCTTGTGCACTGCACAGGGCGTGGACAGTTTAGCGAACTGCAGTACTGTTCTGTTACGAAGACTCTAATTTCATTGTTACGTGCCCTTTGCTTCTTAACGCTCTACATGCAGGGTAATTTTACCCGCAGACAATATTTTGACATATTTTTCTTATTTTTCCTAAAACAAAAAACAGGATTTGATATTTCTTGCAAATTGGAGCAGTTTGTTAGAAAATTGTGGAGAAAGTTTAGATGAGATGTCTAATCCTGTTTTCTTGGTAAAAGTAGTAAAACAGAATTTGTCGTTTGCTTAATTCGCCTAGAGAGTGGTAATTTTTATAACGTTATTTATCTGAGAAACTGAGTGTTATTGTTTTGTTGAGGGCTTAATATTTTAAATACAGTGTTTTCTGAATCCCGCCAAAACACGGTCGTATCCAAACAACATATCTGTTACAAAGAGTCTGATACGCGGTAAAAGCTGGAAACAAAGTGATATGACAGATAATTTGTCATAGAATAATCAAATGCTATTTTTGCATAAAATCAGTTGATGACTATTTCTTTTGAGTAAGGCTTTTTTGAGTACTTATATTATTTTGTTTACCCTGAGACTTGAACTGCATGTAAATCTATATCCATAGGCAACAGTTGTTTGTCCACCTAATTAAAATACCATGGCAACTGCAACAACTCTTTAGATATGATCCAATCTATTCTTGATTGGTGAAAAATCGGGATGAGACTACAAAAGCTTTATGGCCGTTGAAGGTCATTCTTAAATTGATGGGAAACAAATCCCACCATTGACGGTTAATAATTTTGTATTTCTTCAACCTCCAAGCTTATTAATAACATAGTGCGGACACAATTATTGTGTAACTATGAGATGGTGGAATTGTAAATGATTTTTTAAGTAGAAGTAAAACAAAGATCAGGAATCGATACAATTAACTTTCTCCACCCATCGAAGACACCAAAGGGAAAGAAACACAAACATGAAGCGACCAGACCATAATGGAAACCTAAACAAAGGGAGGTCATAAGGACAGTTACTTTCCCACAAAATGGCCATATGGCCATCCAAAATAAAAAGACACAAGTGATACACACAGTATGTAACAAACAACAACATAAATAAACCGCCACAGAAGAACCGCCTTGGAACGGTCAGTGGAAAGATTTCCACTTGGGGGCTTAAATCGATTTTACGTGGCCACAATCCTCGCCCTTACTTCCGTCGCGATTTAGACAAATAATTTGTTCAGTCCGAATGAAGCCCTCCTTACTCATCAGCGCAACATCTCCGTGAACACAAATAATTAAAGAACCACAGAGGTGAGACAACGGTGAGGACTCGACAGCAAGAAACCACTGAAATGCTGGAGCAAAAGAAAACCAACAGTTAGACTCCGATGGGCCCGACCATCGATAGAGTATCAGGCACCAACCAACATTACCTTGAATTAGATCTCTCTAATTCTCAATAAGCCTTTACGTTGGAACCGTCATAAAATCTGAGGCCTGACCTACCGGCGTTCAATTAAAGAGGGAAGCATAGTTGCCAACCGTGATTGGGTTAACTACCATTCATGCAGTCTGTCGTATATATATTTTAAGGTGCATTAAAATAGACAAATCATGTATTGTTTACTCTTACATTTCTCATTTCCAGGAAATGTCGGATGGAAGGTGAGCTCTCAGTCCAAACTGGCAGAAGTCCTGAGTTGAATTACTCATTCATGAATGAACATGGTGGCCTGAATGAAGGGGTAGTGACGCCAGCTGATATGCTTAGCTTTGCTAGACAAGTTGCCATGGCAATGGTAAGAATAAATTTCATGTAGCCATATCCTGTCATCACGAAAACACGCCTATATAATTTTGACTCCCTCGAACCCCACTTGTATATAGTAAACTGGGGTTTGCAGGGATAAAACTTATTTTCCTTATTTCTGCTCTAAAATATAGATTGTGGGTACTCGTTAGCACCGCCTCGATGAGGCGGTTCTAAAGAGTACCGACAGTCTATATTTTGCGCAGAAATAAGAAAAATATCGTAATTTTTCATCTTAAAATCTTCATTTTTTCGGCGATAATGGTAGCAATGTATTTGTATAGGCGTGTTTTCAAAATTGGTTAAACTATTTGGGTGGATTTGTTTCATATTCGGTATGATGATAGATTTAGACTCAATGTTTTATTCAGCAATACCCACACCCATGTCTGAGTATGTGTGTGAATTCGGGTTTAAACACGCTTTCAACATTTTTTCAGTCATATCATGAAGGTGTCTGATTGCGACAGGGAGTTCAATGCTCATTTTTATAGTGCTGCCTCACTGCAGTATCATGTCCCAGACACATTACATGATACCACACCCAGTCACATTATCCTGACACTGGGTAGACCAGTCCTAGCACTACCCCGTAAATCTGAGTACCAAGCGAGAAGCAGCTAGTACCATTTTTAACGACTTTGGTATGTCGCGGCCCGGGGTCGAACCCGTGACCTCCCGTTCCCCGGAGGGGACACTACCAGCTGAGTTATCGGGGCCGGTAACCCATGTCTGATGACAGCTTATTACGATAACACACCCGTGCGACATAGTGCATCTTCCCATCTATAAATGGGCTACTTTTCGTATGAAAATGTGTGATTTTTTTCATATTAATACTGCAAATATAGGTTGTGGGTGCTCGTTAGAACCGCCTTATTGAGGCGGTTCTAACGAGTACCCACAACCTATGTCTTGAAGCAAAAATAAGAAAAATAATGTATACCCCCGTAAACCCCAGTTTTCTCTATATAAAGTGGGGTTTAGGGGGGGTCTTCATTTCACAGACTTGTTCACGTGATGTGTTGTTTATTTCAAATATTAGGCAAGCTATTGTCTGCTAAATAAGTCTCTACCAGAAATGACATATATCTTGCTTAAAAACTGTCGGCTTAGAATACAAGCCTGTATAATTTTGACCCCCTATATCCCACTTTGATATAGTAAAACGGGGGTTTAAAGGGGTATACATTATTTTTTTGTATTTCTGCTCAAAATCATAAGTTGTGGGGATTCGTTAAAACCGGCGGTTTTTATGAGTTCCCACAATCTATGTTTTGAGCAGAAATAAGAGAAATATCAGAATTTTTATCCGAAAATTAGCAATTTTTGGTGGATAAAATTTTCAGTATATTTGAATAGGCGTTTTTTTATAATGTTATCTGACTGAGTTGTGTCCTCGTAAAGATTTAAAACAATATTTAGTGTTAATTTTAACAGGAATACCTTTGTGACAAGAAGTATGTACATCGAGATCTTGCAGCAAGAAACATTCTGTTGGGATACAATAAAATCATCAAAGTATGTGACTTTGGCCTGTCACGTGATATTTACAACGACAACCAATACAAGAAACTGACAAATGGGAAGCTCCCCTTGAAATGGATGGCTATAGAGTCATTACGTGACCGAGTATTTACAACTCAAAGTGACGTCTGGTCATTTGGAATACTTTTGTGGGAAATAGTTACGATGGGTAGGTTCAAAAGTTTGCTACAATTTATGCTTTATTTTATTAGCTCACCTTAGCACGAAGTGCTCGTGGTGAACTAATGTGATCAATCAATGTCCGTCGTGGGGCGTGCGTTGTGCGTTGTCAGTCGGCAACGATTTGCTTTAAAAGACTACTTATCTTAAACCCTTGAGCCAATTTCATTTAGGCTTCACAGGAATGTTGCGTGGGTTTTTCTCTACCAATTAGCTGAACCATTACGCTCCGATAAACAAGGTGGCCACATGTGCTAAAAGTAGATAAAGCTTTAAACGACTACTCCTCCCATACCCCTGGGACAATTTCATTCAAATTTCATAGGGATGTTGCTTAGGTGACCTTCGACTAAAATAGTTAAAATCATTTCGCTCCAAAGAACAAGATGGTCGTCAGAGCTAAATATATATATTTTGAATCTTTAAACGACTACTCCTCCAACACCAGCTGACCAATTTCATTCAATTTTCACAGGAGTGTTGCTTAGGTGACCCTCAACCAAAATGACCACAAGAGCTAAAAATAGAAAAAAAACTTTTAAGAAAATGCCTATTCGGCTTCCTACCAAAAAGCTACAATCTTACCGCTCTTATGGACAAGATGGCCAGCTAAAGCTAAAAAAAAGAAATATCTTTAGACAACTACTCCACCCACACCCCTGGGCCAATTTCATTTTAACTTCATAGGACATGTCCTCCTATTCCATTGTTTCAGTGTCATTTATACTACACAGAAATCTTGTTTATGTGGCCTACTACCAAAATGATTTTGCTCAAATGAAGAAAATGGCTGACAGACTTACAAGTAATAAAACCTTTAAATGATAATCTCCATTAACTCTTAAGCTGGTTTCATTCAAACTTCGTATGAATGTTGCCAATGTGAGACTCTATCAAAGTGCAACAAATATGCTTGAAGGAATAAGATGGCTGTCAGTTATCCATATGACGTTCAGAAACTATGTAACATCTCGAAATCAGGTGAGCGATCTGGGGCCATCATGGCCCTCTTTGTTTTATTTTGTGTTGTTGTTATTGGTATATGGGGCTCTTGTTTTGTTTGTTTGTTTTGAGGTTTAACGTCCCCATCAATACTGTATAGTTTATTTTGGAGACGTTGCTTACAATTTTGTGGCACTTTTACCCGACCTTGCGATGAAATGACATCTCAAGCCCTGTCGTCCAATGAAACCAATAGGGTTCATAAGCATCGTCCAACTCGTATCACTTTGCCTTGGCAGGCTTAGATCCTCTAAGCGGTTTACCAGTACTCGTGTGCGGTCTGTTTCAGTTCTGCGTGGAAGCATTATGCAGCCAATCTATTTCTTCAAGCCCCGATGGGCGGGTGCCGATGACGCTCTTGTTATTCATTTCAAGCAGGTCGTTTTCTTATGTTGATGACTGTACGATTTGGGTTTAAGGATAGACTACACACACCATGACTTGTCAATTTTAATCAATTTTGTTTTTTCAAAAAGTGCATATTCATTGATTATTTGACAATTTCGCCGTTACCCAGAATTGTGGCAGTGAAATCTTAGTAGTAAGCAAGATATTCGAAGAAATATAAAGGTTTACCAGTAAATGGTTGGATATGTTTTTCTATCAATTTAAGCATGATGTTAAATTGCCGCACAAATTGAAAAGTCTATTCATATCAACGCAGTTCTAACTTGCCATAAGTTTTCGCTGACGTGTATGCAGTTTATCTTTATAAAAGAGGATATTTATTATTGTTATTCTAATCTCTCCATTAGTGATATTCCACTGAAAAACAAGGGCCATTTAATTAACAGGGTTATAATTGGATAACTGGACTGAAGGACTTTAACTGGTTGAAATGCATAGTTTACTTAATTTTCTCAAATTCAGTTTTACTAAAATGTACCAAAAATGCAAATTAGGTAAGAATTCACATTGCTTATTGGTCTTGGGTAATGACTAGGTAAGGCCTTCCTTTCTTTCAGCAGAAAAGCAGCGTTTGAGTTGTAGCACTATCTTTGAAATGATTCATCTCTATTGTTTACTTGTCAAAATATATACATTTTGGCATTTAGATTCCTTGAAGACTAGGCTTGAATAAAGTAGCACCGGTTTTTATTAGCTTGTGTGGTTTCTGATTAAATGAAGCTTTTGTTCAGTAATTCCAGTTAATTCTGGTACAGAAAATTAAATTTAATATATCTTTCTTTCTAAAATTTTAAAGGATATTCCTGATACATATTTACAGGGCCTATCTTGTTAAAGGTTTTCTGAGAAAGAGGGCCGTGTTGTGATGCTTGATAAAAAGATGGGTCCATAAAAGTAAACTAGTGTTTACTCTGTTTTTAACTCACCTGAGCCGAAGGCTCCGGGGGAGCTATTGTGATCGGTCACCGTCCGTCGTCGTTGTCGTCCGTCCGTACGTCCGTCCATCCACAATTCCTTTAAACGACATCTTCTCCTAAACCACGAAACAGATTTTGACCAAACTTGGCAGAAATGATCTTTGGGTGGTCCTCTCTCAAAGTTATTTAAAGAATTCCATTTCATGCAGAACTCTGGTTGCCAGTAACAAAAAATGTAAAATAAGAAAAACCTTTAAAACTTTTCTTGTCTGAAACCAAATAGCCCAGGTCTTTGATATTTGGTACGAAGCTTCATCTAGTGGACATCTACCAAGATTGTTCAAATTATAGCCCTGGAACCAAAAATGGCCCCGCGCCCGGGCCCACTGGTTTAACCTTATGTTATATAGGGAAAACCTTTAAAATCTTCTTTTCTGAAACCAGAAGGCACAGGTCTTTGATATTTGGTATGAAACTTCATCTAGTAGACCTCTACCAAGATTGTTCAAATTATAGCCCTGGGGCCAAAAATGACCCCGCGCCAGGGCCCACTGCTTTTACATAGGCTTATATAGGGAAAATCTTTAAAAATCTTCTTGTCTGAAACCAGAAGGCCAAGGTCTTTGATATTTCGTTTAAGGCTTCATCTAGTGGACCTCTACCAAGATTGTTCAAATTATAGCACTGGGGCCAAAAATGGCCCCGCCCGGGGGCCCACTTGTTTTACATAGGCTTATATAGGGAAAACCTTTAAAAATTGATATTTGGTTAAATTGATATTTGGTTCAAAGCTTCATGTAGTGGACATCTACCAAGATTGTTCAAATTATAGCCCTGAGGCCAAAAGTTGCCCCGCCCCGGAGGCTCACATGTTTTACATAGACTCAAATGGGGAAAACCTTAAAAATTCTTCTTGTCTGAAACCAGAAGGCCCAGATCTTTGATATTTGCTACGAGGCTTCGTCTAGTGGACCTCTACCAAGATTGTTCAAATTATAGCCCCGGGGCCAAATATGGCCCCACAGCGGGGCCCATTGGTTTTACATAGTCTTATATAGGGAAAACCTTTAAAATCTTCTTGTCTGAATCTAGTGGTCCTCTACCAAGACTGTTCAAATTATAGCCCTGTGACCAAAAATAGCCCCGCCCAGGGGCCCACTGGTTTTACATAGCCTTGTAGGGGGAAAACCTTTAAAAATCTTTTGGTCTGAATCTGAAACCAGAAGGCCCAGGTCTTTCATATTTGTTATGAAGCTTCATCTAGTGGACCTTTACTAAGATTGTTCAAAATATAGCCCTGGTGCCAAAAATAGCCCTGCCTAGGGGCCCACTTGTTTAACATAGACTTATATAGGGAAACCCTTTGAGGATTTTCTTGTCTGAAGCATGGACTTGTCCAACATATAGCAATGGAAGAGTCGACTAATATACAATGGGTTAATGTAATGAATATGACAATTGACTGAATTTAGCCAGTGGAGCAACAGGCCCCCTTGAGCCTCTTGTTTTGTTTTGAAGTCGGCGGCTGGAATCAGAAAGCAAAATGCTGCTAGGAATGAATACAATTGCCATATTTTCCACACTGTTTCCAAGAGAGACAACTATGTGGATTCCTATGTTTGTATTGTGGTAAACTGCCCGTCTGAAAAGGGGGCCTACTCTTTATATTCCCGGCATACCCATAGTGTAGATTATATTCTCTGTCCTTTGAGATCATTGATTACATTGTGGAATTTTGAAAATATCTGAGGGTCACTGATGAGGCCTAATTTGCCGAAACTAGCTAGTCTGGCCTAGAAAACATGTACACTCCATATATTTCAGTTCTGTGGTGTATTCCTTGCTTTCAAAGGATAACACTTTTATAGAACGTATTTAGCTTCACTACAACTGGTGTGTGGGAATGTGTGGCGGCGGTAAAACGTCTCCCTGCCCTACATCATAGTGTAGATTATATTTTCTTGTCCTTTGAGATCATTGATTCCATTGTGGAATTTTGAAAATATCTGAGGGTCACTGATGAGGCCTAATTGGCCGAAACTAGCTAGTCTGGTCCAGAAAACATGTGCACTCCATATATTTCAGTTCTGTGGTGTATTCCTTGCTTTCAAAGGATAACCCTTTTATAGAACGTATTGGTATGAAGCTTCATCTAGTGGACCTCTACCAAGATTGTTCAGACTATACCCCTGAGACCAAAGATGACCCCGCCCAGGGGCTCACATGTTTAACATAGTGTTATGTAGGGAAAACCTTAAACAACCTTCTTGTCTGAAACCAGAAGGCCCAGCATTTGATATTCGGAAAACAGCTTCGTGTAGTAGACCTCTGCCAAGATTGATCACGTTTTACACAGACTTAATCCAGAAAGCCCAGGTCTTTGATATTTGGAATACACCTTTATCTAGTGGACCTCTGCCAAAATTGTTCAAACTATAGCCCTGGGGCCAAACATAGCCTGGCCCAACGTGTCACTTATTTTACATAGACATAGGTAATAAGGAGAAAAGACATCAATATTAAGTATGTAAAACGCTTAGCTCAGGTGAGCGATATAGGACCATCATGGTCCTCTTGTTCAATTATTACAAAAAAATATCAATGAAATAAATGAACATCCATTAAAGCTGGCAAAACCATCAATGTCTTACCTTTAATTTGATATAAAGATAATGAAATTATACAAAGTAATAGCGGAGAAAATGACATTTAATTCTTACCACTACTGTAAGGTGTAGTCTATCCATAAAAAGAAATCGACAAGCCATTACGCAAACACGCCTTTACAAATACATTGCCACCTTTATCGCCGAAAAAATGAAAATTTAATGATGAAAAATTGTGATATTTTTAAGGTATACCCTCGGAAACCCCGGTTTTACTATATAAAAGTGGGGTTCAAGGGGGTCAAAACTACATAGGCGTGTTTTTGTGATGCTGAGCAGGTCTGAAGTCATAAGCAACTTTAAAGTTGGTCACCAGCATACATGACTCACCCTATGAGCTCGGAGAACATAATACGTTGAAATTTGCTAGAAGTAAAAAATATGTCAATCTTCTATATGTACAAAACATTGCTGGTTTATCTACCATGTAACTTAACTGCATGCGAACGAATGTTTTCAAGTCACGAGCAAGATAAATGCATAATGTATATACATATTTATGCATTAAAAGAGGGACTCTGTTCGATTCAGGACTAGTCATAATGCTGTTTAATACCTACAAATCACCATAACAATGCACTATTCTACATGTATATGATTTATTTGTATTTTATCTCGTGAAAAGCACGCGACAAAGAAACCCATTAGTCGTTCAGTAGTTTTACATGATAAAGAGTCATTTACTGGCGTTGAGATAAACTATTCAAGATCGGTATTAAAATATACCCATGAAAGCACTGGTTAATAATTGTTCTTCAATGACATCTAAGGAGCTGTAATTACACAAAAGGTTGAAATAACTCGAACGATTAACCTGAGAAAGAGAAAAAATATAGCTATTAACTCTGAGGCACATGTAGAAATACATTTTCAGTCTTTCAGTAGGTTTACATGTTCACTATCATCAAAGTCATTTATTGACGGTTTAACACCCTCTTGAAAATAATAGAACGGGGTCGGTGTAAAATATATGCGTGAAAGCCTTTATTTTATTTTTGCTATGGTTTGTCTTTGAGTATGTGTTTCGCTTATATTATTTTGTTTTGGATAGCCAATTGGCCATTTTGTGAGAAAGTAACTGTCCTTTTGGCTTACCGCTATTGATGTTTCCATTAGGATCTAGTTATTTCATGTTTGTGTTTCTTTCCCTTTGGTGTCACTGCTGGAAGATGTGGGTTAATTGCATCGATTCCTGATCATTGCCTTCCCTTCTATTTTGGTTTAAAAGTGGTCTTTTGGCTTTCCGCTATTGATGTTTCCATTGGGACTTGTTGTTTCATGTTTGTGTTTCTTTCATTTTGGTGTCTCTGATGAGCTGTGGGTTAATTGTATCGATTCCTGATCATTGCCTTCACTTCTATTTTATACATCTTAATAGTTGCAAACACACAGATGATCCAAAAAGCTTAAACAAATCACCAAAGCATTAGAACAAATATAGCTCTAACATGTGATTCAGAGCTTTTTGGCGATTTTGAAAATATTTGAGGGTCACTGATGGGGCCTAATTGACCGAAACAATAAGTCTGGACCAGGAAACATGTGCGCTCCATACTTTTCAGTTTTGTGGTGTATTCCTTGCTTCCAAAGGATAACCCTTTTATAGAACATATTCAAAACTTCTATATATCCTACTCATATACCAGTACAGAATAATGTAAATATGCTAAATAATGCTGTTTATATCTCTAGGAATAACTCGTCTCTAGCAAATAAGTAATATACTTTAATATATTACCAACATATTGTGATAACTTACTCTGCTTAGATGTACTTTACAAACAGAGTCTATTTTGAGTACAAATACTCTTGTTTATATATTCTCTGCCATTCTTGACGGGGACTTGGTTGATTGTAGTGATATAACCTTGTTTGATATATGTTTTTTTCAGGAGCTTCTCCATATCCAAATATAGCATTGGCGGACCTTTATTATGTTCTTTCTAACCACTATCGAATGGAGAAACCCAGCAACTGTTCCGATGAATTGTAAGTGAGAAAAGTCCTTTTCCTTTTTTTTAGTTATGAATCATTTGAGCTTTTTCGATTTAAAGTATGTTCATGATAATATCTTTGCAGCACGACACATCCTTTTAAAGACTTTGTTTGCAGTACGTCTGCTCCGAATCACAATCCAGCATTTTTATAACACGGTTGGTCATCAAGGCTGAGATAACCTTACTTGTCGGCAACAGGTTTAAATGTACATAAATTGCCCTATCTGGCATTATCGTAATTATGATGACGTTGTTTTATGTTGTTGTTTCTTTCCCTTTGGTGTCTTGTACTGGAGGTGTGAGATTACCGATCATTTCCTTCATTTCTGTCTCACAGACGCGCAGACTGACTGTGTTAACTTTGGTTGGAAGACCTGAAGATACACCTTCTTTTGCACAGCCGCAATGTCACTTAAACTTCTGAGAACATTATGTTTTGTACAAATACCTTTTTAGAAGTTAGAGCAGTTCTCAGAAAGGAATATTGCGTTACTATACTTAAAATAGTGTCACAGCTGCCTGTCTAATATGTAATCGTCATCAATGTGACTACACCCCAAAACTTTGAAACCCAAACAGGTGATGGACAAGACTTGCAAGCAAAGCATATCCTCCTCCGAGCACATATCAATTAATGTAGCTCATGTAACATCAGATATAAGACGCCTACCGCCTCGCATAGGCGTCCCAGGCCGAGCGACCTCAGTCTTTATGGCCCGCTTAGCACGGCAGTCAGGGCTTTAGGAGAAAAAGGAACCTAATACACTATTGTAGTGTCTCGTTCATTGATAACATGACTCTAATTACAAGGCTAGGTATTCTTTCTAGTACTAGATGCCACAATGGTGTTACATTAACCCTTATCCTGCTGAGTAAAATAATGTAGCCATGCCCATTGCTGACTATCAAACAGTCTAATTCTTTATATAATGTGTTCGTTCAATGATCAGATGACTTCAGGATCGACACGTTTTGCAACAGTGGGAGCTGTCGTGTTCAGCAGAATAGGGATTAAGCCAAGACGCTCCTTTTGAAATATGTGATGATTTTTTTGTGGTTTTCGTCATTGTGACTTGCTTTTGATTTTCAACCATTTTGCATTCGGGTCTTACTTCTGTGTTAAGGGGAATGGGAACACCTTCAGGGGCGGCAACTCCTGCAAAAGTATTTTTGTATCCTATATCAACCGGGGTCAAATCTTAATGGAAAGAATTTGCTCCTGGGGAGCAAATTCTTTCGTTTAAGAGTAGACCCCTTTTTCAGCGGAAAAAGACTTGCAGAAAAGCATACAGGAATTCCCGAAAGCTGTCATCTTTTGGAAAAATGGCGGGAAAATCTGCCAGGTGTTCCCATTCCTCTTAATCCAGACAGAATGAATGAATTTGAATTTCTTTATATTGATTACAAATCATCAACTAAATATTATTACCTCGTTTATTAATTATAAAAACGTGACCGTTTTCTTATTTCAGATATATCATCATGCGCCAGTGTTGGTATGACGATCCAAATGATCGACCATCATTCACGGACCTCCGCGTCCAGTTAGAATTATTACTCACACGTGACAGAAATTATTTGGAACTAGACAACATAAACGTTCCACTTTCCACACCCGAAAGCAGCAGCGGAAGTCCTGTGTCAGACGAAACTGCGTCACTTCTTGCGGCGCAAGCGTTACAAACTCCTCGCAAATCATCCAAAGACGAATTAACAGTGAATGTTTGTATACATGAGAAATCAGTGGACAGATTATTGAAACGGAAAGGAGACATAGACTCCCATAACATTACAATATTGTGAAAATGATGAAAAATGGCATAGCAACCAGATAATATAAAAAGAGATTTTAAATAAAAAAAAATGTAAATATATTATACTACATACACTATTTCCATAGTGTATAGTGTATTGGAGGATATAAACGAAATGTGTTCAATGATTTTTAATAACATTAATAATAAGTGTATTCAGTGGAAATAACGAAAACATGGATTTATTTGCTACCCGGAGCATAAAGAGATTTACTCTTAACGGAAATATTCGCATCATTTCGAGGTAGCCTCTGTTGTGAAAGAAATCAAATACCACCAGGCGGAAATGCGTTTCTTTAATACTGAACACAGAGATTTTCAGATTAAAAACATAATAATACACTTATGTGAGATAATGGTAGTTTTCTCGTCCCAAAATATTTTTTCTTATGACGAAACGGCTATAAAGCTTCCAAGAATTCCAACCAGTACAACCATAAAACTCTGTGAAGTCAGTCTATTTTATTTACGTTTCTGCCTCCGGCTTTCATCAAATCACATATATATAGATACAAACTACATTTTATGTATACGCTGTATGACGTCGTAGCCGAGACTCCATTTTGAATAACATAATGGCAGCGTTTACATAAATTGTGGTTTGTATCCACATTTTAGTGATTCTATGAGTGATATCGATAAAGGCATGAGGCCGAAGCGTAAATAAGAGTAAAACGGTTGTGCTTTGGTTAAATCTAACGAGTACCAACAAACTACATATCTGAACAAAAATGAAGAAATCTCGATTTTCTTTCTGTAAAACTAGGTAAACAATCTTGTTTATCACACGGACTTATAAACGTGCATTTATTCAATCCTTTAGCCATATAACTTCCTGTGTTCGTAGTCTTTATTCCTGCGAAAAAGTGTAGGTGCCTTAAACATTAGTGTCTTAACATCTATTCTTGGATAGTGGTTCAATAAGATTTCTGGATGTTAGCAAATAAACAACCAAATTTTAATGAGAGAATACGAAAGAACTGATACGGGTAGAGTTGGAGGGTATTGTCAGTTAACTGACCGCTTGTTATAGATGTATATTTCATGTTAAACATATATTTTGTCATTTCACTGTAGATAGTGAGACTGTTGTTAATAAATGGATTTGTTTCTGTTGATCACTTGAATAGCCATCGAGGACATTACCACTTTGATACATAGAGGATCTTACATGAGTGTTCATGCATTATTGAATTTATTAAACGAGTTGAGGAAAAGGGATAAAATGCGAGGCTTTGCCGAGCATTTTATCCCTTTTCCTCAACGAGTTTAATAAATTCAATAATACATGAGCACGAATGCAAGATTCTATTCATCATATGACATTTTAAACGCATTTTATTCACGATTGTTTACAAAAACGTCAATATTCCACCGTTTGTAAACGCGACGTCGTTAAGGACGTCGTACCATGTAACGTTACGGGGCGTATCTACCTAATTTGCATATTTAATCCACTAGTGAATTATCGAATTTATTACATGGCGTTATTGCACTCTCAGACGCGACGTCATATGATAAATGTGTATAACCTGCTTTCAGAACCGATATCTGAACTGTAATTTAACAATGTATTTAATTTAAATTACTGGTAACAGTTACTCTCGTTAGATAAATGTTTCTGTCATTGCTTTAAAAACGGTGTTAACCACATAAATTATTTGTTGTATTTATACCCCAACTGTATATATTTGGGGGTTTACTGGTTTACATCCTTCACTCCGTCCGTCCGACCGTCCGTCCGTCACTAGCTAAACCATTATCTTTCGTCAAAGCTTTCTCAAGAACCGTAAAAGCTAGAACCCTCAAACTTGGTATACCATGCAATCATGATTACCTGTGTAAGTGGCAAGGGGCAATGACGGTGCAATTGGACACGATTGTGGCTTTCTTTTTTTTCATTTATTCCTTTTCCCTGGAATAACCATACAGTTTTATTACAGTGGTCTCTCATTCATTCGGGCAATGTTATTTACATCTGCTTAAACTTTTGTTCTCATATAGAACGATTTATAACATTTGATTTACCATTCATTTTATCCTACCTGAATGATTTTTATTTTCATACAACGACCATGGCGGCGGCGTGCTAAAATTGTGTTAGCGCATGAGCAAAAAGCACGTGCGACTAACAAGGGCTGAGGCTAGCCTGTGCAAGTCCGTGAATTGGACACCCCACAAAACCCCACTTCATATAGAGAAAATTGGGGTTTACATATTTTTTCTTATTTTTGCTCCAAGACACGTGTTTTGGGCACTCGTTATCCGCCTCAATGAGGTGGTTCTAACGAGCACCTGCAGCCTATGTTTGCAGCATAGATAAGAAAATTATCACGGGTTTTCATCATAAAATTAACCGTTATGGAGATCTGAAAAAATCCGCTATGTCACACAGGTCTGCTATCGTTATGTAAGTGCAGTCTCCCAAGAGCATTGGCTGCTTGCAGCCATGAAGAGAAACCCTTTAGCTTTAGACAACTCCATACCAACCTTATTAGCAAGCCGATAAATGTTGCCGCCAAACGCAGTTCTTGATCACTTCCAACGTATTCTTTCTCTTTTTTATACTACTTGAAAAAAAATCAGAAAACAAATACAAATTTTTTTTTAAAAATCTTTATACATTAGATTGATTTCTACAAGATCTCCCTCGGTATTTTTGCATTATTTGCGAAAATTAGAAAAAAATACGATAAAAATTAAATCAAGTCAGATATTTCTTCATACAATGGATTGATATCTATAAGAGCTACTTGGTTACATTTTGTATTTCTTGGGAAATGGAAAACAAGTATGATAAAAACTGCATATCAGATACTTCTTTATACATGTACAATGAACGGATTTCTAGAAGAACACCCTAGTTTTTTTGTTTGTTTGTGTGTTTTTTTGTTGTTTTTTTTTGTTTTTGTTTTTTTGCTGTTTTATTTTTTACTTGCAAAATTTAAAAATAAAAAACAAATACGGTAAAATTGAATAAAACAAGCTACTTCTTGATCGTGTTGATACAATGGATTGATTGCTAGATAAGTTGCCTAGTTTTTGTAGTACTTGGAAAAATTAAAGAAAACAAATATGATAAATATAATATCAGACACTTCTTACAATGGATGGGTTTCTCTAGAAGCGCTGGATTTAAGTCTAGTTTTCTGTATAGACAGCAAAACCATGTCTAAGCATAATATACATGTATATTAAATAATTGGCAATTACGTCACATCATCTTTCTAATGATTTAAGGAGGATTGGCACATCTGACATATTTCCGTAACATATATCCACGGTGGATTCCTGTTCGGTTTCCTGCTAATCAGATAGTTCTAAAGTTTGCTCCCCAGGAGCTAATTGTTTCATTTATGGAAGACAAATGTGGCAGATATGATCAAAGATTAATTTCCCATGAAGGTGTGTCTCTTCCCCTAAAAATTTAATCATTATGATTGTTACAAAATGTTAAAGATGGCTTGTGTCATTGCTGTTCCAGCAAGTTAAGAAGTTCGTGAAATTAACACCCCTATTAACCCCACTTTATATGGAGAAAACTGGGGTGTACATTATTTTGTTTATTTCTGCTCCGAGACATAGGTTGTGGGTGCTGACGAGGCGGTTCTCACAAGCACCCACAACCTATGTTTCGAGTATAAATAAGAATTATATCAAAATTTTTCATCGGAAAAAGTAGTTATTTTAGGGATATGAAAGGATGCACTGTGTCACACGGGTGTGATACCGTAATGTCTCGTAATGTCAAGCGAAACTGCGTCTTCGGACATATTTGTCAGCAACGACTCACATCAGTCTGTCAACACGAGGGCCCGAGGTTATGAAGCTTGCCATGCTCAACTCTGCTGTGCATGCTCAAATCAGCTGAGTTCGAGAAGCATCCATGGTGTAGTGTTTGTTTTGTTTGTGTTGAGGTTTTATGTCCCCATCAACACTATATAGATCATTTTTAGATGTTGCTTCCAATTTTGTTTGACTTTTACCCGACACTGAGATGAGATGACATCTCAAGCCCTACCGCCTAAAGAAACCGCTAGGGATGGTTAGACTTGCACCAATTTGCCTGGGCAGGCTTTGACCTTCTAAGCGATTTACCAGTACGCAAATTCGGTTGGTTCCAGCTCTGTGGGGAAGCACAACGCAACCCAACCTATTTTTCCAAGCCCCGATGGTGTAGTGGTCAAGCTACTACTCGTCTTATAAATGAAAGGTCATATGTTGTATTTCGAGCTTCTCTAGACTTTCGGATAAGTCTTTGAACCTAGGACCTTAACTGTTGGCTGGACGTAAAGCTCAAACAAACAAACAAACAAACAAATATCAGTTGAGTATGAAAACTGCTCATATGTGATGAAATACCAGTAAGTGAGTGGTTTTCATGTGCTTAAACTAGCAGAAAATAAAATTTGTTCTGTTCATAAATATTAAAATCCCAGCTGTTGTTGGCATTTTAATATTTATGAGCAGGACAAATTTTATGCTGAACTGTGTTGAGCAGAAGAAATTATATACCTACTAGTCCAGACTGTGTGACTGGTTCTAACGTGTATCATTTGTTATCATATTCAGATTAAAATGAGCCCGCTCACGACAAATCTAACAAGAAGGCCTGCGTGATCAGCAAAGACCAAGATCAGCCGATTCATCACGCTAGTCTTACAAGAGTGTTGGTTTTAGATAGTCTAGAGGCTGTCATCACGAAAACACGCCAAAATATTACTGAGTCTCTTGAGCCCCACCTTTATCTAAGCCCCGCCAAGCGAATTTGTGTCTTCGAGCATTCTGTCATGACAAATTTTTACTGCACATGTCCAGCCATTCAGAGGGGCCAGGGATATGGCTTTCTGTCTGAAGGTTCCTCTTGATTCACTGCTTGTATGAGCGAGCAGGGAAGGTTCTGGCGAGACTGCGCGGATGCGCAGGCTCGCCTGAACCTTCGCTGCTCGCATAGGCGATAAGTACCAAAATCGCTTGAAAAACTAGTAAAACTGGAACTTACATTAGGTAAACCATCACGAAAACACGCCTTTATAATTTTGACCCCTTGAAACCCACAATTATAAAGTAAAACTGGGGTTTACAGGGGTAAACCTTATTTTTCTTATTTCTGCTCTAAAATATAGATTGTCGGTATTCGTTTGAACCGCCTCGATGAGGTGGTTCTAAAGAGTACCAACAATCTATATTTTGAGCAGAAATTAGAAAAATATCACAATTTTTCATCTTAAAATTTTCATTTTTCGGCGATAAAGGTTACAATGTATTTGTATAGGCGTGTTTTCGTAATGCTTATTTTTTCTTATTTCTGCCCTAAAATATATATTGTGGGTACTCGTTAGAACCGCCTCAATGAGGCGGTTCTAACGTGTCCCCTCAATCTATATTTTGAGCAGACATAAGAAAAAAATATCACAATTTTTCAACTTATTTTTTTTTTTTTTCTTTTTTTATCGGCGGAAAAATTTACAATATCTTTGAATAGGCGTGTCTTCATAATGGAACAGACTCAGCCAAACAACGAAGACTCTGGTCAGACTGGCTGGATGCGCAGTTTGATATGAGTCTTCGCTGATGTCAAATTGTAGATTTAGCCATGCGCTGGCTCAAGATATGTTTTCATTTCTATCATAATAAAGTGAATACTAAGATAGTTGTTGTTTTAGTACTGTCTCCAGTTCCAAGCAAAATGCCGATTAACCTCGTCAATCCTGAGTTTTTCATATGACGTCGCGTCTGAGAATGTAATAACGCCATGTAATAAATTCTCTAAACCATTAGTGGATTAAATAAGTAAATTAGTTAGATACGCCGCGTATGGTCGACGTCCTTACCGACCTCGCGTTTACTAATGGCGGAATATTGACATTTTTGTAAAACCTCGTGTATAAAATGCATTTCAAATGTCATATGATAGACAGAATCTTGCATTCGTGCTCATGTATTATTGAATTTATTAAACTCGTTGAGGAAAAGGCATAAAACGCTCAGCGAAGCCCTTTTCCTCAACTCGTTCAATAAATTCAATATTACACAAACACTCATGTAAGATCCTCTATTTCTGAAATGGACTTTTTCAGTTTGGAATTTAGTCACGCCGATTCTTGAATAGAGTTGGATGAATCAAAATGGATAGCAGACTAATAAAATGTGTTTATCCGGATTATGGATCTACACTGTTTGCGTAGACACCTGTACCGGCGTACAGGGTTGCAAGGGATAGGATGAAAGCATACACATCGTACAATTTGTATTGTATCATTTTCACATGAGAGACAGATTTTTCTGTGACATTCCGTACTGTTGGAACATTTCCCTCCGTTGATTGTATACGTATGTCCCGTAACCATTATCCTGTTGCATACATTAATATAGCCACACCCATTTCTGACTATCCACCAATCAAATTACTTGATATAATGTTTTGTTCATTTTAAAAACTCCATGGCAAACAGTGTAGAGCCTGATCAGATGGCTTCTAAGCCATCTGATCTGGATCTACACTGTTAAAGAGCCATCTGATCTGGATCTACACTGTTTGCAAAGGTAGTGGTTGATAAAGGTTAAGCGATACAAGAGATCCTACAGTCATAGCCTTCACCAGGTCGCAAGGGTGATCTATGACACATGCAGTACGTTAATTAGATATAATGAATTCTAGCCCTAAAAACAAGAAAATATTCAGAAAAAGCAATAGAGAAGACCACAACTATCTCAAACTAAAGAAAAGAGAGAAATACACACACGCATTCAACACACGGACACACAAACGCACACAGACACGTACACTACCACATAGTATCAACTGACACACAAGACCACTTTCTTTGGATGGTCAGCGTTAACAAGTACTAGGTTCAACTCCGGAGATCACACATAGTCAACCTACGCACTAAATTCCAAAACAAATTCCTACAGAATAAAATGTAACAAGCTAAGCCGCAGGGAGAATTCAAGCTAAACTGCAACAGCCAGCAAAGAATGGCGGGCTTACGTCCGACATTAGCCTGCTGTTGCATATAAGCTTGGATGTAATAAGACTATAAAACTGAGAACTCAACGACAATTTGACATCAGGCATTTTAGGGCCTCTGACCTAGTTAAATCATGTCTAAATATAATATTAGAACTTTCGACTGCACAGCAGCTATAACACCATTAAATTTAAACGTTTTTAAACGTTAATTGGCTTTACGTTATTAATGCGTGCCAACCTGTCATAAAGTTAGAGAGGGGATAAACCTTATTTTTCTTATTTCTGCTTTGTTTGTTTGTTTGTTTGTTTGTTTGTTTGTTTGATTTTAGGTTTAACGTCCCCGTCAACACTGTATAGGTCATTTTGGAGACGTTGCTTCCAATTTTGTGGGACTTTCACCCGACATTGAGTTGAACCAATAGAGTTTATATGCATGGACGGTCCAACTCGCATCAGTTTTCCTGGGGATGCTTAGAACCTCTAGGCGGTTTATCAGTACTCATGTGTGGTTGGTTTCAGCTCTGCGTGGAAGCATCGTGCAGCCCAATCTATTTCTTCAAGCCCCGACTGGCGGGGGTCGTCCTATTTCTGCTCTAAAATTGTTAAACGTGAAATCGAAATTAACAGACGTCTGTCAATAGCCATTTTAACGTGTAATCGCTATTGCCAGACGCCTGTCAATAGCCATTTTAACGTGAAATCGCTATTAACAGACCTCTGTCACCAGCGGTTTCCTAAATGAAATTTAAATTCCAGATAACTTGTTTCTATGCATCTTACCATTCATAAAATAGAATGACACTGTTTCAAGACACATTTCGTTGCACTTTAACCATTCAGAGCCTAGCATTCCAAAACAGTGTACATTCATATTAGACGCCACAGAAGGCGACGTTTTGAAAAGATGCCTAAATGTTGTGGTCGATACATTACGATAACACACCCGTACGACATAGTGCATTTTTTTCACATCTCCAAAATGGCCATTTTTCTGATGAAAATCCGTGATATTTTTCTTGTAAATACTGCAAACATAGGTCGTGGGTGCTCGTTAGAACCGCCTCATTGAGGCGGTTCTAACGAGTACCCACATCCTATGTGTTGGAGCAGAAATAAGAAAAATAATGTTCACCCCCTTAAACCCCAGTTTTCTCTATATAAAGTGGGGTATAGGGGGGTCTTCATTTCACGGACTGGTTCACGTGATGGATATGAAAAGCAAACAATCAGATTTACTCCTACCAGACATAAAACAGAATGACAATGTTTCAAGACACGTCTCATTGCACTTTAACCATTCAATGCCTGGCGTCCCAAAATGGGAAATAGGCAAATAGCGTAGATCTATATCAGACGCCGCAGAAGACCTGATCAGGGTCTTCACTGTTTGCTTTAAGTGGGTTAATCTTTGTACAACTTACAAAAAATAAATAAATACATTTGACACCCCCAAAACTGGAATGGACCTGTCCCAAGCTGTTGAGTTGACGATCTGGCCAGACGTTCTATCCTTCAAAAGTTCGCCATTTGATACAGACGCAAATTCAAAAGCTGCTCACATTTTTTTCAGCAAAAATATTAGCATATTTGCCATAATAAATTATCAAAGTTTTAACAATACGTTAACTAACGACGTCGTTATTTTTGAACAACTGGCTCCAGTTCATTATTGTGAGTATCTTCCTCGTTTTTACTCAAGGTTGTAGGACAGTTTCTGTCAGTTCAGTGTTGTAAGGTAATCCTAAGAAAGCCTCTATTTCCTAAATAAGCGCCTGTATCACATTTTTTCAGCAAAAACACTAAAAGTTTAGATATTGAACTTGGTAGAACAGTTAACAATATGACCACCACTCGTTAAGCTAACGATGCTTTGAACAACTGACCCCTGGTTTAACCGGAATATTTAAATAACAACGTAAAGTTTTTGTTTGTTTGTTTGAAATGATGCTTAAGGTCCCCGTCATTACTATTTTAGGTCATTTTGGATACGTTGCTTCCAATTTGGTGGAGCTTTTACCCGACTTTGAGATGAAATGGCATCTCAAGCTATACAGCCAAAACAAACCATAGGGTATACATATATATGCATGGATTGCCCAACTCGCACCACTTTGCCTGGACAGGTTTTAGACCTTCAAAGCAGTTTGTGCGCTCAGTTTCAGCTCTGTTTGGAAGCACCACGCAGCACACTCTATTTCTCCAAGTCCCGATGGGCGGGGGACCACGGTATTAACAGCTAACAGCAAAATGTAAAATGATGATGTAACTATTAATAGCTCGACTACAAACTTAAAGAGCCTCCCCAATATACTGCTGGAAATTATCAAAAGAAAAGTTAACATTCGAGAAGTCAGCCCATTAATGACACGCATGTTCCAAGATTAAAAGCGAACAAAATACGACGACGAATGCTGGACACTGTGTGTACCAAGCAAATGTATATCAGAAAGTACCGCCATCCGCTCTCCATTCCTCCTGAGAGATTATTACAATACAAGCAGGATTAACAAGCGAATTCCATAGCGAAATTAGGTCCCCGCCTTTTTTGTCAAGTTGTTTATAACCGCCCTTTTCTTCACACTGCATACACCTAAGGCCCATATGCATATCTTCAGACAACGACAAAAACATCTATTAAGTTTGAAAAGGACTGGCCCACTTTCGTAAGAAGATGTGCGAACATAATATACAAACCATCATCTACACAAACACATAATATTTATACCGAACCATTTCCTACAAAGTAGAAGTAAAACAAAGATCAGGAATCGATACAATTAACTTACTACACCCATCAAAGACACCAAAGGGAAAGAAACACAAACATTAAGCGACCAGACCATAATGGAAACCTAAAGAAAGGAAGGCCATAAGGACAGTCACTTTCCCACAAAATGGCCATATGGCCATCCAAAATAAAAAAACACAAGTGATACACACAGTAAGTAACAAACAACAACATAAATAAACCGCCACAGAGGAACCAGGCGTCGAACGAATTGAATCTTGAGTTTTCAGGAAAACTTCCTTTGGTCACAGCCATCTTAGCGAGATTTCAAAACTGCACGAATCTAAATTAGTTTAAGAGGGGTTTTCAAGGTTTTCGAGAAGCAATATGTTTCTTATATTTATAAAAATAAAATTCTTGTTAATTCTGGACAACAGTCTAATAGAATACAACAATGAAAATATTCCAAGAAAGTCGTTAGCAACCAAATATTGAATGTTTTAAAATAATTTTATGTTGCAGTCTATAGGGCATATACATGCATGTTATTAAAATGCAGATTAAAGCAATAAGATATATTCATACATACTTATGAAATGCATCGAATGAAAGATGAATATGTCTGTGAATCTGCAAAACAGTAATTTTTTCTGGTAAACAGCATACAGGGGATTATGCCTTTTCTTTATATTTTTGATATGAAAACTATTCGTTTCAAACAGGTATTACAGGTTGCCAATAGCCTACAAACACTGATATTTTTTTTTACAATTTCAAGCGAATAAAGAAAATGTTCAACATGGCAAAACGTTAAGATGCAAAAACGTGACATCAGACAGTGACAAAAATACCCAGAGTTTTAAAAAGAATGATCACTACTGTAGACGACCTTTTATTCATACGCTGTCTATTGTTTCTGAAGCGTATGCACTTTTTCTTTTATTTACTTATTTCTACTGAATAACATAGATGATCTATGTTCATCAGAACCTCCTCAACGTTTGATGCAGACATATGCGACACATATGTGTCTGAGGAATGATACTATTAGTCACATGACATTGTAAACATATTGTCCTTATGAAAGACACATACAGTAAAATTACTGCAATAAGACCACTTATGAATAGTTCCAAAGATGGTTCCTGACTAGAGGAATCTGTGTGCAGAAAAGACAAAGAAAGAAGAACTACACCTTCTTAATAAGCTTTCTAAACCAGAATTAGTCCCAAAGCTGGTCCCTGGCCAGAGGGCCCCATCTGCAGAAAAGACAAAAAAAGGATAACTGTAGCGTTCCAAATAAGCTTTTCAAACCAGTAGATGTTCTTAATAGGAGAACTGTGAAAGATAAATTTACCCAAAATACACCATCATCTGGTGGCAAGTAGATTCGAAGTTCTTGTAGGTTTTAATCGAGCCGCGTCAAGCAAAACACGTCTTCGTACATGTGCCCCCGGCGAAGATTCAGATCAGCTTGTGCATTCGCACACTCAGATCAGAATATTTCCGATGCTCTTAACGATATCCGTTGACCAACATGTTGTTGATAATACATTCGTGTAACATAGAGCATAGTTTCAAGTCTCCAAAGTGGTTAAATCTATGATGAACATTGACATTTTTCTTATTTATACTTCAAACAACCGCCCCCGCCCATTGGGGCTTGAAGAAATAAATGGGCTGCATAATGCTTCCACGCAGAGCTGAATCCGACCCGCACACGAGTACTGGTAAACCGCTTAGAGAATCTAAGCCTGCCCAGGCAAAGCGGTGCGAGTCAGACCGTCCTTGCTTATAAACGCTATTGGTTTCATTGAGCGACAGGTCTTGAGATGTCATTCCATCTCAATGTCGGGTAAAAGTCCAAAAAACTTGGAAGTAACGTCTCCAAAATGACCTTTATAGTGTTGACGGGGACGTTAAACATCAATACAAACAAACAAACACAATACTTCAAACATAGGTTTGGGTGCTCGGTAGAACACAATACTTCAAACATAGGTTTGGGTGCTCGGTAGAACCGCCTCACTGAGGCGGTTCTAACGCGTACGCACAACCTATTTCTTGGAACAGAACTAAGAAAAAAAAACAGAAAAAACCCAGTTTTCTATGCATAATGTGAGCTTTGGATACACGGACTTTTTTACCCGCGAAGCAGACAGGGAAATCCGTACTCTGAATGCTTCCGCCGGTTCATTAGAGTCGTTTCTGATCCAACATTGCCAAAGACCCCATTTTGACTGACGTCACTCAGTTTATTTCTTGTTTTCACTACCGTCTGCAATTTGTCAGAACCGGAAATGATTTTCTGATATGAAAATCTGTAATTAGTTGTAAATTGATAAGGGTTTGGCACCAAACTTGGTGTCTGTATTTTTGTAGATCAATTCCCTTGATTTCCTCATATATGTGGCGCGTCACGAGAGAACAAGCTTCATGGTTTGCGACCATGTAGGACACAAACCAGGCTACTCAGCTACATAGACTGAAAAGAGTCTTGAATATTTCGATAGAGAAACAAAAGCCATTGTACTATACAAGGTGCGAACATAAAGATGCTGATCAGACTGCGCGCATGCGCAGTCTGACCTGCACATTTTATGTTCGCCAATGCCAAAAACAGGTTTTCAAATGGCGTTGATCAAATCTCAGATTGCAAAATAAATCAGAATTATATGTAACCGTTGTTGAACTCCTATGCTAATCCTTTTAATTCGGTCAAGGTTCGATTAAAAAAAATATAACTCGGTGCGTCTCCATCTTCGGATATCCTTCTCAAGAGATTTGAAATGTATATAATAACCCTTCTTATGCATTTGCAAAAGTAATACATCGTCTGGTGGAATAATGTCAAAAATGCACGACATTGCATTTAATAAATCATCGTCTACAAAGTATGCACGACAATGGGTCTCAAATAAATGGATCCACTGTGCGTCGCATGGCGAAAAGGTGGCTTAGAGTTTGTGGACCAGCGAAGACTCAGATCAGCCTGCGCATCCGCGCGGTCTGACCAGAGTCTTCACTGTGTACTATATGGATGACCGGCCATCCAAAGGTAGGATTTTTATGCTGACCGAAAACGTTAGCTAATTTGAGACTATCAATGAGAGCACATAGCTCCAAAAAATCAGCTGATTTTCTTTTGTTTTGTTATTAAAACATTTTGGGTGTAATATTTACAACCTATCTTTGTTTTTCAGCAGAAATAAGAATCAATTTCGGAACCTTTATTTTCTTTTTAAATTTTGGCACGATTTTGTGGTTGTGACGTGGATTTCAGCAGTATAAACTGAAAAAATAATTGATTCTAAAACAATGTATAGCCATGCTTTATGAACACACGCCTTTACCTATATAATTCTGAGCCCCTTAAACCCCACTTTTATATTGTAAAATTGGGGTATACAATGGTGTACATTTGTTTTGTTTTTTTATTATTTATATGTTTTTGAGCAGAAATATAAAAAAAAAATATATCAGAATTTTGTGACTGAAAATTTTCATTTTTGGTATTAAAATTTCAACATTTTGAATAAGCCGTGTTTTCATTATGTGTCAGCACAATTTGTGTAATACGAATTTTCCTATATAATGCTATGGTCAAAACGATCGGCCGGTATCCGGGGATAGTGGGTAATCGGGAGTACACCGCTGGTTTTTGGCCTTTTTTCCGAAATCGGACAAGACCGGTCAAAACATAAAACATTTGTCACACATCATTTACATAAATGGCACCGTCCAGAGGCCGTGCGGAGGCCGTCTGAAGACCGTCTGGTAATCGTACGGCGTCTGTTCCAAAGAGATTTTTTTTTTGGGGGGGGGGGGGCGGCGAGGCAGTGACTACCGACCGAACATCTAAATCATAATCGGCCGATTATCTTATGATGTCCGGGCGATAATCGGCCTATTCCCCGGACATCGTACGAATATCGCCCGAGTATCCTACGCACAACAAACGATGCTTGTACCAGGCCCGGCCGAATGTCGGGCGATTATGTGATGTTGTACGATGTTGTATGCGATTGACGGGGGTTATATAGTCCGCCCGATGCCCGGCCGATGTCCGGTTCTAGCAGGCCGGTGACCGGCCGATGTCTGTAACATATCTGGTCCACACCGGTTCAAGCTGATCGGTGGGTTACTTTTCAATGTGTAAACAGACATCGGCCGGATATCGGCCCATGTCCGGTCCCAAACATTTCTTCTCTGAGGCTACATATACCGGCCGATTACTGCTCGATTCCCGGCCGGATATCGGACGATACTTAAATGATGTGTGGAGGATATGTGACCCGTTATGAAAATGTACGGGACACCGTAGAAATTTAAACTTCGAGTAAAAACTCTTCGGGCGCCTCCCCGATGCAGCCTGGGAGCCCCGGCCACCGGCCGGCCATGTATCGTGTCCGGCCGTGGACCAGGCCAAAATGGCTAATCGGAAGAGCTTGTGACCGAAGCATAAGGTGAGTGTAGCAAAGTTGCTCGTAATGACTGGGTTACATTTGGCTACGGGCGCCATACGATTTATTTGTATACGATTTCAGTACGATTGTTAGAAATCGTAGGAGGCTACCTGCTACGATTTTTGTGGTTACATTGTATACGGACATCCTCCGATTTCTTGTACGGGTTATCGGTGAAAAGCTGGTTCAACATTCCGAAAACACGCCTATACAAATACGGTGCAAATTTTGCTGCAGAAAAACGAAAATGTTAAGCTGAAAATTTGCGATATTTTTCTTATTTCTGCACCAAACATAGATTGTGGGAACTCGTTAGAACCGCCTCACCCCCTTGGGTGACCCTACTCAACAACCCCAGTTTTACTATATACAAGTGGAGTTTAAGGGGGTCAAAATAATATTGGCGTGTTTTCGTGATGAAAATCGTACGGGAACCGTACGGGCGGAAATCTTACGAACATCGTGCGGTCTCCGCATCTCACTACGGCAATCGTCAGTATGTCTAGCATTTTCCGGAACATAGGTGGTTCGATTCTTAGGAAGGCTTTGAAGTCCCCGTGCGCCTCTCGCATTATTTCCTGCATAAGCGTGTCGTAGTGTGCTAGGGTGACCCTACTCAACAGCCAAAGTTTGACCTAAACCGTCCTCTGCATGCGACCTTGTCTGGCTTCTTGCTCTTCAAGGGGAACCGGGGCTGCAATTATCGCCTGCTCCCTTCTTATATTCTGCCTCAATTACAGCCACAAATGTGCTACTCTGAACATGAGTTGCGGAATCAGAGTCACCTTCGTTTTCAGTGATAATGATAGGTTGGGAATGACCAATATATACCCATCTGGAAATAAAAGTCATTCGCACAGCAACAAAATAGCCGTACGGTCCCCGTAAGACTGCCGCAAGATGACGGCGCGTTGACCGCACGATGTCCGTACGATTTTACAGACACCGTGCGGCAACCTTGCGATATCCGCACGGGGACACCGTACGGTCATCCCAAGAGCCAACGATCAGCGCACGCAGCAAAATTCCTGCGGTGTCCGCACGCTCATCGCACGATGTCCGTGCGGTTCCCGTCCGATGCCCTTGCGGTGATCATGCGATTCTTTCTATGAGCTACGGCTTGCGATTTTTAAACTTTGTCAAAGTGCGGATAAACCAAATCGTACAAGATTCGTCCAAGGAACCTGTAAATATTACGAAAATCGTATGGTCGCCGTTAGGAGTTACGGGCACCGTACTGAAGCCGTAGACCATTTGTAACCCCTGAAATACATTTATTATACCTCATTAATGTTCATGAGCTATTCAAGAATTCTGATTGGTCGAGAGCATGCAACTACAAAAGATCAGTCCCCTCTGACGTCACTACTCAAAAGTACAAGTGGTAGGCGCATGCAGACTGCTCTGGTGAACAAATCGTCATATTCCCCTCACACAAGGGCAACAAATGAACACTGTACTGTTTTCATAATCATGGCGCCTATAAAATTTCCCGTGTAATTGAGAAGCAAAACGTATATCCAATCCTGTATTCCTTGTCATTTCATGTTATATCAAATTAAATGTTCACTATATAATTGGTGATCAATCAGATGGAACTTCTGGAACCGATCAAATAGACAGATTGGTGATGTGTCCTATTAAATACGTTTTTGCAAGTTGTTGAACAGGATACGCATTCAAAGTTTGGTATTCCATCAACATGGCTTTACCATAAGGTGATATATGACAAAAACCAACAGGCATAGTCACATAAGGTGTAGACTAATTCGTATCAACATTGATTCAAAGTTGACTCGTTGTTGCTTAAACGTCATTTGCCTAGTTTGAAGCTCTGGTAAAGTTTGCTAACTGTGGCTGATTGGAAACAATTAAACCGTGTCTATGTTAGAACGATTATATTTCGCTGTCTGTTACAATACACGCGGTGTGAGTATAACAGGGCTGCTGGCAATTGTCTTGTTACTGCAACAACAGTGGCCTATGCTACCTACGCCAGCCTAATTGTGCAATTTTCGTAATAACTTGCTGGAGCGAATAACCATAAACCTGCCAAACATTTATGTGTGCAATTAAATGACTGTTTTCTGACACATATTGTCAGTTTAAAGCATGATTCCTGCTTGACAAATGCATAGAAAAGCAGGAATTTGACAACAACAACATTATTATTTTTTGGTTTCTGACGAGTTCACTTAAACAAGTACACACATGTAATGAACTCCTCCCCCATCCCAGATCACCCCCCACACACACACACACACACACGCACACACCTCCTTCATACTGAAATTGTTAGAAGCCTCTGTGGTGTAGTGGTTATGCTACTCGCCCGATACACCAGGGATTGCAGGATCGATCCCGGGCTTCTCCAGACTTTCGGAAGAGTCTTTAAACCGAGGTCCCATCTCCGTATGACCTTAGCTGTTGGTGGGACGTAAAACTGAAACACATACACACTCATACTGAAAATTGTTGGGTTTACACAGCTAAACACTTCGTTTCTTACTTAATCGAAGGAAGACCTTTAGTTTAGTTTAACATATTTTTATTGCATATACTTGTAATACTAAGCAACGCGATTGGTCCACAAGTTCTCTCAACATTAGATACGGCCCTTCCCCTACAGTAACATACACATTTTCATTATGCACGTGGTAATAGCAATACAATATAGCAAAACACAAGTTGAAATAAACAAAATAATTAATAAATGAATAAAAATGGTTTTGTCGGGAATATCTGTTAGTTACGGTAGCCGTGCATAAGAGAAAACAGGTAAACAACAACAGATGGATAATTTGATTTCTTAGGAATTGTAAAATCGTTTTGTGTCTTTAATAAACTTTTGAAAAGCACTGAAAATAAGTGAATTATCTAAGTCGGTCAAAGATACATCACCGTACAGAATTTTATCCAAAGATAAAGTATGAAAGGTTCATGTTGTCTGAAACATTATGACACGTTCTGTTTGAAAATAAGGGCATTTGAAAAAGAAGTGTTCTGCGTCTTCGACAACTTCTGAGCTAATACAGTATGGAGTAAGACTAATGTGATTCGAATATAAATCACGTTTAAGGTTACTACATTTATTACTAATCCTTGCATGGATTACTGAAAAAAAACTTTCGCCAGAGAGAAAATATACAGGAACTTTACAGATTTTATGGGGCATTATTTTTTATTTGTTGTTTAAAAGCGGAAACAGTTCCTGCTGCACGAACATTGTTATCAAGAGACTTCCATGGAGAGATAGAATAAAAATCAATAACGAGTACCTTTAAGAGCAATGAAAACATTCATAAGAAAGAAGTGGGTCATACTACGTAGTTTCGGCTAATAAAGCCTCATCAGTGACCCTGTAATGATCCGACAACGAAAGCCAGAGGAAACATACTGCATTTTTGCGAATTTCGAATAGGCAGTCAATTCAAAGACTGATATAAATCAAAATAGGGTCCAAATAATTAAAAACCTGTCTAGAATATGAGTCTAAACCAATAATGTATTTCTGATTTCTCAGAATATTCACGCTGATCTCAAAGGACCAAAAGTGAAATAAAAACTGCACTATGGTTGATGTACGGGGAGACGTTTTACGGCCGCCACACGGCACAACACCAGCTGCAGTGAAGGCAAATAAAAATCAAAAACGAGTACCTTTAAGAGAAGAAGACGTAATACAGGATTTTTTTAAAAAAAAAATCAGTGCGAGTAGATGGTACTGTGATATTCTTGTTATTTCTCAAGGGATAATTTGAGACTTCTCTAAAGATCAGTTATATATGGAGGAACTACAGTGGAACTGCGATGGCTCGAACACCGATGGCTCGTTTACCATGGCTGAGTCGAACCCGTTCTTGAGTCCCTAGGGAATTTCTGTACGTAAGAAATAGGGAGAGTAAAAATTAGGATATTTTCGTCTTTTATCCTGCAAATGTATGCTGTGTGTACTCATTAGACTCGCCTCGATGAGGCGATTCTAATGGGTACAAACAGCATACATTTTTCATTATAGAACACAGAAAAAGATGTCATAAAGTATGTCGTTATGCCGCCTGGCATTAGCCCTCAGTGGCTCGAACTACCACTGTATCGAACAGATTTACCTGGTCCCAAAGGTGTTCGAGCCATTGAAGTTCGACTGTATATCGTTATAACATTTATCGAGCATCCAGTATTCAAGTAAAGAGCTTGGTTAATCAAAGCGCTTTCAGCTCTGGTGGGCCAATTGTGACTGAGTATATGACTTATAACAATAATTATTGTTCTTTAAGCAAGCCCTGATAAGGCGTCTGATCTTGATCTGCAATGTTTGTCATACATACATACATATATACTTTATTCACTCTTGGTTGACAGTACAACATGCGAGGATAATATAAAGTTAAGTTGACATGGTGGTAGTAAACATGCATAGTAAATTTGTTAGAGCGGAAAGTATTTCAGAATGAAATAGAATAACACAGTAGGCTAAGGTGTGGGCGGTGGGGGGGGGGGGGGGGAATCGACATAATTGGTTCCAGACAGAGGACTGTGCCAGTCATCTCCTGTCAATACAAAGGTAATAGTGAAAACACTTCCGGAACATGTGCGTCCTTCATATTTATTTGCTTGTTTGTATTTATTTATTTATTTATTTTTTTTTTTCATTTTCGTGCCATTAAACTTTATTTGTCACTGGTAGCCACATGGAAATCAGCAACATATGAGTTTTAGTATTTAAAAGTTTAGGTCAATTGACAAACAATGGACCAAAAAATACAAATGGCGTCCGTAAATGCTCTTCATGCAGTCATGAATGACATACATATTTATGCAATGATTCACCATGGACGTTCTTTTTTTTTTTTTTTTTTTTTTTTCATATATTAACATTGTCGGGTCTCGAGGTGGCTGTTTGAAGGCAACGCTCAAGAAGCATCTTCAGCGGGACCCGGCAAATGTTCATGAAACAATCATGAATGATCGCTTTTCTTGCATAATTCACTGCAGTGAAAATCCTTTGGAACTGTTCAATAGGGTCTCCCTACTTCGATGGTTGTTCAGTCAAATGAATCCTTTAGAAATTCAGTTAAATAAAGCAAATTCTTCTGACACCGAAACCCCGATTTTGAACTTACATATATATTAGATGGGTTTGATTCATGCAAATTTTATTTTATAATTTTTTTCCTTCCTTGGATGGTGATGTTCCTCGTGCGACATCCTATGGTGGTTATATATAGCAATTAATTCGGTTTGTCAGTGTGTCTAATCATGTAACTGACTTCAACACTCGTATTAAATTATCCACTGATGAACGTCTTAATCAGGGTTACTGATGAGGCTTTATTAGCCGAAACTACGTAGTATGACCCATCTTCTTTCTTATGAATGTTTTCATTGCTCTTAAAGGAACTCATTTTTGATTTTTATTATCGGTACCATAAACTTCGGAAAGCCTTTTTTAAGTTTTATAGACGCCATTTTTGTTTGGTTTCAAAATTCAATGCTATTCTGCAACAAGGCCTATACTCTCTGAGGGCCTATAGGAACCCGAATTTTATGGTGACTTAGTATATAAATTCAGAAAATATATGCTTGCAATGATTTCAGTACCGATTCTTCGACATAAAAAGATTTGGTACACCATAAATGTCATACGACAGGCTGCATGCATGGTAGTTAACCCGATCACGGATGATAACTTTGCTTCGCTCTTGGCGGGTCGGGCCTCTGACTCTATGAGGTCTTTTTTAAATAATGTCGGTTGGTGCCTGATACTCTGTCTATCTGGTCGGGCCCACCGGAGTCCAACGGTTGGTTTGAGTTGGCTCTAGTATTTCAGTTACATGTATTTCGTGCTGTCGAGTCCTCAGCGCTGTTTCATCTCTGTTTTCGTTTGATCTTTATGTTCTCGGAGATGTTGCAATCCTTCATACGGACGGCAGAACAAAGAGCGAGGATTGTAACCACGTAAAACCAATTTAAACACCCCACCCACCCACCTCCGCCAAAAAATATATAATGACCGTTCAAAGGCGTTTCTTCTGTTGTGTTTTTTATGCCCCGCTCAAGGCGGTTGAGATCGGTACCTCCAAGATGAAGGTCATACTTAGATGTCAAAGGTAAAACAATGATCTTTTTTCATGTCTGGTCAATAACTTTCTTATTCCTGGATGGATTTTAACATTACTTGGCAGAAATGTTAAGCATCCTGAGACGATGTGCCGCGTGCAAGATCGAAGTGGGTACCTCCCAGATCAAGATTATACTTAGAGGTCAATTAATCAAAAAGGGTCTTCTTTTCGAATCCGGTCAATAACTTTCTTATTTCTTGATGGATATTAAAATCACTTGGCCGAAAAGTTAACCATCATGAGACAATGTGGTGTGCGCAAGATTCTCGAGGTAACCTCTAAGGTCAAGGTCACACTTAGAGGTCAAATGTCACTACAATGATCTTTTTTGTGTCCGATCATTAACTTTCTTATTCCTGGATGGATTTTGAAATTACTTGGCAGAAGGGTTAATCATCATGAGGCGATGTGTTACGCATAAGACCCAGGTCTGTACCTCCCAGGTCCAGGTCCTTGTTAGAGATGAAAGGAAAAGAAAAAGTTTCTGGGACTTACGGTACTCACTGGATTACAAGAGAGCATGCTGTTACAGACATGATGCCGTTTGGTAATCGGCAAATTATAGATGTTTTAACCATTGTTCTGCTGAAAAAAATTAATTTTGCCACATCCATTTTGACTTTAAACCAAACATATTACTTGATGTAATTTGTTCCTTTAGCCATATGGTTTGAATTTACACTCTTGCAAAGGTTGAGCCTATCCTGGTTCAGCAGGACACGGTTGATTTTTTTTTTTTTTTTTATTTTATTTTTTTTTTTTTTTGGGGGGGGGGGGGGGGGTTGTTTTTTGTTTTTTTAGCTCACCTGAGCCGAAGGCTCCGGGGGAGCTATTGTGATCGGTCACCATCCGTCGTCATCGTCGTCGTCCGTACGTATGTCCGTCCATCCTCAATTCCTTTAAACAACATCTCCTCCTAAACCACTGAGCAGATTTTGACCAAACATGGCTGAAATGATCTTTGGGTGGTCCTCTCTTAAAGTTGTTCAAAGAATTCAATTCCATGCAGCACTCTAGTTGCCATGGCAACGAAAATGGGAAAATAAGAAAAATATTTAAAAATCTTCTTGTCTGAAACTACAAGGCCCAGGTCTTTGATATTTGGTATGAAGCTTCATCTAGTGAACCTCTACCAAGATTGTTCAAATTATAGCCCTGGGGCCAAAAATGTCCCCGCGTCGGTGCCCACTGGTTTTACATAGTAGCTATTCTTATGGCCTTCCTTTGTTTAGGTTTCCATTATGGTCTGGTCGCTTAATGTTTGTATTTCTTTCCCTTTGGTGTCTTTTATGGGTGGAGTAAGTTAATTGTATCAATTCCTGATCTTTGTTTTACTTCTACTTTACATAGGCTTATATAGGGAAAAATCTTTAAAAATCTTCTTGTCTGAAACCAGAAGGCCCAGGTCTTTGACATTTAGTATGAAGCTTCATCTCGTGGACCGCTACCAAGATTGTTCAAATTGTAGCCCTCGGCTCAAAACTGACCCCGTCCCGAGGCCCACCGGTTTAACATAGGTATATATAGGGGAAAAGCTTTAAAAATCTTCTTGTCTGAAACCAGAAGGCCCAGGTCTTTGATATTTGGTATGAAGCTTCATCTAGTGGACATATACCAAGATTGTTCAAATTATAGCTCTGGGGCCAAAAATGCCCCCGCGCCGGGGCCCACCGGTTTTACATAGGCTTATAGGAAAGAGCTTTAAAAATCTTCTTTTCTGAAACCAGAGTGAGTGAGTTTTAGTTTCACGTCCCACCAACAGCTAAGGTCATACGGAGACGGGACTCGGTTTAAAGACTCATCCGAAAGTCTGAAGAAGCCCGGGATCGATCCTGCGATCCCTGGTTTACAAGGCGAGTAGCGTAACCACTGCACCACGGAGGCTTCTTTCTGAAACCAGAAGGCTCAGGTCTTTTATATTTGGTATAAAGCTTCATCTAGTGGACCTCTACCAAAAATACCTCCCCCCTCCCCACCCGCGCCGGGGCCCACCGGTTTTACAAAGGCTTATATAGGGTAAAAGCTTGAAAAATCTTCTTGTCTGAAACCAGAAGGTCCAGGCCTTTGATATTTGGTATGAAGCTTATATATATATATATACATACGTATATACGCTTATGTAAAACTAGTGAGTCCCGGCGCGGGGGCATTTTCGGCCCCAGGGCTATAATTTGAACAATCTTGGTAGAATTCCACTAGATAACCTTTCAAAATCTTCTTGTCTTAAACCAGAAGACCCAGGTCTTTGATGTTTGGTATGAAGTTTCATCATGTAGACCTCTAGCCAGATTGATCAAATTATAACCGTCTTGTCAAAAATGCCCGTCAACACTGTAAAGGTCATTTTGGAGACGTTGCTTCCAATTTTGTGGGACTTTTACCCGACAATGAGATGAAATGACATCTCAAGCCCTGTCGCCCAATGAAACCAATAGGGTTTATTAGCATGGACGGTCCGCCTCGCACCGCGGTTCCTGGACAGGCTTAGATCCTCTAAGCGGTTTACCAGTACTAGTGTGCGGGCCGGATTCAGCTCTGCGTGGAAGCATTATGCAGCCCATATATTTCTTCAAGCCCCTATGGGCGGGGGCTCAGTTACCGAGGAATGAGACTGAGAAATCAATTCTGACAACTCAGTAAAATTCAATGATTTGAATCTCCACTGTGACAACTGACGGGCAAAAAAAAAAAAAAAAAAAAAAAAAAGCTAGCTGTGGGGTGGGGTGGGGTGGGGGGTGGCGTTAACGTACCACCAACATTTAAGATCATACGACGACGGGATCTCGGTCTAAAGACTCATCCAAATATTTTGAGATGAGGTCCATTTTGGTGCTTGAGGGTGTGTGTGTGGGGGGTGGGGGGGGTGGAGGGGGGTCACGTTCCAACAGCATCTAAGGTCATACTGCGACGGGGATCTCGGTTTAAAGACTCATCATAAAAAATCTGGAGATGAGGTCCATTTTGGTGTATTGAAATACAAACATAACTATATTTAATAGTTCTATTTGTCAGTTAGCGGACCATGCCAGCCTGAGAAACTCTATTCTGAATTTCTGACAGTTAAAAAAATGGAAGACTTTGCAGAAGTATTTCACGAAAACTTATAATTTGACAGCATCAGAACCTGTCGGTGTGGTTTACGTCAGACGGTACCAATTTTTCCCGGTGCAGGTAGATCATTGGTTAGTTGCCTCTGATGTAAGAGGCCTCCGGTTCAATTCCTGGTATGAATTTATGAATTTGCAATGTCAGAACATGCTCCTCTGGCATCATTTGCAGAGATGAAGCATCAAAGTACACCGTCCTTTCAATTGGGACTAACTGTAGACCCGATGTGCATGCAGAATCTTCTCCTGCGCATGCAGGTTAAAATCCCCACCGAAATAACATGAATACCGTGTAGGCTTTCATCATACAAAAGTGGAGAAATGGTCAAACTTGACCGATCGCAATAACAGTTTTGTTTGTTTGATTTGAGGTTTAACGTCCCGTCAACACTATTTAGGTCATTTTGGAGACGTTGTTTCCAATTTTGGCGGACCGACACTGAGATGAAATGATATCTCAAAGCCTGCCGCCCAATGAAACCAATAGGGTTTATATGCATGGACGGGTCGACTCGCACCACTTTGCCCGGTCTGGTTTAGACCTTCTAAGCGGTGTACCAGTGTGGTTGGTTTCAGCTCTGCGAGGAAGCACCATGCAGCCAAATTTATTTTTCCAAGCCCCGATGGGCGGGGGCAATCGCAGGAACAATAGATATAGAGAATACCAGGTGAGTGTCTTTTGATAACAAGTTTATCAGGCAAGGCTTCGAGAACGCTTGTAGAATCGCGAGGCTTGCCTTTTACAATCAGTTATCGATGGTCCCCAGTGCGTCCGAACATTCCGCAGGTGGATATTTTTGTATCAGCTCACAATATTTTTTCCTATCACTTTTTTTTTCAAGTAATTTTCCCATTTTGTCCAATAATAATAACATTTTTTTTTTCTCCATTTTTCTAGTAGCCCGGTTCATTCATAAAAGTGCAATGTCTCGTTGACCTGATAAAGCTCACTTGTCCTGAGATAGCATATCTTTATCAGGTCAATGTGCTGCAATGCAATTAAGATAGAGGGTAACTGAGATAGATAGATAGATAGATAGATAGATAGATAGATAGATAGATAGATAGATAGATAGATAGATAGATAGATAGATAGATAGATAGATAGATAGACTAGACGAGTATAAGGGTTTTGTTTTCAATATTTTTTCACTTATTTCAAGCCGGTCGTTAAACAAATGTGGGCAAAAACCAGAGTACCGAGAAAAACATGACCTTCCGTTGCAGAACATGGCATCTCACTTTTAACCCGAGCAAGGTTCGAACCATAGCGGTGAATATTGAGTTCTGTATTTCTTTTTTTTTTTTTTTTTTTTTTTTTTTTTGTTTTGTTTTTTCGTATCTCATGAGGAAATCGGTCTTTGGTATTTCCAACCAGATGAGCCAACATACCAGTCTGCTCAGTCTCAGAAGCCTTAGTTGACATTTTTTTTATTATTTTTTTAAATTTGGTTTTGGTGTTACGGCTCTTTCAAGATTATTTCACTCATAGCGAGCCGCTGTTAATCATAGGTGGGTGAAAACCGGAGTACCCGTAAAAACACCTGACCTTCCGTTGCAAAACTTGGCGTCTCACAATGACCCGAGCCAGGCTCAAACCCACAGCGATGAAAGGCCTTAGGTGACCTGAATATTGGCATAGAACCGCCTAAGTCATAACACGATCACAAAAACTTGTATTATACGCGCTGATCAGTCTATACTGATGCACAGGCTGCAAATAGCAGGTTTCCTTGCTCATATAATGTGTAAAAAAATTTTAATCTTCCCATGGTTTCACTAAAACTATACAGTTTCAGACGAAGGCAATATGCCAAATTTCTCAAAATGCTTCATAGTTAAACAGTGTTTAGAAAATAAATATTTTAGTGTTTTAAAATTCCATTCAGATGTTTCCTTGCATTATAACCCGGGATTTTACCTTTAACAGTTTGTTGACGTAACCTATGACGTCGAATAACCCCTGACGTCGAATCGGTTTTCTGTGACATTATTACGTTTAGGGTGCCTATGTTTAAAATACTGTAAGTCTGAAACCTTTAGGAATATTTTATTCAATTTGGTGTCAAATTCTTTGGCAAATACCAATTTATCTGAAATCAGTAATAACTCATTTTCGCCAAAAATTCCCAGAAGGTCCCTTTTCGCGTGACGGGTCACATATATATTTGCTGGACGCGTCTTGCGGTGGTTTGGGTGCTCCAATTACGGCGGGGTGTAAGGACGGCTGGGGACACTGGCGGGTGACCTGACTCCAAGCGTCTGTGGTCTGGGTACGAGGTTGATTGGAGAGTATTGAGCCTCCCCCGAAGGACCCGACGTGTGTTGTTCTATTATAAGATAATAATGGATAAATGGTGTTAGTGTTTTTCTATTTCAATGGTCAATTATCGAAAATATTCCAAAGACGCCACATTGGCGCTGGGGCTGTAGCCAGAGATTCAACACGGCGTCTGTGCCGGTTGTCGGGGTTTCGGATCCTGGGTTCTGGTGGCACGGGAACGTCGAGATTTGAGAATTGGTTTTGATGGTCTGTATTGTCTCCGGGCCTCATGATGGTGGCGTCCGTCAGCTGAATTTCAGGGAAGATGATTTAACATCACATCTTTTTCAGTCACCTCTGTGACTGCCAACGCTCTGGATATGCCATGTAATATATGTTATAAATGTCTTTATGTCTCTGTGTGAATGAAAAATATAAAAAACAATAAATTAAAAAAAAACGATTGTTCAAATTATAGCCCTGGGGCCGAATATACCCCCACGCCGGGGCCCTCTAGTTTTACATAGGCTTTTATAGAGAAAACCTTTAAAAATATTCTTGTTTGAAACCAGAAGACCAAGCTCTTTGATGTTGAGTATAAAGTTTCATCTAGCGGACCTCTACCAAGATTGTTCAAATTATAGCCCCCTTTAAAAGTCTTCTTCTCTGAAACCAGAAGGCCAATGTCTTTGATATTTAGTATGAAGTTTCATCTAGTGGACCTCTACCAAGATTATTCAAATTATAGCCCTTGGACCAAAAATCGGTTTTACATAGGCTTATATAGGGAAAAAAGTTTAAAAATCTTCTTGTCTGAAACCAGAAGGCCCAGGTCTCTGATATTTGGTATGAAGCTTCAATTAGTGGACATCTAACAAGATTGTTCAAATTATAGCCCTGGGTTCAAAAATGCCCCGCTCTGGGGCCCACTGGTTTTACATTGGCTTATATAGGGAAAACCTTTAAAATCTTCTTTTCTGAAACCAGAAGGCACAGGTATTTGGTGTTGGTATGAATTTCATCTAGTGAACCTCTACCAAGTTTGTTCAAATTATAGCTCTGGGGCCAAAAATGGCGCTGCCCCGGGTTTTACATTGGCTAATATAGAGAATAAAGGAAAATATTCTTGTCTGAAACCAAAAGGCTTAGATCTTTGATATTTTGTATGAAGCTTCATCTAGGGACCTCTTCCAAGATTGTTGAAATTATAGATAAACGGCCCAGCCAAGGGGTCCACATGTTTGACACAGGCTTATGTGGAGTGGTAAAGCATCGCATTTGATATCGAGAGGTAGCTGGTTCGATCCTCGTAAGCGCCAAAGATTGTTTCCTTGAGCAAGAGACTTTATCCACATTGCTTAGTACTGGTTCCTACCCAGGAAAAGAGGGCCACATGGAAGATTAGTGCTAGTACTAAATGTGTTTCCCTCTATAAATAAGATTGATTATTATTATTATTATTATTATTATTATTATTATTATTATTATTATTATTATTGTAGAAAAAAAACTTTAAGAATCTTTTTCTTTGAAACCAGAGGCCCAGGCTTTTATATTTGATATTAAGCTTTATTTAGTGGACCTCTACCAAGGTTGTTCATATTATAGACCTTGGGCCCAGAATTGGCCCACCCCATGACCCACGTACAAACCTCTTAGCTCAGGTGAGCGATGGGTTTTTGTAGACCAGGGTTTGTTACAAACGTGACTATAGATGAGTACAATATAATCGTGAGTTGCTGTACCAATCTAGAAAGGGGGCAGTGGCAAACACTGCAAAACAGATTGTGTGACCAGTGTCATCACTGTTTGCATAAAACTCGAGAGTTTCAACGAACATGAGAAGTGCATTATTCAACAAGAGGCCCATGGGCCAGCTTACCAGAATCATGTGGTTTATACCATAGACAGTCATGGTGCCCATCTTGGTCAAGTGACAACAATCCTAGGAATAATGTTTACTGCCTCATCCCATAGAGGCTTTTCGTGTAATTTGGTTTCCATCAGCATAGAGTTTTTGTGGAGAAGAAGATAAAAATACTAAATTTGAGCCATCCAAGACAAAGGTCAGTAACGACCTTGACCTTTTGAATTGAAAAACTTCCATTCAGCTGATTGTAAATAATATTTCTGATGCGACAGGCTACCATGCAATCAATAAAATCCACTGTCTTGCCTTTTTTCCATACAAATGTCTAAATGACCAAATTTGACCATAACGTAAAACAGGTCAAGGCCAACCAAAGGTCATCATTTGAACAAACTTGGTAGGGCCTGAGCCCCCAATGCTACATACCAAATGTCAAGGTCATCGGCCGTTCGGTTCCTGAGAAGAAACATTTTAAAGTTTTTTTTAACATACATGTATATGAGCATGGCGGCCATACAGACCTTACGAACAAATTTCTTTCCCCCTAACCATAGAGGCTCCTCATGTAATTTGGTTTCAATCAACGCACCAGTTTAAGTGGTGAAGAAGATAAAAAGAAACTGAATCTTAGGCATTCAAGACAACGGTCAGTAAATGACCATGACCTTTGGAATTGATAAACTTCCATTCAGCTAACTGCAAATATCATTTTTGATGCAACAGCCTACCAGGCAATCAGAAATATCCACTATTTGGTGTTTTTTTTTTTTTTTTTTTTTTCATACAAATGTCTAAACGACTAAATTTGACCTTGACGTAAAACAGGTCAAGGTCAACCAAAGGTCAACAGTTGAACAAACTTGGTAGGGTCCGAGTCCTCGATGCTGCAAACCAAGTTTCATGGTCATCGGATATTTGGTTCTTGAGAAGAAGATTTTGAACAAATTTTCATTTCCCCCTTCCCGTGGAGGCTTTTCATATAATTTGGTTTCAATAAACACAACAGTTTAAGTAAAGAAGAAGATAAAAGTACTGAATGTGAACCATCAAGGACAAAGGTCGGTAAACGACATTGACCGCTGGAATTAAAAAAAAATCCATTCAGCTGATTGCAAATATCATTTCTGATGCTTCTAGCTACCATGCAATCAGAAAAAAATCCACTGTTTTGCCTTTTTTCCATACAAATGTCTAATTGACCGGACGGGTTACAGTTTTCTATTGCAAAGTGCCTACTGCAAGAGCTAATTTTTGAAGTCAACAAAATCTGATCAAAATACACTCATAAGGTGACCAAATATCTCTGGTTTGTTGGACAAATATTTACTTTTTCATCCGCATGCGTTTTCGTAACAAAATTTCAGGTTGAATACATGCACTACTGGTCATGTAAAACATTGCGCCTATGGAAAAGTGAAGACCCCTGTGGTGTTCAAAGGAAAATTGCACGGTCGTCCACATTGTTAACCAGAGAAAACTACACGCCACTTTATTTCAGAAACAATAATGCTTTCAAAAATGTTGATGTTTAAGCGGTTAACGATGTGGAGGATGTTGAAAAATAAACTTTTATCGATAAAATAAGGTGAGAAAATCAATGTAATCAAAGTACTGTGCATACTCGCACAGGAAAAAGTCAATACATGTATAGTCTACTTATACAGAAGGACAGCGGCTGGCCATCTGTATGAGCACGACCATCATTCCTTGCTGGGCAAGCGGGAATGCTTTTCATTGATGAATTAAAGGACTATCATGTAACTGCTGTCACATGCTGTGCATGTTACTTGTATGACATACATTCATATTTACCTTCCATTACCAGTCTCTGTCTTATATTGTTTACAGGGTATGTAACATTTCATATTTTCTGCAGACGTACCCTGAATGCTGGTATAAATAAAAATGTTTTCAGAGGAAAACAATATCCCCTCACCATAAATGTATCTTAAACACACATTTGACTTTAATAACTAGATTAACGTCAACAAAATGTAGGCTGCAAACGAGCCATTTTTGGTCAAAAGCTGACAGTTTTTGTGGGAGCCTATGGCTTTAAAAAAACAAACAGTCATTATAAAGCTCAGATCACCAGACAAATTTGGTATAGTGCAATTAAATATTGTACCGATTTTGACCAACATTCATAAATTCTTCAATGATATAGGTTACAGATAAGCCATTATTGGCCCTTAAGGAACAGGTTTCGGGAGACTTTGGCCTTAGAGTGCAGACAATAAGTTGCAGAAAGGGTTATCCTTTGGAAGCAAGGAATACACAACAGAACTGGAAAATATGGAGTGTACATGTTTTCTGGGTCACACTAGCTAGTTTTGGCCAAATGGGCTTCATCAGTGACCCTAAAATATTTTCAAAATTCAACAATGGAATCAATGATCCCAAAATAACAAGAAAATGTAATTACACTATGATGTAGGGCAGGGAGACTTTTTACGGCCGCCACACATTCCAGAAACCAGCTGCAGTGACGTTAAATAAATTGTAGAAAGGGTTATCCTTAGCCATTTTTGGCCCAAAATTGACTGTTTTTTTTTTTTTTTTTATGTTTTTTTTGTGGGGGGGGGGGTGCTGTGACCTTGAAAAAAAGTCAAGGTCACCAAAATCTAATCAAATCTGCGGTATGTTGTAATGGTATATTATACCAAAATTGAATGCAATTAATCAATTTGTTTATGAGAAATTGGTCAGTCAAGCCTTTTTTGTCCCAAAATCGTCTGTTTTTGGGAGCCTGTGACCTTGAAAAAAAGGACAAGGTCGACAAAATATAATCAAATCTGCGTCATGTTGTAATGTTATATTGTACTAAGTTTGTTTAAAATTAAGCAATTTATCAATGAGATAGAGAGCAGACACGCCATTTTTGGCCCAAAACTAATTGTCTTTGAGGGCCTGTGACCGTGAAAAAGGTCAAGGTCACCAAGATTTAACCCGATCTGTGGTATGTTATATTGATATATTGTACCAAGTTTGACGAAAATTAGTCATTCTTTAATGAGATAGAGTGCAGACAACACATTGTTGGCCCAGAATTGACTGTTTTGGGGGGCCTGTGCCCTTGAAAAAAATGTCAAGGTCACCAAAATCTAATCAAATTTCCGGTATGTTGTAATGATATATTGTTCCAAGTTTGATATAAAATCAATCAATTCGTTATTGAGATAGAGTACAGACAAGCCATTTTTTGGCCTAAAAATAACTGTTTTTGGGTTGCTGTGACCTGGAAAAATGTGGTCAAGGTCGCCAAAATCCAATCAAATCTGCTGTATGTTGTAATGATATATTGTACTGTTGTTGTCTTTCTACCAACATTTGAAATATATATTTCAGAATCGAAAATACATTCCATATTATTAAGCACTTCTAACATATTATACTAAATACATATAACTTCAACACAATATAAATTTCTTATGCACATACTGTACATAATATTGTGTCATGGGATACAAGAAACATAGATTATGATATGGACATGTAGATTAGCACGCTTTAATGCGGTTAATTGTTAAAAATGTCATATTACTTTGGCAAATCACCAAATACTGACAATTACCCCACTTGTAGAAAAACGGAAGTCACATGACTGCACATGTCATGGCTAATTAAATATTGTTGTCATATGAACGCGCATATGTTGGACTATATTGCATATAAGTTTCATCCAGATCCATCGTAGGCACAAATATGTCTAAAATGTAACCCGTCTTTGATCTTGACGTAAAACAGGTCAATGTCAACCAAAGATCATCATTTGAACAAACTTGGTAGGGTCCGAGTACCCGATGCTGTATACCATGTTTCAAGGTCATCGGCCATTCGGTTCTTGAGAAGAAGATTTCTAAAAAGGTTTTAAATATATATGGGCATGGCGGCCAAATTGGTCATGTGACCCAGTCCTCACGAAGAAACTTTCAAGAGAGCATGCTGTTATAGACATGATGTCGTTTGGTAACCGGCAATTTATGGATGTTTAACCATTGTTCTGCTGAAAAAAATTAATTTTGCCACATCCATTTTGACTTTAAACCAATCAAATTACTTGATGTAATTTTTTCCTATAACCATAAGGTTTGAATTTACACTGTTGCAAAGGTTGAGCCTATCCTGGTTCAGCTGGACACGGTTGATGCTTATTTTTATTTATTTTTTTCTATTTTTTTCTTTTGTTTTTAGACCAGGGTTTGTTACAAACGTGACAAACAGTGACAAACACTGCAAAACAGGTTGTGTGATCAGTGTCATCACTGTTTGCATAAAACTCGAGAGTTTCAACGAACATGAGAAGTACATTATCAAACAAGAGGGACATGGGCCACTATGTTCACCAGAGGTCATGTGGTTTACACCATATACAGACATGGTGCCCATCTTGGTCATGTGACAACAATCCTGGGAATATATTTTCACTGCCTCATCCCATAGAGGCTTTTCATGTAATTTGTTTTCAATCAGCGTAGCAGCTTTTGTGGAGAAAAAGATAAAAATACTGAATCTGAGCCATCCAAGACAAAGGTCAGTAATGACCTTGACCTTTGGGATTGATCAACTTCCATTCAGCTGATTGTAAATAATATTTCTGATCCGACAGGCTACCATGCAAGCAATAAAATCCACTGTTCCCCCTTCCCATAGAGGCTTTTCATGTAATTTGGTTTCAATCAACCCAGCAGTTTAAGTAAATAAGAAAGTAAAAAATACTGAATCCCGAGCCATCCAGGAAAAAGGTCCGTAAATGACCTTGATCTTTGGAATTGATAAACTTCCTTAAAGCTGATTGCAAATATCATTTCTGATTCCACTAGCTACCATGCAATCAGAAAAATCCACTATTTTGCCCTTTTTCTATACAAATGTCTAAGTGACCAAATTTAACCTTTGCGTAAAATAGGTCAAGGTCAACCAAAGGTTATCATTTGAACAAACTTAGTAGGGCCCGAGTACCTGATGCTGCATACCAAGCTTCAAGGTCATCGGTCATTCGGTTCTTGAGAAGAAGATTTTTAAAGGTTTTTAGCATATATGGTGTTGATCATGTGACCCAGTCCTCGCGAACAAACTTTCGTCCCTTCCCCCCCCCCCCCCCCCTCCCTTCCAATAGAGCCTCCACGTGTAATTTGGTTGCAATTGGCAATACAGTTTCTGAGGAGATGTCGTTTGAAAATGTTTCGACGCAGACGCAGACGACGACGACGGACGACCGAGCACTGCCTATACTATAATCTCACCCGGAGCCTTTGGCTCTGGTGAGCTACACGCATTACATCGTGAAAAACCGCTCAAGGCTTTGTAGTGAAAGAGTCGGGAACGATAAGATCAGCCCGCTCAGGCTAAAAGGGTGACTTTGGCATAGCCGACCAGAAAAGGCCCAGGCAAAACTAAAAAAAAGTCTCGCTACAGTCTTTGCTGCTCGTGGCCATGAAGAGACTGAGACCTTGAGGTTGCTTCCTGATCGTTTCTCTTTTTAATTTTCTCATCTATACTGCAAACAGAAGTTGTTTGTTTTGTTTGTATTGGAGTTTAACGGCCGAGTCAGCACAATTAAGGTCATTTTTGAGCCGGTCAGTTTGCCTATCCACACTTTTCCTGGGCAGGCTTATAAGTAAGAGTGCACATTCTTTCGCAAGAAACTGACAACTCCCCTTCTGGAATCAGCGAAAGGGAGAGAATGACCGTAGAAAAGATTTCATGACCAATCTCCATGAAAGAATTATGCCGACCCGTGTATCGCAGGTATCGAACCCGTGTCCGCTTTATCATGAGTCAGATTGCCCCCCGCCCGTCGGGGCTTGAAGAAATAGATGGGCTGCGTGATGCTTCCACGCAGAGCTGAAACCCACCGCACACGAATACTGGTAAACCGCTTAGAGGATCTGAGCCTGCCCAGGCAAAGCGGGGAGAGTCGGACCGTCAATACTTATGAACCCTATTGGTTTCATTGGGCGACAGGGCTTGCGATGTTAAACCTAAAATCAAACAAACAAACAAGAGGCCCATGGGCCACAATGCTCACCAGAGCTCAGGGGGGCACTGCCCACTGGCAGCAATGTATATTAATTAACCATGGAAGCCCTGCTCCCAAGGCTGCTACAGATAAAATTTCGACCCAATCAGACTAGTGGCTTCAGAGATCTGATGTCGCTTGAAGACAACAGATGACAGTTCACAATTTCCCATTTGTAGCAATAGGCCAAAAAGAACATTATTAAAGGAACATTTCTATGAAAGTTTGACAAAATATCTTGAGAGGCATTAATGTCATTTTTCAATTTTCCCCATTATAAGTCAATGGAAACTCTTAACTTGCCATAGCAATCAAACCAAAGAGCCAAATTTCATAAACCAGAGCTCAGGTGGGCACTGCCCAATGGAGCCCTGATTGGTGTCACTAAATGGGTCTTATAAAAAGGAACAGAGACATATATGGTTTAGCGGTGGGGATATGTATTGTTCCTGAGACGTAAGGCCTTTTAAACAATGGAGGGATTCCGGCAAGGCAGATCCCAGAAAAGCCAAAGATTGTTGCCACTGAATATGTCTTATCATAAAGATCAAGAATATATATGGTTAAATGGTGGGGATCTGAACGGTTTCTGAGATATGAGGCCCTTTTATGAAGTGGAAGGGAGAGAAATGGCCCCTGCGGACCCCCCAAGACAGGGTTGACTGAATGTGTCTAATAACAATGAACAAGAATATATGTGATTATAGGATGGTGATTTGAATGGTTTCTGAGATATATGGCCTATTATTAAGTGGAGTCTTATCATCAGGAAAAAGAATATATATGGTTTAGGGGTGGGGATCTGAACGGTTTCTGAGATATATGGATTTTAATGAAGGGGTGGGGCATGGCCCGTGGAACCCCGGGGGACCCCATGCTGGTGTCAGTGTTTGCGTCTTATCATAAGGAACAAGAATATATATGGTTTAGGGGTAGGCTCTGAACAGTTTCTCAGATATATGGTCTTTTGTGAAGTCGAGGGGTGGAGTGTGGCCCGGGCAAACCTGGGTGACCCCTAGGTTGGTTTTTGTTTGTTTGATTTGAGGTTTAACGTCCCCGTCAACACTGTAAAGGTCATTTTGGAGACGTTGCTTCCAATTTTGTGGGACTTTTACCCGACATTGAGATGAAATGACATCTCAAGCCCTGTCGCCCAATGAAACCAATAGGGTTTATTAGCATGGACGGTCTGCCTCGCACCGCGGTTCCTGGGCAGGCTTAGATGGTCTAAGCTGTTTACCAGTACTAGTGTGCGGGCCGGATTCAGCTCTGCGTGGAAGCATCATGCAGCCCAAATATTTCTTCAAGCCCCTATGGGCGGGGGCCGGACCCCTAGGTTGGTGTCACTGAATGTGTCTTATCATAAGGAACAAGAATATATATGTTTGTTTTTTTTTTTTTTTTTTTGGGGGGGGGGGGGGGGGTCTGTCAGGTTTCTGGAATATTTAGCCTTTTATGAAGTGGAGGGGGTTGGGCATGGCCCCCGCACCTCCCGGGGGACCCCCAAGTTGGTGTCACTGAATGCGACTTATCATTAGGAACGAGAATATATATGGTTTAGGGGTGGGGATCTGTAAGGTTACTGTGATATTGGGCCTTTTATGAAGTGGAGGGGGTGCGGCATGGCCCCGGCATATCCCGGGGGACCCCCAGGTTGGTGTCACTAAGTCCATCTTATCATAAGGAACAAAAGTATCTATGGTTTAGGGATGGGGATCTCAATGGTTTCTGAGATAAATGGCATTTTATGAAGTGGAGGGGGTGGGGCATGTCCTCGGCACATCCCAGGGAACACCCAGGTTGGTGTCACTTAATGCATCTTAGGATAAGTAACAAGAATATATATGGTTTAGGGGTTGGGATCTGTAAGGTTTCTGAGATATAAGGCATTTTATGAAGTGGAGGGGGCGGGGCATGGCCCCGGCACAACCTAGGGGACCCCCAGGTTGACATAAAAGCATTATGGCTGAGAGAAGTTTACTCAAGGAACATGTCCATGTAAGTTTTGTCAAAATATCTGCAATGACTTGGCAGTAAATGCCATTTTTCAGTTTTCCCCATTATAAGTCAATGGAAACTCTAAGTTGCCATAGCAACAAAACTATAAGGCCAAATTTCATAAAAAACACAAAACCTGTAAAGGCAAATATGGTGAATATTTTCATAAAGTCTCAGCCTCCAAGAGCATATGGTTTCTGAGGAGATGATTTTGATTTTTTAAGTAATTTTTTTCTTTTTTTTTTTGGTTTCCATGACTTCCATGACAACCAATAAAAATGAACAGAAGGCCTAAAATCATACGGCAGATAGTAGATTACCTTTGGAACATTTCTATGCAAGTTTTGTCAAAATATCTGCAGAGGCTTGGCAGTAAATGCCATTTTTCAATTTTCCCCATTATAAGTCTATGGAAACAACAAGTTGCCATAGCAACCAAACTAATGAGCCGATTTTCATAAAAACACAAACTTTCAATCCCCCAGCCCAAGGATGCTACAGATAAAATTTGGGCCCAATCGGCCCAGTGGCTTCAGAGGTGATGTCGTTTGAAAGTGTTGACGCCAGACGACGACGACATACGACAGACGACGACAGACGACGACGACGGACAACTGCCTATCCTATAAGCTCCCCGGGAGCCTTCGGCTCTGGTGAGCTAACAAAAACCATCAACGGCTCAGCTTGCTACAGCCTTTGTTGCTTGTGGTCCTGAAGAGCTTGTGATTTGAGGTTTAACGTCCCCGTCAACACTGTATAGGTCATTTTGGTGACGTTGCTTCCAATTTTGTGGGACTTTTATCCAACACTGAGGTGAAATGACATCTCAAGCCCTGTCGCCCAATGAAACCAATAGGGTTTATACTCACACATCTTGCCTGGGCAGGCTTAGATCCTCAAAGCGGTTTACCAGTAGTCGTGTGCGGTCAGTTTTAGCTCTGCGTGGAAGCATCATGCAGCCCATATATTTCTTCAAGCCCCGATGGGCGGGGGCCGGAAGTACTTCATGCAACAAGCTATTTGTAACTAGCCCTTTTGTATATGGGCGTTTAGTTGGTTGTGCAGGTGCACTTTAGTAACATAAAGCGGAGAATACTTAGGGCTCTTTTATCGTGAGCTTGCTCAAATGGAACCACAAACAAATAAGCCCTCTTTGACTGAGAAGAATCATTTACACTAGTTCATATTTGTCTATGAACGTTTTTCAATGCAACACATACGCAAACGTCACGTCACGAGAAAACCAGGTTTTACTATTTGCGAACAATAAAGGTACAGATCAGTCTGCGCGCATGCGCAGTCTGATCTCTACCTTTGTGTTCGCTGCTTGGACAGTACAATGCCTCATGTTTCTATATGTAAAATTCCAAGACTCCAGCTAGTTTGTGTAACTGAGCAGGTTGGTTTGTGTCTTGCCCGGTCGCAAAACCCGAAGACATGCTTTCTCGAGACGATGCTTATTTCATAAGAACTGTTATATTGCAAGGTTCACTTTGATGCCAAGTTCTTGCATTAAACTTAATTTTTATGCAGGATTTATTTTATGTAAAAGGAATTAAGAGACACCTGCAGCCCCCACTTTGTTCTATTGTTTTATTTATTAGCTTCCAAAAGTTCAGCATATTTTCTACGAATAAACTGGCAATGCAAGTGAAATGAAGAGAATAAAAAACCTTTTTATTGTGTTATAAAGTTTAGCATGCGAACGTCATGAAATAGTGCATATAACTTCAAATGAAAATCTTGCCATGTGCTATAGAATACATAGACGGGACCTCGGTTTAAAGACTCATCCGAAAGTCTGGAGAAGCCCGGGATCGATCCTGCGACCCCTGGTTTACAAGGCGAGTAGCGTAACCACTCGACCACGGAGGCTTCTTAAAAAAAATAAAAAAAAAAGAAGAAGAAAAAAACAAAACAACAACAACAACATAAAATTCCATCAGAAATAAAAAGTGCTTTTAATGAAAAATTACAGTATGATTTTGTATTGTGTTTATGTTTAATATACGTGAATAAAAATTGTGCTGCTTGTTCATATTTTAAATGTGGGATATATTACGTACAGTAGTCGGTGGGTGAAATAACTGACATTTCGAATTTATAGAGTTGAAAGAAAGTTATAAATCATAATGACTGATTGTTTTAACAGACACAAACTCATCTTAATGGCACAGGTTCGGTGTCAGATTTTTATGTTTTACAAGTCATTAGTGTTCTGAAATTGGTAAAATATGTAACCTGGAATGGAATCGATCAATCTGGATGAAATAGTGGGACAGGCAACCTCACGTTAACAAGTCCGTGTAATGAACATACAATCAAATGTTCTGAAAACCCGCCTATTCAAATGTATTGAAATGTATTTAACATTTTACCTCCAAAAATGAAATTTGTCAGATGAAAAATTCTGATATTATTCTTATTTCTGCTCAAAACATCGAGGCGGTTCTATCGAGTACCCACAATCTAAGTTTTTGAGCAAACAGCACAGAGTTGAAAACTATGGAGTGTACAAGATTTTTTTCTGGACCAGACTAAGGCTGGCACGATTAATCGGATGACTGATTAATCGATCGATACATTCCACAAGAATGATTATCAGTACGGGTTTGCTTGTAATCGATTATTTGATAAGTACTCTTTACTACTCAATGTTGTGCCTAAATAGCATTTTGCGGCGTCTCATCTGGGTCTACACTGTTTGCTCAGGCCTGTCTGTTCAAATATACTTGTGGTAAAGTACAACATATGCTGAGAGTCAGGCTCAGGTAAATTATGATCAAATCTTCAGTGATTAATAATCGATTATCGATCACAATGTAAGGACTGATAATCGATTGTCTTTTCAGCTCCGATTAGCCAGCCCTAGACCAGACTAGCCAGCTTGGCAAACCAGGCACCACGAGTGACCCTCAAATATTGTCTTCATTCCGCCCAAAGGACTAAAAAATTTAATCCACACAATGATGAAGGGAAGGAGACAGTTGACGGCCGCCACACCAGCTGTGAAGCAGTTAAATGTTCTGAAAAAGGGGTAATCCTTTGGAAGCCAGGACTGCAACACAGAATTGAAAAGCATGAAGTACACACGATTTGTCTGGGCCGGACTAGCCAGCTTCGGCCAAACCCATTTTATGCAGGAAATTGTAGATTTCTTCAAGATTATATATATTATATCGTTATTACAGCTCTATAAATATATTTTGATACTAGTTGAACTGCCTCTTTGAGGTGTCAGCGTTTGAATGTCTCCCTGCCCTACATCATAGTATAGTTTATATGTTCTTGTCCTTTGGGATCATTGATTCCATTGTGGAATTTTGAAAATATTTGAGGGTCACTGATGAGGCCTAATTGGCCAAAACTAGCTAGTCTGGCCCAGAAAACATGTACACTTCATATTTTCCAGTTCTGTGGTGTATTCCTTGCTTCCAAAGGATAACCCTTTTATAGAAAATATTTGATAGTTTAATCTGGCATAGATAGTTGTCTTAATGCATTTTTCGAATATGTTTCTGCTTGTAAACGCTGTTTCAGCATTGGGATCTTGACGGTCGGGCCAGAAACTTCCTTAATGCTGCTAAAGGAACTCATTTTTTATTTTTATTTGACTTGTGTAACTGACGTTGAACCCATTGTTGGCTTTCGACCACGGCCCTTGTCGTCTTCATATAGTCTTCAGGCCATCTCTGAAGCTCTTGTGCCACCTGTGATACAGTACGCTTGGTATTGGCAGCTTCAGAAACAATGTACGTGTCTGCGTCGGTGTCTTTCCGAGATTAGGGCAAAACTTGATAAATGTCCGATGTTATTCATATTCTTAACAAGTGTTCGACAGCAGCGGCTTAAAATCAGTATTGTTAACGGTAATGGGAAATGACGTCAGGTTATCTTTACACAAAGTCGCACCAAAATTGGTACATGCTTTATTTGAGATATAGACGGCGATAAATAAAAACACCATGTGCATAAATATTAAGCTGCCCCGCCTAGGGGAATGGAGACTAACACAATGCATTTCTACATATGATTCAGGATTTATTTTTCAGACGTTTGGAAGTGTGGGAATGTTAATATACTTGCATAAATAAAAGTTTTGACAAAAGTCAAGGTAATTCTGGGACAACCCTCGTTTCTAGTGACCCTTTTTTTAGCCAAATTCCTAGCCGCCTACCTAAATGTGAAACTTGATGGTCAAATGCGCAGTCTCACCTTGGCCTTTGCTGCTCGCAGACATGCAGTGTAGACCTTGAGCTAACTTCATACAAGGAGCTATGCATCTAGCCTTATTTAGTTGACCGTACCGGTTCGACTCTACAGCCTTTTTTGCATGGGCTGACTCAGTTAATAATCCTGTCACTGTGTTCCAAACGAAGATTATTCATATATTCATAATTTCATTAGTCTCCATCACGGTAGCAAGTCTTTGTCGTGAATACCCTTTTTTGGCTTTATGGCACATAAAGATTATTTCACTTATATCGAGCTGATCGTTAATCAGAAGTAGGCGAAAATCGGAGAACTCGGAGAACACCCCCCCCCACCACCACCACCACCACCACTCTTGACCTTACGGCGCAGAACTCGCATGTGACCCGAGCATGGCTGGAACCACAGCGGGAAGAGACCTTATGATTATTATTCTCTAGGTCATGGAGGCCAGTCGAATACCCCTTTTAACACCAATTTGTTATTGCGATAAAACACCCATGTGACATAGCGCATTCTTCTGTATCTCCTAAGTGGTTACATTTTTGATAAAAGTTTCATATTTCTCTAATTTTTACTCCAAACATAGGTTGTAGGTTCTACCGAGTACCCAGTACCTATGCCTTAGAGCAGAAACAACATAATGATGTATAACCCTTTAAACCCGGGTTTTGTCTATATAAAGTGGGCTTTCGGTGTGTGTTCATTGCTAGTTCTTGTTAACATTACTAAGATTTAGAAGAATATACTATTGTTTCCTTGGTTTCCCAAATCACATATTGTGGGTTATCCGTTAGAAACGAACCAATGACCGATTCAAACGAGCACCCATTATCTTATTTGAAGCAGATACATATATATGGAAAATAAAAACTATTTTCAGACCCTTGAATGGCAATATAACCTCGCATCGGGACTGTTTTCTGAATGATTTCGTTCATTCCTTCTTGTGTTTTTGCTATACGTCTTTTTACAAGTCATTAGAGTTCTTAAATTTCACTGTTAAAACGATTATGATACGTGAAAAAATGAAAGGCGCTTCTATGATGACTTGCACATGCTTATGTAACAGAAGTGGGTCAGGGATACGGAGGTTGGCATTGGCTGATTTCCCAAATTGCAAGTCAATAGAGGTTTAACCTATATAAGCCTGGAGTCCCTTATATGGGGCACTTGCATACAAAGGTGACCCAGATCAGACGCTTCAGAATGCGCAAAAGTATATGGGGTGTAAAGCTTACAATATATTAATTCAGAGACCCCTTAAACTGGAAATGGACAGATGCAAAGGTATGGAAAGCCATTTAATGAGGAATAAAAGATTCGTTAAACACACACTTTACGGCCCCCGCCCATCAGGGCTTGAAGAAATAAATGGGCTGCATGATGCTTCCACGCAGAGCTGAAACCAACCGCACACGAGTACTGGTAAACCGCTTAGAGGATCTAAGCCTGCCCAGGCAAAGCGGTGCGATACGGACCGTCCATGCTTATAAACCCTCTTGGTTTCATTGGGCGACAGGGCTTGATATGTCATTTCATCTCAATTACGGGTAAAAGTCCCACAAAATTGGAAGCAACATCTCCAAAATGACCTATATAGTGTTGACGGGGATGTTAAACATCAAATCAAACAAATCACAAAACAAAACCGCACGCTTGATATGGCTGTTTTGCTTTCAGGTTGTACAGTACAAACCGTTTCATACAGATCTCGGCTTTAGTTCAAGCGATTCTAAAATATGCCTGAAAATCTGTTCGTGAACATGAAATAAATTGACTTTCGTTCGTTCCAATCAATCACTTGATTTTAGTGCACGTCAGAACATTTGGAATTTCTTTTACACTTGTTTTATATACTTTAACACATAGGCGTAATATGTTTTGACACGTCCTTAAAATTGATCTGAAATCGAAATGCGAGTACGTGTGTGCTGCAGAAAACAAAGGCCAGTTTTATTAAGTTAGAAAGTACTTCTTTATTTACAGAGGGTAACTCTATAAGAATCTTATATGGGTGTGAGGGGTGCATGGAAAAATCCGTCCCGAGGTTTACTGTCCGGCATCACGAGGCTTGCCGAGTGATGCCGGAGAGTGATCCCGGGGGACGAATTTTCCTATCCACCCCTCACACCCATATAGGATTCTTTTTCTTGCATCCCTTCCATTTCTTAGCGCGGATTTTTAATGCTGACGTCACTTCGGTTACCGACATATTGTGATGACACTACAGGAATGTTTAGTGACGTCACGTAACGTGCTGTGACGTCAACATTAACGACGGCGCATACGAGGTCGTATTCAACCAGTGCATTTATCAAACACGCGATTATATTCTATTTTGGGTCGGAACACCAGGGTCCGAACATAAATTTCTATCTCAGGGTAAAATCACGGATTTTTATGTCTGGTGCGCAAGAAATATCTATCTATCTATCTATCTATCTATCTATCTATCTATCTATCTATCTATCTATCTATCTATCTATCTATCTATCTATCTATCTATCTATTTATCTAACTCATTTGGCATTACCAATCTTCCATGAGGCCCTCATAAAACACATATAAATACGTGTATGACAAAATAAATATATAATATATAATGAGAAGCTCAATACAAAGACAAATTTAAAAAAAAATAAATAAAAAATAAAAAAGGGCAAATGGTGGTGGAGGTAATTAACAGTTATAAACTTAATATTAATCACTGTCTGTTGACATCTAACCAAGTAATTAATTTGTGAACGCGCTGACCGATCCCGAATTCTTAACGTTAGATGGAATATCAGTTGATATTTCAGGACCAGAATATGAGAGGCTTTCCTTAAACACGCTTGACTTTGGTCTTGGTATCGTAAAATTTAGGTAAGAAACCGATCGAAGTGATGCGTTAGCTCTTCTTTGAAAAGAGTCATACATTATGATTAGTATGACTGCTACATGTATCATAGTAGTATCTCAGAAACAATGCTCAGGTATAGTTTCAATAGAAACCGTCTTAATTATGTCTGTTATATATTTTCGCAATCTTATCACGTGAACAAGTCCATGAAATGAATACCCCCACTAAATTCCACTTTATATAGAGAAAACTGGGGTTTACCTTATTTTTCTTATTTCTGCGCCAAGACATAGGATGTGGGTACTCATTAGTACCGCCTCTAATGAGCACCCCAACCTATGTTCGCAGTATACATTAAAAAACATATTACGAATTTTCAACAGAAAAGTAGACATTATGGATTTTGGAGATGTGAAAAAATGCACTATGTCGCACGCGTGTGTTATCGAAATGCTGACTGCGACTGTAGCTTGTGGCGACAGAACATCTCCCCGAACTTCGTCATTCATCACGAAAACACGCCTATATAATTTTGACCCCCTTGAACCCCACTTTTATATGGTAAAACTGGGGTTTACAGGGGTAAACCTTATTTTTCTTATTTCTGCTCTAAAACATAGATTGTGGATGAGGCGGTTCTAACGAGTGCCCACAATCTATGTTTTGAGCAGAAATAAGAAAAATATCGCATTTTTTCGTCTAAAAATTTGTGTTTTTTCGTCGGTAAGATGGTTATCTATAGAATCTGGACTGGAATCATAGGTTGGGCTTGGCAAACAGTGTATACCCACATCAGACGCCACATTCTGACGCCACACAATGTGGCGTCTGATCAGGGTCTACACGTTTTGTCCAAACACTGGAATTTAAAGGTCAAATCAAATAGCCTTAGTTCAGAACTATTTTCCCACCCTACACCCAGAGACATTCGATCCATTCATTATACTACACTTCACCAATATATTACCAATAATGGATTACGGGTGTCTTCTCAGTTCAGAACTATTTTCCAAGCGCACACTAAGAGACATTCGACCCATTATACTTAATACTAATAATTGATTATGGGTGTCTTATTAGGGGACGATGTACCAAAATAAATATACTCAGAATAAGCATCTTAAGTGCTGTTTTCCAATATAACTCTCATTCACACGACACGATACTTGATGTTCCCCTTAGTCTTAACCCATATATGCCTAGCGTCCCATTTGTGGGATATTGTCAAACAGAGTAGACCCAGATCAGACGCCGCACAACCCCGCACAACGCCGCATCTGATCTGGGACTACACCGTTTGATTATGGCACATGATTTTTATCAAAAACAAAACAAACCTGGCACCCCTGTAATCTGAAATGGACCATTCCAAACTTTTAATGTGGACGAGTCCATTGTCATATTAGCCCCGCCAAGCGAATTTGTGTCTTCGAGCATTCCGTCATGACAAATTTTAACTGCGCATGCTCAGCCATTCAGATGGACCAGAGATATGGATTTCTGTATGAAGGTTCCTCTTGATTCACTGTTTGTATGAGCGAGCGGCGAAGGTTCTGGCGAGACTGCGCGTATGCGCAGGCTCGCCTGAACCTTCGCTGCTCGCATAGGCGATAAGTACCAAAATCGCTTGACGGGGCCCATATATTGGTTAACGTAAGTTTAGTTTGTTTATTTGTATTGTAGTTTAACGGCCCAGTCAACACTATTTACGTCATTGTAGCCGGTCAGTTTACGTAGCCACACTTCCTGGGCAGGCTCGTACGTAAGCAGTTAACGAGGAAAGTGCACATTCTTTCGCTAGAAACTGACAACTGCTCTCTTTGAATCGGCGGACGTAGAAAAGATTTCATAATCAATCTCCATGAAAGAATGTCGCCGACCCCGGCAGATAGCGAACCCGCGTTCTCCTGATCGCCAGTTCCCGGAACAAGGATGAAAAAATGGTAAACCAAATGGTTACATCCAATTGCAAAGCCATATGAGGTTGTTTTTGTTGTTGTTTGTGATATTGGTGCTCTGTGCTGCCGCTATGGCCTGTTTAGTTAAATCTCGATGCATTAAGATGTTGTTTGCACTCATTATGTTCCATGTGAGTGTGTGTGAGGATCAAACATGCGAAATTATGTATTTATGCTAGAACAAAACAGCTAATAATTTAACAAAGGGTTAAATGCACATAACTTGGATATCCCTGATCCGTAAAAAAAAAGGAAATGTTTCATTATAAGAGGATTTAATGTTGGAAAAAGCGAATAAAAGTAATGCAGAACAGAACTATTCTAACTTACGTTTACATTTCTAAACACAATTAATTCTACAAGAATCTATTTGGATTAACTTAAGTGATCTAGCAGGACTTTATAGGCAAATTTAGTCTTAAAATCTTTTCATAGCGTAAACTTCCGGACCATTTTAAGGTAGGCGTGACTCTAAACTAGAATCCAAGCTCTTAACCATCGTATACTATTGGACACTTCCATTGCTATATGTTGGACAAGTCCATTTGTCATAAGGGGTGTCAGACCTATTTCTTTCGTTTTTATTCTTTGTTTGACGGAAAATTGTTAGCAAATAGTGCAGGCCCTGATCAGACGCCGCGTTGTGCGGCGTCTGATGTGGGCTTGCACTGTTTGTCAAGGTACCCCTTTAGGGGTTTCCCGCATGTAATGGGCCAAGGCGTTATTGGAATCTTGGAAGCATATCCTACAAATATTATGCATATACTGCTATCCAATGAAGTGGAATTCCACAGCTTATAGCCTACAGTGTGCCTGATCATACCAAAAAAAAATCAAAGTCATAAAAGCACTGGTGTGCCGGTTGTCTCTTAGTGTAAGCTGAATAAATAATCCCGAATTGTTACGTAGCCTGACTGAACTGGTTTTTAAGGTAACCGGGCGCTATAAGCACATAGGGGCTACCCCTGTTACGTAGCCTGTTTCATTTCACGCTTAAATTGCAAACAGAGTAGACCCTGAGCTGACGCTGCGTTCTTTGACGTCTGATCTGGGTCTAAACTGTTTGCCATAGTCCCAAAAGGGGACTCTAAGCGTATAGTAAAAATGTTATGGAACTTTATCGCATTGGTGTGGTATTCCAAACATCACGAAAACACGCCTATAAGATTCTGACCCCCTTGAACCCCACTTTTATATAGTAAAACTGGGGTTTACAGGGGTAAACCTTATTTTTCTTATTTCTGCTATAAAATATAGATTGTGGGTACTCGTTAGAACCGCCTCAATGAGGCGGTTCTAACGAGTGCCCACCATCTATATTTTGAGAAGAAATAAGAAAAATATCACAATTTTTCATCTTAAAATTTTCATTTTTTCCTTGATAAAGGTGGCAATGTATTTGTATAGGCGTGTTTGCGTAATGAAAACAATTCACGACTTTCTACTCATAGAACTGCGAAGACAGCAGTGCAGGGGTCATTGAAATAAACATGGAAGGCGCCATGAAAACCAAATTCCGACTGTAGACGCATTAAAGGCAGCGATAGACAACTGCTGTGATCAAACTCTTGGGTTGTATTGTTATCAAAGACTCGATATCTTAGAATTTTCTTTACTTAGAAAAAACCGCTGTTTAATATTCCCCTATAGCACTTGAACTAAGCAGTAAAAAGTTGTACATTATAGTATTAACTAGGGTCCTAAAATTTCAGCAATTTTTTCGGAGTCGCCTACATTTGGAACGAACGACTCATGTTTTTGCAGTAACTGCCCAGTTTATTTGAAAGCAAGCTTGATATAAACATGTAGAGTTATTTTTGTAGCTTCGGAAGGTGTCAGTATAACTTTGTGTGTGTGTGTGTGGTTTGTTGCTGTTTTTTTTTTTGTTGTTGATTTTATTATTATTATTTATTTATTTTATTTAATTTTATCATGGTATACATTATTTAATTTTATCATGGTATACAAGACTGAAGCCGTTTGTTACCTCTTAAAATAAAGCAAATGACTTCCATCATGTTAACAAGTCCATTTATGAACACTCTTGTAAACTCCGCTTTGTATATAGACAACAGGGGCATACATTTTGCTTTTTCTCCATCCAAGACATAGGAATTTTTGGGTACTAATGAGCATCCACAACCTATGTTTGTAGAAGACATAAGACAATTTCCACAAATTATCATCAGAAAAAAATGACCGTTTTGGAATGTAATGTAGTTGTAGATGTAATGATTTATGCCTTTCCCCGTGCCCCTTTCCCCGTGTCACTATTCTATCTTTGAAATACAAAGTTAATATACAAAACGGCGGCAAATGTAAGGTGTGTCCAGTCCACTAAAACTTTGATGAACCATAGTTTTCTTAGCATGAACTTGCAAAAATGATGTTGTACTTAGCTTCAGAAAGGTGATCTGGCTGTTGTGCGATATTGCATGGAGTATTTGACTTTATGGTGCATCAGCTGTTCTTAAATGGCACTGATTAAGCGCAGCTGTATCACTGAATGGCTTCTATAACAATACCTATATGAGCCCCGCCAAGCGAATTTGTGTCTTCGAGCATTCCGTCATGACAAATTTTAACTGCGCATGCCCAGACATTTAGAGGGTCCATGGATATGGCTTTCTGTCTGAAGGTTCCTCTTGATTCACTGCTTGTATGAGCGAGCAGCGAAGGTTCTGTCGAGACTGCGCGGATGCGCAGGCTCGCCTGAACCTTCGCTGCTCGCATAGGCGATAAGTACCAAAATCGCTTGACGGGTCCCATTTTTGTCTCGCATGCCAATAGAAGTCATTTCTTAAAGAAAAGAATTTGCTTCTTTCCTTTAAGAGCAGACCCATTATTCAGACGGATTCAATTCAGGAAAGCGTGTAGAAAGTACCAGAAATTATCTACGTAAAATGGCAGAAAATGTTTCAGGTGAAGATGAAAGCTATTTAATATTTTCTTAATAACGGTGGGTCATTTTCTGTCGTCTCCTATAGGAAGAGAGAAAAGAGATGCAAGAAATGGTATCATAAATTACGTAAAGCCTTTTCTAAATTTTATCGACGTCATTGGGATTTAATCTCAAAATTCAATGTTGGAACTTCTGCAACAGGGTTTATCGGAACCAATATTTTATGGTGACTTAGACTATAAAATCAGAAAAATATATGCTTGCAATGACTTCAGCAACAATTTCGTTTAATCATTCTTCGATATAAAAATATTGGGTACAACATAAATGTAATACGACAGTAGTTAACCCAATCACGGTTGACAAATTTACTTCCCTCTTTAATTGCACGCCGGCGATTGTATGACGAATCCAGCGTAAAGGTTTACTGAGAAGTAGAAATTTAATTTTATGTTATGTTGGTTGGTGTCTGATGCTTTGTCTCTGTTCGGGCCCATCGGAGTCAGCATTTCAGTAGCTTCTTGCTATCGAGTCCTCGCCGTTGCTTCATCTTTTTGGTTGTTCAAGAATACCAGCTGTTGGTCAACATTGCCCGGATTGATTGATCGTGTTGGTGTTAAACGACACGTCAGCCCCTGTGGGTCATTTTCTGCCGTCCATTACGAAAACACGCCTATATAATTTTGACCCCTTCAACCCCACTTTTATATAGTAAAACTGTGGTTTCCGGGGGTATACCTTATTTTTCTTATTTATGCTCTAAAATATAGATTGTGGGTACTCGTTAGATCCGCCTCGATGAGGCGGTTCTAACGAGTGCCCACAATTTATATTTTGAGCAGAAATAAGAAAAATATCACAATTTTTCATCTTAAAATTTCTCTTTTTTTTCGGAGGTATAGGTGGCAATGTCTTTGTATAGGCGCGTTTTCGTAATGTCCCAAGAGATGCAAGAGATGTGAAAATGATGGAAAGGGGAGGAAGATGAAAATAAATAGAAGTGTAGAAACAGAAGAAATAAGAAAATTCCGTCTCTACTCGACCAGCAAGGACAACATGCCTTGCCCAACTGTATGTACACCCCAGTGACGCATGATAAATGACACCTTCGCATCACCAAACCACCCAATTACGTTGTCTGGAAAGGTGCGGGTCCTTTTGATTAAACACCATCTTCGTCATGGAGTAAAAGTTAGATAAACAATGTACAGTTGGTGTCTCTGATGGGAGCTGTGGGTTAATTGTATCGATTCCTGATCATTGCCTTCACTTCTATTTGTAAACCCAACTTTTACCTTTATAAGGTGTTCACTTTATTACAGAACAAATAATTAAAAAAAAACATTAAAAAACACGAAAACACGCCTATATAATCTGGCCCCTTGAACCCAACTTTTATAAAGTAAACCTGTGGTTTATAAGGGTAAACCTTATTTGTCTTAGTTATGCTCTTAAATATAGTTTGTAGGTGCCCCTAAGTACCGGATCAGCCTGCACAGTCTGTCAGTATGTATGACAACGGTTTTCCTTCATAAGTCCTTGGATAGATCGTGGCTGAAGAAACCACACGCAGTCAGCAAAGACTGACAAGATTATGCTTATGCGCAGGCTGATCTAGGACTCCATTGGTCGCACAATGTAATTGCATGCTCTATCGTACGCCGGCTCACATGGGAGACTCAAGAGACAGTGACCATAACATGCTGAAGAACCATTTTAAATCTAGTTTAATGCGTATCGCAGATTTTCTTTTAACTTATTTTATTTAACGATGACTAAATATGAGGTATGAACGACTTTTTCAGGCGCCCGTGGAGGCTGGCATTCAGTATTCATACTATAACCTGGCGAAACGTTCCATCTACATCTAGTAGCTAACTAGATATCTGTTAGAACGTTTGACTTTGTTCTTTTCCATCATTCTGGGGGCAGTGTTCTGTAATAAGCTGATAATATCCTTGTACCAATTATGTATTTTATTGTTTTATGATTTACTGCTGTTTTCTTTTCAAATGAAAACTAATAAAGGAGTGATAAAGCGGTGGTTGGCCTTTGTGTACCATTGTTTCCTCTGTCTGTATAACACGCACCTGCGACTGAATTGCCAAAAGAATCGTAAAAATTGCTCCTCACATAACGTTAAAAAATCCACGTAATGAATACTCCTCTGAAAAGTGAAAACCCCACTTTATATAGGGAAAACTTGGGTTTACAGAGATGTTTACGTTTTTTGTTTTTTGTTTTTTGCTCCGAATCATAGATTTGAGGTGCTCGTTGGAACCGCCTCAGTGAGGCGGTTCCAACGAGCACCTACAATCTATCTTTGAAGCAAAAATAAGAAAAAATATTACAATTTTTTATCAGAAAAATATCAGGTTTGGAGAAATGAAAGACTGCAAGGTCATACGGGTATGTTATCTTAAAAGAAATGCAATTGAAATGTCATTCGAAAAATACACAATGCGACAATCTTTCATGATACGGATAAATTTATAGAGCATAATTTATATAATCTGCTCCGAGATAGAAACGGCGGGTGCTTGTTAGATACACCCAATGTGTATGCCTTTGAGTAGGCAGAAATAAGAAATGTAAACCTCAGTTTCCTTATACAAAGTTGATTCATTTCATTGACTTGTTAACATGATGTTTTGTGGAAAAAGTCCCGCTCTGCTCCAAACAGAGTTTGTGGTTTGTGTGTGTGTGTGTGTGTGTGTGTGTGTGTGTGTGTGTGTGTGTGTGTGTGTGTGTGTGTGTGTGTGTGTGTGTGTGTGTGTGTGTGTGTGTGTGTGTGAATTCGGGTTTAACGTCGCTTTCAACAATTTTTTAGTCACATCACGACGGTGGGAGCTCAAGGCTCACTTTTGTAGTGCTGCCTCACTGAAGTATCATGTCCCAGACACATAACATGATACCACACCCAGTCACATTATCCTGACACTGGGTCGACCAGTCCTAGCTCTACCCCGTAAATCTGAGTGCCAAGCGAGGAGCAGCTAGTACCATTTTTAACGACTTTGTTATGTCGCGGCCCGGGATCGAACCCGTGACCTCCCGTTCCCCGGAGCGGACACTCTACCAACTGGGCTACAGGTTGGGGGGTATATGTATCAACATCACATATCTTGGTGCAGCATTAGCACAACAAGGATCCTTCAGGATAAAATATGTCACTCAAATGGGATTGGGAACACCTTCAAGGGAGGCAACTCTTGCAAAATTATCATTGTCTCCCATGGCAATAGGGGTCAACTCTTAAAGGAAAGAATTCTTTCCTTTAAGAGCAGACCCCTTTTTTCAGTGGGAATAGGGCATACCCCTTTTCCTGTGGGAAAAGGGAACAGGAAGTCCCTAAAGTTGTTTCCCTTTGAAAAATGGCGAAAATCTTCCAGGTGCTCCCATACGCCTTAAGTAGCCAACTATACTATTTGCACCCGATTCTATCTCAATGAACTGCTATTGTTGTGATTTTTTTTATTTATCTAAATTATATATTTATTCATTCATTTATTTATTTTAGATAATGTCTGTTATTCCGATAATACATCACACGTACATCCGCGTGACAAAGTGCACTCTCTCACATCTCCAAAAGGGCCCTATGCCTAATGAAAATTTGTGATATTCTCACTAATCCAACTCCAAATATAGGTTGCGGGTGCTCGTTAGAACCGCCCCAATAAGGCGCTTCAAAACAGTGTCCACAACAAATGTTTTGAAACAGAAATAAGAAAAAAACGATTTAAACCCCTATAAACCCCAGTTTTCTCTATTTAAAGTTTGGTTTACAGAGTGTTTATTGCACGGACTTGTTAACATGATGGATGTTTTATGTATTATTTTATATACCTTAAAATAAGTAATGGGTGCTTCTCAGTCGTTATCTACAGTGAAATTCGGCCATTAAGACCACCTAAAATTAAGACTAATTCTGCTTAAAAAAAACTTATTTTGAAGGCTGCACTTAATCTTTTTTGCGTTTTCTGCCCGCAGTGTCTTCTGGTCAGGGGCCACCTTTGGGACTGTTCAAAAGTGGTCTGAAAGACCACTTTTGAACAGTCCCAAAGGTGGTCCTTATACAGGAATTTTACCGTATTTCAAACCATTTTTCTCTGGTTAACGTGATGGCTAGTCATCTAAAAGCGATTTCACTCTATTTATAGACGGGCTCTTGAAGCAGCAGCAAAAACGCACATTTTGACTTGGTTGAATGCCATTTAATACATTGATCAGCTGTTCATATACGAAACATATTTTTGACATAAAACATGTTATTGTCTCTAGCTAATAAAACCTTACCTGTCCCTTTAACCCATGCAAGCCCAATGTCCAAAACTGGAACATGGGCAAACAATACGGTGGACTCATATCAGTCAACGGTCACGCGATGTCTGATCAGGTTTACACTGTTTGCTTACAACATTTTATAATAAGTAGAGGTAATCTGACACCCGTTAAATGACATTACGAAAACACGCCTATACAAATACATTGTAAATTTTAAGGCCGAAAAAAACACACGAAAATTTGAGGATGAAAAATTGTGATATTTTTCTTTTTTCTACTCAAAATATAGACTGTGTGTACACGTTCTAACGAATACCCACATTCTATATTTTTGAGCAGAAATAAGAAAAATATTGTTTCCCCCTATAAACCCCAGTTTTACTATAAAACGTGGGGTTCAATGTGATCTAAATTACATAGGCACGTTTTCGTGATGGGAAATGGACCTGTCCCAATCTATGTAATGGAAGATTTTACCTGTCATATATGGGTTGATATTGCTCTAGTTACCTACATACCCCAAAGGTAGGCTAGAACAAACTACTTAGAGATGCATCTGCTGTGAATTCCAGACAAGTTTGATGGTGTTACCTTAGCAAGTAGCAACAGATGTTTGCTTTGTAACAATATCGTTGCTACAATGCTGTGATCCTTTTGTTACTGTTCTTTGATGCTTTGACATGTTTTAACGTTTGCAACCCTGTAGAATAGTACGATTTTTAATTAAACAGTTAACCGCGCTGCGTTTGACCTATAGGCATTGCAACCTTGAAGACCGGTCGGTACACATTGTATTGAAAACAGGTTATTGAAGACCGTTCCAAGGCGGCTCTTCTGTGGCGATTTATTTATGTTGTTGTTTGTTACTTGCTGTGTGTATCACTTGTGTCTTTTAATTTTGGATGGCCATATGGCCATTTTGTGGGAAAGTAACTGTCCTTATGGCCTTCCTTTGTTTAGGTTTCCATTATGGTCTGGTCGCTTAATGTTTGTATTTCTTTCCCTTTGGTGTCTTTTGTAGGTGGAGTAAGTTAATTGTATCAATTCCTGATCTTTGTTTTACTTCTACTTTTCATTATTAATGGATAGCCATAGCCGAGGCGCCACATACAGAGTCGTCTTCCTCAGACCTCTTGCTCTATCTGCAACAGACAGTTTAGAACCAGTATTGGTCTCATCAGCCATTATAGAACTAATAAAATTTTGAGCCGCCGCATGACAAAACCTACAGTAAGACCGGTGCGACCAGCTGAGATTCGAATCAACCTGCGCTACGATCCACTATGACAAGACCTTTTGCTTATGTCTGTTTGCATAGATATTAGCATATTGTAGTTACATGCGATCAGCGAAAACTCTGATCAGACTGCGCGAATGCGCAGGCTGATCTGGGTCTTCGCTGGTCGCTCAAGATTTCTTGTAGATTTTGTTATGCGCTGGCTCAAATAGTAGAACTCAGATGCTAGCTATTTGTAACCCTTTTAACCTTGTAGACCGCTACAGATTGTATTAAAATAGTTAACCGAGGTTACGTTTGACCTACGAGGGTCTTTTAGTAAGTATTTAGCCTTACCTATTTAGAGTCACGCTTGACTTCTTTTTCACATAGTCACCCCGCAGTACTTCCTCCATCGATGTTCCAAGGTTGAAAGTCCATTTTTGTATAATTTATGATCTTAAGACTCAGTAATGTTTGCTGGCCGTTCTAGGTCGGCGCTTTTGCTGTGCTTCTTTCATGTTTTCTGTTGGTTCTGATTCTTTCCCTAAGCATGTATGTCATTACGTTGATTGTTCTGATTCTTCCCCTGTTTTGGTAGTTCATGTTTAGTTACGTTTGTCCTTCCAGTGTAATGTTTGTCATGTCGGTGATTCTGATTCTTTCCCCCATTCTGTGGATTGCTCCTTTTTAGTTAGATTTAGGTATACTGCGTCACAACCTGTTTTGGAAAGAGCTGTTGACTTGATTTACCTGTTGTCCGGTTTTTTTTACTGTCGCCACTCCATATTTCTACTTCTTTCCCCAGTGATATTGTGGGAGAATGTTCGGATCTGATTGTATCGGTTCCTGGTCATTTCTCTTTTAATTTTCAATCCACTCTCCATCCGCTGCCTAAAGCCCTTTATCTGACCGGATGTGACGTCCACGCAATTCTTTCTTCAAGTTAGGAAACAAAAAGTAATCACTCGGTGCCAGATCAGGAGAATAGGGTGGATGAGGTAAGGGTTTAAACCGGTCCGCTTCATTGGGTCTACAGAAAGTATGGACGCTAGCATTGTCATGTTGCAACAGCATAACTTACGCTTTTTCTCTGCTATAGCTGCACTTAATTGGTCCAAAATATTAGCATAATAGTCCCCATTAATGATCTGACCATGACCAACAGAACCCCCTTGCTATCCCAAAACACAGTTGTCATGGCCTTACCAACTGAAGGCCGAGTCGTGAATTTCTTTGAACGCGGTGAACCGTGACAAGTCCACTGTCCACTCTGCTGTTTAGTCTGAGGATCATAATGAGGGATACAAGTTTCGTCCCTGGTAACAATTCTTTCAAGAAAGTCTTCCGGATCAGAAATACATTTTTCCAAAAGTGGCTCAGACATGTACATGCGGACGGCTCGTTGTTCTGTACTAAGGTATTTTTGCACTTAACGCACTGAAAGCTTCACTATGCCCAGTCGTTCATGTAAAATGGTAAAAACGCTACCCTCAGAATTCTCTTCTAGCCACTTCTGAAACTTTAATTCGCCTGTCCTGCTATACTACTCGTAGTTCCCTTAGAGTTTCACTAGTGCTCCATCAGTAGCGTTCACAGGTCTTCCACTACCGTGCTCTTCTTCCAAAGTTATCTGACCACGTTTAAAATCGGCCACCAAATTTTTAAGTTGAATATGAAGGAGCAGTCTTTCCATAAACTTCACACAATTCCTCATAAATTTCCTGGTTCGTCTTCCGTTTTCAAAAACAGGTAACTAATCACTGCCTTGTATAGTAGTCGCAGATAAGATTGACTAGGCGGAGCTATTCAGGTGTTGTCAATATATGTCAAATTCGCTGAGTCCACCAGAAGATTCGGTAGAGTACTTTTCGCATGCTTTTTGCAAGCGGGCCAAATAGCCATATACACCATAGCGTTGTTTGTGTCACAGTTGAATTCACACAATCGGGTGACTTGGTTTACCTTTTTTGTTAATAGAATATTCCGAAGGCAGTTGCAAATGATAGCTCCGCCAAGTCAATTTTATCTGCGACTACTATACTCAATTTGAGAAGAAAATTCGGCAACACTGACCACTGTCATGTTATTTTACCTCGCACGGACTACAATTACAAGACTGACTTATAACATTTTGTGTAAACATGTATAAGGCATTGATGTATAATATATAAAGCGTGCACTCGCCACGGGTCTGTAGCTGGGTTACGCCAGTTTAAAATTGAATGACCCTCTTATGACCCTTTCAACACTGTAAACATTTAAAAATGTTAACTGAGATTATGTTAGCATTATAACCCTTTGAACATTGTAGACCGTTACAGATTTCATTTAATACAGTTAACCGAGGTTGCGTTGGCCTAGTAACTCTTTCAACCCTGTAGACCGACTGTAGTTAAAACAGTTAACCGAGGTTAATTAACACCTATAAATCTTTCAACCCTGAAGATCGGTACAGATTGCATTTAAAGCAGTTAACCGAGGTTGCGTTACACATTTATTTTTATGTTTAAATTCAGGAAGTCAATGATATGGAAGTCGCGTAAACTGCCGTACAAAATAGAAGTGGAGGCAATGACCAGGAATCGATACAATTAACCCACAGCTCCCATCAGAGACACCAAAGGGAAAGAAACACAAACATGAAACAGACCCCAATGGAAACATCAACAGCGTAAAGCCAAGAGGACAGTTACTTTCCCACAAAATGGCCAATAGGCTATCCAAAATCCGCGCAAACTGAACAGTTATTAGTGATGATCAATTATGATTGTTCAGCACGGCAGTTTACGCGTCATCCATATCTTTGACGGCAGTTTATGCGTCTTCCATATCATTGACACCATGAATTTAAACATAAATGATGGTGTAAAGCAACTCGGAAGTGAAGCGGTAGGATTTCAAATGTTTCCGAATTAAAACCTGAAACGAAGCCTTTTCAGTCAATTTAATACCAGTTCAGTTAGATTGCCTTACATCGAACGATGTTATGCCCCCGTAATCCAAGATTCGAGGGTATATAGTTTTTGGTATGTCTGTCTGTCTGTCTTATTTGCGTTTGTTTGCTCTGAAAACATTAACAGTGGGCATATCTTTTGAATGGTACTGCTTCACATGATTATACCTTGTCACTAGACCTTTTTAGCGGCACCATAAAATTTGACCTTATGACATTTACCTTGCCATTTGACCTACTTTTTGAAAGCATTAATATTGGCCATAACTTTCGATTGATAAGTGATATGGCCAACATATGTCATATGTGCATTCCTTGCCACAAGACCTTTCCGGTGATACCTTAATTTTGACCATATGACTTTGGCATTGGCCATAACTTTCGATTGCTAAGTGAAAAGGCTTTCATATTTCACATATGCATTTCTTTTCACAAGACCTTTCCAGTGGTACCAATTTTGATTACCTTTTGATATTGAATTTGACGTTTGACCTCCTTTTTAAAAGCTTTAACATAGCCATAACTTTCGATTGGTAAGTGTGTGTGCTTTCATATTTACATGCCAATTCCTTGTCACAAGAGCTTTCTAGTGGTACCATGACTTTTGACCGTGTGATATTGACCTTGACCTACATTTAAAATACAAATTTTGAACATTGGTCATACCTTTGAATTGATTAATGGTAGAGATTTCATATTTCACATGCGCATTTCTTGTGACACGACCTGTGGTATTGACTATGGCGCTGTCCGTGTTTCTCAAACATACCGTGTTTGTTTGTAAGAAATGTGAAAAACAAATATAACCAATTCATCAAGTGCCCCCCCCCCCCGCCCATTTGGGCTTGAAGAAACAAATGGGCTGCATGATGCTTCTACGCAGAGCTGAAACCGCACACGAGTTCTGGTAAACCGCTTAGTGTCATTAGGTCTCTCACCGCCGTAGGTTCGAGCCTCGCTCGGGCCACGTGTGAGACGCCAAGTTCTGCAACGGAAGGTCAGGTGGTTTTTCTCCGGGTACACCGGTTTTCGCCCACCTCTGATTAACGATCGGCTCGATATGAGTGAAATAATCTTGAAAGGGCCGTAAAACCCAAACCAAAAAAAAAAAAAACACCGCTTAGTGGATCTAAGCCTGCCCAGGTAAAGTGGTGCGAGTCGGATCGTAAGTGCTTATAAACCCTATTGGTTTCATTGGGCGACAGGGCTTGAGGTGTCATTTCATCTTAATATCGGGTACAGAATTGGAAGCAACGTCTCCAAAATGACCTATACATTGTTGATGGGGACGTTAAACCTCAAATCAAACAAACAAACCAATTCATCAAGGGAAAGCAGCTATCCAGAGCCAAAGTAGTCGAACTTCATTCGGTCGAACACCTTTCTGACGATAATAATTTATTCGAGTCAGGACACACCTAACCATGTCGTTAGTTAACATATCGTGAAAACTTTGATCATTTACATATATATTGCTGAAAAATGAGAGCAGCTTTTGCAAATGCAAAAGCTGCTTTCATTGTTTAGCAAAAATAACACTATATTAGATATTGTACTTGCTCATAGAACGGGTAACATTATCAGTTTGCCGCCCCGTCCATCGGGGCTTGAAGAAATAGATGGGCTGCATGTTGCTTCCACGCAGAGCTGAAACCGTCCGCACACTAGTACTGGTAAACCGATTAGAGGATCTAAGCCTGTCCTGGAACCGTGGTGCGAGTCGGCCCGTCCATTTTTTTAAACCCTATTGGTTTCATTGGGCGACAGGGCTTGCTTGAGATGTCATTTCATCTCAATGTCGGATAAAAGTTCCAAATTGGAAGCAACGTTTCCAAAATGACCTTTACAGTGTTTACGGAGACGTTAAGAAAACAAACATTATCAGCTTGTGAAGCGAACAAGTACAGCTTTTGTAAAAGCTAGGTCTACGCTTAGCACATATTAAACGCCTTGAATGAGTTTTATTCCATAAATGTGTTTTATACAATTAACTGTTGTTGTTGTTTTTTTTTTTGCAATATTCGAATTGCCAGTCTGCACCCAATTTCTGAAATGTCAAAGTTCCAAATTCTGTAATTTTGTCAAAAAGTACTTTTTCGTCTTTACAAAAGCACACTTGAAAGTTCAATATACTTTTAAGGTCGTAACAAATGGAATGCTTGAAAACTGTTGGAGAAGTTAAGTAGACACCTTTTCTACACTTTATAGAAGACTAATTGAAGATTAAGCCGAACATTTTGCTAACGGCGAGGCTGTTCTTAGCTCACCAGCGCAGAAGGCTTCTGGGGAGCGTATAGGATAGGCAATGATCCATCGTGGTCGAGACTTTGTAGATGTATATTTTGTATCAATCTGTACAAATATGACAGTAAATATGGGCTTGTACAAATGTGATAGCAATTCTGTGCCAGAGCTCTGTCCGTGGGCCTCATTATTGTGTGAAAGCTCATACTTGTTATGGGCCGCTTTTATTCTTCTTGTGAAAGCTTATACTTGTTGATGCATAAATATAAAGGTCAGCCTGCATTATGGGTAACTAATGGCTGTGCTTCCGTGAACTATATCAAAGTTGGGATCAAGTTGTCAGAATTACATATGCGTGTTTTTGTGTTGATTTTCCTACTTTATAAAGAGAAAACTGAGGTTTGTTGGGGGACATGGGTGTGGGTACTCGTTAGAACCGCCTTAGCTAGGCAGTTCTAACGAACACTCACAGTCCACAACATGTTTTCAGTATAAATAATAAAAAATATCATGGATTTTTCATCAGAAAAGTAGCCATTTTTGAGATGTGAAAAAGTGCACTATGTTTCACGGCTGCGTTATCGTAATGAGGGCAGGCTGCATGATGCTTCCAAGCAGAGCTGAATCCGACCCGCACACGAGTACTGGTAAACTGTTTAGAGGATCTAAGCCTGCCCAGGTAAAGCGGTGTGCACGAGTCGGACCGTCCATGCTTATAAACCCTATTGGTTTCATTGAGCGACAGGGCTTGAGATGTCATTTCATCTCCATGTCGGGTAAAAGTCCCACAAAATTGGAAGCAACGTCTCCAAAATGACCTTTACAGTGTTGACGGGGACGTTAAACCTAAAATCAAACAAACAAACGAACAAGCAAACCAGCCATGGCAAATGGGGCATTTGAGCTTTTTCATTCGCCATGGCTGGTGTGCACCGGCCTCATTACGATAACACACCCGTGCGACACAGTGCACTTTTTCACATCTCCAAAATGGCTACTTCAGTTTTCTATTCATATTCTAATCTAAAACACTAGAATGTGAATATTTCAAACAAAAGCGCCCAAATCTGTTCCTAAGATGCAATTACGATTTACATGCTAATGGCACAAAGTATTTGATTAGTATTTTTCAGATCAGAGATAATCTGTTGTTTTTTTTTTATGATCCGATACGTACATGTACCATGAGTAATGCCTATGTTTTAATACGTGCTCACTTTCAAATCCGCATGTCTTATTTGTAGTTTCCATGCACCAACAGCGTCAGCGTATTAAGCAGCAAAAACGTTCCACCAATACTCGAATAACATTCACAGAATAAAAAAAAAAGACAAACGTAAAATAATTTGTAGTACGAGTATGATTCTAGTTTAACTGAGATTCTCAAGTATTTGGTTAAATTTTAATCTTAATCTCCATGTACTCAGCAGCACAAAAAAGCGGCCTTGTTGCATAGCTTAAACCTTTCATCCCTGAGTTTCTGGAATGCATTCTTCCATCTTTGAAGATGTCCATTACTGTAAAAAAGAGTTGCATTGTCAACAGAGTAACAGTGTTTGAGGTGAGTATTTGTACAGTGATTTAATTTGCCCATTATGCGAATCTATAGAATCTTCCGCCTGGTGGTTTGGACAGGTCTATTTCCAGTTAAAGGGGTGCATGTTTTATTTTGTTTATTGTAGTTTTTATGCTTCCAGAAGGGAGATTATTTAGTCGCCGCTTTGTCGGTCCGTCCGTGCGTCCGTCCGTCCGTCCGTCACACATTTGTCCTGATCATATCTCTTAAAGTATTAAAGGTAATTTTGTTAAACTTGATATTCTGAGAGAGGACAATGAGTGGAATAGCAGATTGCAAGAACCAAAACCCTGTCACCAGTATTTATGGAGTAAACTCCCTTCTTAATATTTTTTCAGTGAAAAGCTTGTCAGGAGCATGCATGGAGTAAACTCCCTTCTTAATATTTTTCAGTGAAAAGCTTGTCCGGAGCATGCCTGTGGAAGTATAGAAGGGAATTAAACTTGAAACATTGATAGATGGCCAGCAGTGGAAGTGCAGAGTGTAAGAACTGTAATTCTGTCACAAGTAATTACAGAGTTATTTCTTTTCTTTTTTTAATTTTGCAACATTAGGCTTGTCTGGAGCCTAAATCGATAAAAGTTTTGAAACTTGGTACACTGATAGGGGACAATGCGGGAAATTGTAGTTCTAATCACTCTCAACAGTATTTACGGAGTTACTTCCCCACACATTAGCGTCAAAAAGTAACATGCAGTCTCGGTTTGCCAGTCTTTCTTTATAGGTACGCGAGGCACACTCGTATGTGGGCCAACACATGTACATGTACTTGGGAAACCATGTTAAGCTGTCCCAAGATCAGTTGTCTACTTAAAAACTTGGATTAGGCATTAGACTATGCATAGTCTTGCAGATGAAAGTAATTCTATATTTTTGTGAAAATTGAATCTCATGCTCAAATTGATAGCCAAACGTATCCCATCATGTATTGTTAAAAGTGAATATGTTTTCAAATTTCTCGCTTATTAAGATGATAACACTGACTGGTTAAACTGACAATGAATACGCACTTTTTGAAAAATTTATTAACCCATTTAGTACCAGAAAGCCCATAACGGGTACCCTTGCAAACAGTGCAGGCCCAGATCAAACGCCGCAGAACGCGGCGTCTGATCAGGGCCTACACTGTTTGCAAAAAACCTTCCGCCAGTTTCCAAATAGATTTTGAAGAAAACACATCTGACACCCCTAAAGTTTGAAATGGACTCCTGCTATATATAAGGAGGAACGGGCCTCCGTGGCCTAGTGGATAAGAGCGCTGACTCTTAGTCATTAGGTCTCTCACCGCCGTAGGTTCGAGCCTCGCTCGGGCCACGTGTGAGACGCCAAGTTCTGCAACGGAAGGTCAGGTGGTTTTTCTCCGGGTACTCCGGTTTTCGCCCACCTCTGATTAACGATTGGCTCGATATGAGTGAAATAATCTTGAAAGGGCCGTAAAACCCAAACCAAAAAAAAAAAAAAATACATAAGGAGGAAGATTCCATTTGGTACAAAAAGAGTTGAAAAATTACATTTCATGATGCAGTCTCTCCTTAATATGGGGGGCTCAAAAAGCAATGGCCAGAATGAAGGTCAAGAACGAAAACGTCACTTTATTGTCCGATTTTATTGCTTCTTAATTCCTGGAGGAGTGAGCTTGCTTGGAAACTATATGAAACTGTTTGGCAGGATTCAGTGTTGCAGTTTGATATGCGATTTTGTTGTGTTGTCCTTTAAGCTTTTTTGTGCGATTTTTTTCTTAAAAGAAATGCCATTTGTAGATCTTTAGAATGTTATTTATTCAAGTTATAGAAAACATGAGGTTTTTTTAACAATTAAAGAAAAATGTTGTTTATATAATTATTTTGACCAAGGATCACAGCTTCAAGGGAATTTTCCATTGAGGGGTATGCAGTTATTATCTTCTTTTTTTCCAATGGAATCTTATGAAAAACAGCGCCCCGCCGATCGGGACTTGGAGAAATAAAAGTTGCATGATGCTTCCGCACAAAGCAGAAACCGACCGAACTTTTGAGTACAGGAAAACCGCTTAGAACGCCTTCTAAGCCTGTCTAGGAAAGGTGGTGAGAATCGGACCGTGATCACTTAAACCCCAGCGATTTCTTTTTGGCAGTAGGGTTTGAGCTGTCATTTCATCACAGTAAGCCCCACAGAAACGGAAGCAAGGACTCCAAGATGACCTAAATAGTGTTGACGAGGTCGTAAAACCTCACTACAAGCAAACAAACGTCCTCTTTTAGGGATCATCGATAGTTGACATTCAAACGTCATAATAGAATTTTAAACTGCTACGTTCAGGGCGACAACGTTATGTCGTTCAACGTAACGTAAACAAAACAAGGCCCATCTTGTGATATCAAAAGTACAAAATCCATGTTCACACGGTACATGAATATTATGATTTTAACATGGGTTTTGTTGTCTGAACACGGTTTCTGGTCATATATTTTATTGATGAACAATAACTTGCTAATTTAATGTTTTAATGGCAAAACTTGATTTTTTATACCATCCCATTATAAAATGAGGGCGTTACCTAGCGGAATATCGACAGAAAACAAAAAAAAACACTAACGATACTGGTACAACGCTGAATGGGAACCGGGCGCGGACTCTGGGGTGATGACTCATCGAGCCAGCACCTTGGGGAAAACGTCTATGGAAGCCAAAAACCAACAACCCGGGATGCAGAAAGACACTAACTAACATAACAACAACTAATCTCCTTCTAACGGCCCACCCAACCCCCGGTCCTAGGCCACCTCATCTATACAGGTGGCCAAAAAACTACCATGCGCTATGCAAACAAAATCGATTGATACCGACTACTCCATAACTGATTGATACAACACTACAACGGGTCTCAGGCCCAAAAACCCCTGATTGGCTTGCCCATAACATGAAAGTCGCGACCCCTCCAACCCACACCTAAAAAGAGCTGGCTTCGGTACAGGAAAAAAAACAAAAAGGGCTCAGGCAGCACAAGCATTTAACTTCAGGCGAATTCATAACTTGATCTGCCACGATTGGGTGCCCATCTTTAGGCCGCGGGAGTCAAAATTTATACCTCCTATGAGTAGAAAAAAAAAAAAGGAGAAAATATCTACTCATAACGAAAATGCGCTGGGCAAAGTCTCATTTATAGACGGCTCAACACATCCCCACCCGCTTAAGGAACTACCCTTGATTGATGCCAAGAGGACCACGCCTGTGACGCTTGCCGCCTACAGACCAGCAACGAGACCCAAGAACCAGCCTTTTCCTCCAAGACCACAACTAGCTTGCGCGCAAATAACCAAACACCACACCTGTGGAATATAACGCATTATACGTGGCCACCGGCTGGCCACATACCAATGCAGAGTTCGCCAGCTCACCAGCGCGACCCTCGGAGAGAGCAACAAGCACAAACGTGACCCACTTTTGCTCTCGGGCAAGATAGAGTGATCGCGATTTGCAGCCTGCCGGCATTGATCGCTCTATCGTTTCAGGCCCCCTTTTTGGACAGGCATACAAATTCTAAATTACAGTGCTCCTGACCGAGGTCCGGACCTGCAACCCGTCGTCTCTAAACCTGGGCACTGACAATCAGCGAGACTAGTTTGGATGCTGAATTGTCGAGATTTGCAGCCCTGGAGCACTTCCATCTTCGACCGAGTTGTCTCCATATTTAATGGGGTCATCCCCGTTGGAACCAGGCGGTCGTAAAACTCCCGCATTGTATAAACGAAACGAAACGAAACGCGGAATATCGACCAACTACATAGGCAAATCTTGAGACCATTGCTGTGGATGGGGACAGTGGCCGACAGTGCAGGTCCAGATCAAACGCCGCAGAATGCGGCGTGTGATAAAGGCCTTCACTGTTGGCAAAAATGAGCCATTCTTTAAACAACTCATCCTGGAATCCATACATTTCAAGATGGCTTTCTACTTTATTCTATTCAACAGAAAATTGGAATAGACACCACAAACAAAAGAGCAGTACACGTATACAGGCCCCGCAACCGGCAGTTTGATTCATTTCATAACGTTCAACGTATTCTTGGCACACTTTGTTGCAATTAAATGATAAGGTGCATTTCTCAAGTCTGCAGTGTATACTTAAGATGGTAGGCAATTAAGCTACAAGGAATCTTGTTTCACAATTTGCTTTCTTTTATGAGTACTTAGAATATATCATTTCGGCCAAGACCCATACAGCTTGCATCACATAATGAATACCCGTGTACGTGTACACCAACTTTATCACGAAAACACGCCTATATAATTTTGTACCCCTTGAACCCCACTTTTATATAGTAAAACTGGGGTTTCCGGGGGTATTCCATATTATTCTTATTTCTGCTCTAAAAGAAATAAGAAAAAATATCACAAATTTTTCATCTTAAAATTTGCATTTTTTCGGCGATAAAGGTTACACCGTATTTGTATAGGCGTGTTTTCGAAATGTACGGTACATTATATTCCTTACCATAACCTGTGGGAACTATTTAGAACTGCCCTAGTGAGTAAGCTACTGCGTAAATGAATTATAAATATAGAACAAATTATAATACTCTTTTGAAAATGTAAGAGAAAATAAACTCTAAAATGGAATAAATTATAAAACTATTGAAATTGTTTAGTGAAAAAAGCTGTGCTTAATTTGGATAGCTAACCGTCATCTCGGACTCAAACGCCGAGGCAAAATTGTGAAACTATGAACATTTTCACAAAGTTCAAACCGTTGGATATTTACATAGTGAAATATACTGAAAAGGCCTAACCAATGAAATCCTCAAATACCATACACTGAGGCCAGTGACAAACGTTTGTCAATAGCGATTCTCGTTAAAATACGTAAAATTCGCTATTGACAAAACAATAACTGCACGGCATAAGTAAGAAAACTAACACATTTCAACCAAGAAAAAGGATAATTGACACAGGTGTGTTATCCCAATGTATTTTTAATACGTACATATGCATGCATGGGGGGTTAGTGAGGCAAATGCGAGGTGTATCTTGCGTCACTGGGGCGCGAAACTGATACTGGCTTACAGCTGGGCCATGCAGCAGGTAAGGTTTGAGGAAGATTTCATTCATTTTCCTCTTTCTCCCCTGTCCCCCAGTTTCACCTCCTGCTTTCTCTTCTATCTCTTTTCTGCCTTTCTAAGGGAAAGCTTATGCCTTCTAAGCAGTTTACTAGTACTCAAGTGCGGTCAGTTTCAACCAGGCAGACAGCGATATCAACGAAATTTCGCCTCGTTGCTTGGTTTGTTTGTTTGTTTGTTTTGATGTTTGTCGACCCTATCAACATTGTTTAGGTCCTTTTAGAGACTCTGCTTCCAATTTTGTGGTACTTTACCAGTCATTGAACTGAAATCCTCTTCCGTCAGATAAAACCAAACGAGTTTATATTCATTGGACTCTCCGACTCGTACCTCTTTGCCTGCGCAAGCTTATGCCTTTTAAGCGGATTGTCAGTACTCATATGAGTCAGTAAGGCCACTTTCAGCCAGGCGGAAAGCAATTTCAACGAAATTTCGCCATGTGTTGCTTCCAATTTGTGGAACTTTTACTCTACATTGAGATGAATTAACATCTCATGCCCTGCCGCCCAATGAAAACAATAGGGTTTATATACAAGGACGGTACAACTTGCACCACTTTGTCTGGTCAGGCTTAGGCAATTCGCCTCGTTTGTCAATAGCGATTTCAGGTAAAAATCACTATTGACAAACGTTTGTCAATAGCCAATATACTTAAAATGGACTATTCAGCATTGGCAAATGTTTGTTAATAGCCATTTCATTGTGAAATCGCTTTTAACAAACATTTGTCAATAGCTATTTGAACGTATTTTGGCTATTGACAAACGTTTGTCAATAGCCATACCATTTTAGAATTTTTTTGTTTCGAGACAAAAGATGGAAATATGAAACTGCTCGGATATTTTGATAATTTTTGGCTATGGTTAGACTTGAAAATGGCTACGTTTTATCTGTGTAAGTTGATTAGTTTAACAACATACCCGTCATGCAGAAATTTGCTGTTCAAAAGACCATTTACGAGTATCGCCCACTTCAAGTACGGCATGGGTACTTCAAGATTTGGTTGAAATCATATCGGGTATAGCCAAAAGCTTGCTGACAGTGGTTTCTTCCAAACAAAAAAGTCCCAAAACAAAAATTCAGCGATAAGGTCGACAGAACACACGCAGCGGAAGTGTTGATGGGGAAAAGAAAAACAACAACAGAACTTATGATTCTGAAAATAGCAAATCTTTGAAATCAAAAGATAGACCGGGGTGTTAATCTTATTGATAACTAGCTTCCAATAGATCTAATCTCTAAGAGGCATTATTTCCTTCCTGTATTCAACTAGTGTTTGTTTCGTTAAATATTTTATATTTCATTATGTGAGGTGATTTCTTTGAAAGAAAGAAAGAAAGAAAGAAAAGAAGAAAAAAAGGAATTCTGATATATCAACATATATATGTTTATTATTTGATGTCGTTGGTGATAAACAAATAGAATGTGGTTAGACTAGACACAGAATGACAACAGCACCAATGTCTATATCTTATTTCAAATGCAGGAACAAAAGATTTTTTGGAGGGAGATAAGTAATTTTTCAGCTAATTAAAACCCACGCAAAGCAAAAAAGGCAAGCGCACATCAAAAGCCAAAAAATGGCCTGTCATTATACAGCAGGAATATGAGGAATCTTTGAGTCAAGACTCATCAATATAACGCACAGCAGTGAAGTCTCTGGTCGGACTGCGCGGGTGGCCAGACTGATCAGAGTCTTTGCTATGCGAACGTATCTGAAGACATGAGTACAGCATTTCCACAATTTACATGAGTGCCAAGCGAAGAATCAGATCAGCCTGCGCATACATATAGTCTGACCAGAGACTTCTCTTGTTGCATGAAGGAGCATTAGACCCTTACCTATCCTTAGAGCGTGCAACGAAGACTGATCAGACTGCGCGGATGCGCAGGCTGATCTGAGTGCTAGACACGCATGCAAATTGTAGAGATACTGTGCTCCGGCTCAATTTGGTCTTATTTCTGCTCCAAACACAGAATGTAGGTGCTTGTTAGAACCGCCTCACTGGGGCGGTTCATACGTGTACCAACAATCTACGTTCTGGAGCAGAAGTATCAAAACTAATATACCCCTGTAAACTCCAGTTTTATCTATAGAAAGTGTGAAATTACATTGAGTTCACATCACGGACCTGTTAACGTGATATGGGTGAGTACTGGATATGTCTGCCTCCCTCTGATACAGTGTAAGACCAAACGAACATGAACATCCACAGTGAACAGCTGTGGGTACTCCTTAGAACCGCCCCCAATCGAGCATCCGCGATCTATGTTTGCAATAGATTGATTGATTGAGTGAGTGAGTGAGTGAGTGAGTTAGTGAGTGAGTGAGTGAGTGAGTGATTTGAGCTTTAACCTCCCCGTAAACACTCAAAAGGTCATTTTGGAGACGTTGCTTCCAATTTTGTGGGACTTTTTCCCGACATTTAGATGAAATGATACCCCTGTCGCCCAATGAAACCAATAGGGTTTATTGTTTGCAACAGACATAGGAAATTATCTCAAATATCTCTCGAACGATTGTTCGTGGCATGATCATATTCAGTATATAAAAGAAAAAGCTTGGACAAGGGTAAACATCATGAGAACTCTAAAATTTAAACTTGACAGAAAGTCACAAGAAATAATCTACATTACATTCATCAGGCCAATGCTAGAATATGGCGATACAATTTGGGATAACTGTGCACAGTACGAGAAAGATGAACTCGAAAACGTACAACATGAAGCTGCTAGAATCGCCAAAGAGGCTACACGACTGGTTTCATTGCAAAATCTTTACAATAAAGTCAAATGACAGTCTCTCCAAAAGCGACGCGATGATCATAAGATAACTCTCTTCTTTAAGATGAATACTAATCTAGTCCCACACTACCTTTCATCACTTGTTCCGCCAACCGTCGGGAGTGCCTCTCGCTACAGTCTTCGTAATCAAATAACCTGCAAAACATCAACACTAAACTTCACTATACGCCAACTCATTCTTGCACTCTGCAATTAGGCACTGGAACGATCTTCCCTCTGAAGCTAAACAAACTGGCTCCTTATTCTCCTTTAAATATTAACTAGCTAGAGATAGAGAACGTACCCCTAATCACAATTATACCGGTAAAAGGCTTTGCCAGATACTTCATACAAGGCTTCGAACGGATTACAGTAGTTTGAACTTCTATCTATTTTCGAAACACATAATCGATTCACCACTCTGTTCTTGCGGGAGCATTGAAAACGCATACCACTACTTGTTTGAATGTAATAATTACACAAATCAACGCATCTTGCTGCTTGACAGCATCTCACAATTTCATGCAATAAATCTTCACCTTCTACAGTTTGGTGACCCAGCCTTAATTAACACTTGCCGAAAACACCCACATATTTGACAGAGTACAAAAAAATTATCATGGGCACGAAACGGTTTCAGCATTTTAACATTATTTCCCTCAGCGTTGAGTCTGTTGTACCTCTTAGTCCCGCCCTTCTGTTCCCGGTCGTGCATCCTTCCTCACGCAGGAGAGATTTATGCATTTTTTACACCATCACTCATAAAATCTTTTTCTCATGTCTTCTCTCATATCATGTAATCTGTCTAACTATCTCACTCTTTCTTTATTCCTTTTTCTACCGTTTAATTACTGTTATGTACTTTCATATCATGTAATCTGTCTTACTATCTCACTCTTTCTTTATTCCTTTTCCTACCGTTTAATTACTGTTATGTACTTTCATATCATGCAATCTGTCTAACTATCTCACTCTTTCTTTATTCCTTTTCCTACCGTTTAATTACTGGTATGTACTTTCATATCATGCAATCTGTCTTACTATCTCACTCTTTCTTTATTCCTTTTCCCACCGTTTAATTACTGTTATGTACTTTCATATCATGCAATCTGTCTAACTATCTCACTCTTGCTTTATTCCTTTCCCCACCGTTTAATTACTGTTATGTACTTTCATATCATGCAATCTGTCTTACTATCTCACTCTTGCTTTATTCCTTTCCCCACCGTTTAATTACTGTTATGTACTTTCATATCATGCAATCTGTCTTACTATCTCACTCTTTCTTTATTCCTTTTCCTACCGTTTAATTACTGTTATGTACTTTCATATCATGCAATCTGTCTTACTATCTCACTCTTTCTTTATTCATTTTCCTACCGTTTAATTACTGTTATGTACTTTCATATCATGCAATCTGTCTAACTATCTCACTCTTTCTTTATTCCTTTTCCTACCGTTTAATTACTGTTATGTACTTTCATATCATGCAATCTGTCTTACTATCTCACTCTTGCTTTATTCCTTTTCCTACCGTTTAATTACTGTTATGTACTTTCATATCATGCAATCTGTCTAACTATCTCACTCTTTCTTTATTCCTTTTCCTACCGTTTAATTACTGTTATGTACTTTCATATCATGCAATCTGTCTTACTATCTCACTCTTTCTTTATTCCTTTTCCTACCGTTTAATTACTGGTATGTACTTTCATATCATGCAATCTGTCTTACTATCTCACTCTTTCTTTATTCCTTTTCCCACCGTTTAATTACTGTTATGTACTTTCATATCATGCAATCTGTCTAACTATCTCACTCTTTCTTTATTCCTTTTCCCACCGTTTAATTACTGTTATGTTCTTTTTTTCATTCCATTGAACAGTATATCATACAATCTATAAATGATTCAAGTATATTTCACTCATTCTGAAACCTACCATGTAAAATGTATCTTATGCTCTATTCACAGTTGGATGACCTACTAAGGAGAAGAACTAAATAAGCAATTTGTGCTTCCGTTCCAATCCTTAAATTTTGTATTGTTACTATTATCATGTTATATGTTGTACAGTTTGTTGCGAAATATAAATATGTTAATACCAAACGTATGTGTTGTCTAAATGATATATTAATAAAAAGTTCAGAATTTAGCCTTACTCTGCTGAACACGACAGCCCCTATCCTTACAAACAGTGTAGTTCCGCGTCAGCTGAAGCCATCTGATCAGGATCTGCAATGTTTGTCATACTGGTTTTTAACTGAACAAATGCATTATATCAAGTAATCTGATTGGTTGATTGTCAAAAATGGTTGTGACTCAAACAATTTGTTCAGCTTGATAATGGTTAAAGAAGGCGCACCTCCTACGCCCTTAACCCTTTTAGTAGCAAATGGAATCTTCCTATATTTATGGCAGGAGTTCATTTCAAAATTTAGGGGTGACAGGTTTTATTTTCCTTCAAAATCGATTTGGAAAATGACTGAACTTTTAGCAAACTGTGGAGGCCCTGATCAGACGCCGTGTTCTGCGCGTCTGGTCTGGGCCTGCACTGTTTGCCAGGGTACTCGTTTGGGGGTTTCTGGAACAGAATGGGTCAATGTACTTTAAAATGTCGGGGATATCATAGTGATATGATGATGCTTTTAAAGAAAAGCTAGATTTATAAAACGGTTCTATTTTCTTTCAAACTGATGCTAATAGCAAAAAGGATCAACGGGATCTACGAATAATTACCTATAAAATGAGCACCCACCAGGATCATTTAACAGATGCTGAAAATCTGGATCCCAAGGAATCAAGGAGAATTTGTTTTGTTTGAATTGAGGTTTACCGTCCCCTTCAATACTATTTAGCTCATTTTTGAGACGTTGCTTCCAATTGTGTGGGACTTTTACCAGCTATTGAGATGAATGACATCCCAAGCCCTGCCGCCAAATAAAACAAATATTGTTCATATTCATGGATGGTCCGACTCGTACCACTTTGCCTGGGCAGGCTTAGACCTCTAAGCGGTTTACCAGTACTCATGTGCGGTCAATTTCACCTCTGCGTGGAAGCACCATTTCTTCCAGTCCCGATGGGCGGGGGCTAAGGATCAAGGAGAAAGTCTAACAATGAATTCGTTTGTTGTTAATGGAAAATAGGTACGCATGGCATATACAGTGAAATTCCGCTATTAAGACCACCTAAAATTAAGACTAATTCTGCTTTAATAAGCTTATTTAGGAGGATGCAGATATTCTAACTTTGTGTTTTCTGCACGCAATCTCCTCTCGTCAGGGACTACCTTTGGGACTGTTCAAAAGTGGTCTTAAAGACCACTCTTGAACAGTCCCAAGGGTGGTCTTAAAATAGGAATTTTATATGTATTTAAATGGTTTCATTTTTACTTTCTTTGTGGTTTCTACATCCGATGTTCTCCAGTAAGAGACTATTTTGGGATTACTGTGTGGACACAATCTTGTTCACATTGACTCACGCGACGTCCCATGATCTTTACGTGACCTCAAAATAAATCATGCTTTTCTCCAATATGACACGCCGATGGTGACGTTATTATGCCAATGACGCTGTTCTGCTGTTCTAGGAAAACTGACTTAATTCAAATTTTGCCCTGGTGCCAGAGAGAACAGTGTAGACCCAGATCAGTCGCCGCGTTCTGGGTCTGCATGTTTTGCCAATGTCCCAGAAAAGGGTCGCTAGGCATATATGGGTTAAGTGAATAAATTGAGAAGTGAATCAGTCGAATTCCACGTTGAGGCTGTTCAAATATATGACCGTTTAAGATGGCATTGTCCATATGGACCTGTTACCCTAACAAAATGATAATAAAAAGGGAAGCAGGGGCTGGGATCTGGCCTCTTCTGTCCACCGCCTGTTTAATATTTGGCAGAAAAAATGGATATCAAGTTTCTCTGTATGGTCCATCATGTTAATACGGTCTTGAAATGAACACCCCTCTGTATACAAATGTCTTAGTCCAATCATGTTCTTGATGCAATCGAAGATCGACTGTCAATATGACGGTGTTACGCAGCTGGAAAGAATTCATATTTCAGTGCAAACACAGATTATGTATGCTCGAAAGAAACTTCTCATTGGCGCGGTTGTTACTTGAACCCATAATCAGTTTTGATCAAGAATACCTGGAATAATGTTAAATGCATGGATATCTCGAACTATTCCTCACGAAAATACACCTATATAATTTTGCCCCCCCCCCCCCCCCCCCCCCCCCCCCCCACTTAAGCCCCACGTTCATATAGTAAAATGTTTGTTTACAGTTTAGGTAGGTATACATCATTTTTCTTATGTCTGCTAAAAAACATAGATTGTGGGGACGTGTTAGAACCGCCTCGACGAGGCGGTTCTAACAAGTACCCACAATCTATGTTTTGAGGAGAAATATGAGAAATATAAGAATTTTTATTTGAAAATTTTCATGTTCTTTGGTGGGTACAATTTTCAATACATTCCAGGGTCTCGAGAGCGAGTTCGAATTACTCGATACTCAGGGTAAACGAGTCATCCAAGTTCGACAAATTGAAGCTTCACTGTAGTTACGATAACACATCCGTGTTACAAAGTGAATTCTTTCATACCTCCAAAAAGGTTAATTTTCTAATGAAAATTTATGATATGTTTCTCATTTATAGTTCAGTCGCCACCGCCCATCGGGGCTTGGAGAAATAGATCAGGCTGCATGGTACGTACTTCAACGTAGAGCTGAAACTGACCACTCATGAGTACTGGTAAACCACTGATTAGAAGAAATTAGCCTGCAAGGCAAATTGGGGTGAGTCTGACCGTCAAATACATATAAGCCTCTTGATTTCATTGGGCGGCCTGAACTGTCATTTCCTCTCAATGTCGGGTAAAATTCCCACAAAATTGGAAGCAACGTCTACAAAATGACCTATATAGTGTTGACGGGGACGTTAAACCTCAAATCAAACAAACAAAATCAAATGAAAATATGTGATATATTACTCATGTATACTTAAATCGCCCCCGCCCATCGATTCTTGGAGAAATAGATCAGGCTGCATGGTATCCCTAGAGTCAACACTACAAGGTATGGAAAGAGGTCTATCAGGCCCGAGGCGCCACGCATCTGGAATTGCCTTTCTAATGAACTGAGGCTAGCAGAGTCCTATCCTCGGTTCCGTAGAATGCTCAATTCCTGGAGCAGCCTCGGATGTGGATGCCCCCTAAGCAGATGTCCATCTTTGTTGAGTTTGTTTATAAATACTTTTCCAGTTTACAGATGCATCATGTCTAGTATGTGGCTACTGCGGCTATCATCCTTATTGTTTTTTTTTTTTTTTTTTTTTTTGTTGTTTTTTTTTTTCGCTTTTACGTGTAAGGCGTTCTTAAAAGTTGCCTCAATCTTTTTCGTATAAGGTTATGGCTGCTGCAGACTCATACATCTGTTATTTAACTTCAGTTACAGTCCCATGGTTGTAAGTATATTGTAGCCTTTTGTGCTCATACTAAATTTAGGACAAGAGACCAACAAGACTCTCTGGAGGAGGGGTGACCTCTCATAGCGATGCTGGTTTGATGTGGCCCCTCCATGAGTGCTTCATGTACTGCCTGCACTGGTAGGTAAATGCTTTACGCTCTTGTCTGCTTTTTCGTCTTTAGCACTTGTGCTTAAGAAATCTTATAATTATGGACTGCACAGACTAAATGGCCTCTCTAAAACCAATCAGCTATATCTTGACACTTTTGTCATCTTTTATAGTTTAAATATTCTCTTATATTTTTAATTTAAAGCTTTTTCTCCTAAAATAGTCTAAAATTTTCTCTTTTACATTCCGTTTTAAGCCCAGACTCGTTCACATTTTAATTAGGCTCAGACTCCCATTGAGATTGTACATTAAATACCACAGTTTTCTTTAAAATAGTATAGTCTATGACTATTTTAACTGTGATATGTACTCATCGTAAATTATTTTAACTTGTGTAAATTATGTGTAATTTATGTTTATGCACTGTGATATGTTTGTTGTATTTGTTGCTTTACAACTGTTTGTCGAAGTAAAAGCCCTACTGGGCTTATGTTATATGTTACTCATATTCGACAGAAAATAAATATTCTATGTCTATGTCTATAGTACGTGCTTCCATGCAGAGCTGAAACTGACCACTCATGGGTACTGGTAAACCACTTAAAAGGACTAAGCCTGCCAGGCAAAGTGGTGTGAGTCAGACCGTCCAATTTATATAAGCATCTTGATTTCATTGGGCGACCCAAGATGTCATTTACTCTCAATGCAGGGTAAAAGTCCGGCAAAAGTGGAATCAACGTCTCCAAAATGATCTAAATAGTGTTAACGGGAAAGTTAAACATCAATTCAAACAAACAAAATAAACAAACAAATTTATACTTCAAACATAGGTCGTGGGAGCTCGTTAGAACCGTTCTAACGAGTACCCACAACCCATGTCTGGGAGGAAAAATAAGTTATACCCCTGTAAACCCCAGTTTTTTTTATTACGATAACACACCCGTGCGATATAGTGCATTTATCAAATCTCCAAAATGGCTTCTTGTCTGATAAAAATCCGTGATTTTTTTTTTCATTTATACTGCAAACATACGTTGTGGGTGGTCGTTAGAAATTTAGAACCACCTCATTGAGGCGGTTCTAGCGAGTACCACAACCTATGTCTTGGGGCAGAAATAAGACTAGTTAATAAACCCCCGTAAACCTCAGTTTTCTCTTTATAAAGTGGGGTTAAGGGGGTGTTCATAACACGGGCTTGATAACATGATGTCTATATAAAGTGGGCTTTGGAGTGGTGTGCTTTTCACGGACTTGTTAACCTGGTGATTAATTAACCCTTGTCCTGCTGAATATTTATATATGCCACACCCACTACCGATTATCAACCAATTAGATTACTTGATGCAAATTATTGCGACAAATTCACAATCTGAATTGCAAACAATGTAGGTCCTGATCAGATGGCTTCGTCATTGTTTCAAAGATAAGGCATATCCGGGATTAGCAGGACAAGGGTTACCGTGGTGACTTTTAAAAGCATCTTGTACCAGAAATAACGTCTTATTACAACTTTTAGTACTTTATTAAGAGTAATATACGGGCTGTATGACCAGTTGCCAAGAAACATATTATTAGCAGACTCCAATGTGTTTCGCTTGAAAATCAAGTAACAAATTATCAAGAAGAGATTCAAGTGGAAAATTAACTGCTTAAAATTAACTTAAAATTAACTGGGAAAAGTTCACGGAGTTCTTGGCATGTTTGTTAGCGCATATATCCGTCAGAGATATAAGAAGTTTTAGATATCCGTTTTATTTGCTCTACAGGGTGTCTTCGGAGTCACTTATGTAACGAATCTTAAACGCTAGATTATTTCACATTTTATTAATTTTTAAAGACAAATGAATATTCATTACGAAAACATTCGGGGCTTGAAGAAATAGATGGGCTGCATGATGCTTCCACGCAGAGCTGAAACCGACCCGGACACGAGTACTGGTAGAGGATCTTAGCCATCCTAGGCAATTCAGTGCGCTTCAATCCATGCTTATAAACCCTTTTGGTTTCATTGGTCGGCAGGTCTTGAGCCGTCATGTCATCTTAATGTCGGGGAAAAACCCCATAAAATTGGAAGCAACGTCTCCAAAATGACCTTAACAGTGTTGACGGGGACGTTAAGCTTCAAATCAAACAAAACAAACGAAAACCTGCCTATTCAAATATCTATGTTCGAGCAGAAATGGGAAAAATAACGTGTACCCCTGTAAACCCAAGTTTTACAATATAAAAGTGGGGTTTAAGGGGTTCAAGATTAAATAGGTGTGCTTTCGTGATGTTCAGACAGACATGTATCACGTTAACAAGTCCCTGTTAATGAACCCCCGAAAAACCCACTTTTTAGAAAGAAAACTGCGTTAACAGGGATACCACAACTTCACCCTAACCACAATCTTTCTCAGATCTCTCATGCAATAGTCTGGAAGCCCCTGTAAATGCATATGGCTGGCTGTTGCTATGATATGTGGGCAAAGAAGCTCAGTTTAACCGATCTAAATATTTATTTATCAACCACAATAGCATAGCATTTATATAGCCACCAGTGCCTATACTATACAGATGACAAACATGGTAAATGCGGAAAAAGAGGACCAATATGGGAAATTTGTCGTATTGGCCCTGATACAGATCCTTGGTCTGCTGTATTGGACCTCGGCTTCAAGTGGAAGCCGAGGTCCAATACAGCAGACCAAGGACCTGTAACAGTGCTTGGTTTATAACATTATTATAATGAAAGACTGCGTTGAAAAGAAAAACACACACCTTTAAGTTTGTTTATAAAAAAAATGGCCAGCATGCAGTTAATAGCAATTTATTTTTTAAACATTTATGTGTTTTCATTTATTTGGGATTTACCTATGAAGAATTTTGGTTAACTTTCATTCCAATAATCCTCTGTGAGTATTAAACGAGCTTAATTGTAACGTATTTCGAAGCCTGTTAGACGCAGTACTTATTCTAAACCTTACTTTGAGGTGCATAATTAAATTTAGGTCAGACACTATTTATGATATAATTTAAATAGGTCGTACCCACACCCATAAATGGGCCCCGTCAAGCGATTTTGGTACTTATCGCCTATGCGAGCAGCGAAGGTTCAGGCGAGCCTGCGCATCCGCGCAGTCTCGCCAGAACCTTCGCTGCTCGCTCATACAAGCAGTGAATCAAGAGGAACCTTCCGACAGAAAGCCATATCCCTGGCCTCTCTGAATGGCTGGGCATGTGCAGTTAAAATTTGTCATGACGGAATGCTCGAAGACACAAATTCGCTTGGCGGAGCTCAAATAATGTATCATGCAAAAGAGACGAAATAGCAATGTAGAATACGAGGGTCCTCCAAAACGTTTTGTCACTGTGGTTTTAGTTCCTAAACGCTCCATTTAATATTTTTCCCCATTGCAGGCCCTCAAAGTAACCCCCACCCACCCCACCCTTGCCGAAACGCATTTTGTAACCTTCAGATCCAACTTCTAAACTTCTTTGGGTACCTGTTGGTGGCATTGATAATTCGCGCTGCCAAGTGCACTTCTGGACTTTCTGGCTTCGAGAAAGCATTTATTGAGCCTTGGAAGCAAGAAAAAGTCGTATGGGCTCAGGTCAGGAGAATAGAGAGGATGATTTACAACCTCGACCTTTTCAGCAGCCAAATACGACCTCACAACCTCAGACTTGTGAGAGGAGGCATTGTATGGATAAGGTGTACTCCTGACCAACCTTTGCTTGGACGCTTCTTGTTGTAAAACGCCTTTACTAAACTGCTAAGAAGGTCTGAGTTTGCCTAGGCAAAGTTGTGCGAGTCCCTGCATATTTACCTTAACGGTTTGTTTGGGCGGTAATGCTTGGGATGTCATTCCATCTCAATGTCGGGTAATTTTAAGTCCCACAAAATTGGAAGCAGCGTCTCCAAAATGACCTAAATATTGTTCACGGGGCGTAAAATCTCAATTCAAACAAACAAGCCAAATGGAAATGCTTTCATATCGAGTCAGGCCTTGCTCAAATCTCGTACAATCCATACTTTTCAGTTCGGATACCCCTTTTATAGAACACATTTACACGTCACACGTCACTGCAGCTGATGGTATGGGAATATGTGTCGGTCTCCCTGTCATTCATCATAGTGTAGATTATATTTTTGGTCTGTTTGAACCATTGATTCCAAAGTGGAACTAAGAAAATATTTGATGGCGGAAACTGGCCAGAACAAAAGACTTGTACACTCGAACTTTTCAGTTCCGTGGTTTATCCCTTGATTCTAATGGATGAACCTTTTATAGAAAATATTTCATGAAGCACTCCGCTTACCGCCAGATCCTGCAACATTTTGAAAGTGCATAAATGTGTACATCAAATAAAAGTGTTTAACCCATTTCAGACTGGAAACGCCTAAACGGGTACCGTGGCAAACAGTTCAGGCCCAGATCAGACGCCGCAGAACGCAGAACGCGGCGTCTGATCGGGGCCTGCACTGTTTGCAAACAGATAAGCCATTTTCCAAATAGATTTTGAAGAAAACACAACCTGACACCCCTAAATTTTGAAATGGACTCCTGCTGTGTATAAGGAGGAATATTCCATTTGGAATAAAAAGGGTTAAACCAAATTCCCCAAATGAACCGAAATTGAACTTTTCTTCTAATTTCTCTGTAGCTGAAAGAACAGCTGCTGCGGATTATGACGGTGTTTTCATGGAATAATCGGCTTAACAGATTGTCATTGTTTAAACAGCAATTCTGAATGACATGGTTTTGTTATTTGGTTCTCATCAAAACTACGCTGGCAACAATATGTTTTGTAAATATGTTCTAGAAAGGGTTATTCTTTTGAAGCAAGGAATACACCACGGAACTGGAAAATATGGAGTGTACATGTTTCCTGGCCAGACTAGCTAGTTTCGGCCAATAAGGTCTCATCAGTGACCCTCAAAATTCCACAATGGAATCAATGATCCCAAAGGACAAGAAAATATAAACTACACTATGATGTAGGGCAGGGAGACTTTTTACGGCCGCCACACATTCCCAGACACCAGCTGTAGTGACGTAAAATATGTTAGTTTAAAATACAGTACGATTCCTATATTAAGACCACCTTTGGGATTGTTCAAAAGTGGTCTTTTAGACCAAAAAGAAAGTGGTCTTTTAGACCACTTTTGAACAGTCCCAAAAGTGTTCTCTGACCAGAGGACAAAGAAAGAAAGTATAACTGAAACTTTCCAAATAAGCTTTTTACAGCAGTATTGGTCTCTGTTTTTGGTGGTCTTAATAGCGGAATTTCGCTGTACATGAGTGAAATAGACTAAAGGGTATAAGTATGTTAATATTAGTGGTTAGTTTTATTACTGACGGGCAACATGGGATTTCATTCTCCATAGGCCGTTTACCTTCACTTAAAAAGACATAAAGGTTATGGTCTTCTATTTACATTTCCATAAGTTTACATGTTAATATTTGACCCTGTACCTGATAAATCTGCATTTCAAATTGATTTTCTTACCCCAAAACATGGTAAACAAACTGCCAACTACAAAATTATACAAAAAAAACAAGGGTGTCATGTGGCAATTCCAACCATTCTAACTGTCTAAGGGAGGTAACCCTGCCTCAAAGTGAAAATTCAGTCTTGGAAATTCAGAGATACCACATGTACAATTATTATCACAACAGAAAATTCAGGAGACAGTTCACTTTGTTTCCTTTATGTGTTTAATGCACATATAATACCCTGCAAGAAAAAAAATAACAGCTAAGTATTTCTCATCAGTTTCATAATTATATCCAATCAAATGTGACTATTGTCTCATACATGGCTAAAAGCTGAGTCCACAACCTCCTTTTCCAGGATCATAACCTTAAACCAAACCTTTTTTTCTTTATAATCCATCAAAAGAATTGCCAAATAGAAATTTAGATCATATATAATAATGTAGTCATGCATACTAAATGTTCAGTGACAAAGAATCTTTCAAGTTTGCAAAAAAGGTATCGCCTTCAGATTTTACAATGAAAGCCGAACAAACCATATTTTGTGAAAAAGCGCAAAATTAACCTCTTTCTGGACTGGAACCAAGAAACCGGCTTGCATCAGTGGTTCTTCTCATGTGTCTTTGGAATACTTCAGTCCTAAAATGCACTAAATTATGCCTAAATAGTACACCTATGTAGAAGTTATGGTTGTTCCTACACCTATACCCCCTACTTTAAGTAAAAAAAAGGCATTTTGAGGATATTTTGAAGACAAAACATTGATGAAAATGGTCATAAATGCCTTAATGCTATAAGAAACAGCTGAAAATATCTGTTCAGATCCAGTAACATGAATCTAACCAATTAGAACTTATAATGGATGAGAAAACTTGTCGCGATATTGCAGCGGGCTGTTCGGAGAGATAATTTTTGAAATTTTGCTTTGGACCAAGCCTGATGCCATATATTCCAGATGGAGTAGATTCTTTTTCTTATGTTTATGTTCATACACCTACTGCAAGACTCCTTTCCAAACAGACCAATGACAACACTGATTTACATGGCTTTAGAGCAAAGCAACCCCCACCCCTATCCCCCCCCCCTCCATTTACATGGATCAGAAGCACAAAATTGATCAAATGGCCCAGTTAGACCTAAATTAGCACTAAAGTTACAAATTTTACAGTTATTGTAGCAAAATACATGTCAGGAAGATCCACTTTATGACACAGAATTAGATAGAACATTCAAATTTGTGAAAATATTATGTTATGACCAAAAGCAGGACAGAGGTGATGATTTTCTACTTTCGGTTTAGGTTATGGTCTTCTATTTACATTTCCATAAGTTTACATGTTAATATTTGACCCTGTACCTGATAAATCTGCATTTCAAATTGATTTTCTTACCCCAAAACATGGTAAACAAACTGCCAACTACAAAATTATACAAAAAAACAAGGGTGTCATGTGGCAATTCCAACCATTCTAACTGTCTAAGGGAGGTAACCCTGCCTCAAAGTGAAAATTCAGTCTTGGAAATTCAGAGATACCACATGTACAATTATTATCACAACAGAAAATTCAGGAGACAGTTCACTTTGTTTCCTTTATGTGTTTAATGCACATATAATACCCTGCAAGAAAAAAAAATAACAGCTAAGTATTTCTCATCAGTTTCATAATTATATCCAATCAAATGTGACTATTGTCTCATACATGGCTAAAAGCTGAGTCCACAACCTCCTTTTCCAGGATCATAACCTAAAGGACGCATTTTGCGCCTCAAACCTCGATTCCTTGCTACGACTACCGTATGCACAGAAAAGGCTCTAATAAACGCACAACAATGCTTTTTTAGGACATTTGACACTAATTAAGTGCAAGCGATTTACGAACATCACGCGCACATGCAAGCAAGTACTCAACGTTGAATCAACATTGAATTAACGTTTGTGCCGGTAGGGGTATCGACTGTTTGTGTTGGGGTTTTACGTCCCCGTCAACACTATTTAGGTCATTTTGGAGACCATATTCCATTTTTGTGGGGCTTGTAGATTATATTTTCTTGTCCTTTGGGATCATTGATTCCATTGTGGAATTTTGAAAATATCTGAGGGTTATTGACGAGGCCTAAATGGCGGAAACTAGCTAGTCTGGCCCAGAAAACATGCACACTCCATATTTTTCAGTTCTGTGGTGTATTCCTTGCTTTCAAAGGATAACCCTTTTATAGAACATATTTAACTTCACTACAGCTGGTGTGTGAGAATGTGTGGCGGCGGTAAAACGTCTCCCTGCCCTACATCATAGTGTAGATTATATTTTCTTGTCCTTTTGGATCGTTGATTCCATTGTGGAATTTTGAAAATATCTGAGGGTCATTGATGAGGCCTAATTGGCCGAAACTAGCTAGTCTGGCCCAGAAAACATGCACACTCCATATTTTTCAGTTCTGTGGTGTATTCCTTGCTTCCAAAGGATAACCCTTTTATAGAACATATTTTACCCGATATTAAGATGAAATGACATCCGAAAAAACCATGGGGTTTATATGCAAGGACGGCCCGACTTGTGTTCGGTGGGTTTCAGCTCTCTTTCGCCAAGCCGGAGCGTGCAAGCGAAAATGTATCTTTGCACAAGTGCGCCCAGTAAAGACTCACAATCTTATCAGAACTACCCTCTACAGAAAGGCTGTTGATCCTAATCAGACAACGAGGATGAATACGCAGAGGCATTGGTGCGTCTGATCAGGGTCTTCACCATTTGTTGAAAGTACTTTCTTACTTACTTTACTTATTTTACTTACTTACTTACTTACTTACTCATCGTACGTATGTTAAATTAAATGGCTTTCTTGGGCTTGTTTTACGGACAAACGAAATATGTAAGCACTTTGTGACAAACTCCAGCGAATCCTATAATTCAAGAGTAATGCTGCTCAAAGCTACCGAAGATGTACCGTTTTCCGGCATAACGCCTTACCTTTTACCATTTTATATGACAAGTGCTAAAATATTAGTACATGTAGCTTTATGTTAAGCTACTCAAGTTTTTACAGCAAAAATGCCAGTACATACTATATTTTATCAGTTATCCCCAATATTAATTGCATTGTAATATACTAACCTGATAAAGATATGCTATCTCAGGACAAGTGAGTTTATCAGGTCAACGTGATATTGCACTTCTATGAACTGGACTACCGAAAAAAATGGCAAAACTGTAGGAGTGTACATAAATAGAATACTGGCCAGATTCGTGTCAGTTGATATCCAGTTTATCAAGCTCGGCTTTGAGAACGCATGTAGAATCGCTCGGCAAGCCTCGCGATTCTACAAGCGTTCTCAAAGCCTTGCCTGATAAACTTGATATCAGGTGACACGAACCTGGTATTTTCTATTTACTCGTTTATGAGAGTGATTGTGTTAATTCATACATAACACAAAGTTGTTTGCCCTATATTTTGTTAGGATAAGGGCCGAATCATCACCAAAACACGCCCATATATTTTTGACCCCCTTGAACCCCACTTTTATATAGTAAAACTGGTGTTTACAGGGGTAAACCTTATTTTTCTTATTTCTGCTCAAAAATATATATTGTGGGTACTCGTTAGAACCGCCTCATCGAGGCGGTTCTAACGAGTACCCACAATCTTTATTTTGAGCAGAAATAAGAAAAATATCCCAATTTTTCATCTTAAAATTTGCATTTTTTTTTTCAGTGATATTGGTTACAATGTATTTGTATAGGCGTGTTTTCGTAATGGTTCCCCAACTCTGGCGATGACCACCATGCCAAGGCGTTCATTCACATTTGCTGGGTTTTAATTGTCTGTTGAAATTGTGTGTTGGTAGACGACTTGTTTTGTGTAGTTTTTTTTTAATTGTGTGTGACAGTTTTATCCCAGTTTTGTACCACATTGAATCGTCTACAAGTCCATTTAAAAATTTAGGGGCGTCAGGTTGTTTCCTTCAGTTTTGCCCTTGGCCTGTACTGCTTGCCAGTTACCCGTTATGGGGTTTCCTAAGTGATCGCGGCCTTTTCTTCTATTTAGCTTTGTGTTCGTGTCAACTTAGAGTGTTAATTTCCCTGGCGTCGACATTTCCTTTTTGCCTTAAAATGCTACCACAAGTAGTTTATATGTTCACAGACTGAGAGTATAACATATTTCGTAAAAGATTCAGTAATGATTTCTTTCGTAATCTTAAGAACAGGGTGCCCTTGTCTAACAAGCAATTGTGATCATGTTCTAATTAATCTGTTATAGCAGCTTGTTTAGAGTGTTCTGTACTAACATTGTTCCACTGACATGATCTATATAACATGCTTGAATACTTTGGCATTGAAATGTGCCTTTGTCGGAATACAGAAAATTTCATTACGAAATCACGCCTATACAAATGCAGTGTATATAGTAACACAGGGGTTTACAGGGGCAAACCTTCTTTTTCTTATTTCTGCTCTAAACTATAGATTGTGGGTACTCGTTAGAACCGCCTCGATGAGGCGGTTCTAACGAGTACCCACAATCTATATTTTGAGCAGAAATAAGAAAAAATATCACAATTTTTCATCATAAAAGTTGTTGTTGTTGTTGTTTTTTTCGGCGGTAAAGTTTACAATGTATTTGTATAGTCGTGTTTTTGGAATGAATTACCAAAAATAATTCGCCACTGTTACTTTTCTGGAACTATCATCATCACGTGAACAAGTCCGTAACAACTCCGGGTCCAACCAACATTTTCGGAAAAAACTATCATCAAATTGTCGTCTGCTGAATTAGCCACGAGAGTGGTAAGATTAAAACATAATATAGAAACTGAATGGTACCTTGGCTACGATTCAAACATTAATGTTTCGAATCAAAATTTTAAATTAAAATACTCATTCTTTTGCAATAAAATTAATTCCACAGTTTTATGATTGTATTTAAGGTATTTGCTTAAACAATCATGGCAACCTACTTTAGCTAAATGGGTGCACCACAGATAATAGTTTTACGACATTTTATATGTGAAGAAAATTTCTGTACTTCTTGTTTTGTTTTCCGATACATATAGACCTATCTTGTTTGTTTAGTTTGATTTTTTGTTTAACGTCCCCGTCATCACTATAAATGTCATTTCGGCAGACGTTGCTTCCAATTTTGTGGGACTTTTACCCGACATTGAGATGGAATGACATCTAGTACTCGTGTCGGTTTCGGTGGACCGAAAACCGTGCTCAAACTAAAAAAATACAATTCTGAACTGGCCGCCATGTTGGATCGCCGGTCGCATTTGAAGGGTTTATATGGAATTTATATGGAGTTTTGGGGCGTTTTCGTCAAAAACTGCTGTCGGAATAGTAAGTTATGCAAGAACAGCGATCATCCATGGTTATTTCATTGCATTAACATTTGCTGGATCCCTCGGAAGATATTTGAATATTCGGCCTTGTGGCCTCGTGTTCAAACAGCTTCCTCGGGACCCGGCAAATGTTAATGCATGAAAAACCATAGTTGATCCCTATATTCAAGACCATTGTTCTAGAAAGGGTTATCCCTTGAAAGCAATGAATACACCACAGAACTGGAAAATATGGAGTTACATGTTTCTGGGCCAAACTATCTAGTTTCGGCCAATTAGGCCTCATCAGTGGCCCACAAATATTTTCAAAATTCAACAACGGAGTCCATGATCCCAAAGGACAACAAAATATAGACTACATTATGATGTAGGACAGGGAGACGTTTTACGGACGCCACACATTCCCAGACAACAGCTGTAGTGACGTCAAATATCATTCTTTTGGAAGCAAGCAGTCGCTCAGAGACAATCGATCCAACAATACTCTCAGCGTTTTGATTTTTTTATTTCTATTTGCGATTCCTTGCCCTTAATTCTAACACAGCGCGCCTATATAGGCAATGGAAAACGGCTGTGTTTTATTCTACAACAAATCACGGCTAGGAAGAGCGTGACGAGTGACGTCATTAAAAATTGCAAATTTATGACGTCATTAGTCGATTTCCTTGACGTTAGACGGTGTAACGTCATTTTCTCGCATCGAAAACATTAGAAAAGGGTATAAATGCATGTGTTTCAGTCGATAATTTTAGCGGGATTTCTTCTAATAATGGCGAAAAGTTGGGAGAATTTGAAGGAAACAACAGCATTATTGCCGAGTTTCAGCGTGTTAGAATCGATATAGATCAGCTCTAGCCAGTGATTTGTTAGGTTATAAATCACAGTTTGTCGGTCAGTTGTAAGTAGAGTTTCAGCGTGTTAGAATCGATATAGATCAGCTCTAGCCAGTGATTTGTTAGGTTATAAATCACAGTTTGTACAATAAACTCTTTAGATCACTGCAATATTCAGTCGGTCAGTTGTAAGTAGACAAATCACGCGCGCTACGCGCTCGTGATTTGTCTACTTTACAACTGACCTCCAAACTGTGATTTATTACTCAACAAATCACAGTTAGAGCTGATCTATTTCTTAATTACATGCACTTTGAAATTTGTATTTTTCATACAATTTTCATTTTAAGAACATTGAGTAGTATTTGACTGTATGAAAACTTCGTACAAAGTAATGATTTCCAGACCTTGCAAACGATAATTTGATTCCTTTCATAATCTTTAACGTATTCTTGGCACACTTCTAAGCAATTAAATGATAAGTTGCATCGGCGTATATTTTGGTAGGTTATTAATTACAAGGAATCTTGCTCCCACTTGCAATTTCCTTATATTTTATTCGCAGCATAGATGTTATTTACTTCCGAAAGAAATGATTTACAGAGTATGTTGTGTTTTGCAAGGTGTTATGTTTTCTAAGTACAATGTTAAGATACATCACGAAAACATCCCTATATAATTTGTTCCCCCTTAAACATGTTACAAACCCCATTTTTATTTATCAAAACCGGGGTATAGAGGGGTTTCAATATTTTTTCTTGTTTCTGCTAAAATAACACGTGAATAGGGGGTACTGGTTAGAACCGCCTTGTCCTACTTAACACATTAAATTTGCCACACCCATTTCTGACTATCAGCCAGTAAAATTACTTGATTAACACCTTAAACTGAATGGCAAACAATGTAGTCTTTAGGTGGCTTTCGATGTTTAAGAAGTCATCTGATCTGTGTCTGTATGAGGAAAAATTATGTTCAGCAAATGATTCTCCGAAAATTATCACACTGGTGTTTGCAATCACAATCTTCAACGCGACGTGCAAGCACCATTAGGGAAACATGTCCATGTGAAATAATGGCGTCCAACATGGTGTCAGAAGTGACAACTATTAGTTAAAATGATAGCACTTTTTTAATTCTGCTTTCAACATAGATTGTGTGTGCTCGTTAGAACCGCCACAATCTATGGTTTTGAGCAAAAAAGGCAGATAATATATTCCCCCATAAACCCCAATTTTTCTGTATAAAGTGGGGTTTAGGGGTTCTTCGTTTCGAGGACTTGTTTTCGTGATGATAGCAGCAAGGTCGCGTTGCATTGACCTTGATGCGACGTTACATAAACGTCATGTGTTAAGCGGGACTTATGAACCCAATACTTATGATCCTATGTAATGGGACAGATCATGGTCTACTCTGTTTGCCATTCCGTTTGCACCCTTTGGACTCCTTGCAAGATCGTGAAACAATTTTCTTTAAATTTTAGGGGAAATACAACACGTCCTCAAGGTGTCCGAAATTTTAGGTTTTTACGGGTGTAACATTGTAAAATCCTCAAAACTGATAGTGAAAAAAATAACACTCTGTTCTGTGAGAAAATATTGATTAATTTCTAAATTTTAAAGAACGCTTACTTCCTAGATATATTATAAAAACAGCGTTTGTCAAAGAAAGAGACAAATTCAATTACTTTCTATGTTAAAGTTGCGTGATTATTCGATTTCCAGACACTTCGGCCTCACTACCACCTCGGCCCCTAGACAGGTCGGCCCAAAACCAAGTCGGCCCTAGACACTTCGGCCCTAGTCACTTCGGCCCTAGACACCTCGGCCTCACTGTCATCTCGGCCCCTAGACATCTCGGCCCCAAAGACACCTCGGCCCCACTTTTGATATCTGTTAGGGTATGAGCATTTATATCATGTTAAACTCGGCCCCGCCCATCGGGACTTCAAGAAACCGACATTCTTATTGCTGTTCCAAGATACAGGTTGTGTGTTATATAATTTTGGTTTTACGGAATCTTCTATTAAGTTGCTAGGAAACAAGATCAAATTAATTTATTGCTATTTTTATTTCATATAAAAATAACAAATAGCCAATGAGGCGTTTATAATAAATATAATATCAGGTTAACTTGGACTGCACTCTTAAGGACAGCTAATCCCCGCCGCCTTCAGCTGTGACGTTGACCTTGATCAGCATCACGAAAAGTGGGGTTTAGCGGGATGTTCTAATTGTGAATATTTGATACTGATAGTCAAGGATATATAGGGCCATGAAGACTTTGCACTCAGTGCACATCTAGATCCATCTGATCTGGATCTACACTGTCATTCAGTTTGCGAATTTTAAATGAATACAATATACATGTATCAAGTAATTTGGGGGTCTGATAGTCAGAAATGTGACTAATAAATAAATAAATAAATTATACAGTATACTTGTTCCTGTCCGTCTTTAAATATGAGCTGAAATAACAATCAAATAGGAATTTCTTAATGTGTGAAAATTGATAACAATGGAAACATACTGAGCAATTCCTACAAAAATACTAGCAGTGAAGACTTTGTACACAGTGCACATCCAGATCTACACTGTTTGCCACTAATGTATGCGTAAATCAAGTAATTTGAGTAGCTGATAGTCAGAAATGTGACTAATAAATAAATAAATAAAATAAAGTTACGGCCCCATCCACCGATCCATCCAGATTTCCAACCAACTAGCAAGGATAACTTACTGAAATTAATTTAAAAAGTATTTTAGCGGTGTGGAATTATTTCGGATAATAAAAAAGCCTATAGATGTCAAAAGAGCAGACAAGTAGAAAAAAAAAACAGCCTGCATCCAACCCAAACTCTTATTTAAGTGGAAGCCCCGTGAAAAGCAAAGTGGGGCCGAAGTGTCTAGGTATATGGGGCCGACGTGTCTAGGGACCGAGGTGTCCAGGGGCCGACTCGTCTAGGGTTTCAATTTTATGTGGGGCCGAGGTGGTTTTGGGGCCGAGGTGTCTAGGGGCCGAAGTGTCTAGGGGCCGAGGTGGTTTTGGGGCCGAAGTGTCCTGTTACCGATTATTCGGGCCCCGTCAAGCGATTTTGGTACTTATCGCCTATGCGAACAGCGAAGGTTCAGGCGAGCCTGCGCATCCGCGCAGTCTCGCCAGAACCTTCGCTGCTCGCTCATACAAGCAGTGAATCAAGAGGAACCTTCAGACAGAAAGCCATATCCCTGGCCCCTCTGAATGGCTGGGCATGCGCAGTTAAAATTTGTCATGACGGAATGCTCGAAGACACAAATTCGCTTGGCGGGGCTCAATTTCTAATTCCGAGAAATGACTATACGTCTTTCATAACATATTCATTATTTGTTTATTACTTAAAATGAAAGATCATGTTCTGAAGCACGCGTTTAATTTTGTTAATACCTATAGTAGACACCATGTAGTCAACATCTATCATGTTAAGACAAATGGCAAAACTTGGATTTAAAACATTAATGTGTTCCCATTTATTTGGGATTTGCTTGTTGGGGGCCTCGGTTAAACATTATTTCCATTAATCTTGTGACAATATTACCAAGAGTACATGAGCCACGTCACGATAAAATCTGCCTTCAAGATTTGTGAGCAGGGAAGACACAGACTGACCTGCTCAGCCATATAGACTAGCATGCGCCTTGAAAGTTTAGATAACCAAACACCCATGTAAACCACACTTTATATGGAGAGGAAACTGGGATGTATATGGGTAAACATTATCCTCCTTATTTCTGCCCCAAGACATAGGTTGTTGGTACTCGATAGAACCGCCTCCATGAGGCGGTTCTAACGAGTACCCACAACCTATGTGTTGAGTAGTAATAAAGAAACGTTCACTAGTTTTCATAGGAAAAGTTACCATTTTGGAGACTATTTTATACGGGTGTGTTATCGTAATGCATGAGGCATTATAACACAAGAAGATACTGATCAGAAAGTGCCGATGCACAGGCTGAACTGCATCTTTGTTGTTCGTAACTGAGATAAAATGGCATCTCAAGCCCTGCCGCCCAATGAAACCAATATGGCTTATAATACATGTATATGCATGGACGGTCCGACTCGCACCTCTTTGCCTGGGTCGGCAACATTCTTTCATTGAGATTGATCATTAAATCTTTTCTACGGTTATTCTCTCCCTTCCGCTGATTCAAGAAGGGCAGTTGTCAGTTTCTAGCGAAATAATATGCACTGTACTGGTTTACCGCATACGTATAAGCCTGCCCATGAAAAGTGTGGATAGTTAAATTGACCGGCTCAAAAATGACCTAAATAGTGTTGACTTGGCCGTTAAACACCAATACAAACAAACAAACAAAACCACTTTGCCTGGTCAGGCTAAGACCCTCTGGGCTGTTTACCAGTGCTCGTGTGTGGTCGGATTCAGCTCTGCATGAAAGCTTCAAGCAGCCCTACGTCTTCAAGCCCGATGGGCGGGGGCCTTCTATCATGTCTGCAAAACGAATAATTTTCTGATGAAATTTCGTCTATTTTCTGATGTATACTCCAAACGTAGGTTTTGGGTGCTTAATAGAACCGCCTCAGTGAGGCGGTTCTAACGAGTTCCCACAATGTATGTTAGGGATCAGAAATAAGAAAAAAATAATGTTATCCCTGTAAACCCCAGTTTTCTCTGTAAAATGTGGGGTTTAGATTGGTTGTCATTACACGGACTTGTTAACATGATGCAAATGCCATGATGTAGATTTTATACTGACGCGGCTAATTTTAGAACCCCGTGCACGGGTTCTCTTAGCTCTGGTGTAAACTATGCAGCTTTTTCAAACATATTACTTTAAGTTCAATAAAGGCATAGCTTGCCAGTGGCAGATGTCTCAAGTAGTTGTGTGAAGTTGGCTCTGCAATCGCCCATCTGCATTCAGCTCTGCATAAGACTTAACAGGATTCCCTTAATGTAACAGGATTCCTGTTAAGTCTAACCCAGAGCTCGACCTAGCTCGACATAGCTCTGCATAAACTTTCAATTCGCCAGTCTTATGCAGAGCTCGACATAGCTCGACGTAGCTCTGCATAAATATTTCAATGTGCCATACTTATGCAGAGCTCGACATAGCTCGACGTAGCTCTGCATACAACTTTCAATGTGCCATTCTTATGCAGAGCTCGACGTAGCTATGTCGAGCTCTGCAATCGCCTTAAGTCTGCATAATCTTAGAAATCATCACATCAATGCACAGCTCTGCGCTCGACATAGCTCGACGTAGCTCTGCATACAATTTTCAATTCGCCAGTCTTATGCAGAGCTCGACATAGCTCGACGTAGCTCTGCATACATTTTTCAATGTGCCAGTCTTATGCAGACCTCGAAATAGCAGAGCTCGACCTAGCGAATTGCAGAGCTCGACCTAGCTCGACACAGCTCTGCATAAAACTTTCAATGTGCCAGTCTTATGCAGAGCTCGACATAGCTCGACGTAACTCTGCATAGCTCTGCATACAACTTTCAATGTGCCAGACTTATGCAGAGCTCGACCAAGCTCGACATAGCTCTGCAAACAACTTTCAATTCGCCAGTCTTATGCAGAGCTGGACATAGCTCGACGAAGCTCTGCATACTACTTTCAATGTGCCAGTCTTATGCAGAGCTCGACATAGCTCGACGTTGCTCTGCATAAATATTTCAATGTGTCATACTTATGCAGAGCTCGACATAGCTCGACGTAGCTCTGCATACAACTTTCAATGTGCCATTCTTATGCAGAGCTCGACATAGATCGACGTAGCTCTGCATACAACTTTCAATGTGCCAGTCTTATGCAGAGCTCGACATAGCAGAGCTCGACCTAGCGTATTGCAGAGCTCGACCTAGCTCGACATAGCTCTGCAAACAACTTTCAATTCGCCAGTCTTATGCAGAGCTCGACATAGCTCGACGTAGCTCTGCATACTACTTTCAATGTGCCAGTCTTATGCAGAGCTCGACATAGCTCGACGTAGCTCTGCATAAATATTTCAATGTGCCATACTTATGCAGAGCTCGACATAGCTCGACGTAGCTCTGCATACAACTTTCAATGTGCCAGTTTAGTGCAGAGCTCTGCAATCGCCTTAGGTCTGCATAATCTTAGAAATCATCACATCATTGCACAGCAATGCGCTCGACATAGCTCGACGTAGCTCTGCATACAATTTTCAATTCGCCAGTCTTATGCAGAGCTCGACATAGCTCGACGTAGCTCTGCATACATTTTTCAATGTGCCAGTCTTATGCAGACCTCGACATAGCAGAGCTCGACCTAGCGATTTGCAGAGCTCGACCTAGCTCGACACAGCTCTGCATAAAACTTTCAATGTGCCAGTCTTATGGAGAGCTCGACATAGCTCGACGTAACTCTGCATAGCTCTGCATACAACTTTCAATGTGCCAGACTTATGCAGAGCTCGACCTAGCTCGACATAGCTCTGCAAACAACTTTCAATTCGCCAGTCTTATGCAGAGCTCGACATAGCTCGACGTAGCTCTGCATACTACTTTCAATGTACCAGTCTTATGCAGAGCTCGACATAGCTCGACGTAGCTCTGCATAAATATTTCAATGTGTCATACTTATGCAGAGCTCGATATAGCTCGACGTAGCTCTGCATACAACTTTCAATGTGTCATTCTTATGCAGAGCTCGACATAGATCGACGTAGCTCTGCATACAACTTTCAATGTGCCAGTCTTATGCAGAGCTCGACATAGCTCGACGTAGCTCTGCAAACAACTTTCAATTCGCCAGTCTTATGCAGAGCTCGACATAGCTCGACGTAGCTCTGCATACTACTTTCAATGTGCCAGTCTTATGCAGAGCTCGACATAGCTCGACGTAGCTCTGCATAAATATTTCAATCTGCCAAACTTATGCAGAGCTCGACATAGCTCGACGTAGCTCTGCATACTACTTTTAATGTGCCAGTCTTATGCAGAGCTCGACATAGCTCGACGTAGCTCTGCATACTACTTTTAATGTGCCTAGCGTATTGCAGAGCTCGACCTAGCTCGACATAGCTCTGCAAACAACTTTCAATTCGCCAGTCTTATGCAGAGCTCGACATAGCTCGACGTAGCTCTGCATACTACTTTTAATGTGCCAGTCTTATGCAGAGCTCGACATAGCTCGACGTAGCTCTGCATAAATATTTCAATCTGCCATACTTATGCAGAGCTCGACATAGCTCGACGTAGCTCTGCATACAACTTTCAATGTGCCAGTTTAGTGCAGAGCTCTGCAATCGCCTTAGGTCTGCATAATCTTAGAAATCATCACATCAATGCACAGCTCTGCGCTCTACATAGCTCGACGTAGCTCTGCATACATTTTTCAAAGTGCCAGTCTTATACAGAGCTCGACATAGCTCGACGCAGCTCTGCATACATTTTTCAATGTGCCAGTCATATGCAGACCTCGACATAGCAGAGCTCGACCTAGCGAATTGCAGAGCTCGACCTAGCTCGACACAGCTCTGCATAAAACTTTCAATGTGCCAGTCTTATGCAGAGCTCGACACAGCTCGACGTAACTCTGCATAGCTCTGCATACAACATTCAATATGCCAGACTTATGCAGAGCTCGACCTAGCTCGACATAGCTCTGCAAACAACTTTTGATTCGCCAGTCTTATGCAGAGCTCGACATAGCTCGACGTAGCTCTGCATACTACTTTCAATGTACCAGTCTTATGCAGAGCTCGACATAGCTCGACGTAGCTCTGCATAAATATTTCAATGTGTCATACTTATGCAGAGCTCGACATAGCTCGACGTAGCTCTGCATACATCTTTCAATGTGCCATTCTTATGAGGAGCTCGACATAGATCGACGTAGCTCTGCATACAACTTTCAATGTGCCAGTCTTATGCAGAGCTCGACATAGCAGAGCTCGACCTAGCGTATTGCAGAGCTCGACATAGCTCGACATAGCTCTGCAAACAACTTTCAATTCGCAAGTCTTATGCAGAGCTCGACATAGCTCGACGTAGCTCTGCATACTACTTTCAATGTGCCAGTCTTATGCAGAGCTCGACATAGCTCGACGTAGCTCTGCATAAATATTTCAATGTGCCATACTTATGCAGAGCTCGACATAGCTCGACGTAGCTCTGCATGCAACTTTCAATGTGCCAGTTTAGTGCAGAGCTCTGCAATCGCCTTAGGTCTGCATAATCTGAGAAATCATCACATCATTGCACAGCTCTGCGCTCGACATAGCTCGACGTAGCTCTGCATACAATTTTCAATTCGCCAGTCTTATGCAGAGCTCGACATAGCTCGACGTAGCTCTGCATACATTTTTCAATGTGCCAGTCTTATGCAGACCTCGACATAGCAGAGCTCGACCTAGCGAATTGCAGAGCTCGACCTAGCTCGACACAGCTCTGCATAAAACTTTCAATGTGCCAGTCTTATGCAGAGCTCGACCTAGCTCGACATAGCTCTGCAAACAACTTTCAATTCGCCAGTCTTATGCAGAGCTCGACATAGCTCGACGTAGCTCTGCATACTACTTTCAATGTACCAGTCTTATGCAGAGCTCGACATAGCTCGACGTAGCTCTGCATAAGTATTTCAATGTGTCATACTTATGCAGAGCTCGACATAGCTCGACGTAGCTCTGCATACAACTTTCAATGTGCCATTCTTATGCTGAGCTCGACATAGATCGACGTCGCTCTGCATACAACTTTCAATGTGCCAGTCTTATGCAGAGCTCGACCTAGCGTATTGCAGAGCTCGACATAGCTCGACATAGCTCTGCAAACAACTTTCAATTCGCAAGTCTTATGCAGAGCTCGACATAGCTCGACGTAGCTCTGCATACTACTTTCAATGTGCCAGTCTTATGCAGAGCTCGACATAGCTCGACGTAGCTCTGCATAAATATTTCAATGTGCCATACTTATGCAGAGCTCGACATAGCTCGACGTAGCTCTGCATGCAACTTTCAATGTGCCAGTTTAGTGCAGAGCTCTGCAATCGCCTTAGGTCTGCAAAATCTTAGAAATCATCACATCAATGCACAGCTCTGCGCTCGACATAGCTCGACGTAGCTCTGCATACAATTTTCAATTCGCCAGTCTTATGCAGAGCTCGACATAGCTCGACGTAGCTCAGCATACATTTTTCAATGTGCCAGTCTTATGCAGACCTCGACATAGCAGAGCTCGACCTAGCGAATTGCAGAGCTCGACCTAGCTCGACACAGCTCTGCATAAAACTTTCAATGTGCCAGTCTTATGCAGAGCTCGACATAGCTCGACCTAGCTCGACATAGCTCTGCAAACAACTTTCAATTCGCCAGTCTTATGCAGAGCTCGACATAGCTCGACATAGCTCTGCATACTACTTTCAATGTACCAGTCTTATGCAGAGCTCGACATAGCTCGACGTAGCTCTGCATAAGTATTTCAATGTGTCATACTTATGCAGAGCTCGACATAGCTCGACGTAGCTCTGCATACAACTTTCAATGTGCCATTCTTATGCAGAGCTCGACATAGATCGACGTCGCTCTGCATACAACTTTCAATGTGCCAGTCTTATGCAGAGCTCGACATAGCAGAACTCGACCTAGCGTATTGCAGAGCTCGACCTAGCTCGACATAGCTATGCAAACAACTTTCAATTCGCCAGTCTTATGCAGAGCTCGACATAGCTCGACGTAGCTCTGCATACTACTTTCAATGTACCAGTCTTATGTAGAGCTCGACATAGCTCGACGTAGCTCTGCATAAATATTTCAATGTGCCATACTTATGCAGAGCTCGACATAGCTCGACGTAGCTCTGCATACAACTTTCAATATGCCATTCTTATGCAGAGCTAGACATAGATCGACGTAGCTCTGCATTCAACCTTCAATGTGCCAGTCTTATGCAGAGCTCGACCTAGCGTATTGCAGAGCTCGACCAAGCTCGACATAGCTCTGCAAACAACTTTCAATTCGCCAGTCTTATGCAGATCTGCGCACGACATAGCTCGACGTAGCTCTGCATACAATTTTCAATTCGCCAGTCTTATGCAGAGCTCGACATAGCTCGACGTAGCTCTGCATACATTTTTCAATGTGCCAGTCTTATGCAGAGCTCGACATAGCAGAGCTCGACCTAGCGAATTGCAGCGCTCGACCTAGCTCGACATAGCTCTGCATACAACTTTCAATGTGCCAGTTTAGTGCATAGTTCTGCAATCGCATTAGGTCTGCATAATCTTAGAAATCAGCACATCAATGCACAGCTCTGCGCTCGACATAGCTCGACCTAGCGAATTGCAGAGCCCGACTTACCTCGACACAGCTCTGCATAAAATTTTCAATGTGCCAGTCTTATGCAGAGCTCGACATAGCTCGACGTAGCTCTGCAAACTAGTTTCAATGTGCCAGTCTTATGCAGAGCTCAACATAGCTCGACGTAGCTCTGCATAAATATTTCAATGTGCCATACTTAGGCAGAGCTAGACATAGCTCGACGTAGCTCTGCATACAACTTTCAATGTGCCAGTTTAGTGCAGAGCTCTGCAATCGCCTTAGGTCTGCATAATCTTAGAAATCATCACATCAATGCACAGCTCTGCGCTCGACATAACTCGACGTAGCTCTGCATTCAATTTCAATTCGCCAGTCTTATGCAGAGCTCGACATAGCTCGACGTAGCTCTGCATACATTTTTCAATGTGCGAGTCTTATGCAGACCTCGACATAGCACAGCTCGACCTAGCGAATTGCAGAGCTCGACCAAGCTCGACACAGCTCTGCATAAAACTTTCAATGTGCCAGTCTTATGCAGAGCTCGACATAGCTAGACGTAACTCTGCATAGCTCTGCATACAACTTTCAATGTGCCAGACTTTTGCAGAGCTCGACCTAGCTCGACATAGCTATGCAAACAACTTTCAATTCGCCAGTCTTATGCAGAGCTCGACATAGCTCGACGTAGCTCTGCATACTACTTTCAATGTACCAGTCTTATGCAGAGTTTGACATAGCTCGACGTAGCTCTGCATAAATATTTCAATGTGCCATACTTATGCAGAGCTCGACATAGCTCGACGTAGCTCTGCACACAACTTTCAATGTGCCATTCTTATGCAGAGCTCGACATAGATCGACGTAGCTCTGCATACAAATTTCAATGTGCGGGTCTGATGCAGAGCTCGACATAGCAGAGCTCGACCTAGCGTATTGCAGAGCGCGGCCTAGCTCGACATAGCTCTGCAAACAACGTTCAATTCGCCAGTCTTATGCAGAGCTCGACATAGCTCGACGTAGCTCTGCATACTACTTTCAATGTGCCAGTCTTATGCAGAGCTCGACATAGATCGACGTAGCTCTGCATAGATATTTCAATGTGCCATACTTATGCAGAGCTAGACATAGCTCGACGTAGCTCTGCATACAACTTTCAATGTGCCAGTTTAGTGCAGAGCTCTGCAATCGCCCTAGGTCTGCATAATCTTAGAAGTCATCACATCAATGCACAGCTCTGCGCTCGACATAGTTCGACGTAGCTCTGCATACAATTTTCAATTCGCCAGTTTTATGCAGAGCTCGACATAGCTCGACGTAGCTCTGCATACATTTTTTATTGTGCCAGTCTTATGCAGACCTCGACATAGCAGAGCTCGACCTAGCGAATTGCAGAGCTCGACCTAGCTCGACACAGCTCTGCATAAAACTTTCAATGTGCCAGTCTTATGCAGAGCTCGACATAGCTCGACGTAACTCTGCATAGCTCTGCATACAACTTTCAATGTGCCAGACTTATGCAGAGCTCGACCTAGCTCGACATAGCTCTGCAAACAACTTTCAATTCGCCAGTTTTATGCAGAGCTCGACATAGCTCGACGTAGCTCTGCATACTACTTTCAATGTACCAGTCTTATGCAGAGCTCGACATAGCTCGACGTAGCTCTGCATGAATATTTCAATATGTCATACTTATGCAGAGCTCGACATAGCTCGACGTAGCTCTGTATACAACTTTCAAGGTGCCATTCTTATGCAGAGCTCGACATAGATCGACGTAGCTCTGCATACATTTTTCAATGTGCCAGTCTTATGCAGACCTCGACATAGCAGAGCTCGACCTAGCGATTTGCAGAGCTCGACCTAGCTCGACACAGCTCTGCATAAAACTTTCAATATGCCAGTCTTATGCAGAGCTCGACATAGCTCGACGTAACTCTGCATAGCTCTGCATACAACTTTCAATGTGCCAGACTTATGCAGAGCTCGACCTAGCTCGACATAGCTCTGCAAACAACTTTCAATTCGCCAGTCTTATGCAGAGCTCGACGTAGCTCTGCATACTACTTTCAATGTACCAGTCTTATGCAGAGCTCGACATAGCTCGACGTAGCTCTGTATACAACTTTCAAGGTGCCATTCTTATGCAGAGCTCGACCTAGCTCGACACAGCTCTGCATAAAACTTTCAATGTGCCAGTCTTATGCAGAGCTCGACATAGCTCGACGTAGCTCTGCATACATTTTTCAATGTGCCAGTCTTATGCAGACCTCGACATAGCAGAGCTCGACCTAGCGAATTGCAGAGCTCGACCTAGTGCGACACAGCTCTGCATAAACCTTTCAATGTGCCAGTCTTATGCCGAGCTCGACATAGCTCGACGTAACTCTGCATAGCTCTGCATACAACTTTCAATGTGCCAGACTTATGCAGAGCTCGACCTAGCTCGACATAGCTCTGCAAACAAATTTCAATTCGCCAGTCTTATGCAGAGCTCGACATAGCTCAACGTAGCTCTGCATACTACTTTCAATGTACCAGTCTTATGAAGAGCTCGACATAGCTCGACGTAGCTCTGCATAAATAGTTCAATGTGCCATACTTATGCAGAGCTCGACATAGCTCGACGTAGCTCTGCATACAACTTTCAATGTGCCATTCTTATGCAGAGCTCGACATAGATCGACGAAGCTCTGCATACAACTTTCAATGTGCCAGTCTTATGCAGAGCTCGACATAGCAGAGCTCGACCTAGCGTATTGCAGAGCTCGACCTAGCTCGACGTAGCTCTGCATACAATTTTCAATTCGCCAGTCTTATGCAGAGCTCGACATAGCTCGATGTAGCTCTGCATACATTTTACAATGTGCTAGTCTTATGCAGACATCGACATAGCAGAGCTCGACCTAGCGAATTGCAGAGCTCGACCTAGCTCGACACAGCTCTGCATAAAACTTTCAAGGTGCCAGTCTTATGCAATGTTCGACATAGCTCGACGTAACTCTGCATAGCTCTGCATACAGCTTTCAAAGTGCCAGACTTATGCAGAGCTCGACCTAGCTCGACATAGCTCTGCAAACAACTTTCAATTCGCCAGTCTTATGCAGAGCTCGACATAGCTCGACGTAGCTCTGCATACTACTTTCAATGTACCAGTCTTATGCAGAGCTCGACATAGCTCAACGTAGCTCTGCATGAATATTTCAATGTGTCATACTTATGCTGAGCTCGACATAGCTCGACGTAGCTCTGCATCCAACTTTCAATGTGACATTCTTATGCAGAGCTCGACATAGATCGACGTAGCTCTACATACAACTTTCAATGTGCCAGTCTTATGCAGAGATCGACCTAGCGTATTGCAGAGCTCGACCTAGCACGACATAGCTCTGCAAACAACTTTCAATTCGCCAGTCTTATGCAGAGCTCGACATAGCTCGACGTAGCTCTGCATACTACTTTCAATGTGCCAGACTTATGCAGAGCTCGACCTAGCTCGACATAGCTATGCAAACAACTTTCAATTCGCCAGTCTTATGCAGAGCTCGACATAGCTCGACGTAGCTCTGCATACTACTTTCAATGTACCAGTCTTATGCAGAGCTCGACATAGCTCGACGTAGCTCTGTTTACAACTTTCAAGGTGCCATTCTTATGCAGAGCTCGACCTAGCTCGACACAGCTCTGCATAAAACTTTCAATGTGCCAGTCTTATGCAGAGCTCGACATAGCTCGACGTAGCTCTGCATACATTTTTCAATGTACCAGTCTTATGCAGACCTCGACATAGCAGAGCTCGACCTAGCGAATTGCAGAGCTCGACCTAGCGCGACACAGCTCTGCATAAACCTTTCAATGTGCCAGTCTTATGCCGAGCTCGACATAGCTCGACGTAACTCTGCATAGCTCTGCATACAACTTTCAATGTGCCGGATTATGCAGAGCTCGACCTAGCTCGACATAGCTCTGCAAACAACTTTCAATTCGCCAGTCTTATGCAGAGCTCGACATAGCTCGACGTAGCTCTGCATACTACTTTCAATGTACCAGTCTTATGAAGAGCTCGACATAGCTCGACGTAGCTCTGCATAAACAATTCAATGTGCCATACTTATGCAGAGCTCGACATAGCTCGACGTAGCTCTGCATACAACTTTCAATGTGCCATTCTTATGCAGAGCTCGACATAGCTCGACGTAGCTCTGCATACAATTTTCAATTCGCCAGTCTCATGCAGAGCTCGACATAGCTCGACGTAGCTCTGCATACATTTTTCAATGTGCGAGTCTTATGCAGACCTCGACATAGCACAGCTCGACCTAGCGAATTGCAGAGCTCGACCAAGCTCGACACAGCTCTGCATAAAACTTTCAATGTGCCAGTCTTATGCAGAGCTCGACATAGCTAGACGTAACTCTGCATAGCTCTGCATACAACTTTCAATGTGCCAGACTTATGCAGAGCTCGACCTAGCTCGACATAGCTATGCAAACAACTTTCAATTCGCCAGTCTTATGCAGAGCTCGACATAGCTCGACGTAGCTCTGCATACTACTTTCAATGTACCAGTCTTATGCAGAGCTCGACATAGCTCGACGTAGCTCTGCACACAACTTTCAATGTGCCATTCTTATGCAGAGCTCGACATAGATCGACGTAGCTCTGCATACAAATTTCAATGTGCGGGTCTGATGCAGAGCTCGACATAGCAGAGCTCGACCTAGCGTATTGCAGAGCGCGGCCTAGCTCGACATAGCTCTGCAAACAACGTTCAATTCGCCAGTCTTATGCAGAGCTCGACATAGCTCGACGTAGCTCTGCATACTACTTTCAATGTGCCAGTCTTATGCAGAGCTCGACATAGATCGACGTAGCTCTGCATAGATATTTCAATGTGCCATACTTATGCAGAGCTAGACATAGCTCGACGTAGCTCTGCATACAACTTTCAATGTGCCAGTTTAGTGCAGAGCTCTGCAATCGCCCTAGGTCTGCATAATCTTAGAAGTCATCACATCAATGCACAGCTCTGCGCTCGACATAGTTCGACGTAGCTCTGCATACAATTTTCAATTCGCCAGTTTTATGCAGAGCTCGACATAGCTCGACGTAGCTCTGCATACATTTTTTATTGTGCCAGTCTTATGCAGACCTCGACATAGCAGAGCTCGACCTAGCGAATTGCAGAGCTCGACCTAGCTCGACACAGCTCTGCATAAAACTTTCAATGTGCCAGTCTTATGCAGAGCTCGACATAGCTCGACGTAACTCTGCATAGCTCTGCATACAACTTTCAATGTGCCAGACTTATGCAGAGCTCGACCTAGCTCGACATAGCTCTGCAAACAACTTTCAATTCGCCAGTTTTATGCAGAGCTCGACATAGCTCGACGTAGCTCTGCATACTACTTTCAATGTACCAGTCTTATGCAGAGCTCGACATAGCTCGACGTAGCTCTGCATGAATATTTCAATATGTCATACTTATGCAGAGCTCGACATAGCTCGACGTAGCTCTGTATACAACTTTCAAGGTGCCATTCTTATGCAGAGCTCGACATAGATCGACGTAGCTCTGCATACATTTTTCAATGTGCCAGTCTTATGCAGACCTCGACATAGCAGAGCTCGACCTAGCGATTTGCAGAGCTCGACCTAGCTCGACACAGCTCTGCATAAAACTTTCAATATGCCAGTCTTATGCAGAGCTCGACATAGCTCGACGTAACTCTGCATAGCTCTGCATACAACTTTCAATGTGCCAGACTTATGCAGAGCTCGACCTAGCTCGACATAGCTCTGCAAACAACTTTCAATTCGCCAGTCTTATGCAGAGCTCGACGTAGCTCTGCATACTACTTTCAATGTACCAGTCTTATGCAGAGCTCGACATAGCTCGACGTAGCTCTGTATACAACTTTCAAGGTGCCATTCTTATGCAGAGCTCGACCTAGCTCGACACAGCTCTGCATAAAACTTTCAATGTGCCAGTCTTATGCAGAGCTCGACATAGCTCGACGTAGCTCTGCATACATTTTTCAATGTGCCAGTCTTATGCAGACCTCGACATAGCACAGCTCGACCTAGCGAATTGCAGAGCTCGACCTAGTGCGACACAGCTCTGCATAAACCTTTCAATGTGCCAGTCTTATGCCGAGCTCGACATAGCTCGACGTAACTCTGCATAGCTCTGCATACAACTTTCAATGTGCCAGACTTATGCAGAGCTCGACCTAGCTCGACATAGCTCTGCAAACAAATTTCAATTCGCCAGTCTTATGCAGAGCTCGACATAGCTCAACGTAGCTCTGCATACTACTTTCAATGTACCAGTCTTATGAAGAGCTCGACATAGCTCGACGTAGCTCTGCATAAATAGTTCAATGTGCCATACTTATGCAGAGCTCGACATAGCTCGACGTAGCTCTGCATCCAACTTTCAATGTGCCATTCTTATGCAGAGCTCGACATAGATCGACGAAGCTCTGCATACAACTTTCAATGTGCCAGTCTTATGCAGAGCTCGACATAGCAGAGCTCGACCTAGCGTATTGCAGAGCTCGACCTAGCTCGACGTAGCTCTGCATACAATTTTCAATTCGCCAGTCTTATGCAGAGCTCGACATAGCTCGATGTAGCTCTGCATACATTTTACAATGTGCTAGTCTTATGCAGACATCGACATAGCAGAGCTCGACCTAGCGAATTGCAGAGCTCGACCTAGCTCGACACATCTCTGCATAAAACTTTCAAGGTGCCAGTCTTATGCAATGTTCGACATAGCTCGACGTAACTCTGCATAGCTCTGCATACAGCTTTCAAAGTGCCAGACTTATGCAGAGCTCGACCTAGCTCGACATAGCTCTGCAAACAACTTTCAATTCGCCAGTCTTATGCAGAGCTCGACATAGCTCGACGTAGCTCTGCATACTACTTTCAATGTACCAGTCTTATGCAGAGCTCGACATAGCTCAACGTAGCTCTGCATGAATATTTCAATGTGTCATACTTATGCTGAGCTCGACATAGCTCGACGTAGCTCTGCATCCAACTTTCAATGTGACATTCTTATGCAGAGCTCGACATAGATCGACGTAGCTCTACATACAACTTTCAATGTGCCAGTCTTATGCAGAGATCGACCTAGCGTATTGCAGAGCTCGACCTAGCACGACATAGCTCTGCAAACAACTTTCAATTCGCCAGTCTTATGCAGAGCTCGACATAGCTCGACGTAGCTCTGCATACTACTTTCAATGTGCCAGACTTATGCAGAGCTCGACCTAGCTCGACATAGCTATGCAAACAACTTTCAATTCGCCAGTCTTATGCAGAGCTCGACATAGCTCGACGTAGCTCTGCATACTACTTTCAATGTACCAGTCTTATGCAGAGCTCGACATAGCTCGACGTAGCTCTGTTTACAACTTTCAAGGTGCCATTCTTATGCAGAGCTCGACCTAGCTCGACACAGCTCTGCATAAAACTTTCAATGTGCCAGTCTTATGCAGAGCTCGACATAGCTCGACGTAGCTCTGCATACATTTTTCAATGTACCAGTCTTATGCAGACCTCGACATAGCAGAGCTCGACCTAGCGAATTGCAGAGCTCGACCTAGCGCGACACAGCTCTGCATAAACCTTTCAATGTGCCAGTCTTATGCCGAGCTCGACATAGCTCGACGTAACTCTGCATAGCTCTGCATACAACTTTCAATGTGCCGGATTATGCAGAGCTCGACCTAGCTCGACATAGCTCTGCAAACAACTTTCAATTCGCCAGTCTTATGCAGAGCTCGACATAGCTCGACGTAGCTCTGCATACTACTTTCAATGTACCAGTCTTATGAAGAGCTCGACATAGCTCGACGTAGCTCTGCATAAACAATTCAATGTGCCATACTTATGCAGAGCTCGACATAGCTCGACGTAGCTCTGCATACAACTTTCAATGTGCCATTCTTATGCAGAGCTCGACATAGCTCGACGTAGCTCTGCATACAATTTTCAATTCGCCAGTCTCATGCAGAGCTCGACATAGCTCGACGTAGCTCTGCATACATTTTTCAATGTGCCAGTCTTATGCAGACCTCGACATAGCAGAGCTCGACCTAGCGAATTGCAGAGCTCGACCTAGCTCGACACAGCTCTGCATAAAACATTCAATGAGCCAGTCTTTTGCAGAGCTCGACTTACTCGACGTAACTCTGCATAGCTCTGCATACATCTTTCAATGTGCCAGACTTATGCAGAGCTCGACCTAGCTCGACATAGCACTGCAAACAACTTTCAATTCGCCAGTCTTATGCAGAACTCGACATAGCTCCACGTAGCTCTGCATACTACTTTCAATGTACCAGTCTTATGCAGAGCTCGACATAGCTCGACGTAGCTCTGCATAAATATGTCAATGTGTCATACTTATGCAGAGCTCGACATAGCTCGAAGTAGCTCTGCATACAACTTTCAATGTGCCATTCTTATGCAGAGCTCGACATAGATCGACGTAGCTCTGCATACAACTTCAATGTGCCAGTCTTATGCAGAGCTCGACATAGCAGAGCTCGACCTAGCGTATTGCAGAGCTCGACCTAGCTCGACATAGCTCTGCAAACAACTTTCAATTCGCCAGTCTTATGCAGAGCTCGACATAGCTCGACGTAGCTCTGCATACATCTTTCAATATACCAGTCTTATGCAGAGCTCGACATAGCTCGACGTAGCTCTGCATAGATACTTCAATGTGCCATACTTATGCAGAGCTAGACATAGCTCGACGTAGCTCTGCATACAACTTTCAATGTGCCAGATTAGTGCAGAGCTCTGCAATCGCCTTAGGTCTGCATAATCTTAGAAATCATCACATCAATGCACAGCTCTGCGCTCGACATAGCTCGACGTAGCTCTGCATACAATTTTCAATTCGCCAGTTTCATGCAGAGCTCGACATAGCTCCACGTAGCTCTGCATACATTTTTCAATGTGCCAGTCTTATGCAGACCTCGACATAGCAGAGCTCGACCTAGCGAATTGCAGAGCTCGACCTAGCTCGACACAGCTCTGCATAAAACTTTCAATGTGCCAGTCTTATGCAGAGCTCGACATAGCTCGACGTAACTCTGCATAGCTCTGCATACAACTTTCGATGTGCCAGACTTATGCAGAGCTCGACCTAGCTCGACATAGCTCTGCAAACAACTTTCAATTCGCCAGTCTTATGCAGAGCTCGACATAGCTCGACGTAGCTCTGCATACTACTTTCAATGTACCAGTCTTATGCAGAGCTCGACATAGCTCGACGTAGCTCTGCATAAATATTTCAATGTGTCATACTTATGCAGAGCTCGACATAGCTCGACGTAGCTCTGCATACAACTTTCAATGTGCCATTCTTATGCAGAGCTCGACATAGGTCGACGTAGCTCTGCATACAACTTTCAATGTGCCAGTCTTATGCAGAGCTCGACATAGCTCGACACCGCTCTGCATAAAACTTTCAATGTGCCAGTCTTATGCAGAGCTCGACATAGCTCAACATAGCTCTGCATACAACTTTCAATGTGCCAGTTTAGTGCAGAGCTCTGCAATCGCCTTAGGTCTGCATAGTCTTAGAAATCATCACATCAATGCACAGCATTGCGCTCGACATAGCTCGCCGTAACTCTGCATACAATTTTCAATTCGCCAGTCTTATGCAGAGCTCGACATAGCTCGACGTAGCTCTGCATACATTTTTCAATGTGCCAGTCTTATGCAGACCTCGACATAGCAGAGCTCGACCTAGCGAATTGCAGAGCTCGACCTAGCTCGACACAGCTCTGCATAAAACTTTCAATGTCCCAGTCTAATGCAGAGCTCGACATAGCTCTACGTAACTCTGCATAGCTCTGCATACAACTTTAAATGTGCCAGACTTATGCAGAGCTCGACCTAACTCGACATAGCTCTGCAAACAACTTTCAATTCGCCAGTCTTATGCAGAGCTCGACAAAGCTCGACGTAGCTCTGCATACTACTTTCAATGTACCAGTCTTATGCAGAGCTCGACATAGCTCGACGTAAACCTACATAAATATTTCAATGTGCCATACTTATGCAGAGCTCGATATAGCTCGACGTAGCTCTGCATACACTTTTCAATGTGCCAATTCAGTGCAGAGCTCTGCAATCGCCTTAGGTCTACATAATCTTAGAAATCATCACATCAATGCACAGATCTGCGCACGACATAGCTCGACGTAGCTCTGCATACAATTTTCAATTCGCCAGTCTTATGCAGAGCTCGACATAGGTCGACGTAGCTCTGCATACATTTTTCAATGTGCCAGTCTTATGCAGAGCTCGACATAGCAGAGCTCGACCTAGCGAATTGCAGCGCTCGACCTAGCTCGACATAGCTCTGCATACAACTTTCAATGTGCCAGTTTAGTGCATAGTTCTGCAATCGCATTAGGTCTGCATAATCTTAGAAATCAGCACATCAATGCACAGCTCTGCGCTCGACATAGCTCGACCTAGCGAATTGCAGAGCTCGACCTACCTCGACAAAGCTCTGCATAAAATTTTCAATGTGCCAGTCTTATGCAGAGCTCGACATAGCTCGACGTAACTCTGCATAGCTCTGCATACAACTTTAAATGTGCCAGACTTATGCAGAGCTCGACCTAGCTCGACATAGCTCTGCAAACAACTTTCAATTCGCCAGTCTTATGCAGAGCTCGACATAGCTCGACGTAGCTCTGCATAGTACTTTCAATGTACCAGTCTTATGCAGAGCTCGACATAGCTCAACGTAGCTCTGCATGAATATTTCAATGTGTCATTCTTATGCTGAGCTCGACATAGCTCGACGTAGCTCTGCATCCAACTTTCAATGTGCCATTCTTATGCAGAGCTCGACATAGATCGACGTAGCTCTGCATACAACTTTCAATGTGCCAGTCTTATGCAGAGATCGACCTAGCGTATTGCAGAGCTCGACCTAGCACGACATAGCTCTGCAAACAACTTTCAATTCGCCAGTCTAATGCAGAGCTCGACATAGCTCGACGTAGCTCTGCATACTACTTTCAATGCGCCAGTCTTATGCAGAGCTCGACATAGCTCGACGTATCTCTGCATAAATATTTCAATGTGCCATACTTATGCAGAGCTCGACATAGCTCGACGTACCTCTGCATACAACTTTCAATGTGCCAGTTTAGTGCAGAGCTCTGCAATCGCCTTAGGTCTGCATAATCTTAGAAATCATCACATCAATGCACAGCTCTGCGCTCGACATAGCTCGACGTAGCTCTGCATTCAATTTTCAATTCGCCAGTCTTATGTAGAGCTCGACATAGCTCGACGTAACTCTGCATAGCTCTGCATACATCTTTCAATGTGCCAGACTTATGCAGAGCTCGACCTAGCTCGACATAGCACTGCAAACAGCTTTCGATTCGCCAGTCTTATGCAGAACTCGACATAGCTCCACTTAGCTCTGCATACTACTTTCAATGTACCAGTCTTATGCAGAGCTTGACATAGCTCGACGTAGCTCTGCATAAATATTTCAATGTGTCATACTTATGCAGAGCTCGACATAGCTCGAAGTAGCTCTGCATACAACTTTCAATGTGCCATTCTTATGCAGAGCTCGACATAGATCGACGTAGCTCTGCATACAACTTCAATGTGCCAGTCTTATGCAGAGCTCGACATAGCAGAGCTCGACCTAGCGTATTGCAGAGCTCGACCTAGCTCGACATAGCTCTGCAAACAACTTTCAATTCGTCAGTCTTATGCAGAGCTCGACATAGCTCGACGTAGCTCTGCATACATCTTTCAATGTGCCAGTCTTATGCAGAGCTCGACATAGCTCGACGTAGCTCTGCATAGATATTTCAATGTGCCATACTTATGCAGAGCTAGACATAGCTCGACGTAGCTCTGCATACAACTTTCAATGTGCCATTCTTATGCAGAGATCGATATAGATCGACGTAGCTCTGCATACAACTTTCAATGTGCCAGTCTTATGCAGAGCTCGACATAGCTCGACACCGCTCTGCATAAAATTTTCTATGTGCCAGTCTTATGCAGAGCTCGACATAGCTCAACATAGCTCTGCATACAACTTTCAATGTGCCAGTTTAGTGCAGAGCTCTGCAATCGCCTTAGGTCTGCATAATCTTAGAAATCATCACATCAATGCACAGCTCTGCGCTCGACATAGCTCGACGTAGCTCTGCATACAATTTTCAATTCGCCAGTCTTATGCAGAGCTCGACATTGCTCGAAGTAGCTCTGCATACAACTTTCAATGTGCCAGTCTTATGCAGAGCTCGGCATAGATCGACGTAGCTCTGAATACAACTTTCAATGTGCCAGTTTTATGCAGAGCTCGACATAGCAAAGCTCGACCTAGCGAATTGAAGAGCTCGACCTACCTCGACATAGCTCTGCATACAACTTTAAATTCGCCAGTCTTATGCAGAGCTCGACATAGGTCGACGTAGCTCTGCATACAACTTTCAATTCGCGAGTCTTAAGCAGAGGTCGACATACCTCGACGTAGCTATGCATACAACTTTCAATGTGCCAGGTTAGCGCAGAGCTCGACATAGCAGAGCTCGACCTAGCGAATTGCACAGCTCGACCTAGCTCGACACCGCTCTTGCTCGGCTTGGTTGAGCATAAAATTTGTAATGCTCATAATTTCCAGTTTTTAAACAAATTAGGCAATTTGTGTGCTAAAATGAGCGAAGAATGTTGCTTGTCCTGCTCAAGAATTTTATAATGTCAACAATTGTTTGCATTTGGAATTTGTGAGCAGGATCGGCTTCTTTTTTGAGTGGGTTGGGCGTGGGAGAAGGTTTGTAGCATCAGGACCGAAGGAATTCATGGTCTGAAGGGGCTTCTCACTGTGTGTAAATTCAACATAATTTAGCTCCATGGTTGTGGATACATGTCGTCCCCGCCCATCGGGGCTTGGAAAAATTAATTTGGCTGCATGGTGCTTCCACACATGGCTGAATCTGACCGTGAATAGCAGCCGTTTCATGACGTTACTCTTAGATTCTTAAACGTAAACAGGATAACGTCATTTTCTCTCATCTCTGACCATACTGACACGGGGCCTTTGTTTAAAATCACGTTAAAAAGTTTGATAAGCAGGGATTATTCTACGACACTTTATGTACCAGAAAGAGTGATTACTTGAGAAGATGGTAGTAAATGAGGAAGTGGTATGCACCGCTAAAAGCACTACCACTGCCAGAACAGATCCCATAATTATTGCTTGCTGAGCCCTGACAGGCAGGTGAGCTAAAGTACAGAGGATCACTTGGAACCAGGTCTCAATGGCCCTTGTAAGACTTCTGGATGTTGTTGCAATTCCCGTTATAACGAGTTTATTATCTTGTTGTTACGAGTTAGTTATCTCGTTATTACGACTTAGTTATCTCGTTATTACGAGATAATTAACTCGTTATTACGAGATAATTAACTCGTAATAACGAGAAAATTAACTCGTTATTACGAGAAAATTACCTCAATATTACGAGATAACTATCTCATTATCACCACAGAAGAAGAAGAAGAAGAAGAAGAAGAAGAAGAAGAAGAAGAAGAAGAAGAAGAAGATGATGATGATGATGATGATGAAGAAGAAACATCCATTGATTTTTCAATTTTCAAGTAATTATTCATTCTCGCCGAAACATAAGGGTCTTGAAGATATAGATTGGGCTGCCTGATGCTTCCAAGCAGAATTGAAACCAACCGCACATGAGTACTGGTAAACCGCTTAGAGGTTCTAAGCCTGCCCAGGAATAGTGGCGCGAGTCGGACCGCCCATACATATTAACCCTATTTGTTTCATTGAGCGACAGTGCTTGAAATGTCATTTCATCTCAATGTCTAGTAGAAGACCCAGACAATTGTAAGCAATATCTCCAAAATGACCTAACTAGTACTGACGGGGGCGTTAAACCTCAATTCAAGCAAACAAACATAAGGTGTCGTAGACGAATACCTTGGTCCTTCGTATTTTGAATGAAATTTCAAACCGAGGTCCCATCTCAGACTGAATTGTTGTTGAGAGGGCCATATGATATGAGCCAACCAAGCAGCATAAGCAATATCTGCCACCTGTCACTATCATTACTTATATGTGCGTGGGGGTGGTGAGCGGGGAGGGTACGTCCGTGTGTGTCTGTATGTATGCCTCTTTGCACGCGTGTCCATATGCCTGTGTGCATATATATGCATGTGTTTAATGAAGATGCTCTTTTGGAAGTGGTGTTGTTAATTCGGATCTTCTCGTCGGTGCCACAAGCACTTTTCTCTGAGCCCCCTCTAGCACTAGTAGCTGAAAATTTTGTTGCTGAAGATTGCTTACTCGTTTTAACGAGATAGCTATCGCGTTAATACGAGATAGTATCTCGTTAATACGACTTAGTTTTCTCGTAATAACGACATAGTTATCTCGTTATAACGAGAAAAATTTTCTCGTTATAACGACCTAGTTTTCTCGTAATTACAACATAATTAGCTCGGCCCGGTTCTTCCCCGGGGGGAATAAACTGACAAGTCAGTTTTTCCCCACCCAGTCAGTTTCTTCCCCACCTATTTTTTTAGAACCATAGTTAACAAGTAATTTTTGGCTCACAGTCTGTTAAAAATGAGAAAAGAGACCATTCTAAATAAGTTCTGATTCCTTTTAGCTTGAATGACAAAATATGCTACACCATTCAAGGAGATGCAATAAAATATTCATCACAATTCCAGCATCCATGATGAATGTTCTTTGCTTTTGAAGACATAAATTGGTATTAACTTACTGATACAATAAGCCACAAATGTTTGACGCTCGAATCTAAATATAATTTGGAGACTGGGGGTGAGGAAGAACTGGGCCGGCCCAGTTCTTCCCCGACCCAGATGTCTCTGTTTACTAATAATTCTTGTGTTAAATTTCCTTCACTTTTTAAGACAAAAATTGGTATAAACTCAAAAGATATAATAAGAAACAAATGTTTGGAGCTTAAATCTAAATAGAATTTGGCTTCTGGGGGGGGGGGGGGGGGGTATGGGGGGCAGTTCTTGCCCTACCCAGATTTTTCTGTTCTTGTGATACATTTCCTTTGCTTTTTAAGACATAAATTGGTATTAACCAAAAAGGTATAATAAGCAACAAATGTTTGGAGTTCAAATCTAGATATGGAGACTGGGCCGAGATATGGGCCGGGCCAGTTCTTCCCAACTGTGACCCCTGAATTTTTGTTTACAAAAAATTCTCGTGATAAATTTCCTTTGCTTTTTAAGACATTAATTGGTCCATCGGGGCTTGAAGAAATAGATGGGCTGCATGATGCTTCCATGCAGAGCTGAAACCGACCCGCACACGAGTACTGGTAAACCGCTTACAGAATCTAAGCCTGTCCAGGCAATGCGGTGAGAGGCGGCCCGTCCATGCTTATAAACCCTATTGGTTTCATTGGGCGACAGGGTTTGACATGTCATTTCATCTCAATGTCGGGTAAAAGCCCCACAAAATTGGAAGCAGCGTCTCCAAAATGACCTTTACAGTGTTGACGGGGACGTTAAACCTCAAATCAAACAAACACCCAAACCATTGTCTTAACAAAAAGGAAGATAAAAGTAAAAGAACAAACACAAAGACAAATATCTTTGAAAAAGAAGTGCGGCGTAGATTTAATTCGAATCGATTTAGCAACGATTGTTTGTTATATGTTTAACGACACTTCAACCATTGTGAGTCATTTTGTGTCGTCTCCCACAGAATTGGAGAAAAGAGAGAAAACTAGAAGATGAGATGAAAGTAAGGGACAGAAGAGAAAGAGGAATGTTAACGGAAGTTAAAAACCAAAAGAAGTAACTCAAAGCAGACACATGACGTAATTATGACGTCACATCAACGTCGGTGCAACGCGATTGCTTTTATGCAACGTCAAATCTACGTCGGTGCAACGTCGTCGTGACGTTGCACCGACGTCGATTTGACATTGCCCTAGCGATGTTTGCCTGCTGGGCTACACTCCCCATCTACCCATATCTGCTTTAAGAACAGCAGGCCTTGCCCAACTGTCAGCAAGATCGTTTGGACGTCCCAATGATGTAAGATACACTTTACCTTTACCTCACTCAACCACCCCGTACTGTATATTAATGAAGCATTTACAATATTTTGATCACCGTAATTTGTCTGAAATTTGTGACACCTAAAATATTACGGTAATCAATCCCCAAAAATAGGAATACAGTTCTTTACAATGCATCATTTACAGTCCAACCTGTATTAAGCAAGCACCTATGGGATAAACAAAAAGTGCTGGCTTAAAACCGGTGAATTTTAATACATTTTCCTTTTTCGGGAACTGAAAGCCTGCTTGCTTAAGACAGGTTGCTTGCTTAATAGAGGTGGTCACTTAGACAGGTTTTACTGTATATACTTGACAATAAATAAGTTACTGGATCTGTCTTTATTACACACATATAAGACATCTATTAGAAATGAGTCCATAGGACACGGATGCCCCCGCCTGAAAAATCCATCCATGAACAACAAAGATATTGAGCGGACACAAGGAAAAAAACACCTTTCTTTACCTTTTGACCTGTGAGTATGACCTTGAACTTCGATGTACCAACCGGGTCTTGCGTATGACACATTGACTTGGAGATAAGGACCTGGGTTTTGTGTGAGCCAGATCGGCTCATGATGGCTAACATTTCTGCCAAATAATTTCAAAATACATTCCGAGCTAAGAAAGTTATCGACCGTTTTTAAGTTTGGACATTTTTTTTTTTTCACCTTTGACTTCTAAGTACGACCTTGACCTTGGAGGTACGGATACGGGTTTTGCGCACGACACATTGTCTTATGATGGTCAACATTACTGCAAAGTAATTTCAAAATCCATAAAGAAATAAGAACGTAATTGACTGTCTTTAAGTTTCGGATCCTTTTTTACCTTGACCTTGGAGGTTCGGAACTGGGTTTTGCACGCGACACATCATAACTCATGATGGTTAATATTTCTGCAAAGAAATTTCAAAACCCATCCAGAAATAAGAAAGTTATAGACTGCGCTTAGGTTTCGGACGGGCGGGCGAACGGACGGACGAATGGCGGGGCATAAACTAGGTTAGAATGAAGAATGGACAATCCGGTAAACTGCCGTAGTTGTTGAACTATTTAATATGACCAATTAAATCGCCATCTCCTCGAACATTTGTTTTATTTACATGTAAGGAAAAACCAGATTCAAAGGGCTGAAATCCCCAAGAGTCAGTTCTCTTTTTGAAACCTGTAAATCCCTTATTTTAAGTACAGACAGGTCGTTTAATTGGGGCGGTCTTAAAGAGTACCCAGTCTATTTGAGCAGTCTTAAAGAGTACCCATAGTTTATGAATTTAAGCAGGAATAAGAAAAATAAAGTATTGTCCTGTACACACACTCTTTTCAAGAACACACAGATTGCGAGTGCTCCTAAGTATCGTCAAATTGGGGCGGTCTTCAAGAGTACCCAGGGTCTAGATATATGACTAGAAATAAGAAATATAAAGAATACCCCTGTAAATCCACTCTTTTCAAGCATACACAGATTGTGTGTGTTTGGACAGTCATAAAAAAGTATCTACAGTCTATGTATTTAAGCAGGAATAAGAAAAAATGAGTATGTGCCTGAAAACCTGAAAACCCCCTCTTTCCAGCACATACACAGGCTGCAGATGCTCCTAAGAATCGGCTAATTGGAACGATCTGAAAGAGCACACAGAGTCTATTATTTTAGCAGGAATAAGAAAAATAAAGTATACCACTGTAAATCCCAACTTTTCAAGCACCCACAGATTGCGGGTGCTCCTTAGAATCGTCTTATTGAGGCGGTTTTAATGTGTATCCATAGACTAAGTATTTTTTTCTTCTTTGAATCGTCTGAGGCGGTCTTAAATTGTAACCACAGCCTATGTATTTAAGCAGGAATAAGAAAAAATAGTATAGCCCTTTCAAGCCTACACAGATTGCGGGTGGACCATAGAATCATCTAATTTGGACAGTCTTTAAGTGTATCTAGACGATCTTTGTATTTTATGCAGGAATAAAACAATATAGTATATCCCTGTAAATCCCTCTTTTCAAGTACACCCATATTGCGGGTGCTCCTAAGAATCGTCATATGGGTTCCGTCTTAAAGAGTACCCACAGTCTATGTATTTTATGCAAGAATAATAATGATAACAAAATATCACCCTGTAAACCCCCCTTTTCTGACACACACAGATTGCAGGTACTCCATAGGATCATATAATTTAGGCGGTCATAAAGAGTACCCACAATCTATGTATTTAAGCAGGAATAAAGAATAACTACAGTCTATGTATTTAAACAGGAATAAGAAAAGTAAAGTATACCCCCTGTAAACCCTATCTTTTCATACACACACAGATTGCGAATGCTACTTAGAATTGTCTAAATGGGGCGGTCTTAAGAGTACCCACAGTGTGAGTGAGTGAGTGTTTCAGTTTTACGTCCCACCAACAGCTTAGGTCATACAGAGACTGGACTCGGTTTAAGGACTCATCCAAAAGGCTGGAGAAGCCCGGGATCGATCCTGCGACCCCTGAGTTACAAGGCGAGTAGCGTAACCACTGCACCATGGAGGCTTCCAATACCCAAGGTGCATGTATTTTTATGCAGGAATAAGTAAAATAAAGTAAGTCCCTGAAAGCCCTCTCTTTTCAAGCACACACAGATTGCAAATGCTCTTTGGAATCATTTTAAAGAGTAACCACAGACTGTATTTAAGCAGGACTAAGAAAAAATAAAGTTTACCCCTTAAACCCCCACTTTTGTACGTACACAGATTGTAGATGCTCCTTAGAATCGTCTATTTGGAGCGCTCTTAAAGGGTACCCACAGTCTGTATTTAAGCAGACCTAAGGCGATTGCAGAGCTCTGCACTAAACTGGCGCATTGAAAGTTGTATGCAGAGCTATGTCGAGTTATGTCGAGCTCTGCATTAGAATGGCGAATTTGAAAGTTGTATGCAGAGCTATGTCGAGCTATGACGAGACCTGCATTAGACTTGCGAATTGAAAGTTATATGCAGAGCTATGTCGAGCTATGTTGAGCTCTCCATTAGACTGGTGATTTGAAAGTTGTATGCAGAGCTACGTCGAGCTATGTCGAGCGCAGAGCTGTGCATTGATGTGCTGATTTCAAAGTTAATGCAGACCTAAGGCGATTGCAGAGCTCTGCACTAAACTACCGAATTGATAGTTGTATGCAGAGCTACGTCGAGCTAGGTCGAGCGCAGAGCTCTGCATTGATGTTTATGCAAACCTAATGCGATTGCAGAGCTCTGCACTAAACTGGCGCATTGAAAGTTGTATGCAGAGCTATGTCGAGTTACGTCGAGTTATGTCGAGCTCTGCATTAGACTTGGGAATTGAAAGTTGTATGAAGAGCTATGTCGAGCTATGTCGAGATCTGCTTAAGACTGGCGATTTGAAACTTGTATGCAAAGCTACGTCGAGCTATGCCGAGCGCAGAGCTGTGCGTTGATGTGCTTTTTTTTCATAGTTTATGCAGACCTAAGGCGAATACAGAGCTTTGCACTAAACTAGCGAATTGAAAGTTGTATGCAGAGCTGCCTCGAGCTATGTCTAGTTCAGAGCTCTGCATTGATGTGCTGATTCCAATGTTTATGCAGACCTAAGGCGATTGCAGAGCTCTGCACTTACTAGCAAACTGAAATCTGTATGCAGACCTACGTCGAGCTATGTCGAGCACAGAGCTCTGCATTGATGTGCTGATAACAGTGTTTATGCAGACCTTAGGCGATTGCAGAGCTCTGCACTAAACTGGCACATTGGAAGTCGCATGCAGAGCTACGTCGAGCTATGTCGAGCTCTGCATTAGACTTGGGAATTGAAAGTTGTATGCAGAGCTATGTCGAGCTCTGCATTAGACTGTGTAATTGAAAGTTGTATGTAGAGCTACGTCGAGCTATGTCGAGCGCAGAGCTGTGTAATGATGTGCTGATTTCAAGGTTTATGTAGACCTAAGGCGATTGCAGAGCTCTGCACTAAACTGGCACATTGAAAGTTGTATGCAGAGCCACGTCGAGCTATGTCGAGCTCTGCATAAGACTGGCGAATTGAAAGTTGTATGCAGAGCTATAATGAGCTAGGTCGAGCTCTGCATAAGACCGGCGAATTGAAACTTCTTATGGAGATCTATGTCGAGCTGTGCATTAGACTGGCAAATTGAAATTTGTATGAAGAGCTAGGTCGAGCTATGTCGAGCGCAGAGCTGTGCATTAATGTGCTGGTTTCATAGTTTATGCAGACCCAAGGCGATTGCAGAGCTCTGCACTAAACTGGCACATTGAAAGTTGTATGCAGAGCTACGTCGAGCTATGTCGAGCTCTGCAGTAGATTTGGGAATTGAAAAGTGTATGAAGAGATATGTCGAGCTCTGCATTAGACAGGCGAATTGAAAATTTGTATGTAGAGCTACGTCGAGCGCAGAGCTGTGTAATGATGTGCTGATTTCAAGGTTTATGTAGTCCCAAGGCGATTGCAGGGCTCTGCACTAAATTGGCACATTGAAAGTTGTATGCAGAGCCACGTCGAGCTATGTCGAGCTCTGCATAAGATTGGCGACTTTAAAGTTGTATGTAGAGCTATGTTGAGCTAGGTATAGCTCTGCATTAGAACGGCGAATTGAAACTTTTTATGGAGAGCTATGTCGAGCTCTGCATTAGACTGGCGAATTGAAATTTTTATGCAGAGCTACGTCGAGCTATGTCGAGTGCAGGGCTGTGCAATGATGTGCTGATCTCAAAGTTTATGCAGACCATAGGCGATTGCAGAGCTCTGCACTTAACTGGCACCTTGAAAGTTGTATGCAGAGCTACGTCGAGCTATGTCGAGCTCTGCATAAGACTGGCACATTGAAAGTTGTATGCAGAGCTACGTCGAGCTATGTCGAGCTCTGCATAAGACTGGCGAATTGAAAATTGTATGCAGAACTACGTCGAGCTATGTCGAGCGCAGAGCTGTGCATACCTAAGACGACTGCAGAGCTCTGCACTAAACTGGCACATTGAAAGTTGTATGTAGAGCTACGTCGAGCTATGTCGAGCTCTGCAAAAGACTCGCACATTGAAAGTTGTATGCAGAGCTTCGTCGAGCTATGTCGAGCTCTGCATAAGTCTGGCACATTGAAAGGTGTATGCAGAACTACGTCGAGCTATGTCGAGCTGTGCATACGACTGGCGAATTTGAAAATTGTATGCAGAGCTAGGTCGAGTTATGTCGAGCGCCAAGTGCAGAAGACTGGCACATTGAATATTGTATGCAGAGCTCTGCAATTTGCTAGGTCGAGCTCTGCTTTGTCGTGCTCTGCAGCTACGTGGAGCCATGTGGAGCGCAGAGCTGCGCAATCATGTGCTGATTTATGCAGACCATTTACGGCAGTTTTATGCAGACCTAACTGGCAGATTAAAAGTTGTATACAGAGCTACGTCGAGCTATGACCAGCTCTGCATAAGACTGGCGCAGTGAAAGTCTTATGCAGAGCTACGTCGAGCTATGTCGAGTTCTGCATAATACTTGCGAATTGTAAGTTGAATGCAGAGCTATGCCGAGCTAGGTCGAGCTCTGCAATTCACTAGGTCGAGCTCTAATATGTCAAGCTCTGCACTAAACTGGCAAACTGAAAGTTGTATGCAGAGCTACGTCGAGCTATGTCGAGCTCTGCATAAGACTGGCGAATTGAAAATTGTATGCAGAGTTACGGCGAGTTATGTCGAGCGCAGAGCTGTGCATTGATGTGATGATTTCTAAGATTATGCAGACCTAAGGCGATTGCAGAGCTCTGCACTAAACTGGCACATTGAAAGTTGTATGCAGAGCTATGTTGAGCTATGTCGAGCTCTGCATAAGACTGGCACATTGAAAGTTTTATGCAGAGCGGTGTCGAGCTATGTCGAGCTCTGCATAAGACTGGCACATTGAAAGTTGTATGCAGAGCTACGTCGAGCTATGTCGAGCTCTGCATAATACTGGCGAATTGAAAGTTGTTTGCAGAGCTATGTCGAGCTAGGTCGAGCTCTGCAATTCGCTAGGTCGAGCTCTGCAATTCGCTAGGTCGAGCTCTGCTATGTCGAGCTCTGCATAAGGCTGGCACATTGAAAGTTGTATGCAGAGCTACGTCGATCTTTGTCGAGCTCTGCATAAGAATGGCACATTGAAAGTTGTATGCAGAGCTACGTCGAGCTATGTCGAGCTCTGCATAAGTATGGCACATTGAAATATTTATGCAGAGCTCGACATAACTCGACGTAGTTCTGCATAAATATTTCAATGTGCCATACTTATGCAGAGCTCGACATAGCTCGACGTAGCTCTGCATACAACCTTCAATGTGCCATTCTTATGCAGAGCTCGACAAAGATCGACGTAGCTCTGCATACAACTTTCAATGTGCCAGCCTTATGCAGAGCTCTGCATAAGACTGGTACATTGAAAGTAGTATGCAGATCTACGTCGAGCTATGTCGAGCTCTGTATAAGACTGGCGAATTGAAAGTTGTTTGCAGAGCTATGTCGAGCTAGGTCGAGCTCTGCATTAGTCTGGCACATTGAAAGATGTATGCAGAGCTATGCAGAATTACGTCGAGCGATCTCGAGCTCTGCATAAGACTGGCACATTGAAAGTTTTATGCAGAGCTTTGTCGAGCTAGGTCGAGCTCTGCAATTCGTTAGGTCGAGCTCTGCTATGTCGAGGTCTGCATAAGACTGGCACATTGAAAAATGTATGCAGAGCTACGTCGAGCTATGTCGAGCTCTGCATAAGACTGGCGAATTGAAAATTGTATGCAGAGCTACGTCGAGCTATGTCGAGCGCAGAGCTGTGCATTGATGTGATGATTTCTAAGATTATGCAGACCTAAGGCGATTACAGAGCTCTGCAATAAACTGGCACATTGAAAGTTGAATGCAGAGCTATGTCGAGCTATGTCGAGCTCTGCATAAGTGTGGCACATTGAACTATTTATGCAGAGCTACGTGGAGCTATGTCGAGCTCTGCATAAGACTGGCACATTGAAAGTAGTATGCAGAGCTACGTCGAGCTATGTCGAGCTCTGCATAAGACTGGCGAATTGAAAGTTGTTTGCAGAGGTATGTCGAGCTAGGTCGAGCTCTGCAATTCGCTATGTCGAGCTCTGCTATGTCGAGCTCTGCATAAGACTGGCACATTGAAAGTTGTTTGCAGAGCTACGTCGAGCTATGTCGAGCTCTGCATAAGACTGGCTAATTGAAAGTTGTATGCAGAGCTATGTCGAGCTAGGTCGAGCTCTGCAATTCGCTAGGTCGAGCTGTGCTATGTCGAGCTCTGCATAAGACTGGCACATTGAAATTTGTATTCAGAGCTACGTCGATCTATGTCGAGCTCTGCACAAGACTGGCACATTGAAAGTTGTATGCAGAGCTACGTCGAGCTATGTCGAGCTCTGTATAAGACTGGCGAATTGAAAATTGTATGCAGAGCTACGTCGAGCTATGTCGAGCACAGAGCTGTGCATTGATGTGCTGATTTCTAAGATTATGCAGACCTAAGGCGATTACAGAGCTCTGCACTAAACTGGCACATTGAAAGTTGTATGCAGAGCTACGTCGAGCTATGTTGAGCTATGTCGAGCTCTGCATAAATCTGGCACATCGAAAATTTTATGCAGAGCTGTGTCGAGCTAGGTCGAGCTCTGCAATTCGCTAGGTCGAGCTCTGCTATGTCGAGCTCTGCGCTAACCTGGCACATTGAAAGTTGTATGCAGAGCTACGTCGAGCTATTTCGAGCTCTGCATAAGACTTGAGAATTGAAAATTGTATGCAGAGCTACGTCGAGCTATGTCGAGCGCAGAGCTGTTCATTGATGTGCTGATTTCTAAGATTATGCAGACCTAATGCGATTGCAGAGCTCTGCACTAAACTGGCACATTGAAAGTTGTATGCAGAGCTATGTCGAGCTAGGTCGAGCTCTGCAATTCGCTAGGTCGAGCTCTGCTATGTCGAGCTCTGCATAAGACTGGCACATTGAAAAATGTATGCAGAGCTACGTCGAGCTATGTCGAGCTCTGCATAAGACTGGCGAATTGAAAATTGTATGCAGAGCTACGTCGAGCTATGTCGAGCGCAGATCTGTGCATTGATGTGATGATTTCTAAGATTATGCAGACCTAAGGCGATTGCAGAGCTCTGCACTAAACTGGCACATTGAAAGTTGCATGCAGAGCTACGTCGAGCTATGTGGAGCTCTGCATAAGTATGGCACATTGAAATATTTATGCAGAGCTACGTCGAGATATGTCGAGCTCTGCATAAGACTGGCACATTGAAAGTAGTATGCAGAGGTACTTCGAGCTATGTCGTCTCTGCATAAGACTTGCGAATTGAAAGTTGTTTGCAGAGCTAGGTCGAGCTAGGTCGAGCTCTGCAATACGCTAGGTCGAGCTCTGCTATGTCGAGCTCTGCATAAGACTGGCACATTGAAAGTTGTATGCAGAGCTACGTCGATCTATGTCGAGCTCTGCAAAAGAATGGCACATTGAAAGTTGTATGCAGAGCTACGTCGAGCTATGTCGAGCTCTGTATAAGTATGACACATTGAAATATTTATGCAGAGCTACGTCGAGCTATGTCGAGCTCTGCATAAGACTGGTACATTGAAAGTAGTATGCAGAGCTACGTCGAGCTTTGTCGAGCTCTGCATAAGACTGCAGAATTGAAAGTTGTTTGCAGAGCTATGTCGACCTAGGTCGAGCTCTGCATAAGTCTGGCACATTGAAAGTTTAAGCAGAGCTATGCAGAGTTACGTCGAGCTGTGTCGAGCTCTGCATAAGACTGGCACATTGAAAGTTTTATGCAGAGCTGTGTCGAGCTAGGTCGAGCTCTGCAATTGGCTAGGTCGAGCTCTGCTATGTCGAGGTCTGCATGAGACTGGCACATTGAAAAATGTATGCAGAGCTACGTCGAGCTATGTCGAGCTCTGCATAAGACTGGCACATTGAAAAATGTATGCAGAGCTACGTCGAGCTATGTCGAGCGCAGGGCTGTGCATTGATGTGATGATTTCTAAGGTTATGCAGACCTAAGGCGATTGCAGAGCTCTGCACTAAACTGGCACATTGAAAGTTGTATGCAGAGCTACGTCGAGCTATGTCGAGCTCTGCATAAGTATGGCAGATTGAAATATGTATGCAGAGCTACGTCGAGCTATGTCGAGCTCTGCATAAGACTGGCACATTGAAAGTAGTATGCAGAGCTACGTCGGGCTATGTCGAGCTCTGCATTAGACTGGTGAATTGAAAGTTGTTTGCAGAGCTATGTCGAGCTAGGTCGAGCTCTGCAATACGCTAGGTCGAGCTCTGCTATGTCGAGCTCTGCATAAGACTGGCACATTGAAAGTTGTATGCAGAGCTACGTCGAGCTATATCGAGCTCTGCATAAGTATGACACATTGAAATATTTATGCAGAGCTACGTCGAGCTATGTCGAGCTCAACATAAGACTGGTACATTGAAAGTAGTATGTAGAGCTACGTCGAGCTATGTCGAGCTCTGCATAATACTGGCGAATTGAAAGTTGTTTGCAGAGCTAGGTCGAGCTAGGTCGAGCTCTGCATAAGTCTGGCACATTGAAAGTTGTATGCAGAGCTATGCAGAGTTACGTCGAGCTGTGTCGAGCTCTGCATAAGACAGGCACATTGAAAGTTTTATGCAGAGCTGTGTCGAGCTAGGTCGAACTCTGCAATTCGATTGGTCGAGCTCTGCTATGTGGAGGTCTGCATAAGACTGGCACATTGAAAAATGTATGCAGAGCTACGTCGAGCTATGTCGAGCTCTGTATAAGACTGGCACATTGAAAAATGTATGCAGAGCTACTTCGAGCTATGTAGAGCGCAGAGCTGTGCATTGATGTGATGATTTATAAGATTATGCAGACTTAAGGCGATTGCAGAGCTCTGCACTAAACTGGCACATTGAAAGTTGTATGCAGAGCTACGTCGAGCTATGTCGAGCTCTGCATAAGTATGGCAGATTGAAATATTTATGCAGAGCTACGTCGAGCTATGTCGAGCTCTGCATAAGACTGGCACATTGAAAGTAGTATGCAGAGCTACGTCGAGCTATGTCGAGCTCTGCATAAGACTGGCGAATTGAAAGTTGTTTGCAGAGCTATGTCGAGCTAGGTCGAGCTCTGCAATACGCTAGGTCGAGCTCTGCTATGTCGAGCTCTGCATAAGACTGGCACATTGAAAGTTGTATGCAGAGCTACGTCGATCTATGTCGAGCTCTGCATAAGAATGGCACATTGAAAGTCGTATGCAGAGCTACGTCGAGCTATATCGAGCTCTGCATAAGTATGACACATTGAAATATTTATGCAGAGCTACGTCGAGCTATGTCGAGCTCTGCATAAGACTGGTACATTGAAAGTAGTATGCAGAGCTACGTCGAGATATGTCGAGCTCTACATAAGACTGGCGAATTGAAAGTTGTTTGCAGAGCTATGTCGAGCTAGGTCGAGCTCTGCATAAGTCTGGCACATTGAAGGTTGTATGCAGAGCTATGCAGAGTTACGTCGAGCTATGTCGAGCTCTGCATAAGACTGGCACATTGAAAGTTTTATGCAGAGCTGTGTCGAGCTAGGTCGAGCTCTGCAATTCGCTAGGTCGAGCTCTGCTATGTCGAGGTCTGCATAAGACTGGCACATTGAAAAATGTATGCAGAGCTACGTCGAGCTATGTCGAGCTCTGCATGAGACTGGCGAATTGAAAATTGTATGCAGAGCTACGTCGAGCTATGTCGAGCGCAGAGCTGTGCATTGATGTGATGGTTTCTAAGATTATGCAGACCTAAGGCGATTGCAGAGCTCTGGACTAACCTGGCACATTGAAAGTTGTATGCAGAGCTACGTCGAGCTATGTCGAGCTCTGCATAAGTATGGCAGATTGAAATATTAATGCAGAGCTACGTCGAGCTATGTCGAGCTCTGCATAAGACTGGCACATTGAAAGTAGTATGCAGAGCTACGTCGAGCTATGTCGAGCTCTGCATAAGACTGGCGAATTTAAAGTTGTTTGCAGAGCTATGTCGAGCTAGGTCGAGCTCTGCAATACGCTAGGTCGAGCTCTGCTATGTCGAGCTCTGCGTAAGACTGGCACATTGAAAGTTGTATGCAGAGCTAAAGGATCTATGTCGAGCTCTGCATAAGAATGGCACATTGAAAATTGTATGCAGAGCTACGTCGAGCTATGTCGAGCTCTGCATAAGTATGACACATTGAAATATTTATGCAGAGCTACGTCGAGCTATATCGAGCTCTGTATAAGACTGGTACATTGAAAGTAGTATGCAGAGCTTCGTCGAGCTATGTCGAGCTCTGCATAAGACTGGCGAATTGAAAGTTGTTTGCAGAGCTATGTCGAGCTAGGTCGAGCTCTGCATAAGTCTGGCACATTGAAAGTTGTATGCAGAGCTATGCAGAGTTACGTCGAGCTATGTCGAGCTCTGCATAAGACTGGCACATTGAAAGTTTTATGCAGAGCTGTGTCGAGCTAGGTCGAGCTCTGCAATTCGCTAGGTCGAGCTCTGCTATGTCGAGGTCTGCATAAGACTGGCACATTGAAAAATGTATGCAGAGCTACGTCGAGTTATGTCGAGCTCTGCATAAGACTGGCGAATTGAAAATTGTATGCAGAGCTACGTCGAGCTATGTCGAGCGCAGAGCTGTGCACTGATGTGATGATTTCTAAGATTATGCAGACCTAAGGCGATTGCAGAGCTCTGCACTAAACTGGCACATTGAAAGTGGCACTGGCACATTGAAATATTTATGCAGAGCTACGTCGAGCTATGACGAGCTCTGCATAAGACTGGCACGTTGAAAGTAGTATGCAGAGCTACGTCGAGCTATGTCGAGCTCTGCATAAGACTTGCGAATTGAAAGTTGTTTGCAGAGCTATGTCGAGCTAGGTCGAGCTCTGCAATACGCTAGGTCGAGCTCTGCTATGTCGAGCTCTGCATAAGACTGGCACATTGAAAGTTGTATGCAGAGCTACGTCGATCTATGTCGAGCTCTGCATAAGAATGGCACATTGAAAGTTGTATGCAGAGCTACGTCGAGCTATGTCGAGCTCTGCATAAGTATGACACATTGAAATATTTATGCAGAGCTACGTCGAGCTATGTCGAGCTCTGCATAAGACTGGTACATTGAAAGTAGTATGCAGAGCTTTGTCGAACTATGTCGAGCTCTGCTTAAGACTGACGAATTGAAAGTTGTTTGCAGAGCTATGTCGAGCTAGGTCGAGCTCTGCATAAGTCTGGCACATTGAAAACTGTATGCAGAGCTACGTCGAGCTATGTCGAGCGCAGAGCTGTGCATTGATGTGTTGATTTCTACGATTATGCAGACCTAAGGCGATTGCAGAGCTCTGCACTAAACTGGCACATTGAAAGTTGTATGCAGAGCTACATCGAGCTATGTCTAGCTCTGCATAAGTATGGCACATTGAAATATTTTTGCAGAGCTACGTCGAGCTATGTCGAGCTCTGCATAAGACTGGCACATTGAAAGTAGTATGCAGAGCTACGTCGAGCTATGTCGAGCTCTGCAGAAGACTGGCGAATTGAAAGTTGTTTGCAGAGCTATGTCGAGCTAGGTCGAGCTCTGCAATACGCTAGGTCGAGCTCTGCTATGTCGAGCTCTGCATAAGTCTGGAACATTGAAAGTTGTATGCAGAGCTACGTCGATCTATGTCGAGCTCTGCATAAGAATGGCACGTTGGAAGTTGTATGCAGAGCTACGTCGAGCTATGTCGAGCTCTGCATAAGTATGGCACATTGAAATATTTATGCAGAGCTACGTCGAGTTATGTCGTGCTCTGCATAAGACTGGTACATTGAAAGTAGTATGCAGAGCTACGTCGAGCTATGTCGAGCTCTGCATAAGACTGGCGAATTGAAAGTTGTTTGCAGAGCTATGTCGAGCTAGGTCGAGCTCTGCATAAGTCTGGCACATTGAAAGTTGTATGCAGAGCTATGCAGAGTTACGTCGAGCTATGTCGAGCTGTGCAAAAGACTGGCGAATTGAAAATTGTATGCAGAGCTACGTCGAGCTATGTCGAGCGCAGAGCTGTGCATTGATGTGATGATTTCTAAGATTATGCAGACCTAAGGCGATTGCAGAGCTCTGCACTAAACTGGCACATTGAAAGTTGTATGCAGAGCTTCGTCGAGCTATGTCGATCTCTGCATAAGTATGGCAGATTGAAATATTTATGCAGAGCTACGTCGAGCTATGTCGAGCTCTGCATAAGTCCGGCACATTGAAAGTTGTATGCAGAGCTATGCAGAGTTACGTCGAGCTATGTCGAGCTCTGCATAAGACTGGCACATTGAAAGTTTAATGCAGAGCTGTGTCGAGCTAGGTCGAGCTCTGCAATTCGCTAGGTCGAGCTCTGCTATGTCGAGGTCTGCATAAGACTGGCACATTGAAAAATGTATGCAGAGCTACGTCGAGCTATGTCGAGCTCTGCATAAGACTGGCGAATTGAAAATTGTATGCAGAGCTACGTCGAGCTATGTCGAGCGCAGAGCTGTGCATTGATGTGATGATTTCTAATATTATGCAGACCTAAGGCGATTGCAGAGCTCTGCACTAAACTGGCACATTGAAAGTTGCATGCAAAGCTACGTCGAGCTATGTCGAGCTTTGCATAAGTATGGCACATTGAAATATTTATGCAGAGCTACGTCGAGCTATGTCGAGCTCTGCATAAGACTGACACATTGAAAGTAGTATGCAGAGCTACGTCGAGCTATGTCGAGCTCTGCATAAGACTTGCGAATTTAAAGTTGTTTGCAGAGCTATGTCGAGCTAGGTCGAGCTCTGCAATACGCTAGGTCGAGCTCTGCTATGTCGAGCTCTGCATAAGACTGGCACATTGAAAAATGTATGCAGAGCTACGTCGGGCTATGTCGAGCTCTACATAAGACTGGCGAATTGAAAATTGTATGCAGAGCTACGTCGAGCTATGTCGAGCGCAGAGCTGTGCATTGATATGATGATTTCTAAGATTATGCAGACCTAAGGCGTTTGCAGAGCTCTGCACTAAACTGACACATTGAAAGTTGCATGCAGAGCTACGTCGAGCTATGTCGAGCTCTGCATAAGTATGGCACATTGAAATATTTATGCAGAGCTACGTCGAGCTATGTCGAGCTCTGCATAAGACTGGCACATTGAAAGTAGTATGCAGAGCTACGTCGAGCTATGTCGAGCTCTGCATAAGACTTGCGAATTGAAAGTTGTTTGCAGAGCTATGTCGAGCTAGGTCGAGCTCTGCAATACGCTAGGTCGAGCTCTGCTTTGTCGAGCTCTGCATAAGACTGGCACATTGAAAAATGTATGCAGAGCTACGCCGGGCTATGTCGAGCTCTGCATAAGACTGGCGAATTGAAAATTGTATGCAGAGCTACGTCGAGCTATATCGAGCGCAGAGCTGTGCATTGATGTGATGATTTCTAAGATTATGCAGACCTAAGGCGATTGCAGAGCTCTGCACTAAACTGGCACATTGAAAGTTGTATGCAGAGCTACGTCGAGCTATGTCGAGCTCTGCTTAAGTATGGCAGATTGAAATATTTATGCAGAGCTACGTCGAGCTATGTCGAGCTCTGCATAAGTCTGGCACATTGAAAGTTGTATGCAGAGCTATGCAGAGTTACGTCGAGCTATGTCGAGCTCTGCATAAGACTGGCACATTGAAAGTTTTATGCAGAGCTGTGTCGAGCTAGGTCGAGCTCTGCAATTGGCTAGGTCGAGCTCTGCTATGTCGAGGTCTGCATAAGACTGGCACATTGAAAAATGTATGCAGAGCTACGTCGAGCTATGTCGAGCTCTGCATAAGACTGGCGAATTGAAAATTGTATGCAGAGCTACGTCGAGCTATGTCGAGCGCAGAGCTGTGCATTGATGTGATGATTTCTAATATTATGCAGACCTAAGGCGATTGCAGAGCTCTGCACTAAACTGGCACATTGAAAGTTGCATGCAAAGCTACGTCGAGCTATGTCGAGCTTTGCATAAGTATGGCACATTGAAATATTTATGCAGAGCTACGTCGAGCTATGTCGAGCTCTGCATAAGACTGGCACACTGAAAGTAGTATGCAGAGCTACGTCGAGCTATGTCGAGCGCAGAGCTGTGCATTGATATGATGATTTCTAAGTTTATGCAGACCTAAGGCGTTTGCAGAGCTCTGCACTAAACTGGCACATTGAAAGTTATATGCAGAGCTACGTCGAGCTATGTCGAGCTATGTCGAGCTCTGCATAAGTATGGCAGATTGAAATATTTATGCAGAGCTACGTCGAGCTATGTCGAGCTCTGCATAAGACTGGCGAATTGAAAGTTGTTTGCAGAGCTATGTCGAGCTAGGTCGAGCTCTGCAATACGCTAGGTCGAGCTCTGCTATGTCAAGCTCTGCATAAGACTGGCACATTGAAAGTTGTATGCAGAGCTACGTCGATCTATGTCGAGCTCTGCATAAGAATGGCACGTTGAAAGTTGTATGCAGAGCTACGTCGAGCTATAACGAGCTCTTCATGAGTATGACACATTGAAATATTTATGCAGAGCTACGTCGAGCTATGTCGAGCTCTGCATAAGACTGGTACATTGAAAGTAGTATGCAGAGCTACGTCGAGCTATGTCGAGCTCTGCATAAGACTGGCGAATTGAAAGTTGTTTGCAGAGCTATGTCGAGCTAGGTCGAGCTCTGCATAAGTCTGCCACATTGAAAGTTGTATGCAGAGCTATGCAGAGTTACGTCGAGCTGTGTCGAGGTCTGCATAAGTATGGCAGATTGAAAGTTTTATGCAGAGCTGTGTCGAGCTAGGTCGAGCTCTGCAATTCGCTAGGTCGAGCTCTGCTATGTCGAGGTCTGCATAAGACTGGCACATTGAAAAATGTATGCAGAGCTACGTCGAGCTATGTCGAGCTCTGCATAAGACTGGCGAATTGAAAATTGTATGCAGATCTACGTCGAGCTATGTCGAGCGCAGAGCTGTGCATTGATGTGATGATTTCTAAGATTATGCAGACCTAAGGCGATTGCAGAGCTCTGCACTAAACTGGCACATTGAAAGTTATATGCAGAGCTACGTCGAGCTACGTCGAGCTATGTCGAGCTCTGCATAAGTATGGCAGATTGAAATATTTATGCAGAGCTACCTCGAGCTATGTCGAGCTCTGCATAAGACTGGCACATTGAAAGTAGTATGCAGAGCTACGTCGAGCTATGTCGAGCTCTGCATAAGACTGGCGAATTGAAAGTTGTTTGCAGAGCTATGTCGAGCTAGGTCGAGCTCTGCAATACGCTAGGTCGAGCTCTGCTATGTCGAGCTCTGCATAAGACTGGCACATTGAAAGTTGTATGCAGAGCTACGTCGATCTATGTCGAGCTCTGCAAAAGAATGGCACATTGAAAGTTGTATGCAGGGCTACGTCGAGCTATGTCGAGCTCTGCATAAGTATGACACATTGAAATATTTATGCAGAGCTACGTCGAGCTATGTCGAGCTCTGCATAAGACTGGTACATTGAAAGTAGTATGCAGAGCTTCGTCGAGCTATGTCGAGCGCTGCATAAGACTGGCGAATTGAAAGTTGTTTGCAGAGCTATGTCGAGCTAGGTCGAGCTCTGCATAAGTCTGGCACATTGAAAGTTGTATGCAGAGCTATGCAGAGTTACGTCGAGCTATGTCGAGCTCTGCATGAGACTGACACATTGAAAGTTTTATGCAGAGCTGTGTCGAGCTAGGTCGAGCTCTGCAATTCGCTAGGTCGAGCTCTGCTATGTCGAGGTCTGCATAAGACTGGCACATTGAAAAATATATGCAGAGCTACGTCGAGCTATGTCGAGCTCTGCATAAGACTGGCGATTTGAAAATTGTATGCAGAGCTACGTCGAGCTATGTCGAGCGCAGAGCTGTGCATTGATGTGATGATTTCTAATATTATGCAGACCTAAGGCGATTGCAGAGCTCTGCACTAAACTGGCACATTGAAAGTTGCATGCAGAGCTACGTCGAGCTATGTCGAGCTCTGCATAAGTATGGCACATTGAAATATTTATGCAGAGCTACGTCGAGCTATGTCGAGCTCTGCATAAGACTGGCACATTGAAAGTAGTATGCAGAGCTACGTCGAGCTATGTCGAGCTCTGCATAAGACTTGCGAATTGAAAGTTGTTTGCAGAGCTATGTCGAGCTAGGTCGAGCTCTGCAATACGCTAGGTCGAGCTCTGCTATGTCGAGCTCTGCATAAGATTGGCACATTGAAAGTTGTATGCAGAGCTACGTCGATCTATGTCGAGCTCTGCATAAGAATGGCACATTGAAAGTTGTATGCAGAGCTACGTCGAGCTATGTCGAGCTCTGCATAAGTATGGCACATTGAAATATTTATGCAGAGCTACGTCGAGCTATGTCGAGCTCTGCATAAGACTGGCACATTGAAAGTAGTATGCAGAGCTACGTCGAGCTATGTCGAGCTCTGCATAAGACTTGCGAATTGAAAGTTGTTTGCAGAGCTATGTCGAGCTAGGTCGAGCTCTGCAATACGCTAGGTCGAGCTCTGCTATGTCGAGCTCTGCATAAGACTGGCACATTGAAAGTTGTATGCAGAGCTACGTCGATCTATGTCGAGCTCTGCATAAGAATGGCACATTGAAAGTTGTATGCAGAGCTACGTCGAGCTATGTCGAGCTCTGCATAAGTATGACACATTGAAATATTTATGCAGAGCTACGTCGAGCTATGTCGAGCTCTGCATAAGACTGGTACATTGAAAGTAGTATGCAGAGCTTCGTCGAGCTATGTCGAGCTCTGCATTAGACTGGCGAATTGAAAGTTGTTTGCAGAGCTATGTCCAGCTAGGTCGAGCTCTGCATAAGTCTGGCACATTGAAAGTTGTATGCAGAGCTGTGCAGAGTTACGTCGAGCTATGTCGAGCTCTGCATAAGACTGGCACATTGAAAGTTTTATGCAGAGCTGTGTCGAGCTAGGTCGAGCTCTGCAATTCGCTAGGTCGAGCTCTGCTATGTCGAGGTCTGCATAAGACTGGCACATTGAAAAATGTATGCAGAGCTACGTCGAGCTATGTCGAGCTCTGCATAAGACTGACGAATTGAAAATTGTATGCAGAGCTACGTCGAGCTATGTCGAGCGCAGAGCTGTGCATTGATGTGATGATTTCTAATATTATGCAGACCTAAGGCGATTACAGAGCTCTGCACTAAACTGGCACATTGAAAGTTGCATGCAGAGCTACGTCGAGCTATGTCGAGCTCTGCATAAGTATGGCACATTGAAATATTTATGCAGAGCTACGTCGAGCTATGTCGAGCTCTGCATAAGACTGGCACATTGAAAGTAGTATGCAGAGCTACGTCGAGCTATGTCGAGCTCTGCATAAGACTTGCGAATTGAAAGTTGTTTGCAGAGCTATGTCGAGCTAGGTCGAGCTCTGCAATACGCTAGGTCGAGCTCTGCTATGTCGAGCTCTGCATAAGACTGGCACATTGAAAGTTGTATGCAGAGCTACGTCGATCTATGTCGAGCTCTGCATAAGAATGGCACATTGAAAGTTGTATGCAGAGCTACGTCGAGCTATGTCGAGCTCTGCATAAGTATGGCACATTGAAATATTTATGCAGAGCTACGTCGAGCTATGTCGAGCTCTGCATAAGACTGGCACATTGAAAGTAGTATGCAGAGCTACGTCGAGCTATGTCGAGCTCTGCATAAGACTTGTGAATTGAAAGTTGTTTGCAGAGCTATGTCGAGCTAGGTCGAGCTCTGCAATACGCTAGGTCGAGCTCTGCTATGTCGAGCTCCGCATAAGACTGGCACATAGAAAACTGTATGCAGAGCTACGTCGATCTATGTCGAGCTCTGCATAAGAATGGCACATTGAAAGTTGTATGCAGAGCTACGTCGAGCTATGTCGAGCTCTGCATAAGTATGACACATTGAAATATTTATGCAGAGCTACGTCCAGCTATGTCGAGCTCTGCATAAGACTGGTACATTGAAAGTAGTATGCAGAGCTTCGTCGAGCTATGTCGAGCTCTGCATAAGACTTGCGAATTGAAAGTTGTTTGCAGAGCTATGTCGAGCTAGGTCGAGCTCTGCATAAGTCTGGCACATTGAAAGTTGTATTCAGAGCTATGCAGAGTTACGTCGAGCTATGTCGAGCTCTGCCTAAGACTGACACATTGAAAGTTTTATGCAGAGCTGTGTCGAGCTAGGTCGAGCTCTGCAATTCGCTAGGTCGAGCTCTGCTATGTCGAGGTCTGCATAAGACTGGCACATTGAAAAATGTATGCAGAGCTACGTCGAGCTATGTCGAGCTCTGCATAAGACTGGCGAATTGAAAATTGTATGCAGAGCTACGTCGAGCTATGTCGAGCGCAGAGCTGTGCATTGATGTGATGATTTCTAATATTATGCAGACCTAAGGCGATTGCAGAGCTCTGCACTAAACTGGCACATTGAAAGTTGCATGCAGAGCTACGTCGAGCTATGTCGAGCTCTGCATAAGTATGGCACATTGAAATATTTATGCAGAGCTACGTCGAGCTATGTCGAGCTCTGCATAAGACTGGCACATTGAAAGTAGTATGCAGAGCTACGTCGAGCTATGTCGAGCTCTGCATAAGACTTGCGAATTGAAAGTTGTTTGCAGAGCTATGTCGAGCTAGATCGAGCTCTGCAATACGCTAGGTCGAGCTCTGCTATGTCGAGCTCTGCATAAGACTTGCACATTGAAAGTTGTATGCAGAGCTACGTCGATCTATGTCGAGCTCTGCATAAGAATGGCACATTGAAAGTTGTATGCAGAGCTACGTCGAGCTATGTCGAGCTCTGCATAAGACTGGCGAATTGAAAGTTTATGCAGAGCTATGTCGAGCTAGGTCGAGCTCTGGGTTAGACTTAACAGGAATCCTGTTACATTAAGGGAATCCTGTTAAGTCTTATGCAGAGCTGAATGCAGATGGGCGATTGCAGAGCCAACTTCACACAACTGTCTCAAGTGCTGATCCATGTAAGCTTCTTCCAGTGACCTGCACTTGAACAGTATTTCTGATAAGCCGTTTAAATCAGACGGAGACGTTACCGATTAAAGCATTAGGTCCGCTTCATATGAATGAATTGGCATCATCATGCGAACATCGAAGAGTCACGCGAGACTGCGCGGAAGCGCAGTCTCGTGTGACTCTTCGATGTTCGCGCTCATATCACGTGGCCCAGGAACTTCCATAACTTCCGGGCAACGAGTCAGAGGGTCGTTAAATGTTTTTTTTTTATTATTATTATTATTATTATTAAAGAACTGATAATTTCACGTCGCTTAAAGTGTGTTTTCTCGTAATATGGTTCATTTATTTCTGATTTGGCGATTGCTTCATCTGCATTAGGTTAAAATTAAATTCCACTCCTGAATTTAGAAACATGATTGAGGGCCAGACATATATACAAAATGTACTGTGCTACTAGATCACAGATCAGCCTGCACATCCGCTAAGTGTTACCACAGACTTCGTTGCTCGATCTCAAATGGACGTATAACCTAACGACTGCGAAGTCTGTTGTCATTAATCTAAGTCTTAAGTGTTTAAATTGGCATCTCTATGTTTGCTCAGTCAAGGCTCAGGTGCCAAGCTCTTAGATCGTCTCATGAGATTTCATTTTGCTGATGTTTTGATACAGCTTTTTGTGACGGTATCTTCGTCACAGGAGCATGTATTTAAATTTCATTCAGTTCCCATAAATGGCTTGCTGATAGAGAGATTTCCTACAACTTGACATCAAGGGACTTAGTGCATTCTTTCTTACATGTATCTCAAAACCTTGCATTTCCTAGATGAAAATTTGTGACAATTTTGTTATTTTCACTCTAAATAAAAATTGTGCTGCTCCTTAGAATCACCCCATTGCCTTTGAACAGAAATAAGGAAAATAACGCACAACTTTTAAATCCAACTTTTCCCTATAAAAACTGAAGTTTACAATGGTGCCCATTCCACAGACTTGCTGACGTTATAATCACTTTAACAACCCTATGAAATTAACATCCTTGTAAACCCAACTTTATACAGTGAAACGTGTTCTTTATAAAGGCATACACTATCTTATTTATTTTGCTTAAAACATAGATCGTGGCTGCCTACTCTTTAGAACCGCCTCATTCTAAATTATGAAAACTATCACAAAGTTTCATCAACCGATGTCAGTTCAGAGACCAGGAAAGACTACGCTGCGTCATCAAAATGGCACACGCGGCACAGCCCGTTAATAAATCCGCGAAATGAACACCCCGTAAACCCCACTTTATATCGGAAAATTGGGTTTACAGGGTTATACATCTTGAGCAAAAACAGATTGTGGGTATTTGTTCTAACATTTGTTCTAACAAATACTCAAATAAAAAAATCACCTGTAAAATGTTAGTTCTGCACCAGAGAGAGCCACCATTATATCTCAGGGATATGTTTTCGTAATGGAATTTTCAGGTTGCTATTCGCCCAGTAAACAAACATTCACTGAACTTTTTACTATAAAATAGAAATGTCAACTAAACGCACATTTTATACAGACAATACGATGTTTCAAGAACTGGACATCATTTTTCTTATTTTTGCTCAATCACATAGCTTGTAGCCCCTCGTAAGTGTAAGACGTCTCTAACGAGTACCCAAACTTTATCGATCACAAATAACGGAAACTTTCATCTATCTTAAACTGAAAAAGATACTCATTCCCACAGAAATTAAAACAGTCTCAAAAGATGAATAATCACTCTTTTTATTTTTGACAAATCACATAGGTTGTAGTCCCTCGTAAGAGTAAAATGTCTCTAAAGAGTACCCAAAATATAGGGAACTAGTATCTATTTTAAACTGAAAAAGATACTCATTTCCATAGAAATTAAAAAGGTCTCAAAAGATGAATAATACTCATCTTGCATATCCTGCCAAAAAAGTCACACATGATAAATAAACTGACGTATGTTGTGCTACTAAATAAGTAGTTATAATGAATAACTAGTTACGAATCCCCCGAATATAACGTCCCTTCTTTCTTGTTTGTCTTTGTTTATGAAATCTATATTTTAAAGGCATACATTTAGAAGAACTCTTCAAACGATCTTGAAGAAAAACTGTTTTCGCTATAATGTTCAAAAATAACATGGACCATTTTGAATGTCATTATTTGCAACTTGTGCCAGATGCCAGTGACAAAGTACATATATTTGGTTGTATCTTTAACATCCCAATAAACATATATGGTCATTCCAGGACCATCATTTACCGTCTCTATTCCTGACATCATGGCATTGTTGTGTTTTCTTGTCCTTGGGGAACATTGCTTCCACCGTGGAACATTACGAAAACACGCCTATACAAATACATTGTAAATTTAACTGCTGAAAAATTCTTATTTTTTATTTATTTATTTTTTTCAATCGTACTGAAAATCAGTATTACTTTGGCATGAAGTTGGTCATATTCAGGTGCTTTTAAAGAGAATCTTTCTGGAATTTACTAAACAGCTACATGAAATTAAACACATATTGACAAGTCTGAAGCATGTTACAAATTAAAACCCAATATATTATAAAGAAGAAAGTGAAAGGTAATCCATTTACATACTTTAATACGTGTCATCATTAAACCCACTTCGCAATAACCAAAACAACTTTTCTTGTCGTTTTATAGCCCTCATATCGAGCCGATCGTTAATCAGAGATGGACGAAAACCGGAGTACTCGAAGAAAAACAACCTGACCTTCGGTTGCAGAACTTTGCGTCTCTTATCCACTAGGCCATGGGGGTATGTTTCATTTTTAGCTCGGCTGTTTTAGAAGAAAACAACGAGGTATTGCCATAGCTCTGGCGTCGTCTGCGACGTCGTCGTCTGTCTTCGTGCAAAAACTTGGACATTTTGTAATGTCTCGGTCATTACTGAACATATTTACTTGAAACTCGGACGAGTCGTTCATTATGAAAAGGGGAACTCATACCAATAGCTGAGGTAAACCTCAAAATATTTTTTGCACAGTTATGCCCCTTTTTCGACTTAGAATTTTTGCAGCCGAGCGTTGGCACCCGCATGCGGTGCTCTTGTTCTTATTTCTGCTCAAAAACATTGATTGTGGATACTCGTTAAAACCGCCTCGCCGAGACGGTTCTAACGAGCTCCCACAAACTATGTTTTGAACAGAAATATGAAAACTATCGGAATTTTTTTTGCCTGAAAAATTTCATTTTTCGGTGGAAAAAAATGCAATATATTTTAATAGGCGTATTTTCGTAATGTTGGAACATACAGGAGCCTGGGTACACTAAAAGCTGTCAGCTGTCCGACTAGTGAAGATGCATTCGCAAGCTGATCAGAATTTTTGCAAGGGTCATCTGTGGATCTTAGTGCTTCTATAGACCAAGGTCTAATTTGGGCTTGCCCATTTATCAGGGTCCTTGTATCTCTCCTGGGATGATGTTCCGCTTGACTTGACTTGATAGATTTTGTAAGGTAACCGGGCGCTAAAAGCATATAGGGGCCACCCCATGATTTTCCGCGTATAATGAGTATCCATTTAACTAACACGGCTATAATTGAGTGACAGGTCTAAAGACATTTAATTTGTTGAATTGAATATTTTACTTATTTTTTTTTTTTAACTCAGTTTTACTAAAATCCATCAAAAATGTAAATTAAGAAAAGACCCCCAGTGCTTATTGGTTCCCTGTAGAGGCTTGGATGGTTCCTCCTATCATTTGGGAGACATGTTGAAACCAATTTTCTAGGATACGAAATATAATTTCTAAATGACCGAAATATCGATTTTTCTTCGAAAATTAATTACGATAAGCGTAGATGGGCGCCCTTTTACTAGTTACTCCCTATTTATAGATATTCATAATTATTTATAAATAGCCATTATTCGAATTATGGATATCCATTATTATTTATGGGTATCAACAATTATTCATTTATAACCGTATTTCGAATTAATGATATCCATAATTCGAATTCTGGATATCCATAAATCGATCGGAATTATGGATATCCATAAATCGAATTATGGATATCCATTATTCGATTTATTGATATTTATAATTCGAATTATGGATATCCACAAATCAGTCGAATTATGGATATCCATAACTCGAATTATGGATTCAGATCGATTTATGGATATCCATAATTCAAATTATAGAAATCATTAATTCGAATTATGTATATCCATAATTCGGTCAATTTATGGATATCCATAATTCGATTTATGGATATCCATAATTCGTCTTGGCAAATAAATACAAAAATTAATGACTGAAACCAAAGGTTTTTTCGGTGAATAATGGATATCAATAATTCGAAATATGGATATCCGATTTATACATATCCATAATTCGATTTATGGATATCCATTATTCGAATTATAGATATCCATAAATCAGCGGAATAATGGATATCCATATTGTAATTTATTGATATCCATAATTAGAATTAGTGATATCCATAATTCGAATTATGGATATCCATAAATCGCTCTGAATTAATGATATCCATAAATCAATTTATGGATATCCATAATTCGGCTCATTTATGGATATCCATAAATCGACTTATGGATATCTATATATATGGATTAAATAGTAAAACGACACCCCATAAATCTCTGCTCCCTTGAATGAACTTGGTAATCGATGGTGTAAACGAGCGTATGTTGAGCGTAAAGCCTTAAAAGAATGGGAACTTAGCATTCTGAAACTAGTGAACAAACGCATTTCTTTCCATTCTCAAAGTAGGAACTTTTTTCCTTCAAAACCTTAGACGTCTTTACGTCACCTTAAACTAGGTATTCAAGAATCTCATAAGAAATTTGTTTTGGCTCAAGAGACAAGGCCGCTAACAATGTGGTCGTTGTTTGGCGGCTCCACTTTGTTAACACTTGTCAGCAAGAACTTGGTGGTACTAAGGCCTGTGATTTGTTTGTTTGTTGAATAACGGCCCAGTCAACACTTTTTAAGTCAATTTTGAGCCGGTCAGTTTACATATCCACACTTTTCCTGGGCAGGCTCGTACGTTAGTAGTTAACCAGTACAGTGCATATTCTATCGCCAGAAACTGACAACTGCCCTTCTTGAGGTAGCAGAAGGGAGAGAATGACCATAGAAATGATTTTATGATCAATCTCCACGAAAGAATGTTGCCGACCCCGGCAGGTATCGAACCCAGCCCCTCCAGATCACCAGTCAGACGCGCATCCGACTTAGTTACCAGGGCCGGCTCTAAGGCCTATGAACTGCAGCCTTTGGCTATAGAGAGGGCTGTAGTTGATGACCACTATTTGTTACAGAAGGCCAAGACAAGCTTCCTACTTTATATTGGTTACCTAAACTTCATAAAAGACCATAAAAGACCATACAAAGCCCGGTTTATTGTAAATTCAAGCTCTTGTACCACCACTGAACTTATTATTAGCTTCATGTGTGACTGTCATCAAAAAACATGTGATTAAATATTGCGACAAAGTCTGGAGAAATCTATTTTGGTCTATAAAAATGCTAATGAAGTTTTAAATAAATTGAAATCCAGACTTTTCGTGCTTCAAGTCTGTCTGCTTATGGTTTTTCCACCCTTTACACTACACTTCCTCATAGCCTTATAAAAGAAAAACTTAAAGATTTAACTGAATTGACATTTCATAGGGAAGACTCACTCTATCTTGCATGTAATGTAAGAAATGCCTTTTTCGCTTCTGAAGCACATTATACTTTATGGTCATGTCAGAAAGTTTGTGAAACTCTCATCTTCTACTTGACAATATTTACATAAGATTTGGTACTAAGTTATTTAGACAAATTGTGGGTATCGTGATGGGTACGAATTGCGCACCCCTTGTGGCTGATCTGTTCTTGTTGTGTTATGAAAGAGACTTCGTAATGTCATTTTCCGTTGAAAACCAATCTGAAATCATTGAAGCCTTAAGCTCGACTTCTAGATATTTTGAAGATTTATTAATATAGGCAATACCTATTTCGATGGTTTGATCAGTCAAATTTACCACCCAGAACTTCAGTTAAATAAAGCAAATTCTTCTGATACCGGGGCCTCGTTTTTGGATTTACATCATTCTGTCTATTGTAGATGGGTTCGTTTCCTGTAAAATTTATGATAAACGCGATGATTTTAATTTTGAGATTGTAAATTTTCATTTCTTGGATGGCGATGTTCCTCCTGCGCTATCCTATGACGATAATATTTCGCAATTTCTTCGATTTGCCAGAGGATCTGGTCATGTAACTGACTTCAACATTGTTAACTGCTAAACTTCTTAATCGGGGTTATCGGTATCATAAATACGCAAAGCCTTTTCAAACTTTTATAGACGCCGTTCCGATTTAATTTTAAAATTCAATGTTGGACTTAAATATCTTCTGCAACAAGGTCTATCGGAACCCGAATTTTATAGTGCCTTAGTATATAAACTCAGAAAATACATTGCTCAAAACAATTAAAGGAGCAAACACATATTTCCTCATAGTATAAAGTGAGTGTGTTTCAGTTTTACGTCCCACCAACAGCTAGGGTCATACGGGGACGGGACCTCGATTTAAAGACTAATCCAAACGTCTGGAGAAGTCCGGGATCGATCCTGCAATCCTTGGTTTATCAGGCGAGTAGCATAACCACTACACCACAGAGGCTTCTGCATAGTATAAAGATGTTGGATAATGATGATGAAACAACGATTCAGAAAGATGAATATCTTAATCTGCAACATGTTAATGGCAACCATTGGCAACCAGTTAACAAACCATGGCCTGTAACCTGTTAAGGAAGAATTAGCATACATGTTTGAGAAATCGCCATCTTTATGTCAGATTATTTCAAATGTCATAGACATGCGCAAATCAGTCACTTTTTCCTGTCAGTAATGTGTATGACCACCTCGAGCAGCACAACTCTCCTGGCATCGCCGAGGCATGCTATGAACCAAAATTTTGAACAGTTTGTAAAGCTATTGTTTCGCACTCATGTCTAAGGATGAATAGTCATTGGTGAGATACGTCTGTAAAGAATGTCCCACACATGTTCAATTGATTTTAAGTCAGGAGAACGTGCCGACCTGTCCATTACTTCAATAGTCTCACGATTAATGTAATCCATGCACACGCTAGCAGTTTGGGCGCGCGCATTAACCTGCAAAATAGTGAAATTGCCACCGATTGCCCCAGCGAGAGGCCTCACAATAGGATCTAGAATTTCATATCGATACAGTAATGCAGTCAATGTACCTCCATTTATCACGTACACGTCCGTTCGGTCTCCTTACGAAATTCCACCCCATACCATCACTGACCCCCTACATATCTGTCTGTTTCCACAATGTTGCAGTCCTCGTATCGTTCTCCGGGTCGTAGATCAAATGTACTCAGGTGAAATCTGTTTTCATCCGTGAACAGAACTGTACGCCAGTCTTGCAATCGCCAGTTCTGATGTTCTTGGGCAAACTCATATTGCCGTGCACGATGTTGCCTGGTGGGAATAGACCCTCTTGCCGGACGTCTGGCCCTCAGATCACCTTTATGTAACCTGTTACATGTACGTATTGTTTGATCGGATATCCTTTGACCAAATGCATGCTGCAAATCGATGTGTACCCTTCAGGCCGTGTACCGCCGATTTCGTAGCGCTAGATTTCGCAGATATTGGTCTTCCCTTTGTGACGTCATGCAGTGTGGGCCTTGCCCTTCTCGTCTAGTAAACTCTCCCGACTCCCGGTAGCGTCTCCATAGCTTGGCAACAACACTTCTCGGTACACCACAGCGTTCAGCAACGATCCTTTGGGTGTACCAACTTTCAAGCAAAGCGACAAATTGAGCGACTTCAACTTCTTCCAAGAACCGCCTAACACCATACAAAGTCACTATGAAGCCCAAAATAACGCATAATATATCCCATTCTGTAGCTCACATTCTTGCTTTGCAAGTGAACCTTTGTTTCTTGACGTTTGCATGAACATAGTTAAGAGATGTCACTTAAAAAGTGCCTTTCATTGAGTTTGAAAATTGCCAAGCTGTGATGTTATGCAGGCTTAAAAGTGTACTCCTTTAATTATTTTGAGCATTGTATATAATTACAATCACTTCAGCACCCAATTTCGTAAAATCATTCTTCGATATAAAAAGATTTGGTACAACATATACGACAGATTGCATGCATTGTAGTTAACCCAATCTGATTCCCTCTTTAATTGCACGCCGACGGGTCAGGCCTCAGATTCTATGACGGTTCCAGCGTAAAGGTTTACTGAAAATTGGAGATAATTCCATTTTATGTAATGCCTGATGTATGGGTGCCTGATGCTCTGTCTCTGGTCGGGCACGTCGGAGTCTAACTGTTGGTTTTCTTTTGCTCAAGCATTTCAGTGGTTTAATACTGTCGAGTCCTCACCGTTGTTTTATCTCTGTGATTGTTTGAGTTTGTGTTCTCGGAGATGTTGCATTGATGAGACAGGAGGCCTTCATGCGGACTGACCAAATTATTTGTCTAAATCGCGACAGATGTAAGGGCGAGGATTGCAGCTGTGTAAAATCGATTTAAGCATCCCCCCTCCCCCACATACACACACCAACCCAAGTATGGCAAGTACTTATCTCCCCTCGTTACACGGCTCTTGCCGAAAACGAAATGCAAGAGTCGGCGAAGGGTTGTACGTGCCAATGTCAATTAAGTTTTTTCGCTATCATCCACCGGGCCCAGGCCGACGACGATCGACGACGGAAGCCAGGTGACCAGTCCGACGACTTTGAAAGTTTTGAAAGACTGGCCACCCGCCCTCCCATATCGACCACTCGCAGGCCTGTGACCGACATCACAAAACGCTGAAACCAACCCAAGTTGAAGTCGTTTCACTGACCGTTCCAAGGCAGTTATCCTATTGCGGTTTATTTTTGTTATGGTTTGTCTTTAAGTGTGTGTTTCGCTTATATTATTTTGTTTTGGATAGCCAGTTGGCCATTTTGTGGGACAGTAACTGTCCTTTGGCTTTCCACTATTGATGCTTCTATTAGAGTATAGTTATATTCATATTTGTGTTCCTTTCCCTTTGGTGTCACTGCTGGGACTGTTGGTTAATTGTATCGATTCCTGATCATTGCCGTCACTTCTATTCCTGGAACTGGAGGTTGGTTTTCTGGGGGTATCTTTAACAAATAATACATTCATCTCTTTTATTTATTGGCCACATAATATAAGTTTTGGCATTTAGGTTCCAAAAAGACTGATCTTGAAAACTAAATCTCAGAGTTTTATTATCTTATGTGGTTTCTGTTCAAAGGAGCATTTGTTCAGTGTGTCTAATTAATTTTGGTAGAGAAAATTAAATTCTTACCCGAAGTTTTAAAGGAAATTCCGGATAAGTTTTTAAAGGGCCTGTCTTATTGGTGGTTTTATGAGGAAAAAAGTCCTTTTCAAGCTGTTTGATAAAAAGATAAATCCATAAACGTTAATCATGCCTAAAATTCGTTTTCAAAAGAGCATGAAATAAGTTTGGTAAAAACTTCAATGTCTTACCGTTAATTTGATATAAAGATTATGAAAATACGTACACCAAGTTATACATCACAAAAAATGTAATTTTAAGATAACAACTGTCGTAAGGTGTAGTCTACCCTTGAAGTATTGTTAGCTCAACGAGATCGTTTGTTGTCAAAACGATCACTGTTTTAGCAAGTACAATTTCTAATATTCTGGTATTTCTGCTGAAAATGTGAGGGTTTTTTTTGTTGTTTTTTTCAGATGCAAGAGCTATTCACATGTTTTAGCAGGAATATTGATCATTACGAAAACATGCCTTTTCAAATATATTGAAAATTTTACCTCCAAAAATGAAATTTTTCAAATATAAAAATTATGATATTTTTCTTATTTCTGCTCAAAACATAGATTGTTTGTGATCGTTAGATCGAGGAGGTTCTAACGAGTACCCTCAATCTATGTTTTGAGCAGAAATAAGAAAAATGATATATACCCTTGTGAACCCAAATTTTACCATATAAAAGTGGGAATGAAGGGGGCCAAAGTTATATAAGCGTGTTTTCGTTATGATATTTGCCATAATGTGTGGTCTGCGATATGTTAACTAAAATCGTTTGCTCCAGGACGTGAAGAAGCTGGTATATAAGTTGATTTCAACCGCGCTCGTGCACGTTCATCACGAAAACACGCCTATATAATTTTGATCCCCTTGAACCCCACTTTTATACAGTAAAACTGGGGTTTGCAGGGATAAACCTTATATTGTAAAACTGGGGTTTGCAGGGGTAAACCTTATTTTTCTTATTTCTGCTCTAAAATATAGATTGTGAGTACTCGTTAGAACCGCCTCCATGAGGCGGTTCTAACGAGTTCCAACAATCTTTATTTTGAGCAGAAATAAGAAAATTATCGTAATTTTTCATCTTAAAATTTTCATTTTTTCGGCGATAAAGGTAGCAATGTATTTGTATAGGCATGTTTTCGTAATGGCTTGAACTTGCTAAATTTGTGTCACTGAGCTCGAGCATCTTACCATCCGAAACAATTGCAATATTGAACCCATGTATGACAATGGCATCTTCCACCTAGTAAATTTGGAGCGGTCTATTTCCAATTAAAGGGGTGTCATGTTTATTTTTGTTTGTGGCCTATTTTACAAAAATGAATGTTCTTTAAGCAAACAGTGTAGAGCCAGATAAGACACCGATGTCTGTACTGTTTGCCAATGTCCAAGAAAAGGGCCGTTAGACATATTTGGGTTAAAACAGTGGCTGTGTGTTGGCATCTTGGACCCTGTCTTGAGAATAAAACATCACGATAACAAGTCCGTGAAACGAATACCCCATAAACCCCACTTTATAAAGAGAAAAGTGGGGTTTACGGGGTATACATTATCTGCTTTATTTTTGCTCAAAAACATAGATTGAGGATACTCGTTAGAACCGCCTCATTGAGGCGGTTCTAACGAGCACCCACAATCAATGTTGAAAGCAGAAATAATTAACATGCTATCATTTTTACCTAATATTTATCATTTTCTGACACCATGTTGGCCGCCATTATTTCTTACGGACTGCCGTCGCTCTGGATTGCTCATGCTTCACAAGCACGCAATGAAAGTTTTATAAACATCGATAGATTATATTTTCTTTGGATTATATATCCTTTGATTATGTCTAAATCCAAATGCGTGTCTTCAGATGCGAAAAAGATAAGATTAAAGCATCATGTTATCAAGGCGAAAGCTATTTTTCGCATACTTGTAAACTGTTTTTATTTTTGATAGCATCGGAGCAGGCAGATCTATGCAGATGTTATGAAACAGCAGTTTCTGGTTGCTTCAACAGATGCGCTTGCCATGGGTTGATATAGTCGAAAACTATCCCCGACATTTTATTGTTTCCTTTTTGTCATCATTATTATTTCTATTGCCCCTCCCCCTTTTTCAGACTCATGAACGACTTGTCCGTCTTTAAACCTTCACGAAAACATGCCTATATAAGTTTGACCCCCTAAAACGCCACTTTTATATAGTAAAACTGGGTTTACAGGGGTATACATTCTTTTACTTACTTCTGCTTAAAACATAGATCGTGGGTACTCGCAAGAACCTCCTCGCCGAGGCGGTTCTTATGAGAACCCACAATCTATGTTTTGAGCAGAAATATGAACAATATTATAATTCTTTATCTGAAAATTTGCGTTTTTTTTGGTTGTAATATTTTCAGTAAGCTTGAATAGGCATGTTTTTGTAATGACGATCACATTGGAGCATTGTCACTGGTTCCAGGCGTAGCCCCTTTGTGCTTTTAGCGCCCCTTACAAAATCTATCAAGTCAAGTCATTGGTTCCAACAGCGTTAACGAGTGAAATAAGCCCTCTTTATATTATTATCTCGTTAGAACGGCTCATCGAAATTTCTGATAGTTTTGGTGTTTCATGTGAGACAGTTCATAAGATTTTGACTCAGGAGCTGAACCAAGAAAGGTTTGTGCACGATGGATCCCGGTCGCTTGACCAAAGCACCAAAGATCACCAATGTAAAAATGGCGAAAAATCTTTTGAACAAGTGCTACAAACTGACAAAGGTAGAACTTCAGAGCTGTTTACAGGTGATGAAACCTGTGTCTATTATTTTGAGCCACAGAGATGCACCAATAACAAGCAGTGGCTGCGAAAAGACCAAGCAAGGCCGGTTATTGCCAAAAAAATTAAAAGCGCGGCAAAATATTTCTTATTTATGCTCGAAAAAATAAATTATGGGCGCTCGTTAGAACCGCCTCGACGAGGCAGTTCAAACCAGTGCCAACAATCTATGTTTTGAGCAGAAATATGACAACTATCGGAATGCTATTTATCTGAAACTTTCAATAAATGTATTGTATTCTTTGGTGTTAAAATTTTCATTTCGTTATGTACAACGCTAGCACACTGGTTGTTGTTTCAACATTGAGTCAACGTTGTTTGCCTGTGGGAATATTGACTGTCCATCACGAAAGCACGTCTATATAATTTTGCCCCCATTGAACCCCACTTTTATATACTAAAACTAGGGTTCAAATTGGTAAACTTTATTTTTCTTATTTCTGCTCTAAAATATAGATTGCTGGTACTCGTTAGAACCGCCTCATCGAGGCGGTTCTAACGAGTACCAGCAATCTGAGGCGGTTCTAACGAGTACCAGCAATCTATATTAAGAGGAGAAATAAGAAAAATATCACAATTTTTCATCATAAAATGTTCGTAGGCGTGTAGTCGTAGTGCTCCTGGTTCGCCCAGAAATAATTGTTGTGTGCCATGAGTATATTCAGAGTAGGTGGTCAAAAACTAAGCCTTCCATGTATTTTACTTTATTGCTTTTAGTATTGACTTTCAAGTGGTAATTGTTGATAGCATCGATATTTTATCTAAAAACGATATCATCTCATTTTTGCAATAGATTAGCACGGTAGTTTAGTCGAAAATTATACATAGATAACATAATAAAAAAAAACTTCTGACAAGAACACCCTGTAAACTGAACTAGATCTAATAAACTTGAAGCATTTGGATTGCACATAAAATGTGAGAAGTCTTTTCTGTCTAATAATTGTACCTTTCTGATACAAATTGTCATATTTTGCTCATTCTGTCTCCGAATGAATGTTTTGGTTGCCCGTTAATACATGTACTGCTCAATTTGGCCGGTTCTGACGGGCAACCACAATCAATCTTTAGAATAAAATCCTAAACTTAGTGTTAACCCAAGGCCTGTGAACCAAACCCTTCCCGATCGATAAACAACCGTAACAATCCATAAAACAATCATAATGGGCCCCTTCGCTCACCAGAGGTCGTGTGAAAAACTCGCCCTAGCCCCTGGCAGACATGTTGTTCAACAAGCAATAGTGGCTTGAAAAATCTAGCCTTTCAGTTCCTAGAATGATGAATTTCCAGTCACTTTTACCATAGCCATCTTGGCAATAATTATTAGCTTCCATTTAGCTGACTACATATATCAAGTCTGATGCCATAGGCTACAAGAGAATGAGAAAAATCCTCTGCTTAGCCGTTTTTCCATTAGGAATGCCCAAGTGACCAACTACAACCTTGATATAAAATAGGCCAAAGTCAACCACACCACGAATACACGCCTATATTAATTTGACCCCCCTTGAACCCCACTTTTATATAGTAAAACCGGGGGCTCTAAAATACTCAGAACCACCTGGAAGAGGCGGTTCTAAGGAGTACCCACAATCTATATTTTTGCAGAAATAAAAAAAATGTCACAAATTTTTCATCTTATTTTTTTTTTTTTTTTTTTTTTTTTCGACGGTAAATAAAAATCAAAAATGAGGTCCTTTAAGAGCAATGAAAACATTCATAAGAAAGAAGATGGGTCATACTACGTAGTTTCGGCTAATAAAACCTCATCAGTGACCCTGTAATGATCCGGCAAAGAAAGCCAGAGGAAACATACTGCAAATTTTGCGAGTTTCGAATAGGCAGTCGATTCAAGACTGATAAAAATCAAAATGGGGTCCAAAAAATAATTAAACACCTGTCTAGAATATGAGTCTAAACCAAAAATTTATTTCTGATTTCTCAGAATATACACGCTGATCTCAAAGGACCAAAAGTAAAATATAAACTGCACTATGGTTGATGTACGGGGAGACGTTTTACGGCCGCCACACGGCACAACACAATGTGTGTTTATATGCGTGTTTGCATAATGCAAATGTCACTATTTGACCAAACTTGTTAGGAATATCAATTCTGATGCCACCGGTTAAGACGGAATAACAAAAGTCAACTGTTTTTCCTCTATCGCAAAGGTTTTTGGAACTGGTAAATTTCCATTCAGCTGACTCCAAATATCAATTCTGATGTCATAGGCTACACTAGAATTAGAAAAACCCACTGTTTAGCCTCTTCCAAAAACAAAGATTTAAGTGATAAAAGCTGACCTTGACGTAAAATATGTCAAGGTCAACCAATGTCACCATTAAAACAAACTTGGTTAGGGCCCCAAGTCCTCACAATACATACAAAGATTCAAGGAGATCGGCCGTTTTCTCCTGCGAAGACGATTTTCAAAGGATTTTTACCATATATGTATGGCAGGCATCTTGGTTATTTGACTTCAGTACCACAAATAAATTTTCATTGCCTCATCCAATAGAGGCTCCACGTGTAATTTGGTTTCAATCAGCCCGGCAGCTTTAGAGGAGATAAAGAAAGATAAAATACTAAATCTCAGCCATTCAGGAAAAAGGTCAGTAAATGACATTGACCCTTGGAATTACTGACTTCCATTTTGTTTGAATTTAGGTTTTATCGTCCCCGACCAAACACCATTAAGGTCATTTTGGAGACATCGCTTCCTATTTTGTGGAATTTTACCCGACATTGAGATGAAATGACCCTTCAAGCCCTGTCGCCCAATGAAACCAATAGGGTTTATCTGTATGGACGGTCCGACTCGCACCACTTTGCCTTGGCAGGCTTAGACCTTCTAAGCGGTTTGTTTACCAGTAGTCGGTTTCACAATGGAAGCACAATGTTGCCCAAAGTATTTCTCCAAGCCCCGATGGGCGGAAGTAATCAGCTGACTCTAAATATCAATTCTGATGCCATAGGCTGCAATCGAATTGGAAACAAAATCCCCTGTTTTGCCTTTTCTCATACAAAGACATGTATACATATGCTGTATTAGTGTGCCAGTAAACATCGAAGTGCATAACAGCCAAAGATTCGGAATGTTCACTCCAGTTTCATGTTTAAACAAAACTACCAATCTTTCACTATGAGAACGACTTGTACTAATGAACGAAAAATCAGTAAAACAATGGCACTACATCTACCTAGTTTTTATTAATTTCACATTGTAGGTTAACCTTATGGGGAAAAATCGCCATTCAAGCTAGCGGTCAAAGAGAAAACAAACAGGTATACTGTATTACTGAAGGTAAGTCTACATTGTGTAAACCAAGAATACATGTTTATCATGTAAGCATGAGAGTGTGTGATAAATTTAAAAAAGCGTTCCAGTCCATTCCGGGTTTTAATCATTGTGACTAATAACACAGATGGCATGTCAATAGAAAATAACATTCAACCAGTCATGACCTTTTCCAAGGAGCTTATGTGTGCTGAGCTCTTGCCTTTTCTAAAACGTTTCCGAAGCAAAAGTAAACCTTATGGACGTAGACAATAATGTATACCGCTGTAAACCCCATTTTTCTCTATTTAAAATAAAGAAGGGTCTACAGGGGTGTGCATCATTACGAAAACACGCCTATACAAATACATTGCCAATTTTTTTGGACAAAAATTAGAAATTTTAAGATGAAAAATTGTGATATTTTTCTTATTTCTGCTCAAAACATAGATTGCGGGGACTCGATAGAACCGCCTCGACGAGGCGGTTCTATCGAGTACCCAAAATCAATGTTTCTGAGCAGAAATAAGAAAAATAATGTATACCCCCTTAAACCCCAGTTTTACTATATAACAGTGGGGTATGAGTGGGTCAAAATTATAAAGTCATGTCCTCGTAATGATTAAATGGCATTGTTAGTGTGATGTAATTAAAATCCCTATAGGCATCCATACTCAAAGATCGAAGAGTCTCTCAGGGATGTAATTGTTAATCTGGCATAAGAATGAGGCCATGAAATAAACAATCCAAGCAGATAACGGCACACACTTGGTAGACAGAGATTCTGCGTAGCATCAGACAGCAGCGATACTATCTGCCAGCAAGACATTTTGCAGCACAATTTAAATGTTTTGACTTGATAATTCCCTTGCGCAATCTCTGAATCTATCCTAGACTTTTATCTGGAATTAAACCTCAAGAAGGTAGAAGGATAGTATCTGAAAACATTAAGAGGCTGTTTATAATGTTACATAACGAGTTAATATTGTCTCTGCGGGTTCTCTCCCAAGTGCATGGAATACAAGAAATGTGCATCATGTTTGATAAATTTCGATTATACTTTTGAAACTTTCCCTGAATAGTTTTGGAACTGTCTACATTTAAAAAGGTATTGCGTCGGTCTCAGTCAGTCATGTAGATAGCAAATGTTATAGGTAGACTCTATATAGAGTGTAATTCCGCTATAAATACCATCTAAAATTAAGACATTTTGTGTTTTTAAAAACATACTTAAGGTTCCAGTTACATTTTCCTTGTTTTTCCTACACCCAATATGCTCTAGTGGGTGACCACTTTAGGAGTGTTCAAAAGTGGTCTTAAAGTGTGTGCCAGTTTGGCTGCTGGGCTGTAATTTGATCAATCTTGGTAGAGATTCACAAGACAAAGCTGTGTACAAAAGGGCTGTGCCTTCTGGTTTTAAACATTCTATGAAAAACACGTGGTTCCCTGGGCGAGACCATTTTGACCACAGGGCTATCATTTGAAAAATCTTGGTAGAGGTCTACTAGAATAAGCCGTGTACTAAATATTAAATGACTGAGCCTTCTGGTTTCTGACTAGGAGATGTTTAAATGTTTACCCTATATAAGTCTATGTTAAACGTGTGGGCCCCGTAGCGGTTCCCTGTTTGGTCCAGGGCTATTGTTTGAACAATTTTGATAGAGATTCACCAGATGAATGTGTATATCAAATACATGTATCAAAGGCCTGGGCCTTTTGATTTCAGACGAGAAGATTGTTAACTTTACTTCCCTCTTTAATTGCACGCCGGCGGTTCGGGCCTCGCTCCAGCGTAAAGGCTTATTTAAAGTTTTTTTTATTTTAGGTAATGTCGGTTGCTACCTGATACTCTGTCTCTGGTCGAGCCAACCGGAGTCTAATTGTTGGTTTTCTTTTGCTCCATCATTTCAGTTATTTCAGGCTGTCGATTCCTCGGCGTTGTTTCATCTCTGTAGGTGTTTGGTTTTTATGTTCTAGGTGAAGCACAGATTAGTGCGGACTGAATCAATTATTTGGGCCCCGTCAAGCGATTTTGGTACTTATCGACTATGCGAGCAGCGAAGGTTCAGGCGAGCCTGCGCATCCGCGCAGACTCGCCAGAACCTTCGCTGCTCGCTCATACAAGCAGTTAATCAAGAGGAACCTTCGGACAGAAAGCCATATCCCTGGCCCCTCTGAATGGCTGGGCATGCGCAGCTAAAATTTGTCATGACGGAATGCTCGAAGACACAAATTCGCTTGGCGGGGCTCATTTGTCTAAACCACGACAGAACCGAGGGCGAGGATCATGTCCATATAAAAACCCATTGAAATACTTATTGCTGACCGTTCCAAGGTGGTTCTTCTGTTGTGGTTTATCATTTGTTATAGTTTGACTTTGCATGTATATATTGCATATATCTTTTTATTTTTGATAGCCGTTTGGCCATTTATTTAGAAAGTATATCATATGAACAAGTCCGTGAAATGAAGACCCCCCCTAAACCCCTCTTCATAAAGAGAAAACTGGGGTTTATGGGGGTATACATTATTTTTCTTATTTCTGCTCCAAGACATAGGTTGTGGATACTCGTTAGAATGAGGCGGTTCTAACGAGCACCCACAACTTATGTTTTGAGCATTTATAAGAAAAAATATCATGGATTTTCATCACATTCGTGTCCGCTCTATAACTTGAAAACCGTTGGAGCTATCTTCACGAAACTTCATATAAATATTAATCAGCATTAGACGACGTGCAGTGTGCAAGAACTATAACTCTCGCATTTATACTTTATGAATTATCTGCCTTGGAAGTTTGTCGGTATATATATATATATGTATGGGCAAATCGTGTCCAGTCAATAACTTTCTTACTTTCAGATGGATTTTAAAATTACTTGGCAGAAATATTAACAACCATAAGACGATGTGTGGTGCGCATGAGGTAGGTCGGTATCTCAAAGGTCAAGGTCATACTTAAGAGGTCAAAGGTCAAAAAGGGGCCTTTTTCGTGTTTTGTCAATAACTGTGTTATTTTGAGATGGATTTTAAAATTACTTGGCAGAAATATTACCAACCATCAGACAATGTGTGGTGCGCATGAGGCAGGTCGGTACCTCAAAGGTCAAGGTCATACTTAGAGGTCAAAGGTAAAAAAGGGTTTTTTTTTCGTGTTTGGTCAATAACTTTCTTATTTTGAGATGGATTTTGAAATCACTAGGCAGAAATGTTAACCAATATAAGACGATGTGTTGCGTGCATGACCCAGGTTGTACCTCAAAGTTCAAGGTCATACTTAGAGGTCAAAGGTAAAAAAGGGGACTTTTTTTTTCGGGTTTTGTCAATAACTTGCTTATTTTTAGATAGAATTTGAAGTTACTTGGAAAAATGTTAACTAACATGAGACGATGTGGTCAATAACTTTCTTATTTTTAGATGGATTTTGAAATTACTTTGCAGAAATGTTAACCACCATGAGACAAAGTGTTGCACGCATGACCCAAGTTTGTACCTTAAATTCCAAGGTCGTACCAGAGGTCAAAGGACAAAAAGGGACCTTTTTTATTTTAGTGTTCAGTCAATAACTTTCTTATTGCTGGATAGATTGTGAAATTACTCGGCAGAAATGTTAACCATCATGACCGGAAAGGTCATGGTCCTACATAGAGGTAAAAGGTAAAAAAGGGGGCCTTTTTGTGTTCTGTCAATAACTTTCTTATTTTTAGATGGATTTTGTAATTACTTTGCGGAAATGTTAACCACCATGAGACGATGTGTTGCATGCATGACCCAAGTTTGTACCTTAAATGCCAAGGTCGTACAAAGAGGTCAAAGGACAAAAAGGAGCCTTTTTCATTTTAGTGTTCAGTCAATAACTTTCTTATTACTGGATAGATTGTGAAATTACTTGGCAGAAATGTTACCCATCATAAGACAATGTGGTGCACGCTAGACCCAGGTCGGTACCTCCAAAATCAAGGTCATACTAAGAGGTCAGAGGTAAAAAAAGTTGTTGTTTTTTTTTGTCCAGTCAATAACATTTTTATTTCTGGATGGACTTTATATATAAAGTAACCATGCAGAAATGTTCACCGTCATTAGATCATGAGTCATGTGCAAGACCAAGGTCCATACCTCCAATGTCAAGGTCATACCTAGAGGTCAAAGGTAAAAAAAGGAACAGTCAATAACTTCCTTATTCTTTGATTGATTATGAATTACTTGGCACAAATGTTAACCATCATGAGACGATGTGTTGTACCTCAAAGGTCAAGGCCATACTTTGAGGTCAAAGGTAAAAAGGGGGCTTTTTTGTGTACGACCAATAACTTTTTTATTTTTCTATGAACATTTTTAAAGTTACTTTGCAGAAATGTCCATCTTCATTAGATGATGTGTTGCACACAAGACCCAGCTCAATACCTCCAATGTCAAGGTTATACTTAGATGTCAGAAACGTGGGAGACATCTGTGTTTTTGTAGAAAAACAAATTCTAGTATCAAAAACTGTGGGCCTTTCCGTTTTAGACAAAAAGATTTTAAAGGCAATTCCTTTATCAAATTATATAAAGCAGGTGGAACCCCTTGGCGGGGCCATTTTTGTCCACATGGCTATAATTTGAACACACTTAGCAGATGTCCACTAGATAAATAAGGGTACCAAATGTCAAAACGCCTGGGTCTTCTGGTTTCCGCTGGGAAAGTCCATGTGTATCAAATATCAAATGCCTGAGCCGTCAGTTTTAAAGGTTTTCCCTGAATAAGTCCACGTAAAACATATGGGTCTCAGGGCGGGACCACGTTTTGGTCCCAGGGCTATAGTTTAAACAGTCTTGGTAGAGGTCCACTAGTCAAAGCTGTGTAGAAAATATCTAAGACCTTGATCTTCTGGTTTCAGACAAGAAGATTTTTAAAGGTTTTCCCCAAACTGGGCCCCCCTAGGTGGGGCTTTTTTTCACCAGTGCTATAATCAGACCAATCTGGGCGGAGATCCGTTAGACGACTCTGTCTACCAAATTTCAAAGGTCTGGGCCTTCGGTTTCAGACAAGATTTATAAAGGTTTTCCTATATAAGTCTATATAAGTCACGTTTGGCCCTAAAACTGTAATTTGAGCAATCTTAATAGAGGTCCACTAGATGACGCTTCATACCAAATATCGAAGACGTCTGGTTTTTAAAGGTTTTCTCTTATTTTCCCGTTTTCGTAACCATGACAACCAGAGTTCTGCTAAGATTCAAATTCTTTGAACAATTTTCGGTTAGTATCTCCCGATGATCATTCCTGTAAAGTTTGGTCCAAATATGCCAAGTAGTTTAGGAGATTTCAATTGTTGACAGACGACGGATTCCGAGGTATTGGCCTTTTAGTATTGGCTCACTCAGCACTATGTATCGATTCCTGATCACTGCCTTCACTTTTATTTTCCAATGTAGTCTGTGTACCTGTGAAACACGTGAGCCCCTGGGCTTGGTCATGTTTTGGTCCCATGGCTATAATTTGAACAATATTGGTAGAGGTACACTAGGAGAAGATGTGCCCAAATTATCAAAGGCCCGGACCTTCTGGCGTCAGACAGGAAGATTTTAACGTTTTTCCCTTTATGTTAAAAATGTGTGCCTAAGGGCTATAATTTGAACGATCTTGGTAGAGGTCCACTGAATTGAGCTGTGTACCAAATATCAAAGGGACCTTCTAGTGTCTGACAAGAATACTTTTAATGGTTTTCCCAATTCAAGTCTATGTAATATATGTGGGAACGGGGGAGGGGTAATTTTTAGCCATAAAGCTATAATTTGTACAAACTTGGCAGAGGTACACTAGACGATGCTGTGTACCAAATATCAAATCTTTTAAAGGTTGCCCCTAAATAAGTATATGTAAAACAAGTGGGCTCCGAGGTGGGACTATTTTTGACGCCAGGACTATAAATTCAAGTGAACATCTTGGTAGCGGTCCAATAGATGTAGCTTTGTACCAAAGATCAGAAAACTGGGTCCTCTTGTTCAGACAGGAAGATTTTAAAAGGGTTTTCCCAATTAAAGTCTATGTAAACATGTGGGCACCAGGGAGGGGCCCTTTTTAGCCTCAGAGATATAATTTGAACAATCTTGACAGAATTACACTAGCCGAAGCTGTGTACCAATTATCAAAGACCTGGACCTTCTGGTTTCAGACAAGAATATTTTTAAAAGCTGTCCCTGTTATAAGTTTATGGAAAACAGGTTGGCCCCAAGGCGGGACCATTTTTGCCCCAGGTCTATAAGTTGAACATCTTGGTAGAAGTCCACTATACAAAGCTGCGTACCTAATATCAAAGACTTCTGGTTTCAAAAGATTTTTAAGGTTTTCTTTTATTTGCCCCTTTTCGTTGCCATGACCACCAGAGTTCTTCTTAGGTTCCAATGCTTTGAACACATTTGAGTTAGTATCTCCCAATGATCATTCATGTGGCGTTTGGTCCGAACTTGCCCAGTGAATTGTTGACAGACGACGGATCTTCGGGTGAGCTGAAAAATAACTGAATACAACAAATACCACAAGCACGTTTTCTTGGCAGAACTTTGAAAATTATCACACCTACCAGTAGGTGGTCATGAATTTGTCGGTTTTTATCTATTAAACAATTAATCAATAGCATCTCTGAGAAGGGATGATGGAAAATAATCAAACAAAATTGAAATAAAGGTTGAATCTGTTAAAAGAACTGTCAGACGGTGACGAAAGGGGGAATGATTTCGTGGAAAATACTAGACATCACGAAAACATGCCTATATAATTTTGACCCACTTTAAACCCACTCTTTTCGCTTAAGCGATTCGAACGAGTGCTCACAATTGGTGTTTTGAGCAGAACTATGTACAATATCACAATACATTTGTATTTTTTATTTTATTTTTTCAAATTTTCAATACAGTTTAATAGGCGGGTCTTTGCAATGTCAGCACATCTAGCTATCAATGCAAGCAAGACTCCATCACGAAAACATGTCATACAAATACATTGTTACCTTTATCATCGAAAAAAATGAAATTTTTAAGGTGAAAAAAATGTGAAATTTATATAAACAGAAATAAGGAAAATAAAGTTTACCCCTGTAAACCCAAGTTTTACCATATAAAAGTGGGGTTCAAGGGGGTCAAAATTATACAGGCGTGTTTTCGTGATATATCATTGCAAGCAATCTCCAATATGTTACTTCTACGCTAAGTACCAAAATGCAAAGAATTAAATAGCATGTAACAATATTGATACTTTTGTCGTCGGAATTCAGCCACTTTCAAAGTAATTCGCAGTCGCGCTAAGGAGGATAGGGCTTCGGGATGTATTCTGCAAAATTAGTAAGATTTTCGACAGACTCAGTACATGAGGAATCCAAGGATGAAATTGAAAGACCCTTGAATGGACAGTTCAAAAGTTATCATATTATCATTTTTCTGAATACTACATGAAGGCCCCAAAATGCGATACATACAAGAAACCCTATATCATGCAGTTTGGGCAGAAACTGGGTTCAGAACAGCCTTACATCCTCCTAATTTGATCAATTACTGCTGAACAGAATTCCAGACTAGACAAACAGCAGAACACACACATTGGGTGCTCCAATATTGGGGTTAGGTTTCCACTAACACTCAATCAAATACAAAACACATCCATGATATCTCATTTTCTCCTTGTGATGTGCCTATTGCTAAGCTGAAGTTTCCAGTTTGCCCCCATCAGTACGTTCAGTGCTTTGATTATTGCTGACATTTTCGCACTGTATATTAAAAACGGAAGTGAAGGCAAGTACCAGAAATCGACACCTCCCATTAGAAATAACAAAGGGAAAGAAACATGAATATGAAATAACTAGACCGTAATGAAAACATCACCACCGGAAAGCCAAAAGAACAGTTATTTTCCAACAAAATAACCAATTGGCTATCCAAAACCAAAACATATGTAAACGGTACATACATTCAAAGACGAACTGTAACAAAAATGAAACGCGACAGAAGAACCGCCTTGGAACGGTCAGTGAAAAGTATTTCACGGGTTGGGGTGGGAGGTGGGGGTGGGAGGGGTCTGGTTAAGCAATTTTCGTCACTCTTAATGTTGTCGTGGTTTAGATAAATCATTTATTCAGTCCACATGAAAGCTCCTAACTCATTAGTGCAACATCTCCGAAAACATTAAAATCAAACAATTACAGACACAAAACAATGGTTAGAACGCAACAGCAAGAAATAACTAAAATGTTGGAGCAAAAGAAAATCAACAGTTAGACACCGATGGGCGCGACCAGAGACAAAGCATCACCCTGCTAGCATTCTACATAAATCTACAGCGGACCGTTAGCGGCCCGTCAGCTACCCTGACGGGCCGCTAACGGCCCACTGTAGATTTATGTAGAATGCTTACTGGGCAGGTACCAATCAACACTACCTAAAATTAAATTTTAAGTAACTCTTTACGCTGGAACCGTCATAGAGTCTGAGGCCTGAATTAAAGGCGGAAGCAAAGTTGTCAACTGTAATTTGGTTAACTACCATGCATGCAGTCTGTCGTATAACATGTATGCTGTACCCAATCTTTTTATATCGAAGAATGATATTGCGGAATTGGGTACTCCAGTCATTGTAAGAATATATATATTTTTTTCTTAATTTATATACATGTACCAAGTCACCATAAAATTGACCTTGTCCACTAACGACCTAATAGGCCTACCCCTGCAATAACTTATAGGCATATGCTGTGTAAGGTTTACCTGGTTGGGTACAATCAGTTAGAATATTATATTAGCTCAGCATCAACCTTACAATAGTATGAAAGTGTGATTTGATAGTATCAGAAAGATATGTGATTTTGATTTAACAACCTGTTATTTATAATACCAGCTGAGAGGTATGCTTGGAGAAATGTCACAAACCACACATGGAGGGAGTGCAAATTTTGCCGTTTCCAATGTCATGGATGGACATTGGTAGATGTAGATCATGACTCAAAGCCTGCACAAGGCCTCATCAACAAATGAACATTTATATGATAGGTCATCATCATTATGTGTGCCACTCTTAAGTCATATAGCTGTTGCAGTTCCACATGAGTCTGGCCTCTATGCAGCCTCAAAGATCGGTTTTCGTAAGCTACTCGTGTATTTTCGGCATTCTACGGGACCTGCGATATGCACTGAGCCATGCGTTCCATTACTGAGTTGACAGAATGATCTCTGTGTTTTAAAAAATCGAAATAAAATCCTCTACCGTTGCTACCAATGTTTAGCTAAAAGGTAACATTTATCAATAAGCAGTCCTATACGATAGGCCTGCACTGAGCCGCGACCCATTTACCAACCTTTATGTATTGAATAACAATGGCCAACTTCACATCGAACGTCTTATAGCAACGACGATATCAGTTGAACGTAGACGGCTAGTACTATGGCAGGCCATGTGATCATTATCTGCGAATGTCAGTAAAACAAACGATACCATGCCTTGAGGAATGGTTAATCCGGTTTCCACGCATGCGCACTCATGAGCACTCTTCAAAATATAGGTAGCAGTCTTCGTTTTTAATTGGCTGTTTATGGATTTTGCTTATTTTGACCCATATAGGAAAATGGAACGCCAAAACCAGGTGAAGTCGGCCAATATCTTCCTCTTTGGAAAACGGCAAAGATAACTATACGTATGTGAAATCATGGTAATAAAGGTCACCAGTCCCATGTCATACAAAGATGTGAGGTGGGGCACAGCAATTCCTACAATATACATGTGCATCTAGCAAAGACTCTGATCAGCATTCACAGTTGCAAAGTTTGATTAGTGTGTTTACTGGTAACATTTGGAATTTGGTGACACCAGAAGCAATAAAACGACACAAAGAAGACTGGTCAGCAGGCTGTTTTAAGTTACTGTTGGGCATAAATTGTGGTAATAGTTGGTTTATGGCCGTTTGGCTGATTGATTGTTTGGGGTTTACCGGCACGTCAACCCTTGAGGTTCATTTAGAGTGAGTGAGTGAGTTTTAGTTTTACGTCCCACCAACAGCTAAGGTCATATGGAGACGGGACCTCGGTTTACAGACTCGTCCGAAAGTCTGGAGAAGCCCGGGATCGATCCTGCGATCCCTGGTTTACAAGGCGAGTAGCATAATCACTACACCACGGAGGCTTCTAGGTTCATTTAGAGTCGTCTCCGAAAATACATAGAAGAGATAGTAGTGGAGATGAAAGTGAGGGCCTGAGGAGATAGAGGAAAATGTGCAGCCTCACTGGGTCTGGGAATTGATCGCATTAGGTTTTGGACCAGTTTTGATCAGAACTGTGGTTGCCATGGAAACAAACACGTTCCATAGACATATAATGAGAAAACGACGTCTCCAACTTTTCCCAGGCATTTCTCATCCAATCTTTATCACACTTGCAGATAACCAGGAAAGGCATACAGTCTCGATCACCAGATCGGCGGCTTCAGAGTTACCTGCCCTTGAGCATAAAATGAAGCGAAAACGAGTGTCTCCACTTTTTCTCAGCTGTTTTCGATTGGATCTTTAAGAAACGTTTAATACACAAGGACAAGCATAATATCTCAAATGAGTTCGAATTTGGCTTGAATCTGACAACCAGTTTCGAAGTTAGGTTCCCTTGAGCGTGACAAATTCCATAGTCCTACAATAGACAAACGACGTCTCCAACTTTCTCAGCCATTTCTGATCTGATCTATATCAAACTTGCATAACCAGGAGAGGCTTACAGTTTACGTCGAGTTCGAATTCGGGCCTCACAGGACCTACGGCTTTGGAGTTATCTGCCCTTGAGCATAAATATAAGCGAAAATGGTGCCTCCGCTTTTTTTAGGTGTTTACGATCGGATCTTATTGAAAGTTTTAGTAAACAAGGACAAGAATAATATCTCAAACGAGTTCGAATTTGGCTGGAATCTGACAACCGGTTTTACAGTAATGTTTCCTGAGGGTAAAAATTTCATCATAGGCTTACAATAGAAAAACGATATCTCCAGCTTTCCCCAGCCATTTCTGATCTGATCTTTATCAAACTTGACGTTAACCAGGGGAGACATAACAGTCTCATCGAGTTCGAATTTGGGCCCCACAGGACAAACGGCTTTGGAGTTACTCTATTTGAGCATAAATATAAGCTAAAAATAGTGTCTTGACTTTTTCTCAGCTGTTTTCGATCTGATTTTAAACTTTTAGTAAACAAGGAAAAGCATAATATCTCAGATGGGTTCGAATTTGTCTTGACTCTTACAACCGGCAATTCTCAGCCATTTCTGATCTTTATCAAACATATAGATGACCAGGGGAGGCATACAGTGTTTGTTGAGTTCGACTTTGGGCCTCGCAGGACCAACGGCTTTGGGGTTACCTGCCCTTGAGCATAAATATAAGCGAAAAATGGAGTCTCCACCTTTTTCTCCGCTGTTTTCGTTTGGATCTTTTTTAAACTTTTAGTAAACAAGCATAATATCGCAAATGAGTTCGAATTTGGCTTGACTCTGACAACCGGTTTTGCAGTTACGGTCCCTTGAGCGTGAAAATTTTACCATAGTCTTACAATTGAAAAACGCCGTCTCCATTTTTTCTCGGCCATTTCTGATCTGATCTTTATCAAACTTGCAGATAACCAGGAGAGGCATACATTCTACCTCGAGTTCAAATTCGGGCCTCACATGACCTACGGCTTTTGAGTTATCTGCCCTTGAGCATAAATATAAGCGAAAAATGCTGCCTCCACTTTTTAATGACAGATTCTATCTGTCTATTCTTGCTGTGCTGGACGTTTAAAGTGATTTAGGCTTCAGTTCTTCCGGCTTTGACAGCCATAGAAATATGAGTCCGCACAAAATGTAGTCCGGTTTTGCGCAGTAATCAAAATTGTACAAGCGTATTAGTTATCCTGTAAGCGTAATACAAACTTTTGAAGCAGACGACTTGACGATTTTATCTTACGATTCAGCTGCATCATGCGACGGGTTTGGCGACAACTGTAGTTTAAAAAGTTCCATGAAAGATCAGACGACACATGTCTTTCGTAAATCGAACAATGAACGTGTTAGTTATCTTAAAAGCGTCATACAAAACATGAAGCAGACGAATTTACATTTTTATCTTATTTTCTAGTGATTGGATTTCATTTGAATCAGCTGCCTGCAGATGAATCGTAAGAAATATGAAGTTTGTATCGCAATTTAAGAGAAAAAAGGGGAAAAAAGATGAAATGGCCTCTGCTACATTTCAAAATGGCCAGGTTAAGATTTTACCCCTCCACCCACGAGTTTCTCAAGTTCACTCTTCAGTCACTGAATTTGTACGCGTCCATTCTACACATGTAAATTGGGTGTCTAGTCAATAGTCGTCAACAGCATGTCAAACCATGTAGAACAGAATGTGATGTATCATTATGAGCCATCTCACCAGGTTCTACACTGTTTGCATCTGTAGGTATCTGTACTTGGCTATAAAGGGCTGAAAAGGGTACAAACTCATAACACTTACATGACCAAATTAAATGCGAAGTACGTGACGCTAGAAACTTCACCGTACGGTAGCAAGCCAGCAATAATATACTCCTAACAGTTATCACTGTCCAATTCTGTTGTAGGTCTGAATAACTGAATATGTAAGCACAATGTTGTGATAAATAATTAGTCACATGCCGCAAAACTTCAAACATCGCACAAAAAAGTGTTTTCCTTTGCACGACATAAGGCAGGTTCTTGACTGAGCCGCGAAACACATAGCAATCAACAAGTGTAAGCTTTTACAAGAAAGTTGCGTCTACGCTTTTTGTTGTCATAAAACTGGCAACTATCCCAGCAGGCACATGCTGTAATTGTGACGTCACATCAACGTCGGTGCCACGTCATGACGTTGCATCGACGTTGATTTGACGTTGCCCTAGCGATGTGTGCCTGCTGGGTAGTCATTTGCATGTTGTATTATATATAATGTGCGAGTAAAATGATGATGAAAGTGTATAACAGCCGATTCACCTCAGTTTTGTGAACCAAACTAAAAATCAGCACTCAAGCGCCATTGCCCTTATCACTAAAGAAAGTAAATCTGAATTTTTCACAGAATATGTCATTTCAGCGCCTTTTTGGCGCTTTGATTTCTCAGTTGTTTTCGATCGTATATTCTAAGCATACTCTCTCAGGTTTCGCAGTAAATTGTTGTGTAAGAAGAGACTCAATAAAACCGAGTCACCGATTTTCGTTCTTTTATGTATTCTTTGTTTCCAACTTTTTGTTTTACAAATGAAGAAGGAAATACAAAGCCTCCAGCTTTTCTCAGCCATTTATCAAACTTGCAGATAACCAGGAGAGGCAAACAGTCTGTGTCGAGCTCGAATTAGGGCCTCACAGGACCAGCGGCTCTGGGGTTACCTGCCCTTGATCATAAATATAAGCGAAACATGGTGTCTCCACTTTTTATCAGCTGTTTTCAATCGGATCTTTAAGAAACTTTTAGTAAACAAGAACAAGCATGATATCTCCGATGAGTTCAAATTTGGTTTGAATCTGACAACCTGTTTGTTTTGTTTGTTTGATATGAGGTTTAACGTCCCCGTCAACACTGTAAAGGTCATTTTGGAGACGTTGCTTCCAATTTTGTGGGACTTTTACCCGCAATTTAGATGAAATGACATCTGAAGCCCTGCCGTCCAATGAAACCAATAGGGTTTATAAGCATGGACGGGCCGACACTCGTACCGCTTTGCCTTAGATCCTCTAAGCGGTTTACAAGTACTCGTGTGCGGGTCGGTTTCATCTCTGCGTGGAAGCATTATGCAGCCCATCTATTTCTTCAAGCCCCAATGGGCGGGGGCCGCTGACAACCTGTGATAGTTCTCAGGTGAGCGATCGTTGCCCGCTGTGCGACTTGTATTCATTCATGGTCTATTTTGTCCCACTATATTTTCGCCTCTGTCCTCTAACAAACCATCAGGCTATACCTCCAATGTTATGTGTGACACAGTTCTCACAATATTCTGCATGATCTATCTTCTTTGGGTCACTGAAAATAATTATTCTTCAAAAACTGTTTGAAATCTTTGGCAGACTTTGTATTAAAATTTGTAGAACTTGGGTTTCTTCTTGATATTATTAATAAGTCAAATATGCTGAGCAAATTGCCCCAACCATACAAATCGATTAGATTCATAGTTTGTACCCAATCATGCTATACCTGTGTATACAGCATTGTCATCGTTTCTTAATGAGGACAGAACGGGCTGTTGTCTGTATGAAGAAAACATGTCCGTGTGAAGTAATGGCGTCCAACACGGTGTCAGAAATGACAAATTTTAGGTAAAATGATAAAATCGTTCTTATTTCTGTTTTCAACATAGATTGTGGGTGCTCGTTAGAACCGCCTCAATGAGGCGGTTCTAACGAGTGCCCACAATCTATGTTTTTGAGGAAAAATAAGACAGATAATGTATACCCCTGTAAACCCAAGTTTTCCCTATAAAAAGTGGTGTTTATTGGGGGTGGTGGTGTTCATTTCACGGACTTGTTGTCGTGATGTATATGGCTGGTCCCGCAGTTTTATTTTTGTACGGACGTCGCAAACATATATGTGACAAGACGCAAATACAGCACGATCGCACCACCCACTGTTATCCATTGTCCTCTGAGAGAATCTTATAAAAGCTATGCGATTAAACATCTGCGCCCATTGTAAACATAGCTCTGTAATAAAGCCAGTCTGTGACATTTCAGTTCTATTATAGTTCCTTTAAACATTTTTCTAATTTCTAAAACTGATACTTTAATTCTACACGCGGGCGTTAAATTTGTCCAATAAATCTAATATCTATAAGGTTCTCTTTGGAAACAAAAAGCTCCTCAAGAATGCGTATCGAAATTCATCTATTTATACACCGTATATTGCATGTAAAAAGTCAAAGCACCAAAAGCATCGTGAGTGGTTGATCGATTGTTTCTGAGCATAGGCTGGGAAATAGTCCATGAAGTGCGACTTTTTCGCGTTCCGAGGCGTCTGATGCTTCACTGTTTGCCAATGTCCAAGTGCACGAGCCCGGTACATATTTTACAGATGCATGTAGGGCCCCCACCTATCGGGTCTTTGGAGAAATAGATTGGACTGCTTGGTGCTTCCACTCCCAGGTGGGATACTCAGATATTCGCCAACTACGACATAGGCTTGGACAATTGTTTTGTGTCTAGAATTGTTAATTTTAATATTTTAGGGATTCTAGGAAAACATGGTATTTTTGGGTTATAGTCCATTCAGCAGATATGTTTATTGAGTCACTTCTAAAACTGACTATTTTTGTATGTCCAAAATTGTGTGTGTGTGTGTGTGTGTGTGTGTGTGTGTGTGTGTGTGTGTGTGTGTGTGTGTGTGTGTGTGTGTGTGTGTGTGTGTGTGTGTGTGTGTGTGTGTTGTTGTTGTTGTTGTTGTTGACACATTTTAACACGTATTTCAGAAGTATAATAATAATAATAACCGTGAGAAGCCGCACAAAGTACTACAATCATTTACCCGAGAAAAAAAAATAAATGAACATTAAATAAGCCAGTATGATTAGGGACTATTTTTGGGAGTATGTTAAAATTTTCAGATATTTTGGGGGTATTAGTTTATACTAATTTATTTTATTTCCATTGCGTTGAAAGCGTCAAGCTTATTTGAGTTGTTCTCGAACACTCTGGATGTAATTGATGATATTCTGAATATTTTATTGGGTACAGTGTGAATCGGGGTGGATACTAGATGCTGGGGCTCAGCCTATGTAGCAGGCGAAATTCACAGTACCCCTTGGGCTTCAACGCAGAGATGAACCCGACCGTTCATGAGTACTGGTACACCGCTTAGAATGTCTAAGCATGCCCAGGCAAAATGGTGCGAATCGAACCGTCCCTGCATATAACCCTATTGGTTTGTTTGGGTTGTAGGGCTTAAGATGTCATTTCATCTCAATCTCGGGTAAAAGTCCCACAGAATTGCAATGACTCCAAAATGACCTAAATAGTGTTGACGGGAACTTAAAACCTCTATTCAAACAAAACAAAACAGATGCATATACGAGTAGTAATAAATAGGAACTAAGGCCCCAAATAGCAAGAAGAGATTAATGTTTTTGTTGCTGTTGCCCCAAATAGCAAGAACAGATTAATGTTTTTGTTGCTGTTGTTGTTGTTGTTGTTGTTGTTTTCTGAAAAAAAAGGTAGAATAGAGCCGGGATATAAGCAAACGGTCGCAGTGATGGTACAGATAAGGCACACACGGCACTGAGTATCTGGAAGATATCTTAATACGCTGATCATATCAGTCAACAAGATTTATTTCAATGAATGCTTGATACAATACGATTTGGCAAACATGTGACCTAGTTAATTCTGTCATGACCCTAAAACAGACATTTTTTCATGACATTAGAAAAACATGGCCATGTGAAATAATGGCGTCCAACATGGTGTCAGAAATGACAAATATTGGTAACAAATCGTTATATCTTTCTTATTTCTGCTTGCAATATAGATTGCGGGTGCTCGTTAGAACCGCCTCATTGAGGCGGTTCTAACGAGTACCCACAATCTATGTTTTTGAGCAGACATAAGGCAGATAATGTGTACCCCCGTGAACCACACTTTTCTCTATATAAAGTGGGTTTTAGGGGGTCTTCGCTTTACAAGACTTGTTATCGTGATGAAAATAGAGGCCATTGGGTTTATTAGCATGGACGGTCCGCCTCGCACCACGGTTCCTGGACAGGCTTAGATCCTCTAAGCAGTTTACCAGTACTAGTGTGCTGGCCGGATTCAGCTCTGCGTGGAAGCATCATGCAGCCCATATATTTCTTCAAGCCCCTATGGGCGGGGGCCGCGGCGACTCGATTGAATTTGTGTTTAGCTTAGGCGATAAGACAGTGTATTTTGGGTGCAGGGAATTACCGTAATAAAGCATTATTTCCGATGACACATTTTTAACTTACGCGTAATAATGTTGAAAACTTTCAGTTTTAGTCAGATTTTTAAAACGTACACACTTTAAGATAATTTTAGCTGAATTCCAAACAATGAATTGCACTTCATAGTACTATATAAACATTTGCAAACGTTTCAAAACAGTCCTGCTTAAAAAATGAAACTTTTGACAAAGACCTTACATAAGTAAAGTTCAACCTGATATTTCTGATTCAATCTGTCATTTTTAGTGCCTTTGGCGCTTTGATTGTGGATACATTTTGTGCACAATTCCTCATACAGTTTTATACGGATCACTGAAGTTCTGTGTGCTCTTTTGTCATGGTCTGTAGATATGCATGCGGTTTTGGCTTTTTGAACTGAACAACTTTTGCTGTAAGTGGGAACAATGTGTTTAACAAACACATTTGGTAGTGGTGTCCATATTGGTGGTTGATTGTGTTGTTTGTTGGTGGTGGTTGTGGTGGTGGTGGTTTTATTTCACATTGGTTACATGTTGATCTGCTGTTGAAATTCAAGAATTTATGTTTCTGTTGCTTCTAGAGGATACATAATGCTGCCCAGGATAAATCTTTTTCATAGGTCGGGTCCAATGTCAAAGATGGGATAGTCTACTACAGAAACTTAGGGGTAAAATGATTTACATTTTACAAATCATTTAAGTGAGCCGACACAAGACAAACGGCACTTAGCATTTTCCAATTTACCATACCCCACCCACCACCCCACCCAGTCCCTAAAACGTCGGACACCTTGAGGACTTGCCGTAATTCTCCAATTTTTTTTTACAAATTTGTTTCACGATCCAACAAGGAGTCCAATAAGTGCAGATGGGATGGCCAACATTGTAGACCCTGGCTAGACAGCTCCTTCTGGGTCTATGTTGTTTGCTTAAACATGTCTGTCCCAGTACTTAAGGTCTTTAAGGTCTGTTCTTTACATACGCGCCCACAAGCAGCAAATGCTCTTTCGAGTCTGTGCGTATGCGCATGCTCACCTGAGCCTTTGCTGATCGTCTAGAAGTTGCGACAATGACTTTTTTTCTTATGAATTGCATTACAAAAACACGCCTTTTCAAATATATTGAAAAATTTTACAACCAAAACATGAAAATTTTCTGATGAAAAATATATTTTTGTTTTTCTACACAAAACATAGATTGTGGGTACTCGTTAGATTTGTTTGTTTGTTTGTTTGATTTGAGGTTAAACGTCCCCGTCAGCACTGTAAAGGTCATTTGGAGACGTTGCTTCCATTTTTTTTTTTTTTTTTGGTTTGGGTTTTACGGCCCTTTCAAGATTATTTCACTCATATCGAGCCGATCGTTAATCAGAGGTGGGCGAAAACCGGAGTACCCGGAGAAAAACCACCTGACCTTCCGTTGCAGAACTTGGCGTCTCACACGTGGCCCGAGCGAGGCTCGAACCTACGGCGGTGAGAGACCTAATGACTAAGAGTCAGCGCTCTTATCCACTAGGCCACGGAGGCCCGTTGCTTCCAATTTTGTGGGACTTTACCCGACATTGAGATGAAATGAACATCTCAAGCCCTGTCGCCCAATGAAACCAATAGGGTTTATTAGCATGGACGGTCCGCCTCGCACCGCGGTTCCTGGACAGGCTTAGATCCTCTAAGCGGTTTACCAGTACTAGTCTGCGGGCCGGATTCAGCTCTGCGTGGAAGCATCATGCAGCCCATATATTTCTTCAAGCCCCTATGGGCGGGGGCCCTGGGTACTCGTTAGAACCGCCTCGGCGAGGCCGTCCTAACGAGTACCAACAATCTATGTTTTTGAACAGAAATAAGTAAAGTAATCTATACCCATATAAGCGACAGGGCTTGAGATGTCATTTCATCTCAATGTCGGGTAAAAGTCCCACAAAATTGGAAGCAACGTCTCCAAAATGACCTTTACAGTGTTGACGGGGACGTTAAACCTCAAATCAAACAAACAAAATACCCATATAAACCCCAGTTTTACTACATGTATTCACCGTATTTGCATTAATTTGCTGGCTCCCAGCTTGCAGATTGTCAATATTGGAAAAACAGGTAACCAGACCCCCCTGACCTTGAAAGGTCAGGGGGATCTGGTTACCTGCTTTTTCAACTCTGACAACATTCAGACTAGGAACCAACAGATGATGCAAATAAGGTGAATACAAACATTGGGTTTAAGGGGGGTCAAAATTATACAGGCGTGTTTTCGTGATGGATCAAGTTAATGTTTTATTTGATTTGAGGTTTAACGTCCCCGTCAACACTTTATATGTCATTTTAGAGACGTTGCTTCCAATTTTGTGGGACTTTTACCCGACATCGAGATGAAATGATACCTCAAGCCCTGTCGGCCAATGAAACCAATAGAGTTTATAAACATGGACGGTCCTATTCGCACCGTTTTTCTGGGCAGGCTTATTAAGGGCGAGGATTGTGGCCACGTAAAATCGAGATAAGCCGCCCCAGCCCCCAGTGGAATTCGTTTCCGCTTGACCGTTCCAAGGCGATTCTTCTGTCGCGGTTTATTTTTGTTATAGTTTGTCTTTGGGTGTTTGTGTCGCTTATATTATTTTTTATTATTTTGGGTAGCCTATTGTCCTTTTTGTGGGAAAGTAACTGTCCTATTGGTGTTTCCATTAGGGTCTGTTGTTTCATGTTTGTGTTTCTTTCCCTTTGGTGTCTCTGATGGGAGCTGTGGGTTAATTGTATCGATTCTCGATCATTGCCTCCACTTCTGTTTTAGATCCACTAAGCGGTTTACCAGTACTCGTGTGCGGTGGGTTTCAGCTCTGCATGGAAGCATCATGCAGCCCATCTATTTCTTCAAGCACCGATGGGCCGGGGCCAAATCAACTTAAGGTCAATCTTCAGACTGAGGTGACTCTAGGCAGAAGCTGCAAACGTGTCAATGGGGTTCAAATCAGTAACCACACTCTATGTTATAGAGCAATTAGTAAGAAAAACTGTGTTTATGGGATAAGTTTCATTTTTCTGATGTTTACCGAAGTAACCCATATCGTAAACAGTTATGTAACCCTTGTTAACTCCACTTGATGTAGCGAAAACTTGGGTTTAAAGGTATGCATTACTTTCAAGATCATTTCACTTACTTCTAGCCGATCGTGAATCGCAGGTGTGCGAAATCGGGATACCCGGAGAAAACGCACCCAGCCTTCCGTTGCAGAACTTGTCTTCTCACATGTGACCCAAGCGAGGCTCGAACCACAGTGGTAAGAGACCTAATGATTAAGAGTCAGCACATTTACCCAACATCGATGTGATCCCGAAGGATGCTTAGAGCAATTTCGGTACTTTTGCTTCTGATAAGTGCTGGCTTTGTTTACAAAATGAAATGGATTTCAAAGACCTTATCTTGAATGTAGTGATAGTGATGTCACTCACTGCCAATAATGAAATATGACCGAAAAATGAAAGAAGCTGTTGATACAAGTGCTGATAAAATTCTTTAAAATTTAAACACGCCTTTCATCATCGGATGCACTTTTGTCCCTTTTTGGCCCATACTGTATTGACTAGAATATTGATTTTTTTTCTGCTGATAGTCTCATATGCTGCCCTTGTCCATCATGGCTAAGAAAAACATGACATTTTTGGATCGATTGTTGATCAATCGACCCAAAGTTACTCAGAAAAGTAGCTTTTTCTGCTGATGACCAAGTGGCTATCACTAATTTGTAGGAAATCCAGGTTATGGTTATATAAAATTACCACGCTATTCTTATCACTGTGAGGTCAGAGTGTTGCATAAGATGGCTATCGCTGGAATCTCATTGCGAAAACACGCCTATACAAATACATTGCCACCTTTATCGCCGAAAAAATGAAAATTTTAAGATGAAAAATTGCGATATTTTTCTTATTTCTGCTCAAAATATAGATTGTGGGTACTTGATAGAACCACCTCATCGAGGCGGTTTTAACGAGTACCCACAATCTATATGTTAAAGCAGAAATAAGAAACAATAGGTTTACCCCTGGAAACCCCAGTTTTACTATATAAAAGTGGGGTTCAAGGGTGTCAAAATTATATAGGCATGTTTTCGTGATGCTGGGCAGAAAACGCTGGTGTAATGGGCTTGGCAATCAGTGTCTGATTAAGGTCTTCACTGCTTGCATAAAATACGTCACGTTCTAGCCTACTCTAAGAGAAAATCGACTCACCAATGCTGCCAGTGCTTTGGGTTTGTGTTTTTGTGGGTTCCTAACTCTTTCTCTTAATTTCGACGGCTTGAAATGGCTGTTTTCATTTATCGCGGCATTTCCTGCGAAAGTTTCATATGTGGCCATCACGAAAACACACCTACATGTCTGACCCCCCTTGAACCCACTTTTAGACAATAAAACTGGGGTTTACAGGGGTAACTATTAATTTGCTTATTTCCGCTCTAAATATAGATTCTGGGTATACTAACACCGCCCCGATGACGCGGTTCCAACGTGTACCCACAATCTATATTTTGAACAGAAATAAGCAAAATACCCCAATTTTCATCTTAAATTTTTCAGTTTTTTTTTTTTTTTTTATCGGCGAAAAAAAAATGCAATGTATTTGTATAGGCGTGTTTTCGTAGTGTTACCCCGCCCATTGCAGCTTGGAGAAATAGATTTGGCTGCATCGAGCTTCCGAGCAGAGCTGGAACCATCTAAACTTGGGTACTGATAAACAGCTTAGAAGGGCTAAACCTACCCCGAAAAAGTGGTGCGTAAATAAGCGGGAGAATTTGACTTTACCCTCTAGGTACAAGTGACGTCATCATCTCGCACGTCTGGTTCCGCGTTACACGTTGCTTCTTTCTTGGTATATAGTAAAATGTTGTCCTTCATTGATGTTTTGGTTTGGTTTGGTTACTAGTAGTTTTGAAGTTCAACGGCTCGCCCTGTCAACACTTTCTAGGTAATATCGAGTCGATCATTCTAAATGACCACACTTTTCCGGGACAGTCTTATGCATGAGCGGTTTACCAGGAGGTCCTCAGTGCACATTTTTTTCTGTCCTTCGTGAATCAGTGGAACTGAAAGAGCGACCGTAGAAAATATTTCATGACCAATTTCCACGAAAACAATAATGCTGTCGGATTTGGTGGGGATCGAACCAGCGCCCATGCACCCAACAAGCCGTCGAGGCCGAGCCCTGTAGAAAACATATTCTATTAACCAAGATTATTGATATTTTCTTATAACTGCTAAACCCTAAAAAATGCATCTGAAAATGCCGTCTGTTTATGTCGTCTGCTGCATCTTGCTGCAAACTTTCGGCAAAACATACTTTTGCATACAGGTAGAGGACCACCACACGGTTTGATGCAAAGAGCTTTATTTAATATAGAAAACAACAAAGCAGACGACAATTCTTAAGAGTTCAACATAGATGTAAGAGTAATGTTGACCACATCTTTCAAAACTTTAAAGCGGTTATTTTTCTGATCATGAAACTTTGTAATTTTGTTCCATTACGAAAATACGCCCGTGCGACATAGTGCATTTTTCACATCTTCAAAATGGCTATTTTCTGTGAAATTCCGTGATATTTTTCTCATTAATTCTGCAGACATACGTTGTGGGTGCTTGTTAGAACCGCCTCGTGAAGGCGGTTCTAACGAGTACCCACAACCTATGACTTAAAGCAGAAATAAGGAAAATAATGTTTACCCCGTAAACCCCATTTTTCTCTATATAAAGTGGGGTTTTTAAGGGTCTTTATTTCCCGGATTTGTTCACGTGATGCTTATTTTGATTTGGAGTGATTAATACTCTAAAGAATGGCTGTGTATGCTCGTTATTACCGCCTAAATGACGGATTTCTAACGAGTACCCACAGTGTACATTTTTTGCAAAAAAAGGGAAAATTAATGTTTATCACTGTAAACCCATTTTTCACTCTATGAAGTGGGGTTTACAAATATGTTCATTACACAAACTTCAACGTGATATTTCGTTATATAAAGCGGTGTTTACAGTGGTGTCCGCTTTATGGTTATTAAGTCTGTGATACCATCACGTTAATAAGTCCGTGTTATGAACACCCCTCTAAACCCCATCTTATACAGGGAAAACAGGGGTTTAAAGGGTATTCAATATTGCACGACCCGCAGAAAAAGCGACCGACTGAAGTCGGTTGATTTTCTAAGTGCGCCAAAATCACCGTGTCATTCTGTCATTCTGTCATTCTGTCAGTCTGTCTGTCCGTCCGTAACCCGTTTGTGAAAATTGGTGATAGTGACTTAACCGCTTGGAATATTTAAACAATTTTTGGCATACTGATAGATATCAATGAGATCTAACCAATGAACTTGCGAAATATTACATTCCATTTAGTATAGCCTCGCCGAGGCAAAAAATGTGAAAAATTTTCGAACTGCTTCTATTCGGAAACCGTTGGGCCGATTGAAGTCAAATTTCATCTGGAGCCTCTATGGGATGGGGGAAACCAAAATTTGCTCATGGGGTCCAGGTCACATGACCAAAATGGCCGCCAAGCCATATATTGTCTGTCTGTCTGTCCGTCCGTAACCCGTTTGTGAAAATTGGTGATAGTGACTTAACCGCTTGGAATATTTAAACAATTTTTGGCATACTGATAGATATCAATGAGATCTAACCAATGAACTTGCGATATATTACATTCCATTTAGTATAGCCTCGCCGAGGCAAAAAATGTGAAAAATTTTCGAACTGCTTCTATTCGGAAACCGTTGGGCCGATTGAAGTCAAATTTCATCTGGAGCCTCTATGGGATGGGGGAAACCAAAATTTGCTCATGGGGTCCAGGTCACATGACCAAAATGGCCGCCAAGCCATATATTGTCTGTCTGTCTGTCCGTCCGTAACCCGTTTGTGAAAATTGGTGATAGTGACTTAACCGCTTGGAATATTTAAACAATTTTTGGCATACTGATAGATATCAATGAGATCTAACCAATGAACTTGCGAAATATTACATTCCATTTAGTATAGCCTCGCCGAGACAAAAAATGTGAAAATTTTCGAACTGCTTCTATTCGGAAACTGTTGGGCCGATTGAAGTCAAATTTTATATGGAGCCTCTATGGGATGGGGGAAACCAAAATTTGCTCTTGGGGCCCAGGTCATATGACCTAAATGGCCGCCAAGCCATATATGGTCTGTCTGTCTGTCCGTCCGTAACCCGTTTGTTAAAATTGGTGATAGTGACTTAACCGCTTGGAATATTTAAACAATTTTTGTCATACTGATAGATATCAATGAGATCTAACCAATGAACTTGCGAAATATTACATACCATTTAGTATAGCCTCGCCGAGGCGAAAATGTGAAATTTTCGAACTGCTTCTTCTCGGAAACCGTTGGGCCGATTGAAGTCACATTTCATATGGAGCCTCTATGGGATGGGGAAACCAAAATTTGCCCATGGGGTCCAGGTCACTTGACCAAAATGGCCGCCAAGCCATATATGGTAAAAACCCTTCAAAAATAGTCTTCTCCAGAACCACTTGGCAGATTTCCACGAAACTTGATAAATAGCATCTGGGACGTAGGCCCATCATAAATTGCTAAAATAGTGACACTGGGTTGACCTTGACCTTCTTTGTGCCTAGGTCAGACTTTGACACATATGCTTTTGTATTGGAAAAGTGAGAATGCATTTTATCCTGCAAACGATTCAGAATACAGTACTAAAGTATAAGATATATTTTTGCTCCTTACGATAAGGTGCATTTATTGGGGGAACCGTTTTAGGTCCAGGTCACATGACCAAAATGGCTGCCATACCCATATATGGTAACACTCATAAAGCTAAAAGCATCCGGCGGGTCGTGCACTTCAGCTGAAGCACTGGTTTTCATTTATTTTTCCTCCAAGGTTGTGGTTACTCGTTAGTACCGCCCATTACGATTACACACCCATGCGACATTGTGCTTTTTTCACATCTCCAAAATGGCGATTTTTTCTAACGAGTACCCGTTAGAAATGGCTACTTTTCTGACGAAAATCTGCAATATTTTTTCTTATTTATACTGCAAACATAGGTTTGTGGGTACTCTTTAGAACCGCCTCATTGAGGCGGTTCCAACGAGTACCCACAACCTATGTCTCTGAGCAAAAATAAGAAAAATAATGTTTACCCGCGTAAACCCAAGTTTTCTCTATATATACTGGGGTTTAGGGGAGTGTTCATTTCACGGACTTGTTCACGTGATGTCAGCCTGGCTGTTCTAACGAGCATCCAAAACCTATGCTTGAAGTATAAATTTGGAAAATATCACAAATTTTCATCAGCAATAAAATATGAAAAAAAGCACCGTTTTACGCGTATGTTTTTTTCGTATTGATTAAAACGCAATATTACTGCCAAGACTCGGTCCTGCGTACATCGATCTGTGAGACAGATTACAGGCTTTGCAATTTCATTAGCAAGAAACAATCAGCATCAAAAACAATAGTTGTTTTCCATTGTGGTGTCACATATGCATCTGCGTTACATCAGTTTATCAAAAATATATGTATACAGTGCCATGCATGTATCTTTAACCATGTAGCCAAATCTGAATGCGCATTACATAGTAAGGTTAAATTAATCTTTAGAAATATTCAATGCCATTTAAAACGAAAACACATATATTCATGTATTATAGATATGTTTTGTTGTTGTTGTTGTTGTTGTTGTCGGTGTGGTTTGTCTTTTGTTGTATAATGGACAGAAGTTTACGTTCGAATGTTACCAAGGTCCGTGGCATGGATTGATGATCTCAAATAGTAAGAAAATACGGTGACATGAAAAGCACGGATCGAAAAAAAAAACGAAAAAGGAACATACATGCCACTGAAACAAAGCACATGTGATATTATGCAATCTTTCATAGCTAAAAAACGCGACACTCTTCTGATGAAAATGTTTTGATATTTTCAGTGTGGACCCAAAATCTATATTCTTTAGCAGAAATAAGGGAAATTGTCTTTATCATTGTAATACCCACTCCATCACGAAAACACGCCTATACAATTTTGACCCCCTCCAACCCCACTTTATAAAGAAAAACTGGGGTTTACAGGGGAAATCCTTATTTTTCTTATTTCTGCTCTAAAATATCGACTGTGGGTACTCGTAAGAACCGCCTCATCGAGGCGGTTCTTACGAGTACCCACAATCTATATTTTGAGCAGAAATAAGAAAAATATTCCAATTTTTCATCTCATTTTTTTTTTTTTTTTTTTTTTTTTTTTTCATTTTTTCGGCGATAAAGGTAACACTGTATTTGTATAGGCGTGTTTTCGTAATGCTCATCAATATAAACTGGAAAGTCTTGCTCACGTGACGAGAAAAAGTTAAATGCCCATATCAGGGCCCAGTTTTAACTAAACCCTTATCTTGCTGAATATTCAGTTTAGCCACATCCATTTCTGACTTTGAACCAGTCAGATTACTTCATGTAATTTATTCTTACAAATCCATAAACTTCATGTTAAACAGTGTAGATCCTGATCAGATGGCTTCTTCAGAAGCCATCTGATCTGGATCTACACTGTTTCCAAAGATAGATGTTGTCGTGAACAGCATGATAAGAGTTAACATGCTCGTTAATGGTGAAATTGCTAACTGTTCTAGCAAGAACAAAATCTAATAAAGCGTTGTTTTTACTGGGGGGTAAAATAAGAGCAGGCTCACATTTTTTTTTCAGCAAAAAAGCTACGTTAATAAGTAGAACGTTAGTTTTGAACAGACACAAAATAGCATGCGCATCAACAGTACAACAGTCCACAAACAATAACACTTTAATGGCGCCAAACACCGACGACTCGTACACCGTGGCTAAATGTTGAGGTTTAACGTTCCCGTCAACACTACATAGGTCATTTTTGGAGACGTTGCTTCCGACTTTGTGGGACTTTTACCCGACATTGAGATGAAATGACATCTCAAGCCCTGCCGCCCAATGAAACCAATAGGGTTTATATACATGGACTGTCTAGAAGCCTCCGTGGTGCAGTGGTTACGCTACTCGCCTTGTAAACCAGGGATCGCAGGATCGATCCCGGGCTTCTCCAGACTTTCGGATGAGTCTTTAAACCGAGGTCCCGTCTCCGTATGACCTTAGCTGTTGGTGGGACGTAAAACTAAAACTCACTCACTCACTACATGGACTGTCCGACTCGCCCCACTTTGCCAGGGCAGGCTAAGACCTTCTAAGCGGCTTACCAGTACTCATGTGCGGTGCGTGCAATTACTATATGCAGCCCAATCTATTTCTACGGCCGCCATTGGCACGTGGGGTGCCTTTAAGTCATGTACATCAGTGTAGAAGGATTTGCTGAGGCACGGGAAAATGATATGATGTAACATTACAAGAGAATATAAAAATATGATAATTTATGTTCGTTGGAAGTAGAGGCGAATTAGAATATCTTGGCACAGGCGTTAGTCCCCGCCCATCGGGGCTTGAAGAAATAGATGGGCTGCATGATGCTTGCGCGCATGACTGAAATCGACCACACACGAGTACTGGTAAACCGCTTAGAGGATCTAAGCCGGCACAGGCAAAGCCTACGTCCATGCTTATAAACCCTATTGTATGGAAGCCGATAGGGGACATTTTGACTTGTGACTAACGACTTGTGACTACCGACTTGCGACTTATGACTTTTTACTTGTGACTTTTGACATACCTCAAGCAACGGCCAATTTCGGACAACGACGGCTAAGATTCCGGTGAGGCAAGCGAATTTTCTCCTTCTGTTTTATATTGTTTGAAAAATGCCACCGAAAAGATCATATGGTAGGTTATTTACTCTGATTTTGTGAATTTTTAAGACTTATGACTTGTCATTTATGAATTTTGACTTATGAGTTTTGACTTGTCACTTATGACTTTTCACTTTCGAATTGTGACTTTCGACTTATGACTTGTCACTTATGACTTTTGAGTTTTGACTTGCAACTTCTTGCAATTTCTTGGCGCGAATCTAAAGTAATATGGCATAACAACACAGGCGGTAGTAAATTGTCACTAAAACAGAGTTGATAATACATGAAACAGGGTCTTCTAAGTGACATTTCTAAACAGTATACACCGGAATTGTCGGTGCCGTTGTCCGCTACCCGATATTTTTCGGGTTTGCACCAAAAGTCAACAAGTCATAAGTCGAAAGTGATAAGTCACAAGTCATAAATCACAAGTCAAAGTTATAAGTCGCAAGTCATAAATCATACAAAGATAACAAAAACAGAGTAAAAAACATAAACAAGTCTTCTTAATGGCATTCATCAAACAATATAATACAGGAGCAGCAAAACCGCTGGATCGACACCGTCGTTGACCGCTGTCTTCCACTGCGTCAGATTTGTCGAAAGTCAAAAGTCATAAGTCGCAAAAATTAGGCATGCAACTCCGACGTCGCAAGTCATAAGTAACAAGTTCAAAAGTCACAAGTCAAAATGTCCCCTATCGGCTTCCATACTATTGGTTTCATTGGGCAACAGGGCTTTAGATGTCATTTTATCTCAATGTCTGGTAAAAGTCGCATAAAATTGGAATCAACATCTCTAAAATGACCTATGCAGTGTTGACGGGGCGTTAAACATCAAATCAAACAAACAACAAACGTCGACAAAGCAGCATGTTTCTGCATCAACGTTACTTTGGGTTTAAATTGAATATTCTAGCTCAGGCTATATAAACCGTTAAGACACCAAGCAAAAATTAAGCACACTATATATTTTTAAGTAAAGGTTTATCATTTCGTATGAATTTTCTATTCAAAATTAAAAAGTCACGTGCTGTAACTGTTTGTGCGCTTTAAGCAGCGAAAGGTGATAAGACCTGTCGTTGTATTCTTGAGCAAATAGAATGCACAGACTACATAAGCACGCTGTGAAAGTAATCTCAAAAATTGCAAAAAGCAAAGAATTAAGGCTAACGCTCACATTAAAAGTTTCTAAGTAATATTGCCAAATAGATAAGATACAAAGCAGCAAATCAACCTAAAAACGCTTATTTGGCATTTGGTTGTCAGTAAATTGTACCGTATAATTGACACAACAATAAATCATTATCATTAGTGAAAGATATTTGTCTCATCACGAAAACACGCCTATGTAATTTTTTGACCCCCTTCAACCCCACTTTAAAATAGTAACTGGGGTTTACAGGGGTATACATTATTTTGCGTATTTCTGCTGTCGGTGCTCGTTAGAACCGCCTCGCCGAGGCGGTTCTAACGTGTACCCACAATCTATGTTTAGAGCAGGAATATGAAAAATATCAGTATTTTTTATCTGAAAATTTTCATTTTTTTTGGGGTGGTAAAATTTTCAATATATTTGAATAGGCATGTTATCGTAATGCATAATGTTAACAAGTCCGTGAAACGACGATCCTAAGGCTTGTAAACCCCTTTTAGTATGTTTTCAATGCACTTAAAGTTAAGACTCAATCTGCTTTTAAAAGATAATTGAGATGGTTTCAGTTGTTTTCTACACCCAGTATAACAGACAGCATAATAGGAATTTCACTGAATTTGTGGAAAAGACATTGATTGCGGGTGTTCGTTAGAACCGCGTCAGACCATCACGTGAGCAAGGCCGTGAAATGAAGACCCCCTATACTCCACTTTATATAGAGATAATTCGGGTTTACGGGGGTATACATTATTTTCCTTATTTTTTCTCCAAGACATAGGTTGTGGGTACTCGTTAGAACCGCCTCAATGAGGCGGTTCTAACGAGCACCCACAACCTTTGTTTGCAGTAATTATAAGAATAATATCAAGGAATTTCATCGGGAAAATGGCCATTTTGGAGATGTGAAAAAATGCACTATGTCGCACGGGTGTGATATCATAGTGCATAGCGAATTCATATACATTACGATAACACAACCGTGTGGCATAGTGCATTTTTCACATCTTCAAAGTGACTACCTTTCTGATGAAAATCCGTAACATTTTTCTCTTATTTATATTGCAAACATAGATTGTGTGTGCTCGTTAGAACCGCCTCATTGAGGTGGTTCTAACGAGTACCTACACCTATGTTTTGGGGCAAAAATAAGAAAAATAATGTATACCCCAGTAGACCCCAGTTTTCTCTATTTCAAGTGGGGTTTATGTGGGTGTTCATTTCATGGATGAGGAAAAATATTTTGTTTATGGAGTCTCTTATGAATGGTTGAATGCTGAAGCAGCTCGTGAGACAGTCACCCCCAGCCTTGATGAAACATCATTAACAAAGCGAAAAAGTGACTTTGCTAAAGACAAGTTGAACTTAAACAGAGTAAACAAGAAATATCTTTTAAAAAAGATAAACGGCATAAGATATCGTACGACACACTGCACCTTTCTCATCTCCAAAATGGCTACTTTTCTGATGAAAATCTTTCATATTTTTCTTATAAATGCTCAAAACATAGGATGATGGTGCTCGTTAGAACCGCCTCTGTGAGGCGGTTCTAACGAGTACCCACAACCTATGTCTTGGAGCAGAAATAAGAAAAATAATGAATACCCCCGTAAACTTCAGTTTTCTCTATATAAAGTGGGGTTTAGGTGGGGGGGTCTTCATTTCACGGACTTGTTCACGTGATGTGAATATTAAAACTATTTTGCGGTTCAATGTGAAAAGAAGAAGGGTTTTAAATTATAGATTTTATTACGAATTCAAACAGTATCAAAAGTATTTGAAAAATCCATGCCAATCAGGCACCGTTTTTTTATAAAGAGTAAATAAAACAGAAGAGAAGGCAATGGTCAGGAATCGATACAATTAACCCACACCTCCCATCAGAGACACCAAAGGGAAAGAAACACAAACATGAAGTAACTAGTCCCTAGTGAAACACCTTTGCAGCCCAATCTATGTCTTCGGGTCCCGAACGGCGGTGGCTTAACAGATTTGTCTGGATTCTATTGGAGAAACATTTCTGTGAATAAGGCAATAAAATCCAAGCAGCCCTCATACATATAGAGATTTTGAAAGATTTGGATACCAGACACGTCCAGATTCTACGTGACACAAGGCTAAATGTCATTAGCCTCGTTTTCTTTGCTTTCATCTGAGTCAACACTGTTTGCCAAAAACGTATTTATTTTGTTTCATATTTTTATTTCTAAAAGAATATTTCAAGACTATAAAAGGTTTTCTTGTCTCTTTTATTGTCTATTTCAGTTACGCAAGGGCAACTAATCCTGTCATAAGCTGACTATAACCCAGCAATAGCGCTTTCTGAAGTCATTACACATCTGTAAAATTCAAAGCACTGAGGGTACTGGTGGGTCGATCGTCTCTGATTGTAGGTTGGGAAAATAGTCCTGAGCTGAGAATCGAACTGTTCGTTTATCTTTAAGCAAGCACAGTAGAGCTGATCAGACATCGCGTTATGTGGCGTCTGATTATGTGGTTTCTGTTTGCCAATGCCAAAGTGTACGAGCACAGTCCACCCACCCCCACCCATCGGGGCTTGAATAAATAGATGGGCTGCATGATGCTTCCACGCAGAGCTGAAAGTCCCGTAACATTGGAAGTAACGTCTCCAAATGACCTATTCAGTGTTGACGGGGACGTTAAACCTTAAATCAAACCGTGAAACGAGCACAGTCCAGAATTTTCTTCTTACGCTTCGCTCTGACGTCTTAGGGTAGTACTTGGATTTTGTTCAACAGAGTGGGGAGGGTGCAAACGGAGCCCACTCCAATCTTTTGGAAATATTTTCAGATTCATACAGTTTTTCACCCTCTGCAAAATACCTGAAATTCGCATCCTCAACCCGCCCCTTTTCAGAGTCTGCATACGGCCCTGAATCATGTTCAAAACTGTCGTTGCATACATATGGCAAACAGAGCCGACCTGATCAGAAGCAATGTACTCTTTATCCGATCTTGGGCTACGCTGTATGACCAATAACGGTACCACCTATAAAGTCTAGGCTACTCATTTTTGCACTCAAACATTTCAGAGTTATAAAATTAAGTTCTTAGTAGGAGTAAGAAAAGTCTATTTTTACTCGACCTAGCATACATTTGTGTAACAGTTTTATAAACAGAATGATCCGAAAGACGTCACGTGACGTCGTGGCCTGGATTAAGATATTGTTTTTCTTTCATTACGTGAGCAACCTGGCATTCTTATACTATTTCGTTTAACCCTCAAATGCCACTATTTAAGCAAACAGTGAAGTTCCTGTGCAACCTGCTGATCAGACGCCACATTCCGCGGCGACTGATCTGGGTATTATCCACCACACGATTCCTGTCAAGACTCTATAGATAGCGCTTGTTGCATCGATAAAAATAGCGCAACGTTTCAAGTTCTATTAATAAAACAGAATATTGGTTTTCACAAATCAGTGATGGTCACGTGGACAACTGCATTAATTCCGTTTGGTCATTTAGTAAATTTGGGTCGATCGTAAACCGATCGAAAACCGATCGACCCAAAATGAAGACTAGGAAAGCCAGAGTATCAAGTTTCAAGTTTGATGGTTCTTTTTTTTTTTTTTTTTTTTCAGTTTTTGCAAGTTGGAGAAACAGAAATATGAACAAACAAATGGAAGAACAAGCACAAGCAGGCTGATTCTGGTATACCTGATGATCAATTTGTGTACTAGAAGACCTTATAGTTCCTGAGAAAATTGTGACACAAAATTTCAACGTGAAAATTTTGAGAAAAAGAAAGAAGAACATGTAAAGGGACAAATAAGCAGCAGGAGCCTGATTCTGGTATATGCAACATATTGAACCACTGTTCACATCGGTACCAGTAGTTCCTGAGAAAACCGAGACACAAATTTGCATCCAAATTCTCAGTATGTGGAATTTTGAGATAAAGAAAACTGAACAATAAAGCGATAAATAAGCAGCGGCAGCCCTGCTCAAAACAAAGAATGTGCGTACTGATGAGAACCACCTCGCCGAGTAATGAATTGCCAACACGAAAACACGCCTATATAATTTTGAAACCCTTAAACCCCACTTTTATATAGAAAATCTGGTGTTCTGGGGTATACTTTTGCAGGAGTTGCCTCCCCTGAAATAAAGGAACATCTTCAGAGGAGGCAATTCCTGCAAAAGTATTTTTGTCTCCCACGTCAATAGGGATACACTCTTAAAAGAAAGAATTTGCTCCTGATGAGCAAATTGTTTCCTTTAAGAGTAGACCCCTTTCACAAGGGGACAGGACTTATAGAAAAGCGAACAGGAAGTTCCGAAAGTTGTCTCCCTTTGAAAATGGCGGGAAAATTTGTCAGATGTCCCCATTCCCCTTAAGGCATAGTTCCTGTTTATTTTTTATATAAAATTAAAGCATGTGATTTTACATTCCTTTTTGCACATCATAAAAGGCACATGATAATCCCGTATGTTGAACCCATCTGTTGAACTTGTTGAACGCCCCTTGTTCACTTATACATCAAACATTTACTTACACTTAGCCTAGCCACTATGCGTTTAAATGAAGAATATGGAATTGAAATCATCTTTTGCACTAAAATGAACAGTGTATAAAAGTTTAGCTAGTTTAGTCTCTGTGGCTCAATTTAACTGATAATCCTAAGATTTGAGACTCTACCAAATAGACTTGCCATTACTAAGAAGGTGATAAATTTTTAAACCAATAAAAATACCACAAAATGATCAGACTCTTATTATCAGACTAGTAGCTAGTCTAAATTACACTGTGCAAAATTAAAAGCTTGTCTATAATGATTTATTTCATTGCAGCTATTTTATTGGTATATTTAGATTATGGGTACTTTTCCATTGTTTAATATCTGTGTTGAAATAATATGAAATAGACTACAAAATACTTTACTTGCAGACAGATTATGTGAGGTGAAGCTTTAGGTAACAGGGAGCTCGAATAGTTGAGAGTCTTTCAATGTTTTCATGTCACCAGTTCTGAGTTTTATTGCATATCAAAATTAAAAATTGAGCTGCTGTTTTTAATTACTTTAGGAACCCCACATCGGGACCTGATGAGCTTCATCCTACAGTCCTGAAGGAATTATCAAATGAGTTGGGTCCAGTTTTCGCACACTTGTTTCAACAGTCTCTTGATACGGGTGAACTCCCCAAAGAATGGCTCTTAGCAAACATCTGTCCACTCTTCAAAAAAGGAGATAGGGCTCTTGCCCGTAAATATCGCCCTGTGTCTCTGACTTGTGTTCTGTGTAAATTGTTGGAACATATAGTCTGCTCAAACATCATGGCCCACTTGGACGAACATAAACTTTTGTCAGACAGACAACATGCATTTAGGAAAAGGCACAGTTGTGAAACTCAGCTAAGCACTGTTATTAATGACTGGGCAAAAATCTTGGACAAAGGGGGACAGGTGGACACATTTATTCTGGACTTCGAAAAGGCTTTTGACACCCCTTCTCATGAACTACTTATTTGGTTATGGAATTGGGGGAAAGACCCTCAAATGGATAGATTCCTTTCTTTGCTACAGAAAACAGCGGGTTGTTGTTAATGGTGAATCTTCAGAGTGGGCTCCAGTTTTGTCTGGAGTCCCACAAGGGACCGTTCTTGGTCCACTTTTATTCTCCCTGTACATCAATGATATTTCCACTGATATTGACTCAGAAATAAGAGTGTTCGCAGATGACTTTGTTTGTTACCGGGAAATTAGAGATACAGATGGCTCATTGAAACTTCAGGCTGGCATAGATAGATCAGGATGTTGGGTCCGAAAATGGGGTATGAGATTTCAGTCAGTTAAATGCAATATTATGCAGATAACTAGGAAGAGATCTAATAAAGTTGAGGCTTCTTACACCTTAGAGGGAACGGTCCTCGAGAATGTGGACTCCATTAAATACCTTGGAGTGACAATCTTACACAACTTGAGATGGAATACTCATATTAGCAACATGTGTACTAAGGCAAATAAAACGCTTGGTTTCCTGAGGCGTAATCTTCATCAGTGCCCTCAGGATGTAAAAGAGGCAGCATATAAAGGTCTTGTTCGCCCAATCTTGGAGTATGGTAGTTGTATCTGGGACCCCAGTGGAGTGGTCCTTAACGGTGAAATTGAGAAAGTTCAGAATAGAGCTGCTAGATTTGTAACAGGCAATTACAGCTTTGAAACTCGGAGCATGACTTGAATACTCGGAAAATTGAAATGGGGGTCTCTCAAGAAAAGGAGAAAAGACAGTAGGCTAATCCCTTTATACAAAGGTCTAAAGGGTTCTGCCAGCATTCCAACAGATGACCTTGTTCCCCCAGCTAGACACTGTAGAAATCACCATTCGTTGGCGTTTCAGACCCTTACTACAAGAACTGACATTTATAAAGAGTCGTTCTTCCCCCAGAACCATCAGAGATTGGAATGCCCTTCCCGATTCGATTATTTCGACAGATGAAGGTGCTGATGACTGTGTAGATAAATTTACCTCTTTGATTAGAGCTAGGGACTAACTTCCCACATTAGAAGTCCTGGTGTATGAATGTCATTTGACGCGTCACCAGTAACAATTCTGATTCTGATTCTGATAACAATCTGCATTGCCTTTCTGTACAACTTAAAATAGATTTGAAATGTCATAATTAGTGATATCCAGTCACGAATATATTTGTCAAACATCGGTGAATTCAATACTTACCGCTACTTTTTTTTTTTTTTTTTTTGGCAGAAGTCTCATTTTTAACCAATCGCAAATTACAATTTATTCAATCGAGACTAATATCAATAAGTAGGTCAAAAGCCAGCTTACTGCGCCGAAAAAGCGCATCACCTAGACAACCATCACGAAACCACGCCTATATAATTTTGACCCCCCCCCCCCCCCCTTTAACCCGACTTTTATATAGTAAAGCTGGGGTTTACAGGGGTATACATTATTTTCGTATATCTGCTCCAAATCAAAGATTGTGGGTATTCGTTAGAACGGCTTCGGCGAGGTGGTTCTAATTAGCACCCACAATCTATATTTTGAGCAGGCATTTGAAAAATATCAGAATTTTTATATGAAAATTTTCATGTTTTTGGTGGTTAATTTCCAATATAATTGAAAAGGCGTAATGAAAGAATAGTGACACAGGTCATACAGCAAGAAAGCGAAACAGTTGTAAAGACTTAGAAGTACAATGACAATTGAATAACTTTTCTCCAGGAAACAATGCACTTCAGGTCATACACATCACGTGAACAAGTCCGTGAAATGAACACCCCTTAAACCCCACATTATATAGAGAAATCCTGGGTTTACGGGGGTATACATCAATTTTCTTATTTCTTCTCCAAGGCATAGGTTGTGGGTACTCATTAGAACCGCCTCAATGAGGCGAGCACCTACAACCCAGGTTTAAACGTAAACCACGCAAAAGCCATAAAACATTAGAAATAATAAAAAAAAAATTCTCGACTTTATGGTCTAGCCTTAAAGGTGCCTGAACAATAATGAGCTTTTTTTTCTTCAAATAATGGTTGTCAAAACATGGCAACGAGCTCTAATATAGCTATGGTTTGTTTATATATAAAAATGCCAAATTACAGCTTTGTTTACTACAAAAATGCCTATTTCACCGTTCATTTAGTTTTTGCTTGCGCTAAATAGATATTATTTTGTTATGACTATTCGTAAACATGGTACGAGTAAATGAAAGGTCGAATATTTTAATTGTCTGATTTTAGGTCAGTACCAGCAATGAGACGTGTAAGTAGTATAATATACAGTAGAACTTCGATGGCTCGAACACCGATGGCTCGTTTACCATGGATGTGTCGAACCCGTTCTTGAGTCCCTAGCGAAATCCTCTACATAAGAATTAGTGGGGGATAATTAAGGAGATTTTAGTCTTTTATCTTGCAAATGTATGCTGTGTGTACTCATTAGAATCGCCTCGATGAGGCGATTCTAATGAGTACACACAACATGCATTTTCATTATAGAACACCGAAAAGATGTCTAAAAGTATCTCGTTATGCCTCCTTAGTGGCTCGAACTACCCCTGTCTCGAACAGATTTTCGAGGTCCCTAAGGTGTTCGAGCCATTGAAGTTCGACTGTATACAAGTATTTTACAGTATGCAAGACTTATGTTGTACAGAAAGACTTCACTGCAAGTATTTAACAGTATGCCCTTGCTTATAATTTATAATTTTGACCCCCTTGAACCCACATTTATTTAGTAAAATTTTCTTATTTCTGCTCTAAAATATAGATTGTGGGTACTCGTTAGAACCGCTTCACAGTCTATATTTTGAGCAGAAATAAAAAAAATATCACAATTTTTCATCTTAAAATTTTTGTTTTTTTCGGAGGTAAAGTTTATGATGTTTTCGAAATGATGTTATGCTTTTGTAATTCATTTCATTTACATAAAATGTATGCTGCAATATCAATGAATGTAACAAGGGAAATTTAATAGAAAGTTGTGTTGTTTCGTTATGTCATCAAGGAAACACGCCTATATAATTTTGAATGGTGTATGGCACGCCATATTCATATCAGTGCCGCTCATGTCCCTGGGAAGGACAACTGTGAAGCCGACGAAGAATCGCGTACTGAAAGTGACGATACAGAATGGTCATTACATCCTGACATTTTCATTACCATTCAAAATCAATTCCCCGCATTAGCAGTAGACCTGTTCGCATCAAGGCTAAATAATAAATTAGACAGATATGTTTCACGTCGGCCAGATCCTAATGCTTTTGCCATAGATGCGTTTGCTCTTACATGGTCTAATGAACTTTTCTTCGTCTTTCCACCTTTCAGCCTGCTTCCTCGTATACTCCAGAAGGTGAAAGAAGACCACACAACAGCAGTTCTGATCGCCCCGCTTTGGCCGACACAGAGTTGGTGGCCAAGCCTTCTACGTCTCATTGTGGGACAATGTTATCGCCTACCAAATCCACAGGAAAGTTTGTCACTCCCACACAAACCGCGGAAACAACACCCATTAAAGAGAATGCACCTGGGGTGTTTTCCCATATCCGGGATGCCCTCAAAGACAGAGGAGTACCAAGACAAGCAAGAGACCTTATTCTTCAATCATGGAGATCCTCAACAAAGAAACAATACAACACATACATTTCTAAGTGGTTTGCATTCTGCGGAGGAAAGATTAATCCCCTTCGACCCACAGTCAATAATGTCTTAAAATTTCTGTCAAACCTGTATTCTAAAGGGCTCAAATACAGGTCTCTGGGGATAGCCAGATCAGCAGTAAGCACCTTTCTTAAAATTTGCAGCAATATCGACATAAATAGCTTTGAAGAGGTTACACGTTTCATGAAAGGGGTCTTCATTGCTCGTCCGGCTCTCCCCAGATATACAACAACATGGTCAGTTGACATAGTGTTAAATTATCTCAGAACAACACCTACTAGCACATTGCTGCAGCTGTCCTGTAAATTAAGCATGTCGTTTCTGCTGTTGTCAGCACAGAGATGTCAAACTCTCCATCTTGTAAAATTGTCTGACATAAAAATAATGAATGAGCAGGTCTTTATAGCACCAAATCATCTCTAGAAACAATCAAAACCTGGCAAACATTTACAAATGCTAATTTTGAATGCTTATGTTAAAGATGAGAGTTTATGCATTGTAAAAACATTATCAAATTACATTAACAGAACCAGGAACCTAAGAAGTACTGAAAGACTATTAATCAGTACTGTGAAGCCTCACGGGGTAATATCAAAGAGCACTGTGTCCAGATGGATAAAAACAGTTTTGGAAAAGGCAGGCATAGACTCAACTTTCAAACCGCACAGTACTAGGGAGGCAGTCACATCTAAAGCTAAATTAGCTGGAATTTCATTAGACACTATCATGAAAACAGCAGGCTGGTCCAGCAAATCAGTTTTTGCAAAATTTTATGACAAACCTATAGACACTTCTTCGAAATCAGTACAAGAAGCTATCCTAGATACAAGCACATAAGGTTCAAAGTAGACTCATTTACATGCTTAATATACTTATGACCAAGTTAAAAAAAAAAAAAAATATCTGTATTGCTGTTTATGAAGAATCATCTCTAAAATCTCTGTGAGGCCCCATTAAGGAGTTATGTGGGAGATGAAATTGGAAAATTAAACAAGACTTACCTTCGAAGAAGCCTCCGTGGTGCAGTGGTTACGCTACTCGCTTTGTAAACCAGGGATCGCAGGATCGATCCCGGGCTTCTCCAGACTTTCGGATGAGTCTTTAAACCGAGGTCCCGTCTCCGTATGACCTTAGCTGTTGGTGGGACGTAAAACTAAAACTCACTCACTCACTCACACCTTCGAAGAAGGGAAGGTGAAGTTTAGTTGAAATTTCATCGACCACAAACTCCTTAAGGGGGTCACACACCCTCCCTCCCAAAATCCCGTGACATATGCTTGATTCTTCATAACAGGGCTCAAGATTTGTTTCTTGGTGTGCAAGCAATATCTTGAGCCATATATCTCTGAAGACTGATGAGTTCCTGGAAGCTGAGCAGCTGCGTCATCTCTCATCTTGTTTGTTTGTTTGAGTTGAGGTTTAACGTCCCCGTCAATCAGGTTTAACATCGCCGTCAACACAGTAAAGGTCATTTTAGACACGTTGCTTCCGATTTGTGGGACTTTTACCCGACATTGAGATGAAATGACATCTCAAGCCCTGCCGCCCAATGAAAGCAATAGGGTTTATAAGCACTCACACCGCTTTGCCTGGGCATGCTTTGATCCTCTAAGCGGTTTACCAGTACTCATGTGCGGGTCGGTTTCCGCTCTGCGTGGAAGCATCATGCAGCCTATATATTTCTTCAAACCCCGATTGGCGGGGGCCAGGCAACAGTGTATGACAAAATTAATCTCAAAACTTTTCGGAATGGTACTTAATCAACATGTTGATGAAAAATCAAAGCATTGAATACCGGTGGGTCGACTGTCTCTGAGTGTAGGCTGGGAAAATAGTCCTGGACTAAAAGTTTTTTTTTTGTATAACCATTAAATTTAAGTTTTTAAGTAAAAAGTGTAGACCCTGATCAGACATTGCGTTTCGTGTCGTCTGATTCTTAATTCCTGTATTGCGAGAAAAGAGTCCAGATCCTGTTTAGACGTCGCGTTCTGCGACATTTGTCAAGCCCGACCCATGGTTCCAGATAAAATTAACGCTACTATTTTCTATAAATAAGTTATACGGGTTTCATGCAAATCAGTGATAGTCACATGAACTTCAGCACTGAAGCGTTTTTTAGTGCTTAGTAATTTTGGGTCGACTGACAAACAATCGACCTTTACAGTTGTTGGTGCTTGAAAGGATCATGTCTGATTATAACCTGCGCATAATGCCGATCTTGTCAGAGCTTTTGATACTCGTGTATATCAACAGGGAGCTTTTTGTGGTTTCTGTCCATGGCTGTCAACATTTAGCATTAAAGCTGGCGATGGCTGATAAAAAATAAATTGACACATTCATTGCCATTATCATTTTCAGATTTGAACTTCATATACGTAAGCCCCGCCCATCGGGGCTTGGAGAAATGATCTGAAACCGACCGTAAACCGCTGAGCCTCTCGTCGCGTTTATGAAACAGACTAAAATGACTTGTAAATATACCCTCATCACGTCAAAATTTGACACATCAAGTTTGCGATAGGATCGTCTTTCTGCAATGCATAATAAACCTCAAATCAAACTCTTATTCTCTCTCTCTCTCTCTCTCTCTCTCTCTCTCTCTCTCTCTCTCTCTCTCTCTCTCTCTCTCTCTCTCTCTCTCTCTCTCATACACACACGTGCGCGCGCACACACGCACACACCGCCCCCCGTCATCGGGGCTTGAAGAAATAGATTGGGCTGCATGATGCTTTCACACAGAGCTGAAACTGACTGCACATGAGTACTGGTAAACCGCTTAGAGGTTCTAAGCCTTCCCAGGAAAATTGATGTCGGGACCGTCCATGCATATAAACCCTATTGGTTCATTGAGCGGTAGGGCTTGATATGTCATTTCATCTCAGTCCCACATAAGTGCAAGCAATGTCTCCAAAATGACCTATAGAATGTTGACGGGGACGTTTTGTTTGTTTGGTTTGAGGTTTAACGTCGCCGTCGGCACTGTACAGGTCATGCTTTGGAGACACTGCTACCAATTTTATGGGACTTTTACCCGACATTGAGATGAAATGACATCTCAAACCCGATCACCCTATGAAACCAATAGGGTTTATAATCATGGACGGTCCGACTCGCACCGCTTTGCCTGGGCATGCTTAAATCCTCCAAGCGGTTTACCAGTACTCATGGACGGTCGGTTTCAGCTCTGCCTGGAAGCATCATGCAGTCTATCTGTTTCTTCAACCCCGATTGGTGAGGACGGTGGCGTAAAACCTCAAATCAAACAAACACATACGTACGCACGCATGTTCCTTCAGGCCCCGCCCATCGGGGTTAGGAGAAATTGACTGGGCTGCATGGTGCTTTCACACTGAGCTGAAACGGACCGCACATGAGTACTGGTAAACCGCTTAGGATGTCGAAGCCCTCTCAGGCAAAGTAATACGAGTCGAACCACCCATGCATATTAACCCAATTGGTTTTCATTGGGTCGCACGGCTTGAGATGTCATTTCTTTCTCTTTTTTTTTTTTTTTTTTGGTGGCGTAAAACCTCAAATCAAACAAACACATACGTACGCACGCATGTTCCTTCAGGCCCCGCCCATCGGGGTTAGGAGAAATTGACTGGGCTGCATGGTGCTTTCACACAGAGCTGAAACGGACCGCACATGAGTACTGGTAAACCGCTTAGGATGTCGAAGCCCTCTCAGGCAAAGTAATATGAGTCGAACCACCCATGCATATTAACCCAATTGGTTTTCATTGGGTCGCACGGCTTGAGATGTCATTTCTTTCTCTTTTTTTTTTTTTTTTTGTCTTTCTCTATATACTGCCATACGCCCATCGCGCACATTCTAGGCAGGTGTACTACTGAGCTACCACGCTCCCTTTGATATCATCTCAGTGTCGGGTAAGGGCCAACAAAATTGGAAGCATCGTCTCCATAATGACCTAAATAGTCCTGACGAGGACGTTTAACCTCAATTCATAAACTGATTTTCATTCGGAGAAGTTGATCATCAACCGTTCGACGCTTATGACCCACAAATAGGACATGCGAATTTTTGAAATAGGCTATAATTACGCTCTAACTTTCCATCCGAAAATAACTTGCCTACGTGACAAAAAACGACAGATCAAGTGCAGTTTGTGGGTCAGTGCAATTGCTAAATCTTTCTGCAATCAATAGTATGATCGTGGTTAAACCCAACTTTATGGCATGTGTTACGTCATACATACATACATAACATACTGCGCTCTGATGTCGCAAGCAGACTAGCGCTGCTATAAATAACCGGTGCCTGGATTTTGTACATTGTCTGCGATAGTCACGTGGACAGGTGCGGGCGAGAAGCTTCTGTAGTTAGTAACTTTGGGTCGATTGAAAAAAATGGGCCAAAAGAGTAGCGGAATATATTACGCCGGATTAATCCATAATCAAAGGGTGTATTTAAGATCTGAGGAAATAGTAAAGAGAATACCTGCTCCAACAGAAGCCACCTAATCTCGACTTTTATATAATTTTATCATTGAATTTAGTGTGTTACTATGGTAGTATTTGTTTGTTTGTTTGTATTGGAACGACCCCTCTCAACACTGTTTAGGTAATACCTATCACCACTTTTCCTGGGCAGGCTTATACGTAAGCGGTTAACCAACACAATGCACATTCTTTCGCCAGAAACTGACAACTGCCCTTCTTGAATCAGCGTAAGGGAGAGAATTACCTTAGAAAAGATTTCATGATCAATCTCTACGAAAGATTGTTGCCAACCCCGGCAGTCCTCTTTATCACCAGTCAGACGCGCATCCGACTGAGTACTACTATAGTAGTAAACCTGCAGATTTCTATGGGATTTTAATTAGACTAATTATAATGCGTTGTAAAAAACAAAGGTTCTTAATTGTCTGTAAATTGTTCTTAATTAGGTTTTTACGAGAATTTTGAGAATAATGCTAAGTGAGAAAACAGACCTGGATGTCAAATAGTCAGGTGAAGTTGCATGATTTTAAGATGTTAATATGCTGTAAAACATGGGAAATAAGAAACAGCCTTGCGCACGCAGAACGTAAGAGAAACTGCGCCTAAATGAGTAACATTTTTACCCATTTTTCCGGAATTGAATATACATGTACATGTAGTGGGAGCCCATTTGGAACTTAGTGGTGTGAGGGTGGTCGTTTTTTAGTAATTTCATTTAGAAAATGGTTGATTTTTTGTACACAGTGAAAGCCCTGATCAGACGGACCTGAGCCTGCACTGTTTTGGTGTCCAAGACATTGGTGAAAAGTCATGGGTAAAGCGCCACGAAGTCAAACGGTCACCCTTCCAGGTACTAACCGCGATTGACCATTCCATCAGCGTCGCTAAAATAGCCGGCTCCGAAAGCAAGGGTGTTGAAGTCGTATGAGCCAGCGCATGACAAAACCTGCAATAAGACATGTGCGCCAAGCGAAGAATCAGATCAGCCTGCGCCTCCATATAGTCTAACCAGAGTCTTCTCTTGTTGCATGAAGGAGCACTGGGCCCTTAGCTATCCTTAGTGCGCACAACGAAGACTCTGATCAGACTGCGCGGATGCGCAGGCTGATCTGAGTCTTCTTTGGGCGCACACGTCTTATTGTAAATTTTGTTGTGCGCTGGCTCGTATGTCGTTACTTTAACATTGCTTTGGAATGAAAAAAGAAAGATTTTGATTCATGACACAGCTTTAGATCAGGCGATTGTAATGGCACACGACACATTCTTATTTAAAGAATAATCGAAATCCACCAGACATGCGGCTATAATCCCTGCCCAAAACAAATAATGATCCCAAAGCCTTTCCAGCTATTGGAGTTCAAATGTTACCGTAACAATTGGGACACCTTGAGGACTTGCTGTAATTCTCCTAAAATTTTGACAAATTTGTTTCACGATCCAGCAAGGAGTCAAAAAAGTGCAGACAGCATGGCAAACAGTGTGGACCCTGATCAGACTGTTCCTTAAGGAGCAGTCTGATCAGGGTCTGCACTGTCTGTCCAAATACTTAGGAACATTGCAGCGATAACAGTACTGTTGATCTTAAACGGTGACTAAGACTGTTAACAGTTCGTTTAACCCTCACTCTCCTGTAATGTGAGCAGTGTACACCCTGATAAGACGCCGCATTCTGCGACGTCTGAGCTGTGTCTGCAATGTTTGCTAAACCCAACACATTTCTATAGCTAGCCTCTGCAACACGCTGACATTACGGCAATAATAATAACGCGGCTTTTTATTATATGGGCCCCGTCAAGCGATTCTGGTACTTATCGCCTATGCGAGCAGCGAAGGTTCAGGCGAGCCTGTGCATCCGCGCAGTCTTGCCAGAACCTTCGCTGCTAGCTCATACAAGCAGTGAATCAAGAGGAACCTTCAGACAGAAAGCCATATCCCTGGCCCCTCTGAATGGCTGGGCATGCGCAGTTAAAATTTGTCATGACGGAATGCTCGAATACACAAATTCGCTTGGCGGGGCCCATATATTATTAATCGTTACTTGGATTTCCTACAAATCAGTGACAGTCAGGTGGACATTAGCACTAAAGAGCTTATGTGCTAAGTAACTTTGTGTCGGCTGACAAACAATCAACCCCAAAACTAATTTGAAACTGTTTTCGCTCCACGCGTATTTTCATTGTTATGGTTTAACGACACTTCAGCCCTCGTAGGTCATTTTGTGTCGTCTTCCAGAGAAAGAGAGAAAAGAGACAGAAGAGATAGTAGAGGAGATAAAAGTGAGAGACAGGGAGGACAGAGGAAAATGAATGGAAGTGTACAAACCGAGGAAAAAGCAACATTTCCCCCTCTATCCTTACCTGCTGCAAGGAAAGTAGGCCTTGCCCAACTGTAAGCTAATATCAGTTGGACGCCCCAGTGACGCAAGATACATGTCAACGTCGCCTCACCCTACCACCCAAACGGGCGTCTAACGTCGTTATAAACCAGTATTTCAAAAGCCTGGCTACAGCGGGCTCCTTTTATGAAAGAATCGAGATAGGATGTTTTTCTAATTTTTAGACACGCGTTTTTGCTTGATCATTTTCGCTCAGTTGGAAATTAGTGTTCCATATGCTATTTAGATGGTTTTCTAATTCACACCTTGCGAGTTCTTTGAGTTTCAGGGTGTGAACTTGAATAGAGGTGATGAAAACATAAACATCCACTGTTGTGGGGAGGCTGATTTAAAGAAGAATTGTGAATGGGCCGATAATTAAGACGAACTTAGTCAGAACATAAAACAGTCTTATGGTACACGCAGCCAGCGAAGATGTAAAACTACAAACAACTATTAACAAGAACAATCAATTTTTGCTTAATCTTTGGAATTTTCATCGTTACTATTCTGCTTCGACGGTCGTCCTGACGTTTTGACTGAATGAAACTAGAATATAGGTATGGTAATACTCAGGAGAGGTTGTGGATACGTCTTCTCGGTTACGCGACTCAGACATTAGTTAGAATCTTGTGAATACAATTTCCGGTTCTCTCTGAATCATATAGTAATAGTATACCGTAATGTTCCTTAGTATTGGGACAGACAAGCCTAAGCAAACAGTGCAAACCCAGATCAGACTGCTCCTTCAGGAGCAGTCTGATCAGGGTCTACACTGTTTGCAAATTCTGTCTGCACTTTTTGGAGTCCTTGCTGGATCGTGAAACAATTTTGTTTAATTTTGGGAGAATTACAGCTCGTCCAAAAGTTATCCGAATTTTAAGGATTTTTACTGTTTCTATGTATGACGCTTCAAGTGGAAACATGCCTTCAAATAGATTCGCTCAAAGATGACTCAGGGTAGGTTGTAAACAAACGCAACCAGAGTACATCCTCCCGTGTCCGCCAAAAGAAGCTTCGAGACTACGTCATCCAAACACCGAATAGCGAAGACTTATCAACCTGGGCGCAAATGTCAAACTAAAATACTGTCGATGGCGCGCCATCGAAAATCCCCACGCTTTCTGCAAAGGGGCCAAGTACCAAAAACCCCTCACCGTGGGCCCTAATTTGACCCCAGGGTCAAAATATTACCTGTATTATATTCTACTAATCATGCCCTTCAATTTGATATGCCACATGACCATGTTCCAAAAAACTTAAATTTTGACCCTTTGACCCCTCCCCCAGGGCCCCAATCTGATCCCAGGGTCAAAATTTTACTTGTATTGTATTCTACTAATCACCCCCTTCAATTTGATATCCCATATGACTATATTCGGTAAAATTTGAATTTTGACCCCCTGACCCCCTCCCCCCCCCCCCGCCAGTCCGACCCCTTTGGCATGACATAGGGGTCGCAGCCAAAATCCCATCCAATATGTGTTACATATATCATTAATCATTACTTATGCAAAGTCTGGTTTCAAAATCTATAAAATTGACTTTGATATTGAATTTAATTGATATATATGACCTTTTGACCCCTCCCCAAGGCCCCTGATGGCGGGGCCAAAAATAAATGTGACATTGCACGCCTTCATCATGTAAGGAAGCTGTGTACCAAATTTGGTTACATTCCGACCAGTGGTTAAGGAGGAGATAGCCGGACGGACAGACGGACGCACGGACGGAGGCGATAACAATATCCCCACTTTTTCTTCGAAAACTCGTGGGGATAAAGACAAATTTTCCCTTGACTTGTTTCCTTTGATGTAATTTCTTCTGACCTCTTTTGAGAGAAAAGTCACAATAATAATAATAATGATGATAATAATAATAATAATCAACTTTTTCATAGAGGGTAACACACTTAATAAATTAGTACTTATGAGAGAAAAGGAAGACCCCGAATATCCCGAACGCTAGTTGATTTACAGTTAAAAAACTTGATGACTCGTCAAAGGGTAGATTTTATTCTAGTTTTAAGCAAGATCTCACTTTTCAAATTTACTTATCAAAGTTTGATCACAAACATTATCTACCCATCATAGTAATCAAAAATTACCCGTCGGGACGGGTCAGTGGGAAAATATCCCACTAGATGAAAGGGTATGCAAATTGTGTACAAAAACAGATATAGGCGATGAGTTTCACTATTTTCTATGTTGCAAGTTCTTTGAGACAGAACGAAAGCGGCTCTTAAAACCTCATTTTTATATAAGACCTAACATGTTAAAATTTAAAGATTTACTATGCTCTGGTAATATATTGATACTTAAGAAGCTTTCAGAATTTGTCAAAGTAGTGATGAGCAAGTTTACATCCTGAATGCTTTATACTTTATTTTTTTATTTTTTTATTTATTTTTTTTTTACGGCGTAGCCGTTATGGTTTTGCTTTTGTCCTACATTTTTCGTTATTCCATTGGTCAATAAAACCACATGTCCAAGGAAATGACCACTTCATTGGTCAATGATTTGCATAAATAAGTCTACTCAAAAATACGACAGTGTACTGAAGTTTTAACCTAGGAAATGTTTCGTTTTTTATGTAAGACATGAATGAAAAATATATACAGTTTCGGCTTGCTCACCGGCTTGTCCTTTGATGACCATACGTCATATGTATAATTGTGTTTCTAGTGAATTCTGTAACTGCTGCGGTGAATAGTTATTTTGACCTAATTTCACGTGGTTGGTCTATATAGCGAAAGGAACCATTTCGCGAAAGGAAGGTTCCTTTCGCGAAAGGAAGAATTTTCTGCGAAAGGAATTGTTTGTTTGATTTGAGGTTTAACGTCCCCATCAACACTGTGTAGGTCATTTTGGAGACGTTGCTTCCAAGTTTGTGGGACTTTTACCCGACATTGAGATGAAATGACACCATAAGCCCTGTTGCCCAATGAAACCAATAAAGAGATATAGCATGACAAAAACATGTAATAATCGCATTACAAATTGACAGATGTTTAATTTACTATATATACTAAATAAAGTTGCAGTGTATCATTTGTCTTCAGCATACTTTATGTCCTCCATTATAACACAAAATGGACATTTTCGAATATCATTAATGTTATATAAATTCTGAAAAGGAATAAGTGTAATTTGAGTTTTAATTAGGTGCACATAAGATCAAGTTTCCGTCCGTTTGTCTGCTCGTCCGTTTGTTCGTCCGCCTATGCGTTTACGTTCACAATAGCGACAACCCTAAATGTTAACCCTAGATTTGTGTTCAAAACAGTAAATGATAACGTTTTCTTATTTGTTGTGCATATACTTGAGATCATATGCTCTTGAAATGAGGTCATGTTTTTAACCATGACCTTTTACACTGACCTTAGCTCAAACAGGCGGGACACCGCCCTCTGCAAAGCTACTTTTCCTCGCGTGACATCTGAATTGTTTGAATACAGTAAACCAGTTCATAGATAGACAATTGTTGCTGTCACTATTGTAGCTCATATTGCACGACCCGCAGAAAAAGCGAACCGACTGAAGTTGATTTTCTAAGAGTGCCCTAAAATCACCGTGTCATTCTGTCAGTCTGTCTGTCCGTCCGTAACCCGTTTGTGAAAATTGGTGATAGTGACTTAACCGCTTGGAATATTTAAACAATTTTTGGCATACTGATAGATATCAATGAGATCTAACCAATGAACTTACGAAATATTACATTCCACTTAGTAAAGCCTCGCCGAGGCGAAAAAATGTGAAAATTTTCGAACTGTTTCTCCTCGGAAACCGTTGGGCCGATTGAAGTCAAATTTCATATGGAGCCTCTATGGGATGGGGGAAACCAAAATTTGCTCATGGGGTCCAGGTCACATGACCAAAATGGCCGCCAAGCCATATATGGTCTGTCTGTCTGTCCGTCCGTAACCCGTTTGTGAAAATTGGTGATAGTGACTTAACCGCTTGGAATATTTAAACAATTTTTGGCATACTGATAGTATCAATGAGGTTTAACCAATGAACTTGCGAAATATTACATCCATTTAGTATATTCTCGCCGAGGCGAAAAATGTGAAAATTTTCGAACTGCTTCTCCTCGGAAACCGTTGGGCCGATTAAGGTCAAATTTCATATGGAGCCTCTAGGGGATGGATGAAACCAAAATTTGTTCATGGGATCCAGGTCACATGATCAAAATGGCCGCCAAGCCATATATGATAAAAACCCTTCAAAATAGTCTTCTCCAGAACCACTTGGCAGATTTCCACGAAACTTGATAAATAGCATCTGGGACGTAGGCCCATCATAAATTGCAAAACATGGTGACCCTGGGTTGACCTTGACCTTCTTTGTGCCTAGGTCAAACTTTGACACATATGCTTTTGTATTGGAAAAGTGAGAATTCATTTTATCCTGCAAACGATTCAGAATACAGTATTAGATATATTTTTGCTCCTTACGATAAGGCGCATTTATTGGGGGAACAGTTTTAGGTCCAGGTCACACGACCAAAATGGCCGCCATACCCATATATGGTAACACTCATAAAGCTAAAAGCATCCGGCGGGTCGTGCACTTCAGCTGAAGCACTGGTTTCTAAACAACCTTCCAATTAAATCTACGCCGCATATCTTTTTTAAAGATATTTCTTGTTGTAAATATTTTGTTATTACGCTCTTATGCCACCTGTGCGTGGCCTGAGTTTTAAGAGAATAAATTCATATTCTATTCTGTTCTGTTTGAGACAGAAATAAGTCAGTTCAGTTTTGGAGTCATAAAATAATGCTCTACGTTACACTCATGTTTTCAATACAACCCATCAATCAATTCATGTGACATAGTGCATTCTTTCATATCTCTAAAATGGTTACAGTTGTAATGAAAATTTGTCTTATTATACTTATTTATACTTCAAACATAGGTTATTGGTACTCGTTATAACCGCCTCACTGAGGCGGTTATAACGAGTACCCACAACTTTTGTCTTAGAGCAGAAATAACAAAAATAATGTACATGTATAATTCTTTAAACCATATATTTTTATTAATAATGTGGGGTTTAAGGGGGGGGGGGGTCATTTCACGGGCTTGTTAAAACGATGCCATCCACATTTCTACAGTTGCTTATACACATTCAGTCAATTCAATAGCAAGGGTGTGCGGATGCTTTTTATTTACAATTACATCACGAAAACACGCCTATATAATTTTGACCCCCTTGAACCCCACTTTTATACAGTAAAACTGGGGTTTCCGGGGGTATACCTTATTTTTCTTATTTCTGCTCTAAAATATAGATTGTGGGCCGCCTCGATGAGGCGGTTCTAACGAGTGCCCACAATTTATATTTGGAGCAGAAATAAGAAAAATATCACAATTTTTCATCATAAAATTTTCATTTTTTTCGGCGATAAAGGTGGCACTATATTTGTATAGGCGTGTTTGCGTAATGATTATCTTAATATGGATTTCCTTATGTATTCCACATTGGATTCATTATTATTGTTGTTATTGTTATTATATAATTTTTAAATTTATCCCCACGCTTTAGCATTTGGGGATTTGTGAACGCCTCCGTCCGTCACGCTATCCCCACCTTAACCACTGGCAGGGTTGCAAGCAAATTTGGTGCATGGCTTCCTTACTTGATGAGGGTGGGCGAGAACAACTTTATATTTGGCTCCGCCCGTAGCGTGAGGATTTTCGATGGCACGCCATTGACTGGGCGCACTGGTTATTATTATTATTATTATTATTTTATTATTATTATTATTATTATTATTACTTAAAGGTCCCAAAATAGATCGAAGAAAGAACAATGCGGACTGGAAAAGACAAAAGTTAAAAGGTAACGGATAATGCAAGAATATCGCTGGGTTCAAAGATTTTTTTATTTTTTTTGTAAGACGTGACATAATTCTAGGTATTGAATGAGTGCGAAGGTTCTTGTCTATATAATATATTATTATTTTCTGCTTTATTTTTTTTTAACATAAACAACAAACCACCGAATATAGATAAAATTGTCTACGACATTTACAGCATAAAATGGTATGCCGATGTTCACGTGGTTTTATGGTGGTAGACGTGTGTTTGCTCAATGCATGTGAAAATAGTTTTAAAATAAGATTAATAGCTTGAAAATGGACTTGTAATTCAAATATAAAGTGACGGTGAAAACACTAGTGTGTGCATAATAAAGATGAACACAGGACTTGTGCATACAGTACAGGAGTAAACACAAAATACATGGTTAAAAATGGACAATACAGGTATGCCTACCCCACCCTCTCTGGTAAGGGAGAAATCGCCGCTAGCACCGACGGCTATATTAATGCATACGGGGGCTTATAGTTCGACGTCAAATATTTTAAACCAAGCTAGAGACGTTTTATATCCCCTAAATCTCAAGAATACCCAGTTCTGCCAGAACCCAGTTGTGGAAAATTTACATACTGGACATGTTAGTGAGCGATACACAGAAGATGTAATTCAACACAAAATGCCACCGTCCAGTGATCATGTGCGTCAAAATAAACAAGACATTGGTAGTAGTACTGTTACTACAACTACAATTAAAAGTACAGCTATGAATGGGGCAGAATTATATACAGCTGTGCCAAATATAGCTGTGCCCAACAGTCATGACCAGGCATCAGCATTTGGTTATATAAACAGTGCACCACCCTGGTTTTCACAAATGATGCAAAGTTTAGATATAAGACTGCGCCAGATCGATAGCCATATTGTGAGTCAAAATGTGAAATGGCAAAATATTGAATCAACATTATATAGTCAGAATGACAGAATCACAAATATAGAACAGCAAGTGAGCGACTTAAATTGTTTGAGACAAAATATGACAATATTGGAAATTTCTGTGGAACAATCAGATCGTGATGTAAAACAGATGTCAAACCAAATTAGAGATCACGATGATGGTATTAAAACATATAGCGATATGTGTTATGACACCATGTCAGACCAGAGACTTTTAAAGGCAGATAGAGATATCCTATTTGAGAAAGTAGACAAGCTTGAAAATGAGCAAAAGTCTCTAAAAGAAGCCCTAGAAAAAGCCGATAAAACAGTGACTGATTTGCAATGTAGAAGCATGAGGGAAAACCTTATATTTACCGGAATAGATGAGCCAGAAGAACCGCAAAGAGAGCCTGAAAATACGGAAGAAATACTGCAAGAGTTTTTGAGGCGAGAAATGGACATTGCCAAACCAATCCCGTTTCATATAGTACATAGGCTAAATGGTCCAGAGAAACAAAACGGTCTTCCTAGGCCTATCATTGCTAAGTTTGAACGTTTTAAGGACAGGGAATACGTCCGAAGCCAAGCCCCAAAAACACTTGTGAATAAACCTTTTGGAGTGAGGGAACAGTTTCCGAAGGAAATAGAAGAAAAACGCAAACTTTTATACCCTGAAATGAAAAGGGCTCGAAAAAACAAGCAGAACAAGGTCCGATTAGTAAAAGATCGATTGTTCATCAACAACAAAGAGTACTTACCAACAGCAAATGAGCAACTGGAAACTGATACAACACATTTCGGCATCCAAAACAAACATAAAGACTATAACTATGAACGACATAACAAATCATCATCGCGACAAGAAGAAAGTAGCGCTAACAACTATACAAAAAGCAGAATCTTTCAGCGTTCGTCAATTCGGAAGCGACAAGACAAGTCGTACACTCAACCAAGAGATCAAACACGCGCTTCAAAAACAATAAACTTTAGTGTCCCAGTTTCAAATAAGTACAGCTCTTTATCGATGGACAACGAAAATCTTACACAGAGAAATGAATGTGCTGATTCGCGTAAACATAAAGCTACATCACCACTTGACGTGGACAAATCATTGAAAAATTACCGCGAACGAACTAGTTTGACCGATGCAGAAATAAGTGATTCTGAACTAAATGATATTGAGATGGATAAATCGCCCCAGACCGACCCCCCAGTTGTAGAGGGCCGGACTATTCCTAAGTCGCCAATAATCTCAATACAAACTGCACAAGGCAGTGAAACCGCAAATAAGCTTCCTTTGCAGGGCCCTGAAAAACCGTTAAATAACAGGGCGGACACTACATACCTATCTTCAAGTGAGCAAACCAACCAAAAGCCAAACAGTGACGCATAGCGGCACACAGGGGGCAACAACAAATTGCCTACTCTGTATGGCCAAACTACTCTAGATACTGGTAATTCTTATGGTGGCAGAGACACTTGGCAAAATAGTCATGAAAAACATTTAAATTTTTTATCATTAAGCACGTGTGGTCTTAAATCGAAAATGAACTGTCCAGACTTTATTACATTTTTAGAAAATTTTGATGTGATTGGCATTCAAGAAAGTAGGCTGGACGATATTGACTCTATATGTCTCAAGGGCTATACAGTATTTATGAATAACAGACGGCAAGTTGCCAGATATAGGTCAGGGGGAATTGCCCTAATGTTTAAATCCGAGTTTTTGCCTTATATCCAGATACAAAATAGTGATAGTAAACTGGTTTTATGGTTCACCGTATCAAAACATCTCTTTCACAATGATAATGACCTTAAATGTGGGGTTGTTTATATTCCACCCCATGGTTCTAAATATGCCCATACTGACCCATATCTTGAGCTTCAGAATGAAATGGACAGGTACTGCTCAGATTGCAAAAATATTTTGTTATTAGGTGATTTTAATTCAAGATCAGCCACATTATATGATTATTCTAAATGCGATGAATTTCTTTGTGATTACTACGGAAATGACGATTCATTTGCAGAAAGTATGTACATTTTTCAGTGCCTAGAGAAAAACAACATTCCATTACAGCGTAGGAATTTGGATACTAGTACAAATTCATATGGCTATCAGTTGGTGGAGTTCTGTAAGAACAATAACCTTTTCATACTCAATGGCAGATTAGATTTCGATGAGCCCAAACTTACATGCAAAAATGCAAGTACCGTTGACTACATTTTGTCAACGGCGCAAAACTTCGAAATTATAGAGGCTTTCAACGTTTTAGAATTTGATGCATTATTTTCTGATGCGCATTGTCCTATAATATTGCAGGTAAATGCAAGAAAGTATGCTGTGCAGCAAATAAAAGATACAATCGAAAATTCAAACCCAGAAATAAAACTCTGGGATGAAAGTAAAAAAGATGTGTTTATTTCTAATTTAGATTACGGAGAAATCATAAAAATTGAGTCAACTTTAAATCTGATGTCAAATGGATTCAACGTAAACTCTCAAAATATTAATGACGTTGTATACCGTATTGAAAACGTATTTAAAACAACGTCACTTGCTTCCTTTGGGCTAAAGAATAAGAAAAGGAAGAGAAATAACTCGCACAAAAATAAAACAAAAAAATGGTTCAATTATGAATGTCGAGCTGCTAGAAACGCTTACCATAGTATAAGAAAGCTATACAATAAATATAAGACACCCTATTATAAAAAGCTACTAACAAACCGTAGTAAAGAATATAAAAATACAATTTCAAAAAGTATTCTACGAGATAAAAATAACAAAATAGAAAAACTTAAAAATTTAAAAAACGCAAAACCTAGAGAATTTTGGAAAATAATAAATTCAATAAATAACAAAGATAAAAGTAATCAGACTGCACCATTAGAAGAATTGTACAATTATTTTAAAAAAGTCAACAATAACAATTTGGATTGTGAAGACAGCGAAGACTCGACAGAAGCCCACAACTTTAATCATAACGAAACAGACAATATAAATCTCGACATCAATCGACCATTCAAGGAGGATGAAATTGTAAAGGCCGTAAAATCTCTTAAAAACAATAAGAGTTGTGGGATTGACTGCATTTTGAACGAACACTTAAAAGTTACCATAAATGTGATGGCACCGACATACACTAAATTATTCAATATTATTTTCAAATCAGGTATGGTTCCTGATAGCTGGATGCTTGGAAACATTCTTCCTATCTTAAAAAATAAAGGGAAAATTAACGATCCCGCGAATTATCGACCAATTACGTTATTGAGTTGCTTAGGCAAATTATTCATATCAATTTTAAATGAAAGAATTACTAAATATTTTGAAGACAATGACGTAATAGAACACTGCCAAGCCGGTTTTAGAAAGGGGTTTTCAACAGCAGACAACCTGTTTATACTGCAGTCTTTGATAGATATTGCAAATGCAAATAAAACAAAGCTCTTCTGTGCCTTCATAGACTTTAAACAGGCATTTGACAAAGTATGGAGAAATGGATTATGGAGAAAACTGATAGATAGAAACATAAATGGCAAGTGCTTAACAATAATAAAAAACATGTATAAAAATATAAAATCACGCATTATAACTTCCGAAGGGACCTCGGCATATTTTCCTTGCCAAACCGGCGTTAGACAAGGAGAAAATTTGTCACCCCTTCTGTTTTCAGTATACTTAAACGACCTTCGTAGCTATCTGGACAATAGAAATGCTCGGGGAATCAACTGTGAAGCGAATGACGACAATATAGCTGTGTATATTAAACTTTTCATTTTGTTATTTGCGGACGACACAGTCCTTTTTGCAAACAGTAAAGAAGACCTCCAGGAAACACTCAACATTTTTGAAGAGAATTGTAATGAATGGAAATTAGAAGTAAATATATCAAAAACCAAAATACTAATATTCTCAGGAGGCAGACTCTCCAAAAATATTAAGTTTTACTTTAAAAAGCAGAAGTCGAAATTGTGACTGAGTACAAGTATTTAGGAGTGTATTTATCACGCAGCGGTTCCTTTATGAAAGCTATAAGATACATAGCCGAGCAGGCAAATATAGCGCTTTTTTCACTTTTAAGAAAAATAAGACATGCAAATTGAACTTTTCTACAAAACTATTAAACCGATTTTATTATTTGGATGTGAAATCTGGGGGTTCGGAAACCTTGATATTATAGAAAGGGTTCAATTAAAGTTCTTTAAACATATACTAAATCTTAAGAAATCGACACCTTCATTTATGGTGTATGGAGAAATTGGTGCGTATCCACTCTCCATTGATATACATAGTAGGATGGTAGGATATTGGACTAAGTTGAAATTCAACTCAAAAAATGAAATCGCAACACTGTTGTATGAAATTATTCATAGTCTAAATGACCAGGGGAAATTAAAATCAAAATGGTTAACGAATATTAGAAATCTTGTAAATAGCAATGGATACAGCAATATATGGAATTCAAATGACGCCATTAATACAAATTGGTTTACCAAATCCTTTAAGCAAAAACTTAAGGACCAATACGTCCAGTCGTGGAGTTCAGTAGTAGATCAATCTTCCAGCGGAACAAATTATCGCATTTTTAAAGATACTTTTGAACATATTTTACATTTTTACCTAATAATAAGTGCAAAATAATGACATCATTTAGAACTAGAAACCATCGGCTTCCTATAGAAATAGGGAGATGGTCAAGCATACCAAAACGTGAAAGGACATGCTCCCTTTGTAACGCCGAAATTGGCGACGAATTCCATTACGTATTAAGTTGTGCTTACTTTTCTGAAGCTAGGCGAAAGTATGTCAAACCATTCTTTTTTAAACATCCCAATGTACAAAAATTTAACTTGTTAATGACAAATTCCAATCGTACAGTTATAAAGAATCTTTGTGATTTTGTAGAAATCATTATGAAAACTTTCCGATAGGATACCAATAAAACAATGCAGTATGAGGAACAGCTTGTTTCACACCTGAAATACCAACCTATGTATAGAATGATTACTCCATTTTCCCCCTAAGCCAACAGACTGGTAAGGAGCGCTGACTCACAGGCACTGGGACGCTCTCTGGCGTGGTTCCGTTGACTGGGCTCCCAAGTGAGACGCAGGGTATTTTCTCCCATAAGGTTAAATGAACAGCCCACCAAAACCCACTCCATATAGAAAAACTGGGATCTACAGGAGTAAAATATTTGCTTCCTCATCTCTCCTTTAAAGCTTGATTGTAGGCACTCGTTCTAACCGCCTTTGCAAGGCAGTTCCAACGAGCGCCAAAAATGTACTTTCGGACTTTAAATAAATAAATAAATAAAAATCAAAACTGACATGCGATTGAAAGACGTTATGTAAGGACACATACGTGTTATTGTAATGATAAGCTAAGCAACAAAAAACTAAAGAAAACAATAACGAACAATACAGAAACGAACATGCAAACAAACAAATAAATAAATAAATATTAAATAAATAAATAAATAAATAAATAAATCCTTATCAAGTATGCAACAGATTATAACTATCATAATTATTACTGTCATCATTATTCTTAGCATCAACAAACTAGAAGTTGTCTAGGAAATTGAGCAGCCCTCTAGACACCTAACAAGCTCTTTCTCCTTCCAGCCCAGTATATGTGAACGATATTGCAAGGCCATAAGGTCCAAACGATAATAAATAAAAACATAACTAAATAATAGATGGCCGAGCATTATTATTATTATTATTACTGGTTTTGCTGTTGTTTTACTTATGAGATGATTAGTTCTACTAAGCACCGGAGGCAATGACAACACCTGCTCACAATCCACGAATTCTAGCCTTGTATTTCGTTTCGACAAGGCAGAGCTATGGGATAGTGAGCAGGTCTAACAGCTTAAATGACTGGTATTGCCAGTGGCCTTGTTTGATCAATAAGGCCAGGCCGCACTAGCATAGAACTGTAGCCCTCACATAAGCAATACAAGTTGCTGACTGGCTTAATCACGGTAATTAACATGTACCCCGGACTTAAATATTTGCTCTTATACGCAGTCGCTTTACATCACGGAAACACGCCTATAAAAATTTGATCCCCTTGAACCCCACTTTTATATGCCCAGGCAAAGCGGTGCGAGTGTCGGACCGTCCATGCTTATAAACCCTATTGGTTGCATTGGGCGACAGGGCTAGAGGTGTCATTTCATCTCAATGTCAGGTAAAAGTCCCACAAAATTGGAAGCAATGTTTCCAAAATGACCTTTACAGTGTTGACGGGAACGTTAAACCTCAAATCAAACAAACAAACATAAAACTGGGGTTTACAGCGGTAAACCTTTCTTTTCGGCGCTTACTTTTCTTGTTTCTGCTCTGGGGTGTGGATTGTGGGTGCTCGTTGGAGCCGCCTCGACGAGGCGGTTCTAACGCGTATCCGGGATCTGTGGCTTGGGCGGGAATAGGATGGATACCACAAATTTCCATAGGACAAATTTCATTTTTTCGGCGGAAGGGTTTGCGGTGTGTTTGTATAGACGCGGTTTTTTCGTGATGGAAAGCTGTCTACATGTTTGTATTGGTTGGTTAAAATAGAGAGAGACAGAGAGAGAGAGAGAGAGAGAGAGAGAGAGAGAGAGAGAGAGAGAGAGAGAGAGAGAGAGAGAGAGACGTCTGTATAATATTTTATGACACTTACAACTCTGTAGTTAACATATTCCATTCATTTTCTTCACGTCTGCACATTTGCCAAAGTACTAAAATATGCTCGTGCAGAACATGCTTTGTAACGGCCTATTTATTTTTCACTCGTTTCACGCTCTGTGATTTTATGAATGGAAAATAGTTTACTACAGACGGATCAGTCTGTGCAACAACTTGCCGTTCCTGATAATACGTATCTTTGCACATAGTGTAGATCCAGATCAGATGGCTTCTGAGTCTGATCAGGATCTACACTGTTTGAAATTAAGTTTTTAAATTTGCAGGAATAAATTATATAAGTAATCTGATTGGTTCAAAGTCAGGAACGGGCGTGGTCAGATAAACAAAATAAAATAAATAATAATAGTAATAAACGATGAAATAATAAGTTGGTTACATGTAATGACAACAGATTTACCCGTTGTTGTCATCTGGTTTGTTTTTGTTTTCGACTTTTGTCGATTCTCTTTATGTCACTGTGTCGCCATGAAACAGTATGTTTGCACAACGTTTTTGCTTCTCATGTTGTTATCATATTGTATAACCTGAGAGAAATAAATTTGATTTGATTTGATTTGAAAACGGTTGCTTAATTTGTTTGTTTGATTTGAGGTTTAACGTCCCCGTCAACACTGTAAAGGTCATTTTGGAGACGTTGCTTCCAATTTTGTGAGACTTTTACCCGACATTGAGATGAAATGACATCTCAAGCCCTATTGCCCAATGAAACCAATAGGGTTTATTAGCATGGACGGTCCGCCTCGCACCGTGGTTCCTGGACAGGCTTAGGTCCTCTAAGCGGTTTACCAGTACTAGTGTGCGGGCCGGATTCAGCTCTGCGTGGAAGCATCATGCAGCCCATATATTTCTTCAAGCCCCTATGGGCGGGGGCTTGGTTGCTTAATTTAATCCATATAAAGTTGTTCTCGCACACTCTCATCATATAAGGAAGCCATATACCAAAGAATTTATTTGCTTGCAGTTCGGCCAGTGGCTAAGGCGGAGATAGCGCGACAGACGGACGGACGGACACCAAACGCTAAAGCTGACAACCTGCCATTTTCGGGACGCCATTTTCGGGTCAACAGGCATATAGGAGTTAAAACAACAGCATGTGTGGTCTGTAGAATGTTCGTGCAATACAGGTAGCTGTAACATTACCATAAGCAAACCGCGAAAAAACCAAGATACTCTAAGTTCAGAAACGATGATGTTATTGCAAAGTTCAGTCAATGAGAGCCAACGTAAGCGAAATGTGTCTACGGACATGAACGCACTGCAATGACTGATCAGGCTGTGCAGTGTTCAGCCTGGTAGGAGACATTGCTTGTGCTAGTCATTGACAAAACGATTATTCCTCGAGATAGTGAAGGTCTTGTCCTGACTCAGAGGGAAAAGACATTTGAAGGCAGATTTTTGCGCCATTTTTCAAAGGGAGACAACTTTCAGGACTCCGCGAACGCCTTTCTATAAGCCCTGTCCACCTGAAAAAGGGGTCTACTCTGAAAGGGAAAAATGATGAAGATTCAGACTTGCTAAAATCATTCAGTTCTGATATCCAAGACGATGGCCGACATGGCGGCCATCTGGAAAGTTTTCAGGCGACAGTACGTTCCTCCCAAACTGATGGAAGGATTAGTCGGACTGTATTGGGAAGCATTTTGAGCGACATGGAGTTCAGAAGTGCTAAAATCGTTGTCGTGTTTTGACATCCAAGATGGCCGCTATGGTGACCATGTTGAAATTCGAGCTGAAACTTGATGGAAGGCGATATGGGAGATTCAGAATAGCTAAAATTGTCCCAATTCGATATCCAAGATCGCCGACATGACAGCAGTCTTGAATTTTTTCAAACGATATCAACTCCGCCCAGCAGGCACATAACGTAATTGTGACGTCACATCAGCGCCGGCACAACGTCATGACCTTTATGCAACTTCACATCAATGTTGATTTGACGTTGTCCTAGCGACGTTTGCCTGCTGAGCGGGCGGATGAAGCTGCAACTTGGTGGGAGTCACTGAGGCATTGTGGAGATTAAAAATTGCTGAACGCATTCTTTTCTGAAACCCAAGATGGCCGCTCTGGCTACATGGAGTTTCATAATTTTATATCTAAGATGGTCATCATAGTGGCCATCTTGAAATTCTTCAGACGGCATCTCCTCCAGAATCGAAAGTCTAATTGAGCTGAAACGTAGTGGGAAGGTATCGGGGCTAAACGGAGATTCTGAATTGTTAATATCATTCTATTCTAATATCCAATATCTTAGAATATCTTAGAAGGATTAGAGCCAAATGGAGATGCAAAGTTACCAAGTTTGTTGTGTTGAGATATCCAAGTTGGCGGCAATGGTTCCAGTCATGAACTTTTTTCAAATGTTATCTCCATGGCAACCATAAATGGGATTAACCGGAAACTGGATAGGATGATGTTTGTGGCAAATTTTACAAAACTGAATGTCCATTAAGCAAACAGTGTAGACCCAGATCAGACGCCGCGTTCTGTTGCGTCTGATCTGGATCTGCACTGTTTGCCAATGTCCCTAAAAAGGGTCGCTAGGCATATATGGGTTCAGACACATCGTCTGAGCTACTTCAGTGTGTGCACTTAAGTACAACAAAAATCATAATAAATTTGTTTCCTTCCTATCAATGATGGCAGAGATTTAAAGCATCCTGCTTGGAAAAATGTCAAACAGCCTGATTAGGCGATAAAATATTGTACTGGAGCATAATCCTAGGATTTAGATTAGCTATCAATCTTTTAATTCAAGCAAAATACCAGGAGCATACAGAATACTTATCATCATATTTATTTATTTATTTATTTATTTATTTACTTTAGTGTCGTTAGTTAACGCCTTCTAATAATTTGGCCCCGTCAAGCGATTTTGGTACTTATCGCCTATGCGAGCAGCGAAGGTTCTTGCGAGCCTGCGCATCCGCGCAGTCTCGCCAGAACCTTCGCTGCTCGCTCATACAAGCAGTGAATCAAGAGGAACCTTCAGACAGAAAGCCATATCCCTGGCCCCTCTGAATGGCTGGGCATGCGCAGTGAAAATTTGTCATGACGGAATGCTCGAAGACACAAATTCGCTTGGCGGGGCTCATTTAATATGGTAAGTGTACTAATGTGTTTGTAAATGCAAAATCGAATCACATTTTTTTCAGTAAAATTACGAGAGTATTAGAACAGTTTACATTCTGTTCTTGTTAAGCTGTCGTTGCTTCAGCTTTCAGTTTTAGCGGTACCAAAACGGTGACACGTCAATCGACATTCATTCAACAGAACCAGAACTGCAGAACCCTCAGCCTCATTTAACTATCGCAGCATTAAGGACCAAGTTGACCTGGTTCATGTTTGCGCGTATGGAACTATATCACCTTTATCTGTGATGTGAACGCAATTTGATCGGGGTACGTTATTTCTACAGTATGGATCAGATGTGGATCAACTTGACGTGGAACGATACCCTGATGTTAACGCAGCCTTAACGATGTTGATGTTGAGATGTTGCACTGGTGAGTTAGGAGGCATTTATGCGGACTGAACAAATTATTTGTCTAAATCGCGACGGAAGTAAGGGCGAGGATTGTGGCCACGTAAATCGATTTAAGCACCCCCCACCCCCAGTGGAATTCGTTTGCGCTGACCGTTCCAAGGCGGTTCTTCTGTCGCGGTTAATTTTTGTTATGGTTTTGTCTTTGGGTGTTTTGTCGCTTATTTTATTTTGGATAGCCTATTGGCCATTTTGTGGGAAAGTAACTGTCCTTTTGGCTTTCCGCTGTTGATGTTTTCATTGGGGTCTGTTGTTTCATGTTTGTGTTTCCTTCCCTTTGGTGTCTCTGATCGGAGCTGTGGGTTAATTGTATCGATTCCTGATCATTGCCTCCACTCTTATTTTAAAACAGTTTTCAGTATTAGAATATTTCATCTCGCCTTTTTTGCAATTTGATGCATTCGTGTTTTTCTATCCACTAGTTTTGCCGGCTGCACTGATTATACGACAAATACCATTACGTTGCATGCTGATTTGGTTCTCAAAAACCGGACAGGGATTCGTTTATCAGAGGGGAAAGATGCTTATAATTATCAGCAATGGTGCTATCTAGTCTTATGGATGCTTCGCATTCCTTGCTTGACTCTTTTGAAGAATATTTTTTCATACACTGACCACCTGTAAATCATTCCATAAACTAATTGATATTAATAGATTGTATGTTGAGTTCTGATCTCAAACTGATACATGACTGATAAGTACAGCATTCATGTTGTGCTCAAAATATTATCCCTTTCATCTTGGTAGACTGATTCAAAAATATTTTCAAACAGTGTAGATCCTGATGAGATGGCTCATAATGAGCCATCTCATCAGGGTCTACAATGTTTTCTCTCCTGATAATGGGTAGCAGGAAAAAACATGGCAACATAGAGTCCGTCCAGCTTCAAAGATGGAAGAGACCACTTCACAATCTCAGGGGGTGAAAGGGTTGAAATAATGGTATATCCCATCAGAGCAAGTAGCCCCAGCTTATCCGCTCTTGATCCGAGATAATGAAACGGCTATGGCTAAAGTTATTAAAATGGGTAGCGAACCCATTCTAGAGATAGCGAGTTAATTAACCACTTCGGCTACATGTACTTTTTGCGTGGGCCTATTAGGCCGTAAGAATATTAGACTGGCTCCAGTCGTTTTTGTTTTATATCTATCTCTCTCATTCTTTACATTATTTAATCCTGCAGTGTTCCTCTTTAATCCAATTTCAAGTTGGTTGGTCAGTGTGAGAAAATATTTTGAGAGAAGCTTGGTTCCACATGTTAGGCTGGATTGGAGAGAAACTTCAGTTTAATTCTTTCGGCTTGTTTGGCAACATGTATTTAGACTTTTAACATCCTAAATTATTCTGAAACTGTAAAATGGAAAATTAACTCTTGTTGGAAATCATCACTGTATTATATAATGTGTAAAAGAAATTAAAAAGGAACTTGTGAAATAAAAGAACTGATTTGAATTGTCGTTATTTATTGTAATAATTCCCCAGAAGAACAAAAAGGCTACATAAATACTACATGGAAATTAGAAATTCGTTAATGTGATTTTATGGTCAGATAAGGTAGCAGTACTGTTTACCATGGCGTGGGATCCGGAATGTTTATATTAACTTTTCTTTCTAGCCAAGGGACTGAAGTAAAACAAAATTCTATAAGCCATGCAAGCTTTATGTCCCTTCCAGAAAAAAAGAAAAAGAGAAGAAGTAAAGAAAAGGTCTGGAGCCAGACTATAAGAATATGGACGAGATTGAAAATTGTCTATGGTAAAACATCAACGTTTGCGAGACGCTTCTCAGCCACGCAATCAAGCGTTTGCTTCAGGTGGATCAATAGATTGGTTCCCTCGTCGTTATCTCCGCTAGATGGCTACTTCTTCTTTGGTAGACTGCTATATCATTAGTAGGGACCAGCTGCGTAAATGTGTTAATAAATAAATTGGGTTTCCAATTGAACTGTAAATAACCCATTAATGCCAAGCGCTTCACTGTCAGTCGGAAGAATTGTCGTCTGCTCGCCGCATGTATTTTGACAAAAGCAGCAAAACCCCTGACCAGACTGTGCATATGCGCAGGCTGATTTCTGTCTTTACTTTTCTGCTTTCTGTCTCTACTTTTCGCAAAATTAGTTCAATATTTCTTTCTGCCTTTATGGAACGCTAGGCAAATGGGGGTAGTCATTTCCAAAAACGTTTTGGGGTTAATAACCTGAAAATATTAGTTCAGTGCATACGTTGAATTTATCCATGGGGCTTTTCAAAAATACAAGGTTTCGCAAGGGTGAATGCAACTTTACTACTTTACTTCTTTACTACTGCTATAGCACTGAGTAGATCGATATGTATTTGTTAAAACTGCCTCGTCAAGGCGATTCTAACAAGTATCCTGGGCTTTAGATAAGGCTGCGTACCGCGTAAATTACGAAAATAATTGGGAGGATACTCCTTTTTTTCAAATCTGCTGCGTATCAGGTACGAAAAACAAATTAGCATTACGCATTTAATATTTTTTGAGAGCGTACCGGTATTTGGAACGCACGCGTGAAATAAATGACGTGTAATAAAAGGCGGGAAATTCTCACAAGTGAAAATTAAGCATTCATAAATTATTTCAAGGGAATCAAGTTTTATTGGGGTTGGGGTTACCGTCCTTTCAAGATTATATCACATATAGAGCCGATCCGATCGTTAATCAGGTGGGTGTAAACCGGAGTAATCTAAACTACAGTAAGACGAGCGAGCAGTGAAGTCTCGGATCAGTCAGCGCATGCGCACGAGCCTTCATTAGCCTTATTGATTGGATGAGCAGGTCATTGCTCAACAGTATCGACGCGCATCAGTCTGCGCATCGCTGATTTTACAAGCTGGGTTATCCAAACGGACTTGCGTAGTTGTTGCGCATGTTGTTCTGACTTACATAGTGGTTGCGCATGCTGGTCCAAGTCTTCGAGTATCGTGCAACCAGTGAAGACTCGGAGTAGCCTGCGCATCATTGCAAACTGCTCAGTCTTCGCTGACCCCAAGATGCGCATCATTGCAAACTGCTCAGTCTTCGCTGACCCCAAGAGCCTTTTGAAGGGCTACTCGGAGATAGGTGAGAAAAAAGGTTGCCCGAGTTGCGCATGTTGATCTGGGTCTTTGCAAGGTGTTGTGCGATGCAGCTCGGTATACACACTGTTTACTTCTAATACTGTCGCAGACTGGTCAAGCCGCGGGGATATTGCAAACACTAGCTCTGCATTTTGATCAGAGTCTTTGCAGATCATTGGCAACCAGTGAAGACGCACGTTCAGCCTGAGTTCTGAAACGTCAAATGACATGGCTAATTATTGAATAGTCTCCCTTGAACAGATTACTTATTCAGTCATCGGTTATTTTTTGTAGTGCTTTAATAACACGCTTTCAGATGAATCAAACAAATTATTATTTTATTTAAATATTATAATTCTATATTAAAAGATACCTAGAAGTTAAATGTTCAAATGTTTTTTTAAATAATAAACGTTGCTATTGCTTCGACCCAGTACACCACTTACTTGTGAAATGCATGTACATATAAATGTATATAATTCCAAAAAAGACACCAGTACCATTAGCTTCACTAACGTGTGAGAAGCCAACTGATCATAACGATTTTCAGGGTATTTCATAAAAAGTGGAAGTAAAACAAAGATCAGGAATTGATACAATTAACTTTACTCCATCCATAAAAGACATCAAAGGGAAAGAAATACAAACATTAAGCGACCAGACCATAATGGAAACCTAAACAAAGGAAGGCCATATGGACAGTTACATTCCCACAAAATGGCCATATGGCCATCCAAAATTAAAAGACACAAGTGATACACACAGTAAGTAACAAACAACAACATAAATAAATCGCCACAGAAGAGCCGCCTTGGAACGGTCAGTGGAAGATTTCCACTGGGGGGCTTAAATCGATTTTACGTGGCCACAATCCTCGCCCTTACTTCCGTCGCGATTTAGACAAAAAATTTGTTCAGTCCGCATGAAGGCCTCCTAACTCATCAGTGCAACATCTCCGTGAACACAGAAATCAAAGAACCACAGAGGTGAGACAACGGTGAGGACTCGACAGCAAGAAACCACTGAAATGCTGGAGCAAAAGAAAACCAACAGTTAGACTCCGATGAGCCCGACCAGAGACAGAGCATCAGAAACCAGAACATGGTACCAAAATTTTTCATGCAAAAGTGCCCTACTTTGCGTAGCGCCCTTCTGCCCTAAAATCCTAGCTAATTTTTCATGCAAAAGGGCCCTAGCCATCCTAGTGCCCCTCTGCCCTAAAATCCTAGCTGGAGCACTGCAATCCTCAAGTTCTTTTCAGCTGATCAGGAGTCTGCCACACTTTTTGTGAAAAAGATCCTGACAGATTTTTGATTCAGTAACTGGTTCCGATTAAAACATTGCCTGTAAGGAAACACGATTGGTCCCACGATCGAAGGGTGGAAGAAAATAAATATCCATGGACAATATATGATGAAATTGAGAATATGGGTTTGAAAAGGATTTAAAAGTTTTAAAGAATATGAGTTTCACTCCACATCTTGGACAATAAAGTGAAGCTGATATTCTAATTTTTTAGAAACTCTTTGGCCACAATAATCAGCCATTGAAGTCCTGCTATCCACCAAGACAACTGAACCCCAAAAGTTAGATTTCTCCGTCAACATACTGCTCAGAAGAGATTTCAATATGGCATTGTTTTGTCTGATTTGTGGCCAGGCATACTGCTTGTTTTCGAATAGACACAGATATTGAATATGTGTATATATAAGAAAACAAACAGTACACCTGGCTACAAATCAGCCCATAAAAACATTGTGTCGAGACTGCAAAATGAAGTTTTTTGGTTTATTTTTCAGTACTCTTAAAATTTTCTCGTTACTCCTTTTTTTAAAAAAGGACGAGTACTGTACTCTTTTGAAAAAAAATTATCTAAAGCCCTGATCCATATTATCTAAATCTATGTTTGGTCTGAAAAGAAGGAATATTTTAGCAACAGTATTTTATGGCCCTGATTGATTGATTGAATGATTGATTGATTTAAGGTTTAGCGTTCCCGTCAACACTATAAAGGTCATTTTGGAGACGTTGCTTCCAATTTGCGGGACTTTTACCTTCATCTCAATCCCTGCCGTCCAATGAAACCAATAGAGTTTATTAGCATGGATGGGCCGACTCGCACCGCTTTGCCTGGGCAGGCTTAGATTCTCTAAGCTGTTTACCAGTACTCGTGTGCGGGTCGGTTTCAACTCTTTATGGCCCTGAAAAATCACATTAGTTTGCGAGACTTTCTAACGTGAGAACACACAGAGAAACTAATAAGGACTGAACTAACCGATTTTATATAGCTAGGTACATTTCCATGTAGAGTTAAGTCTACATAATTGTTTAAGATGTATTGGGTTGATTTGCAGAATTGTTTGCGTAACTGCTGAATAACAGCTTAGTTGGGGAAATATTAAGTCAAAGCACTGTGAGTACCGGTGGGTCGATCGTCTCTGAGTGTAGGTTGGGAAAATATATCCTGAACTGAGAATTGATCTGTTCGTTGAACCATTAAATTCCAGTATTTTAAGCAAGCAGAGTAGAAGACACCGCGTTATGTGGCGTCTGATCAGGTATACACTATTTACCAAAGCCCCCCCCCCACCCCCTGCACGAGCACAGCCCAGAATTTACTTTTTACACTGCACCTCTTAGGTGCTATAAACAACCAGTCCCTCGATTTTGTTAATTGTCAGCAACAATAAACAGCAGGCGTGAAGTTTCTGTATTAGAGAATGCCTCGTACACGAGCCCAGTCCAGATTTTCTTTGTGTCGATTGATAAGTCAATACCCCGTACATGAGTCCAGTCTAGATTTTACGTTTTACCCAGCCCTCTGATGGCACAGGGAGAAAACTAAACATTGCTGCCTGGGTTTTGTTCATAGCCAGCAATAGTCACGCGGACAAAAACAATCAACAAAAACACTGCTTTATAACGTAGATTGTGGGTACTCGTTAAATCGCTTCATTATAAGAAAAGTATTCAGTGAAAAGTATTGTACTGGTAGCATTTTCCTTCAAGACATTACGCAAACACGCCTATATAAATACATTGCCACTTTTATCGCCTAAAAATGAAGACTTTAAGATGAAAAATTGTGATATTTTTCCTATTTCTGCTCAAAATATAGATTGTGGGCACTCGTTAGAACCGCCTCAAATATAGATTGTGGGCACTCGTTAAAACCGCCTCATCGAGGCGGTTCTAACGAGATACCCCCTGAAACCCCAGTTTTACTATATAAAAGTGGGGTTCAAGGGGGTTAAAATTATATAGGCGTGTCTTCGTGATGTTTTCCAAATTATTAAAGTATCATTTTTGTTAATGTGTTTATTCGCCTTCTGTATACACATATATCCAATCATCTCAACAGATTTATAATATTTCATTGATAATGCTTAGGCTCATATGCAAGACAATATGCACTGATATGTGCTTGAAAAGTTATTACAGGTACATGTATATCTCCTGTTTGAAATACCGAGGGAGGTACATATAGAACAATCCGATAACGGATTTTTACCCCCCCCCCCCCCCACCACCACCACCGATGTTTATTAATACCACATTTCAAATAGGAGAAATGAATAATCTCTATATTACATGGACTTCCATAGACTTTAAGGACCGAATGGATCTTGAATTTTGGGTCTGAATTTCCGTTCAGTTGACTGTTTACAGCTCATGTTAACGGTTCAATCAGCGTAGTGTTACAGAAGCTGGGTGGAAGAAAAACTGGATGGCCGCCATTTTGAAAGCGCTTTCTACAGTTTTGAACATAAACAGAAGAAACAAAGTGTTTCAGTGATAAAACGCATGTCCATGTTTTCTTTTGTTTAAGAGTTGCATCCGACCCAAACGTCACTCATTCTGGACGTCTGTTGATGTCTTCCCAGACACCATTGCAATGACGTCATGAATGACGTCGACGAGACTGAAACTTTCCCGCATTGAATATAACGGTTTTACTGCAAAAGCGGTATCTTGTATCTTGTACATAAAGTAGTTCCAGCTAAAGAGATTTATTTCTCCGGCTAAGAGGAAATATTTCTTCTCAGCAAAAAGGAAAATACCAAGATTATGTCTGGTAGAAATCATAGTATTTCTCTGTTATGCATGTAATATAACATTTTATCCAACTTCTCCTTTGCAAACAGTGTAGATCCATCGAAGGCTTCTGCTGATCAGGATCCACACTGTCATAGTTTCTCCTCTCTCGCATTTTCTCGCTCAGTCCCACCACTGCATCCCAGCTACTGAATAACAGTGATTCAGTGCAATGTTTTTAAACAAAGTAATTTGTTCATTCTACCTGTTAATGCAGGCCCGTACGCAGGAGTGACAACCCCCACCCACCCCTCCTTATTTGGAAAATTATCTCAAATTCATGCAGTATTTCACATTCTGCAAATTACCCGGAATTCGCACCCTCCCCACATTTTATAGAGTCTGCGTACGGACCTGAATCATGTTCTAAAATGAAAATGTTGCTGTATGTATGGCGAACAGTGCTGGTCCTGATCAGACGCGATGTACTGTCTATCCGATTTGGGTCTATGCTGTGTGTCTAATAACGATACCACCTTTAAAAGTTTTGCTCTAAAATATTCCTAGGTTCTAAGATATGTTATAAGTAGAAGTGCAAAAAGTAACGTTATATTGTCTTTTTTGTTTGGTCGGCTTAGCATACATATGTGCAAACGTCCATTTCTTTCTAACAATTTTATTAATAGTATTTTCCGAAAGTCGTCGCGTGAGAGCGCGGGCTATATTAAGATACTGTTTTTGTTTTCCTTTCATGACTGAGGCAGCCTGGCATTGGCCTGACCTATTTCGCTTGATCCTTAAATACCAGTATTTAAGCAAACAGTGTAGTCCTGAGCAGCCGGCTGATCAGACGCCACATTCCGCGCCACATTCTGATCTGGGTATTCAGTGTTTGCGAAACCCAGCAAACGATTCCTTACCAGACTCTATTGATAGCTCTGACTTACATGTAACATCGACACAAATAGCGCGACGTTTTCTATTTATAATGATAATATTGGTTTCCCCAAATCAGTGATCAGGTGATTGTCACGTGGGCAACAGCATTATTTTTTGATTTGCCTTTTAGTAACTTTGGGTCGATTGTAAAACAATCGACCCAAAAACAGGTGTTGAATCTATACATTTCTGATACAGGTTTGAAACTACATGTAGTGGCATGTTTTAGAATTCGTCTTCTTTGCCTTATTCTCGATCATTGGTGGTCCGCTAGAACCGCCTCAGTGAAACCATTCTAAACTTTCTTTTTAGTAGAGTTACAATACTAATCTTTATCTCTGCAATCCCCACTTTTTATTATATAAATCATTGCCTTCTCTTCTACTTAACAGCAGTGCTCACTGCAAGGGTGTTAGTGTAATGTACGCACTATAACAAAAATGAAAAGTCCGTGAAATGAACACTACTTCAAACCCACTTTATGAAGAGAAAACTGGGGTTATAGGGGTACACATTATTTTCTTATTTCTGCTCCAAGACATAGGTTGTGTGTAAGAATCGCCTAGCAGAGGTGGACCTAACGAGTGCCCACAACCAATGTTTGCAATATAGATAAGAAAAACAAATATCAAGGGTTTTCATCTGAAGAGAAGCCATTTTGGAGATGTGAAAGAATGCACTGTGTCGCACGGGTGTATTATCGTAATGTTTGCAGGAATAATACCCCTTGCACACTCCACATTTTCTCTCAATAAAGTAATGTTTGCAGGGGTGTATATTACTTTGACTTTGCAACGTGATGGGAATGTCAAGGAATAAACTTTTTGTGTTTCAGAAAAATACAAGGTCTGCATTAAAAAACCGATCAGAAAAAGCAGAATGCGGTAAAAATTCATTCCTTTATTATAAGCTGCATTTATTACGATGATTTACATATTAGGTGAAAGTAGATTCATGTAGGTATTTGGATTCTTATCCCTGTCGGTGTTGCAGAGTAAGTTTCTATAAACAAACGAAGAGAAACCATCAGACAGCTTTACAATTCTTTGATGTATATTCATTGACCTACAGTAGCGCTCGGCCAAATCACGTGATCAGCCATCAACTACAATCGTCCGTTTTTAAAATAGAAGTCTGTGTAGCTGTCTACTTTTTTGGGTAAATAAAACATGTAACTGTGTGTAAAACTTTAGGTAAAAACATGTAACTAAGACTTCTAACCCGTGACGCCGTTCTACGCTTTTGGTAAACATGAAACCAAATCTTCGGATTTGAGACGTCTGTATATATATAATGTAATAGACAAATGGAGATTGAAGCTGGATACATGTAGTATTCATTTAGCGATGGGCAGAAAAGGTTTGGGAATTCGTAGGCACTAATACTACTAATACATTGAGACTATTCAACCGCATAGGAAAACTGACGTAAAATAAACATTTACATTAGTTTAGCCTAAGTCAGACTTTGAAACAGCTCTCAAACGATGCACAAAATAAGTCATATAATGGACTGAACGGTACAGAGCAGTTAAGTTTAATTTGAAACACTTTCGAATACATGAATGTTTAAACGATTGAAATGTTTTCATTGATTTAAGCAAGTTTTAGCATTTTATAATGTGCAGATATTCCTGTCATTTGCTTGTTTTTTTTTTTTTTTTTTTGTTTTTTTTTTCATAAATTACAGAAAAAAATGGTGGCTATTTTTTTTATATTAATCTCCGCCATTATTATAACCACCCAAGTGAATCATTTTTCGTGGCAGATCTAGTTTTAGTAAGTACTTACATTACGTTAAATCTAGCCAAAAGATACTTTTGTGTAAAGACAAAATCTAGTCTATAACAATAAAATCCAATCAAAATACACCTTCGCATGTAATAAGTCATTCAGTTTAAAGAATTATCTAGAAGCAACTTCTAAAACATTTTTAAATTGTATATGACTGCACATCTCTCACCGAATCATGCTTTATTATTGATTTTGTAACAATGTGATTATTATTGCTAAATAAGAGTACCAATAAGCTATTCTAAAAATGCTTTGTTTTTCTTTTAATTGCAGACAATTAAAATACTTTAAACAACAAATAGTTTCAATATTTTTGTATTTATTTATTTGTTCTACAAATAAACTGCTGGTGAACTGATTATCTTATGTGTTTTAAAAATAATCCAAAACCCAAAGTTTAGAAAAATTGCCAGCCCACGTATTGGATTCCTTTTTTTAAGGAAGCCAACTTGTTTCATTCATTCGTTTACTTATGAATTAACCCTTAAACGTAAATCATCTTCGAATACCTGACAGTTCAGAGAAAACCAGCTTTTGCAACTGTGCACGCCCCGCGACCAATGCAAAACGAAGGTTTTCAAAAGAACATAGAATTGACCAGTAACTAGATGTTGTTGTTTTTCAAAACCAATAAAAATCGGCTTGATTATAATTTGCCTTATCACCCAACATTTACGGACCGTGCAATACTTCGTGCGCCGAACGAAGAAGGCCCGATGAGGATTCACCAGAACTGTCAGCACGGGTGCCGTGTTACAACGCATAATGTAGTAATGTAGTAATTTCTTCATTTTGAAATTTTTACTACATTATGCGTTGGCATAGTCGACGCGAAATGAAATAAAATGTCGTTTTTACTTCATTATGCGTCGATACTAAGAGGTTTGAGCAAAATGAAAGAATTATTTCATTTTGCGGCGATGGGTGGCATACTTAATTTTACTTCATTATGCGTCAACAGTTTGTTTGTTTGATTTAAGGTTTAACGTTCCCGTCAAGACTATTTAGGTCATTTTGGAGACATTGCTTCAAATTTTATGGGACTTTTACCCGATATTGAGATGAAATGACATCTCAATCGCTGCCGTCCAATTAAAAGCAATAGGGTTTATATGCATGGATGGGCCGACTCGCAGCAGTTTTCCTGGACAGGCTTAGACCTTCTAAGCAGATTACGAGGACTCATGTACGGGCGGTATCAGCTCTGCGTGGAAGCATCGTGCAGCCCATCTATTTATACCCCCGGCATACGAAGTATGCAAGGGGGTATATAGTTTTTGTCCATTCTGTCTGTCTGTCTGTCTGTCTGTCTGTCTTTGGTTTGATTTGTTTGATTTGAGGTTTAACGCCCCCGTCAACACTATTTAGGTCATTTTGGAGACGTTGCTTCCAATTTCATGGGACTTTTACCCGACATTGAGATGCCGCCCAATAAACCTTTTTCTTTGTGATTTTGACCTTCAGTGTGCTTTTGTGGAAGACCGTCTTTTGGACTGTTCAACTGTGGTCTTAAAGACCACTTTTGAACCGTCTCAAATGTGGTCTAAATTGTAGGAATTTAACTGTATTGCTTCCTAAGTCTTTTCGAAGACAGCTATGTTCTACCATCATTACTTCATTATGCGTCAATATGGTGCATATCAACGCGAAATGAAATAATTTTTTTACTTCATTTCGCGTCGACTATGCCAACGCATAATGTAGTAAAAAAAATCAAAATGTAGTAATTACTACATTACTACATTATGCGTTGTAACAGTGCCGGTCTGGGATAAAAATAAAATGTGTGTGTGTGTGTGTGTGTGTGTGAATTCGGGTTTAACGTCGCTTTCAACAATTTTTCAGTCATATCACGACGGTGTCTGGTTGCGACAGGGAGCTCAATGCTCACGTTTATAGTGCTGCCTCACTGAAGACACATTACATGATACCACACCCAGTCACATTATCCTGACACTGGATCGACCAGTCCTAGCTTTACCCGTAAATCTGAGTGCCAAACGAGGAGCAGCTAGTACCATTTTTAACGACTTTGGTATGTCGCGGTCCGGGATCGAACCCGAGACCTCCCGTTCCCCGGAGCGGACACTCTACCAACTGAGCTATCGGGGCCGGTAAAAAAAATGAAATGTAGTATGTATGTATTATTTTGTTTGTTTCCTAAATGGTTAACATATCATATTTAATCATTTCATCATCACGAAAACATACCTATATAATTCTGACCCCCCCTTGAACCCCACTTTTATATAGTAAAACTGGGATTTACAGGGGTAAGCACTATTTTTCTTATATCTGCTCAAAAGCATTGATAGTGGGTACTCGTTAGGACCGCCTCGCCGAGGCAGTTCTAACGAGTTCCCACAATCTATGTTTTGAGAAAAGAAAAAAACATCACAATTTTTCATCTAAAATTTTCCGGTTTTTTAAAGGGTAAAATTTATAATGTATTTGTATAGGCGTGTTTTCGTAATGTTTACAATGAAACTTTAATAGCTCGAACATGGATGATTCGTCTACTATGGCATATTCGAACTCCTTCTTTCGCCCCTCGAGAATTCTTCCCGTAGCACCGGAGACCAGTTGTTCAAAACTAAAGACGTCGTTAGTTAACATATATTCTAGCATGACGTTAACGTTTTTCCCATCGAACCCAGTGGAAACGTCAGCGTTTGCAAATATGCGATAATTCACGTCGTCAACGTGGTGCGTGCAATTTGGCGTCATCGTGACGTTGCATGTAAACATTTCCTTCTGTCGACATCCGCTGCAAAATAGTCCCCAAGATAACGCTTTGTTACTACTGTATTTCAGTTTAGCATCATGTTAGAATCGAAATAATTTCCACGCACCCGGTGTGTTATCGTGATTAACACACGGTGTTGTCGGGCAGATGCGAATATTAATTCACTCCGGCTTCGCCGTCGTGAATTAATATTTCGCAATCTGCCCTCCAACACCGTGTGTTAATCACGATAACACACGGTACGTGGAGATTATTTCTTAAGTATAAATATTGATCGGTCCCGATAGCTCAGTGGTAGAGCGTCCGCTTCGGGAATGGAAGGTCGCGGGTTCGAGCCCCGGCCGCGCCATACCAAAGGCGTGAAAAATGGTACTAGGTGCTCCCTTGGCTGACGCTCGCATTATCAGGGGTAGACCTAGGAAGATAAATGAAGGCAGTTAAGTATTTGTCAAAGGATACTTTGTTTGTCGCAATAAAAGCTCTTCTTTATTTTATCTTTTATCTTTTATGATCATTTATTATGGCAAATATGCTAATATTTTTGCTGAAAACGTGAGCATCTTTTGCATCTGTAATTGTAGATATTGTATAACTAGAACAATTAACAATTTGACCACTAACGAGCTCGTTATATTAAGGAGGTTTTGACCAGCTGCACCCAGGTATCAATATATTTAACCCTTCAGATACCACGAAAACGGCCCCGCCCATCGGGGCTTGAAGAAATACATGGGCTGCACGATGCTTCCACGCAGAGCTGAAACCGACCACACACGAGTACTGTATAACCGCTTAGAGGATCTAAGCCTGCCTAGGCAAAGCGGTGCGAGTCGGACCGCCCATGCTTATAACCCCTATTGGTTTCATTGGGCGACAGGGCTTGAGATGTCTTTTCATCTCAATGTCGGGTAAAAGTCCCACAAAATTGGAAGCAACGTCTCCAAAATGATCTATACAGTGTTGACGGGGATGTTAAACCTCAAATCAAACAAAGAAAGAAAATATCACGAAAAACTGAATGTTTGCGACGACGGTGCACCTTCAGAATGGGTTCTCTGCAGGACCTACTCGGAAACATTCTGCTGCGTCTTGCAAACATTTTAAAAATATATATACATACAGGAAAATAGTGTGGACCCTGATCAGACTGCTCCTTCAGGAGCAGTCTGATCTGGGTCCACACTGATTGCAATAATGACTGTTAAAGTATCCAGCGGATAACAAAGTAGACGACAATTGTCGCGTTTGATATGATATGGCTCTAGGTTTCGCTGTACAGAACCTTTATTGTATTTGATAGAATATCGAAAAGATATCCGTTAACCATATATCTCCTGACCTGGCGCTGTGAGGAGCCCAACAACCCCTGTTACAACGCATAATGTAGTAATGTAGTAATTACTACATTTTGATTTTTTTTACTACATTATGCGTTGGCATAGTCGACGCGAAATGAAGTAAAAAAATTATTTCATTTCGCGTTGATATGCACCATATCGACGCATAATGAAGTAATGATGGTAGAACATAGCTGTCTTCGAAAAGACTTAGGAAGCAATACAGTTAAATTCCTACAATTTAGACCACATTTGAGACGGTTCAAAAGTGGTCTTTAAGACCACAGTTGAACAGTCCAAAAGACGGTCTTCCACAAAAGCACACTGAAGGTCAAAATCACAAAGAAAAAGGTTTATTGGGCGGCATCTCAATGTCGGGTAAAAGTCCCATGAAATTGGAAGCAACGTCTCCAAAATGACCTAAATAGTGTTGACGGGGACGTTAAACCTCAAATCAAACAAATCAAACAAAAGACAGACAGGCAGACAGACAGACAGACAGACAGACAGACAGACAGACAGACAGACAGACAGACAGAATGGACCAAAACTATATACCCCCTTGCATACTTCGTATGCCGGGGGTATAAATAGATGGGCTGCACGATGCTTCCACGCAGAGCTGATACCGCCCGTACATGAGTCCTCGTAATCTGCTTAGAAGGTCTAAGCCTGTCCAGGAAAACTGCTGCGAGTCGGCCCATCCATGCATATAAACCCTATTGCTTTTAATTGGACGGCAGCGATTGAGATGTCATTTCATCTCAATATCGGGTAAAAGTCCCATAAAATTTGAAGCAATGTCTCCAAAATGACCTAAATAGTCTTGACGGGAACGTTAAACCTCAAATCAAACAAACAAACTGTTGACGCATAATGAAGTAAAATTAAGTATGCCACCCATCGCCGCAAAATGAAATAATTCTTTCATTTTGCTCAAACCTCTTAGTATCGACGCATAATGAAGTAAAAACGACATTTTATTTCATTTCGCGTCGACTATGCCAACGCATAATGTAGTAAAAATTTCAAAATGAAGAAATTACTACATTACTACATTATGCGTTGTAACAACCCCCCCCCCCCCCCCCCGCCCCCCAACCGCCACCCAGTGACCCGAACGTCATGGTCACAAAGCTGTTCGAGCCACTGAAGTTCGGAACGCTTTTGTAGTATTACGATACACTGTGTGACACCCACTGTTTTCGACTCTTTTAAATAAGATAAGAAAACTACAAAATCATATTTACTGGATGCATGGATTAATATTCGCAATGATATGAAGCCGCGCCTGAGCAGTTGCCAAAATAAACCCATTACCACTGTTTTTAAAAATTAGAATTTATTCTGAATATCAGCGGTGCCAGGGTTTTTAAAATCCAATCGCAGTTAGAAACGAATAAGTCACAGCGTCATATTTCCACATAAATATTCAAAATGTAATCTGCGGATGATTAGATAGATTAATCGGTATCTGTTCTTGCGCATCTGTACGAAATTCAACTTTTGTTTCACGTATTCTTGCCAGAGAAAGTGACGACCACTCAGTTAACCCGCATCTTGCGGGCCTTGAAGAAATAAATGGGCTGCATGATGCTTCCACGCAGAGCTGAACCCGACAGCACACGAGTAATGGTAAACCTAAGCCTGCCAAGGCAAAGCGGTGCGAGTCGGACCATCCATGCTTATAAACCCTATTCGTCATTGGGCGACATGGCTTGAGATGTCATTTCATCTCAATGTCGGAAAAAAATCGGAAGCAAAGTCTCCAAAATGACCTATATAGTGTTGACCGGGACGTTAAACATTAAATCAAACAAACAAACAAAACCCGCATCCTGCTGAACATGAACCCCTATCTTTGCAAACAGTGTAGATCCTTATCAGATGGCTTTTAAGACATCTGCCCAGGATCTACTATGTTTGTCATGCAGTTTGGGAATATTTAGTGTATCAAGTAATTTGATTGGTTGATAGTCAGCAATGGGTGCGGCTGAAGTAATTTAAGTAATTTAAGTGCAACAAGTAACAGAACGAGGGTTAAGAGAAATGAAATCATCTGCCTCATTTTACGTGATTTTTATGGCAGACAACTTTTTAACTTCTTGTTTCTATAGTCTTTACGTTTTGACCCGCATAAAAAGGGTTCTGCTCATAAAGGAAGGAATTGCTGTCATCAGAATGTTTCCAAGTAGGTCCCGCAGAGAACCCATTCTGAAGGTGCACCATCGTCGCAATAGAATAGCCTGGGCCAAAAAAAAACGTAGAGGATTCGGGCGTGCAACAATGACAATAAGTGCTTTTTTACTGGTGAAAGCAAATTTAACCTGTTCTTCGCGGAAGGTTAAAAGTCTACCAGGAATGCTACGACCTGGAGCACAACCGATGTGTTGGTTAAGGAAATATTGTACATGAGGGTCTGAGAATATCGGCATACCGAAGTAACATCTTGCAGTCACTGGCGGTTCTTTTCCTGACACAGCAACTAGAAGGAGTGGCAAGCCATTCCACAGTAGGTCATCCGGTGTTACGCCTTTTTGATGGGTATGAGATGAGAGGCAGATATTGGGGCACAAGGTTGGCATACTGGTATGTGTTAATTCTGAAAAGTGTGCCAGAAAACTTAATTCAGAACTCCGTTGTGACTGCGGAAAATGGAATTCAATACCCCATCCGTACAACAAAATAACTTTATAGCATTCTTAACTTTGTTAGGTTAATTTTGTTTTGAAAATCGAATGGACAAATGCGGCAATGATGATCAGGAATCGATACAATTAACCCACAGCTCCCATCAGAGACACCAAAAGGGAAAGAAACACACACATGAAATAACTAGACCTTAATTGGTCCCAACCCATCGGGGCTTGAAGAAATAGATGAGCTGCATGATGTTTCCTCGCAGAGCTGAAACCGACCGCACACGAATACTGGTAAACCGCTTAGAGGATCTAAGCCTGCCCAGGCGAAGCGGTGCGAGTCGGACAGTCCATGCTTATAAACCCTATTGGTTTCATTGGGCGACAGGGCTTGAGATGGCATTTCATCTCAATGACAGGTAAAAGCCCACAAAATTGAAAGCAACGTCTCCAAAATGACCTTTACAGTGTTGACGGGGACGTTAAACCTCAAATCAAACAAACAAAACTAGACTAAACTAAACTAATGGAAACATCAATAGCGGAAGCCAACGGGACCGTGACTTCCCCACAAAATGGCCAATTGGCTATCCAAAAGAAAATATATTTGCGATACACACACTCAAAGACAAACCGTAACAAAAATAAACCGCGAAAGAAGAACCGCCTTGGAACGGTCTGTGAAACGAATTCAACTGGGGGGTGGGGGGGGGGCGCTAGAATCGATTTCACTCGGCCGCAATCCTCGCCCCTTACTTCCGTCGCGATTTTGACAAATAATTTATTCAGTCCGCATGAAGGCCTCCTAGCTTATCAGTTCAACATCTCCGAGAAAACGAAAGTCAAACAACTATAGAGATGAAACAACGGTAAAAAAAATCGACCGCAAGAAACCACTGAAATGCTGGCGCAAAAGAAAACCAACAGTTACACTCCGGATTTTCAAATATGGTATAAACTTTATGTTTTTAGCTCACCTGACCGAAGGTCATGGTGAGCTTTTGTGACTGTGAGATGTCCGGCGTGGTCGTTCGTCGTTCGTCGAGCGTCGTGCGTGCGTAAACTTTTCTTGTTAACACTCTAGAGGCCACAGTTTTGATCCAATCATCATCAAACTTGCTCAGAATGATCATCATGACAATATGTCGGACAAATTCGAATATGGGTTATGTCGGGTCAAAAAATAGGTCACCAGGTCAAATCAAAGGAAAACCTTGTTAACACTCAACAGGCGACGGTTTTGGTCCAATCATCCTCAAACTTGCTCAGGATGATCATCTTGATAATGTCTCGGTCAAGTTCGAATATGGGTTATGTCAGGTCAAAAAATAGGTCAGTAGGTCAAATCATAGAAAAACATTGTTAGCACTCTAGAGGCCACAGTTTTAGTCCAATCATCCTCAAACTTGCTCAGGATGATCATCTTGATAATATCTTGGTAAAGTTCGAATATGGGTCATGTCAGGTCAAAAAGTAGGTCAGTAGGTCAAATCATAAAAAAACCTTGTTTGCACTCTAGAGGCCACAGTTTTGGTCCAATCATCCTCAAACATGCTCAGAATGTTCATTCTGGTAATATCTCGGTCAAGTTTGAATATGGGTCATTTCGGGTCAAAACGTAGGTCAGTAGGTCAGATCATAGAAAAGCATTGTTAACACTCTAGAGGCCACAGTTTTGGGCCAGTCATCCACAAACTTGCTCAGAATGATCATCCTGACAATATCTCAGTCAAGTTCAAATACATGTCATGTCGGGTCAAAAAGTAGGTCAGTAGGTCAAATCATAGAAAAAACTTGTTAACACTCTAGAGGCCACAGTTCTGGTTGAATCATTGTCAGACTTGCTCAGAATGATCATCTCTATAATATCTAAGTTAAGTTCGAACATTGGTCATGTGTGGTCAAAAAGTAGGTCAGTAGGTCAAACCCTAGAAAAAATTGTTTACACTCTATAGACCGTAATTTTAGTCTAAATATCATCCAACTTGCTCAGAATGATCATCTTGACAATATCTAGGTCAAGTTCGAATATTGATCTTGTGGGGTCAAAAAGAGGGGGGTAGGTTAAATTATAGAAAAACCTTGTTGACACTAGAGGCCACAATTTTAGTCCAATCAACATCAAACTTGCTCAGAATTGACCTCTTTTTGTAAAACCTTGGTCAGGAGGGGTAATTTAGGAATATAGTGGTACCTTTTATAAAGGGCCACCCCCTTCCCCCTGCCCACACCCCCTTTGTCACCATTGTTAGTTAGACTGAGCGTGTTCATCTCCATCTGATGCACTAGGAGCTGACCCTCAATGTCCACAAGGTGCCCAGATAGTGACATTCAAGTCAGCTCGGTATTGTCAAAGGGATGGATACCCCCCCCCCCCCCCCCTTGTCACAATGAGTAATTTTAAGCTAATTAGACTGAGCCCATTCATCTCTGTCTGGTGCACTAGGACCTGACCCTTAATGTCCACAAGGTGCCCAGATAGTGACATACCGGTACAAATCGGCGCTGTATTGTCAAAGGGAACTTTTCAATGACTTCTTCCTCAAAAGGAAAACAATTTTGAAGGAATGTTCCATGAGTGACACTCTGACAATTTTCCACTGAACACGATAGCCACCAGAAAAAAAAAATGTATGACACTTAAAATGACTTAAGTTCCTAAATAGCTAGATTGATTATGAAATGTTCCTTGAGTCACTGTCAGCCAAAATTACTCTTGCCCTCTACTCCATCTTATATTACCTTCTATAAGGATCAGGTGAGCGATCAAGGGCCATCATGGCCCTCTTGTTCTTTTTTCTGTTCCCTGCTTCAAACAGTGTTAAGTTATTTGACTTTAATTCTATTAGCAGTTTATTGAGTTTTAAATTATTTGTTGTTTTATTTGAGCGAGTCGAAACTGTTGTTACATTTATAAGGCCTACAAAAATCCTACTTCAGACCCCCCCCCCCCACACACACACACACACCACACACACACACCCACCCCCCGTCTCTACTATTTTTATCAATAAAAGACAAAAAAATAAAAATTAAACACCGACCCTACCTTTTTCAATTTCCGACCCTTACCAGTGTCGTGTTTGCATTTTCCCATAGTAATTTTGCGTTTAAAGTACATTATTTTTTGTTTTTGGGATTTAGTACCTTCCAACCTTCCAAAAGACAGAGCTGACATTTTTGAGCATTCAAAATGAATTATGATATACAGTGCAAGTTTCAACATGACAATTTTATTAACAAAAAAAAACATGTACAAAAACAAAAACTCATAAAAATATAGGCCCGACCCTGTTTTTTTTTTTTTTAGTTTTTTTTTTTTTTATTTTAGTTTTTTTTATTTTATTTTTTATTTTATTTATTTATTTATTTTTTTTTTGCGGGGGGGGGGGGGTTGGGAGAGAGAAAACAAAATAATAAAAAAGTTTCTCCTACCTACCGACCAAATTTATTTTCGGCTTGTTAGCGGGAACACAGCTATATTTTTACGCCTAGACGATGACCCATGGGTGTATGGTTTTTGAAAAATAGTCAAAATCGCTCTATTCCATTTATAACCTCTAATGTAATAAAAGCACTAACAGGACTGGCGGGCCGCATTACAAAAACGCGCCTATACAAATACATTGTAAATTTTACCGCCGAAAAAAACGAAAATTTTAATATGAATATGAAAAAAATGGCGATATTTTTCTTCTTTCTGCTCAAAAAATAGATTGTGGGTACTCGTTAGAACCGCCTCGATGCTCAAAATATAGATTGTTGGTACACGTTAGAACCGCCTCATCGAGGCGGTTCTAACGAGTACCCACAATCTACATTTTTGAGCAGAAATAAGAAAAGTAAGTTTTACCCCTGTAAACCCCAGTTTTACTATATAACAGTGGGGTTCAAGTGGTCAGAATTATATAGGAGTGTTTTTGAACCTGGACTTGTCACCTTAAATTCCTGGACTTCAGGCAAACGGTGTAGGCCCTGATCAGACGCCGCATTCTGTGGCATCTGATCAGGATCTACACAGTTTGCGAATGTCGCGGCCACTTCAGGATCTTAGGAATATATGGGGTAACCAACAATGATAAAAACAATCCAGGCCCCGAGGTTATAAAACTTTTTTCATGCTCAACTCATTTGAGCATGCAATTTGTCCTGCTCACAAAATTTAAAATGCCAACAATTGTTGGCACTTTAAAATTTGTGAGCAGGACAAATAACATGTTCTGCTATCTGAGAAAGAAAAATTGCTCAACTTCTTAGTATTTTAACTTTTATGAGCACCTCAAGTTTCATGCTCAGCTGAGTTGAGCATGAAAAGAGTTTTATAACCTCGGGGCCAGTACTTGAGGGTCCTAAATATTGAACTGTTCTCTTTTTCTACTGCATGTCGTTTAAATTTATTGGTCAGTAATGGTCACGTGGACATGAGCAGTATGAGAATAAGCATTGTTGTATGACTGTAGGAAAAGTGGTTCACAAGGCCGTTCATTCTACGGAGCCCCACCCCCTGTCACACACACACACACACACACACACACACACACACACACACACACACACACACACACACACACACACACACACACACACACACACACACACACACACACACACACCACCACCACCACCACCACCACCACCACCACCGTCACCACCACCCCTCCCCCACCCACCCCGCCTATCGGGGTTTGAGAAATAAATTGAGCTTTATGAATTGAATTGGGTATTGGTAAACCGCAATGTCTAAACTTACCCTGGAAATGTGGTGCGAGTCGAAGCGTGCCTTAATCCTAGCGGTTTCTCAAGGCGGTAGGACATGAGATATCATTTCATCTCAATGTCGAGTAAAAGTCCATCAATAATCGGAAGCAACGTCTCCAAAATTACCTAAATAGTGTTGACGGGGACGTAACAATAACAATTCTACCGGGACTTGTTAGCATGAAGTGATCAGTATAGTCAAAAACTTGCTGAACTTACAAAAACACAGAACGTTGCTAAGCCAAATCCGAGTGCGTTTCACAGAACGAAAAATGCCAATGAACAGTTTAATTATCTGTTTCACTTTCAACAAACATTTTGTTGTCTGTAAGTGATAACAACAACAACAAAATGCAGTTTGGGTGTATGATATAAGTTTATTTTAAAGTGCAAGAAAGCAAAAAAAAATCAAACAAAAAACTATAAGTTAATTTGATATTTTGATAGATATGTCATTGCTTCAGAGGTTTTCATTAAGAAAACACGCCTATTATACAAATGCATTGTAAACTTTTCTGCCGAAAAAAAAATAAAGATGAAAAATTGAGATATTTTCCTTATTCCTGCTCAAAATATAGATTGTGAGCACTCGTTAGAACCGCCTCATTGAGGCGGTTCTAATGAGTGCCCACAATCTATATTTTAGAGCAGAGTTTACTCCATATAAATCCCAGTTTTACTGTACAAAAAATGGGGTTCAAGGGGGTCAAAATTAAAAAGGCGCGTTTTGGTGATATTATTGTTGTTGCCACCACCTCCACTGCCGTTGCTACTGTTGTTGTTATTGTTTTTGTGAAGAAAAAATGAATGCTACAACAGCCATGACATCACTATTCGTGAATTATTGTAGCAGACGAACTTTTCAAATAGCCCCGCTCGTGAGAAAAAGGTCCTATCTATTCTCCAATTTCTGTTCTTCAAACGCGCATGCGTAGTCAACTATTGGGGCTGGATGCATGACTTCTTGCGCTACATGCTAGTCAATGTCTCTACAGCATAACTGCAGAATCTTTGCTGGTCGTGCATGTGTTAGCAAGTATCCTTTACTCGTGAGCTGGCTGAAAACGATTTGATTATGCTCATAGGCAGTCGATTTACATGAAAATTCAAACCTTATCTTCATTTGGAAAAATAATAGCACATTTAAAATGTCGCTTGCTTCGTGGTTGCTTTGCGCTTTAAGACTTAATTTACTAGCCCAGCTCCAAGGTCCTAACTAAGAATACATACTTCTTGCCTATTAACCCCCTTACCTGGCACCCTTCGCAGAATTTTATATAGAAATAAAAATCAGTTCTAGACATTTTAACAGGTAATCCGTACACCACAAAGCACGACTGTTGCAGACAACAGCTTTATTATTCTGTTTTGCAAAGAAAATCGGGCTTGACATTTCGTGTGATACTGATAAGCCGCTTAGAAGGTATAAGCCTGCCCAGGCAGTGGTGCGAGTCGGACCGCAGATGCATATCAACCCTATTGGTTCCATTGGCCGGCGGGGATTGAAATGTCGTTTCACCTCAATGTCGGGTAAAAGTTCCACAAAATTGGAAGCAATGTCTTCAAAAAATCTAAATGTTGACGGGGACGTTAAACCTCAAATGAAACAAACAAAACCCTGTCATTACACAGTTTTGGGAGTCATGTCTGACAGTCATTGCAGACAGAACCTGTTCTATTTCAACAAGTTTGTTCTGTGAAAGGGTTATTCTTTGGATGAAAAGAATACACCACAGAAGTGAAAAGTATGGAGTGTACAGTCTTCTGGGCCAAACTAGCTTCGGCCATTTAGGCCTCATCGGTGATCTTCAAATACTTTTAAAATTTCACGAATCACTGAGCCAATAAACTGCACTATGATGAAAGGGCAGGGAGACTAGTCATGCCATTTCAACCAATCAGTGCATAGGTGACTGAGGTTAATTACATCCACATGAAATTGGGGCCAAGCTACACATTTCATTCACATTTTGCACTACATATAAAGGTGCACAATCACGTGAAAAAATAAAATAAAGAAAAGCTGCCAAAGCAACAAGAAAGTTCATTTTCCAAAGCAACGGTGATTTTTCAAAATCATTCTTGTCCATTCTAAAAATTTTTTATATCCTTGTAAAGTTCTCTTAACAAAGAATGATGGGCTCCATACTGACTCCGCCTGTGTATACAAGAAAGGCCCATACTCTGGGGCTTCTCCATTCTCTTCCCAGTCTCAAAACTGCACTTGCAATTATTATTATGCAAAAGTAATAGCAAGATTTTCGGGTCAAATGTATTATAAGACTAAAATGGCCCCATACGGATTGTGGTATGTTATGCGGTTTCACCTTTCCAAAGTACAGTACATTTTCTCTATTAAGACCACCTAAAATTAAGACTAATTCTGCTATGAAAAGCTTATTTAGTTGGTTGCAGTTATTCTTTCTTCTTGTTTTTCTGCATACAGTGTCCTCTGGTCAGAGACCACCTTTGGGACTGTTCAAAAGTGGTCTTAAAGACCACTTTTGAACAGTCCCCAAGGTGGTCTTAATATAGGAATTTTACTGTAATAAATACATTAAAAAGAACGGGCTTCCGTGACCTAATGGGTAAGAGCGCTGACTGTTAATCATTAGGGCTCTCACTGCCGTGGTTCGAGCCTGGCGCCAAGTTCTACAACGGAAGGTCAGAAGGTATTTCTCCGGGTACTCCGGTTTTCGCCCACCTCTGATTTAACAACCGGTCGATATGACTGAAATAATCTTGAAAGGGCCCAAAAAAAACATTAAATAGAATTTAAGCAGAAGCCCTTAGTGGAATCAAAAAAATGATATAGACTAAAATTGTTCCATGCGGCTTTTGGTATGTTATGCGGTTTCACCACCTTAGTTGAAACTAAATTTCTTTGAAATGATATTTTATGAAATGACAAACACGCATTGCTGACAAAGGGTTGACAGGTCGGCAGGGTTGGCAAGTCGATTGGTCGATAGGCTTGACAGGTCGATAGGGTTGACAGGTCGATAGGGTTGACAGATCGTCAGGGCCTACAGGTTGACAGGGACAACAGGGTTGACAGGTCGACAGGGTTAGGGTAAAGGTTAGGGTTAGGGGGTTAGGATTATGGTTAATGTTAGGGGTTAACTTTAGTGTTAGGGTTAGGCAACCATGTCTACGTGTCGACCCTGTCGACCGGTCTACCCTGTTAACCTTGTCGATGTGCCAACCATGTCGACCTGTCAACCATATAAATAACCTTTACCTAGATTTAATAACCATCACCTGGATTTATTACAGATCAGTAAGACTCACATGGACATCAGCACTAAATAGCGCACGTGCTAAGTAAATTTTGGTCGACTGACAAACATGGTCGACAAGGTTGACAGGGATGACAGCTCGACAGGGTTGAAAGTTCGACAACGTTGACAGTTCGACAGGGTTAGGATCACCGTCAGGGTTATGGGGTCAGGGTTAGGATAGGGGTTAGGTTTAGCGTTAGGGTTAAACAACCATGTCTACCTGTCAGTCTTGTCGACCCTGTCTACCTGTCGACCTGTCTACCCTATCGACCACGACATGTAAACCCTGTCGACTTGTCAACCCAGTCGACCTGCCAATCTGTCGACCTGTCAACCATGTCGAACTGTCAACCCTGTCGACCCTGTCAACCCTGTCGACCTGCCAACCGTTTGTACAATAAAACATTATTTCGCGCGTGAACATACTCATGCGTATGATACGGACTTTTTAGTCTTATACTACACTTGAGCCCGATTTTTTCCTCCATTGTTTATCTACATGCATCAATACAATCATGCAAGATTGTTATAATGTGTAAACATAACAAGAAAACTACAACATGTTTTATAACATGTTATAATGGTCGATACATGGATCTTGAATGATGTGAGATTTGAAAGATATACGAACGCTGATGTATATGTTTTGAAACGCATGCAGTATGAAATAACCTTCTAGTAATAAATGTTTATAAAATGTGAAATATAAGGGTGTCATGATTTTTTTTTCTCATCTTATATCTGTCTGATTCATCCACTAGTTCTTTTTGTAGAAATGCAGATTTTATGGAAATGGAATTCGTTTCACTGACCGTTCCAAGGCGGTTCTTCTGAGGCGATTTATTTTTGTTATGGTTTGTCTTTGAGAGTGTGTTTTGCTTATAAATATTATTTTGTTTTGGGTTTCCATTAGGGTCTAGCTCGTGTTTCATGCTTGTGTTTCTTTCTCTTTGGTGTCACTGCTGGAGCCGTGGGTTAATTGTATCGATTCCTGATCACTGCCTCCACTTCTATGTTTTATACCTGTTTCCGTATTTTTTTTATCATCTCGATATATATTTATTTTTGAAAAGTTATTTAATCCAGGTCTCTTTTAATAATTAAAATGAGTTAATACGGCGAACACAAGGCAAGAAAGTGCCCAAGAGTCTGGGTGAATTTAAGCTGAAACAAGACAGCAAGAGGCAAGGCTTCACTCATGACATCTGTAGCAGAGGAGATGCAATGGAATTCAGTTCAGATAATCCTGAAGAGAACTGGAAGTCTTCAGAGACACTGTTCGCTCTTCAGCAATGGATTCCCTAGGCCCAGTATCTCGCAAACACCAAGACTGGTTTGACAAGAATGATGAAGAAATCCAGGAACTCTTTGAAGAGAAGCACCAAAACACGGGGCATGCCTCAGTGATACCACCTCAGTATCCAACAAAGCGGCCTATTCGGATATATGCAAGACAGTCCAAACAAGACTCAGAGACATGCTGAGCAACAAGGCTGATGAAATCCAGTCCTTTGCAGACAGAAAGGATATGAAGAAGTTCTTTGACGCAGTAAAGACAGTTTATGGTCCCCACAGCTCAGGAACCACTCTTCTCCTCAGTGCAGATAGAACTAGTCTTCTGACTGGCAAAGAGGCTATCTTGAAAAGCTGGTTTGAGCGCTTTGATAGTGTTCTTAATCCTCCATCCTCTGTCAATGATGCTGCTATCAACAGACTACCACAGGTTGAATGTAATAATCTGCTGCTTGACAAGTTTACAACCTTACTGAAACAGTGAAAGCAATACAACTTCTGGCATCTGACAATGCTCCAGGACCAGATGCAAGACCTGCTGAGATTTACAAAGCAGGAGATACTCCAGTTGAAAAGAAGTTGGCAGAGTTATTTCACAATTTGTGGAGGGAAAAAAACATCTCTCAAGATTTTAAGGATGCGTCAATTATCCACCCATTCAAACGGAAAGGGAACCCTCAGATCTGTGACAATCACCATGGCATCTCTTTATTGTCAATTGCTGGGAAAGTCCTTGCAAGAGTCCAACTTAACCGACTATATGAACATCTTAAACATTCAGGGTTTCTACCAGAAAGCCAGTTTTGGTTTAGGAAGGACAGGAACAATTGACATGATCTTCTCAACAAGGCAGCTGCAAGAGAAATGCCATGAACAGAACATGGACCTATACATGACCTTTGTTGACCTCACCAAAGCATTTGATACAGTGAGTCAAGAGGACCTTTGGAAGATCATGGTGAAGTATGGATGTCCAACCAAGTTCATAGCAATGGTGAGACAATTCCACGATGGTATTCTTGCAAGGCTGTGTGTTAGCCCCAACACTGTTCAACATGATGTTTTTATGCCATGCTCACAGATGTTTTCCAGGATGTTGACAATCGAATTCCTATGAGGTATCGCTTTGTTTGGAAGCGTTTCAATCTCAGAAGGTTGCAGCCAAATCCAAGGTGTAGACAGAGTTGCTAGACGAGTTCCTCTTTGCTGATGGCATGGCAAAAGATGCTGCTACAGAAGAGAATATGCATAAAGGTATAGATAAAGTATCCGACTCCTGTGGTAGCTATGATCTCACTATCAACATAAAAAAGACTGCAGTAGTCTATCAGCCAACACCTGGTAAGCCTTACAAAAAGCTCATAGTCACATTGAAAGGTCAAAGATTGTTCACCTACCTTGGGAACACACTGTCAAGAGCCGTGCACATTGATGATGAAGTCAATGCCAGTCTTGCCAAAGCTAGTGCAGCATTTGGCCGACGATAGTGTCTGGGATCGAAGTGGAATCGTTTCCGCTGACCGTTCCAAGACGGTTCTTCTGTCGTGGTTTATTTTTGTTATGGTTTGTCTTTGGGTGTTTGTGTCGCATATGTTATTTTATTTTGGGTAGCCTATTGGCCATTTTGGGGGAAAGTAACTGTCCTTTTGGCTTTCCGCTGTTGGTGTTTTCAATAGGGTCTGCAGTTTCATGTTTGGTGTCTTTCTCTTTGGTGTCTCTGATGGGAGCTTTGGGTTGATTGTATCGATTCCTGATCATTGCCTCCACTTCTATTTTGACACAAAACTGAAAGTCTACAAAGCTGTGGTGCTGCCAACACTATTGTACGTGTGCATGTGAAACCTGGACAGTTTACCAACGGCACGCCAAAAGACTAAATCACTTCCATACCAGCTGTCTTAGAAAACTCTTAAAGATTAAGTGGCAAGGCAGGATTCCAGAAACGGAAGTCCTGAACAGGGCAGGGATGCAAAGTGTACATACTCTTCTGTAATTAGCACAGTGAAGATGGACAGACCATGTTACCAGAATGCCTAAGGAACGTTTGCCAAAGAAAATTCTCTATGGAGAACTAGAAATGGGCAAACGCTCCCAAGGCGGTCAGAAGAAGCGCTACAAGGACACCCTCAAAGCCTTCCTCGGGGACTTCAACATTCCAACAAAGTCATGGGAACAAATTGCACAGGACAGAGCAAAGTGACGAGGTCTCATCAAAAGGCGTGCAAATGAATATGAGGCAAAAAGAATCATTGAAGCTGAGCAGAAAGGCGCACAGCGCAAAGCCATAGCTAAGGCATTACCAACAGAGCCTCTGTTGCTCTATTTTCAAGAGACAGTTCAGAGCTTGGATCGGTCTCATCAGCCATCTTAGAACACACAAACAGTAACATTTCTCAGATATGATTAAGATTGGTCATTGTCAGTAATGACAGACGAACTATTATTATTATTATTATTATTATTATTATTATTATTATTATTATTATTATATGGGTTCACTTGTGTATGTATTTCGATAATAAAACGTGCTTTTCACGGGGTTGTTAATTTGTTTGTTTATAATTTTAAAATATTCAGGATGCAACGTTTTGATATAGCAAATACAGACTATAAAAAATAAAAAAATAAGTGAAATAAAACTTTAAAGTTACAAGGGGAGGTAATAAAAAAGTAACAATGGGATTTCGGTTCGGAATTCCCTGATTTCAAACGTTGTTTATCATCTGTTTGCGTTCAAATTGTTTAGAATGACTTCTGTGGGTTAATTGTATCGATTCCTGATCATTGCCTCCACTTCTATTTTTCTAAATCCAAAAAACCACTATGCGCAGATGACATATAAAACCACCAAACAATCAATTATATTAACTCCTTCATCAGTACAAATTCAGCGAGGCCCAAAACAGGGTAAATCTATTCCAACTTAGCGGCACAAACAGAACCAACATCTCTTTCCATCGTCATCTCCTTCAACAACTTATAAGAAGGCGTAACATATCACATAAAAGTTGGGAACGGCAGGTCACGGGTTCGATCCCGGGCCGCGACATACCAAAGTCGTTAATAATGGTACTAGCTGCTCCTCGCTTAGCACTCAGATTTAAGGGGTAGAGCTACGACTGGTCGACCCAGTGTGAGGATAATGCGACTGGGTGTGGTATCATGTAATGTTTCTGGGACATGATACTTCAGTGAGGCAGCACTATAAAAGTGAGCATTGAGCTCACCGTCGCGATATGAACACATACACTTATAAAACAATTATTAATACAGTTATACATTGCACCAAAAATGTTCTCAAACCATGTGTATCTTCACAACAACCTTTAGTTGCCCCCCCACCCCCCACCCCCACCCCCACCCCCCCCCCCACCCCCACGAAAGGTCACAAAGGTCATACATGAAAACAATTATGGCGACCTTAATAGATGAAGAAACAAATGAAATACATTTATAATGTAGTTGAAAAATTAATTGCTTGCAATGAATTTAAAATCGCCATGAAAATCTTTCAAGTGAAAGTTATGCATGATTTTGTGAGATAAAATCAGATTTTGTCAGACAAAATCATGTAAGACTAATCTTGTCGTGTAAACGGACAAACTGCATATGATCTGTTAGTTGGCCCCCGCCCAAAGAGGCTTGGAGAAATAGATTGGGCTGCATGATGCCTCCATGCAGAGCTGAAACCGATCCTGTCCAGGCAAAATGGTGCGAGTCGTACAGTTCCTGCATATAAACCCTACTGGTTTGACGGTATGGGCTTGAGATGTCATTTCATCACAATATCGGCTTTAAAGTCCCACAAGATTGGAAGAAACGTCTCCAAAATGACATAAATAGTGCTGAAGGGGACGTAAAAATTGGGCGCAACGACTCCAAAATGACCTTAATAGTTTGGACAGGAGCGTAAAACCTCAATTCAAACAAACAGATGCCAGGACCTGCGGCTATGTGAACATGGGTTACACTGGGTGTTTATTTGATTTGAGGTTTAACCTCAACGCCAACACTGTGAAGGTCATTTTTGAGACGTTGCTTCCAATTTTGTGGGACTTTTAATCGACATTGAGATGAAATGACATCTCAACCCCTGCCACCCAATGAAACCAATAGGGTTTATAAGCATGGACGGTCCGACGCGCACCGCTTTGTCTGGGCAGGCTTAGATCCTTTAAGCGGTTTACCAGTACTCGTGTGCGGGTCGGTTTCAGCTCTGCGTGGAAGCATCATGCAGCCCATCTATTTCTTCAAGCACCGATGGGCGGGGGCCGTACACTGGGTGTATCAATACAAATTACCAGAAGAACAATTCAAACTATCTAACAGAGGACTCCGAGGAATTCTAATCATGTCAACATGAAAAAGATTGACCTATTTATAATGGTGTTTTTAAAAACAAGTTCTGTACATTAAAGAAGTGAAAGACGTAAGATATATTTCTGAGCGATGACAGAAAGGTGTGTTTCTTCCATTAACTCTGTGTTTGGTCCCGTACAGTCAGTGTAGCAGAAAAGCAAAAACAAGCCAACATAATGAAGTTCTACTAACAATTTTAACCGAAGCGTGATGGCGTGTATGATAGATTTCACAGACGTTTCGATATTATACATTTTTTAAAGTTACCTTTCAGAAAGTCAAAATGACATTACGAAATCACGCCTATACAAATGCATTCCAAACTTTACCACCGAAAAATGAAAATTTCAGAAGAAAAATATAGATATTTTTCTTATTTCTGCTCGAAACATAGATTGTGGATACTCGCTAGAACAGCCTCGACGAGGCGGTTCTAACGAGTACCCACAATATATGCTTTTGTGGAAAGTGACTACAACATGATTTTCAATCAGTGGCGCAAAGTTAGACATTTCGAAAACACGCTATACAAATACATTGTAAATTTTATCGTCGGAAAAAAAGGAAAATTTTAAGATGCAAAATTGTGATATTTTTCTTATTTCTGCTCAAAACATAGATTGTTGATACTCGATAGAACCGCCTCGACGAGGCGGTTCGAACGAGTACCCACAATATATGCTTTTGAGCAGAAATATGAAAAATAATGTATACGCCTGCAAGCCCAAGTTTTACTATATAAAAGTGGGGTTCAAGGGGGTCGAAATTATAAAGGCGTGTTTTCGTGATGGTTGTTTGAGCGTTGATTCAATGTTGAGTGAACGTTATGTACATGCAGGTAGAGTATTAAGGGGACACTTTATCATGTTAACAGGCCCGTGTGGTTTACGGAGGTATTCACAATTTCCTATATAGACTGTGGGTACTCGTTAGAACCACCTCGTTGAGAAGGTTCAAACGAGCATCAACAATCTATATTTGAACTAGAAATAATAAACATATCAAACATTTTCATTTGACAAAAGCTAGTTAGTCAGTTTCGGTCCCCGCACATCAGGGCTTGAAGAAATAGATGGGCTGCATGATACTTCCACGCAGAGCTGAAACCGACCCGCACACGAGTACTGGTAAACCGCATAGAGGATATAAGCCTGCCCAGGCAAAGCGGTACGAGTCGGCCCGTCCATGCTTATAAACCCTATCGTTTTCATTGGGTGGCAGGGCTTGAGATGTCATTTCATCTCAATGTCGGGTAAAAGTCCCAGTAAATTGGAAGCAATGTCTCCAAAATGACCTTTACAGTGTTGACGGGGACATTAAACCTCAAATCAAACAAACAATAGTTAGTCTGTTTATACTGATGCGCGCGAGAGAGGCAGTGGCTACCCATTTACACCTTGGTTGAGTGTGGCATTGGCATAACGTGTCTTGCCCAAGGGCACAACTTGCCTCCGGTGGCCGGATTCGAACTTACAACCTCTAGTTCTAGAGATAGGAGAGGCACCATTTAAGCACATGGGTGTGTTGTCTAATACAAACCCCGGAGTAAAACCCTCATGTATGTGAAGGTATAAAAAGGTCCACTGTTGAAGCTGAACAGTGTCATCAATGTTGTTTAGTCATGATCGATTTCAAACGTCAACGAAATTGTTTCTGATTTTATGTAATGCTTTTGTTTGTTTGTATGTCTGTCTGTCTGTCTCTGCCTGTCTTTTTGTTTTTGTCCTCCATTGTTGTTATTTAGCGACATTTTGTCTTTGCAGCCATGGTGAAGGCATAACCAGGAATAAATATTTTTTTTTTTTTTCACTGAAAATATAGCTATAAGTCATCGCATATAGTCTATTGAAGGTACGATCCGGGGCGTAGGTCAAATCTCTGAAACGATATAAAGTTACTCCACTTTAAAGACCACCTGTATGTTTATCCAGAATAGTTGAATATACAATTATACATGTACGAGGACTGTTCAAATATGAATGCAACTAAGCACATAAAAATTATTCCGTGATCGATTTCGATGAAAAATTTATTTTGTCCCCTCAAAGTATTCCCCTTTAACAGATATACAAACTTTCAGTCTTCTGATCTAATCATTGAATGCATTTTGGTAGTCATTTCGAGGTATACTATGAAGGCACTGGGATATTGCAGAACCGAGGTGTTTGCGCTGTACAAATTTTCGACCAGAAAGTTATTTTTTCAGCCGCGGGAACCAAAAAAGTCACACGGGGCAAGGTCAGGGGAATACGGGGGGGGGGGGGGGGTTGAGGGAGTTTAACAACCTTTTCCTGCTTCAGATAGTCTTGCACAATGAACGCCTTGTGCGATGACGCATTGACATATAGCAATCTGACATTGGCCAAACCAGTTGCGGGTCTTCGTTCTTTGAAATATTTCTTCAATTTTCGAAGAAGTATATTCTTGTAAAACTTCGCATTTACAGATTTGCCTTTAGGCACAGCAACCTGAATAGCAGGGCCCTGATTTGAAAAGAATATGGCATACATTACCTTCTTGACGCTCATGGTCCGCTTTGCAATGCATGGTCTTTTGCAATACTTTGTTGCCCATATTTTGTTCTGAATCTAACGTTTTGGCTCAAAAAAAGTGAACCCATGTCTCGTCACCTGTGACGACATTAGCGAAAGACCGTGCATTGTATTTTGGAAAGTTTTAAGCAACTTCTTGGCGCACTGAACGCGTGTCTTTTTCTGCTCATCTGTCAACAGATGGGGAATCCATCTAGCACAGATCTTTCTCATTTTCAAATCCCATTTCAGAATTGTATGAGCTGCTCCTAATGAAATGCCAACCATACTAGCTATATCGTGCATCGGTAGCAACTATTTCTTTCACTCTAGCAACCATCTTGGCAGATGTTGCTCTCTTCTGTTGAGCCTAGCCCACAGCTGAATTTCTTACACCAACGGAAAACTGTCGGAAAAGGCATTTCATTATGCCCATAAACCGAACATATTTCATCAAAAATGTCTTTGCACCGTATACCAAGAATACAACGATTCTTAATATAGGACCGTATTTCAACGGCGTACTCTGACCTTGTTCCAACCATGTTTTGTATTAGAATACAAGAGTAGACAGTATTTATCGAACGATATACATGGCTAAAGTGGACGGATTTTAACAGGTTTGGTATCAATGTATAGGTAAAATGTTTTTCTACGCTGGGATATTTATTTCCAGGTGATTTTCGCATTAGTGCATGAGAAAACGTTCTACTTGCATTCATATTTGAACAGTCCTCGTAGGCTGTTTTTCGTGCTCGAAACACGATACGAGATTTAAAAAAAATAGTTTGTTTCACAATTGGCCCCTATATCGTTAAGAAAAAGTAGCAGTCGACATTTTATTATATCTTGAACTTTTCTAACCCGTACATAGAATCCCTGTTTAGAGCAAAAAAGAAAATGAAAAAAAAAAAAAAAAAGAACAAGACCACTGAAAAAAGGATACTTTTTTTTCTATAAGCTACTTTAACAAGAGTGTTAATGATGTAAAAACTGCCATTTCTGCTAACTGCTGGCAACCCTTCAGCTGATAGTAGTAAACACACAAAATGTTTTAAGTAAGGTCCGCAAGCTGCCAAAATGTTTGATTTTTCAGTAAGTATTTTACGCAAACTGCTGAAAATTCTCCGAGATGGTTGATACGATACTGATATATCATTCGTCAATCAGACTTACACGTGATAAGAAGAAGCAATAAATCTACTGAAGAGAAATTTTATCATAAATTATTTTCTTTTTACTACGATCACAGCCAACATCAAAAAGCGGGCGGCCCGGCATTCTTTGCTGGCTGGTATGGCGACATTGTAGGTATGAGGGTTGTTAAATAAGTAATTACCGCGCTTTGGATGTTTATGGCTTGTAGATAATTTGTAAAATGTTACATATCACGTGAACAACTGCGTGAAATGAACATCCCCTAAATCCCACTACTGGGGTTTACGGGGGTATACACTATTTTTCTTAGTTTTCTCCAAGACATAGGTTGTGGGTACTCGTAAGAACCGCCTCAATGAGGTGGTTCTAACGAGCACCCGCAACCTATGTTTGCAGCATAAATAAGACAGAGACAGAAGACAGAGATCTCTTCAGTCAGCACTGGGGGCTACATAATATTATGTAATGAAATGATAGTCCTCAATAATCAAAAATAAATGCCTTTTAAGTCAAGTCGTCGGTTCTGTGGATTAAATACAACAAAGCAAGAACAATTTACAGGGGATCTCCTCTGTCTTCAACAGGTAAGGGAACTCCTGAGGAAAATCAATAGTTTACTTACTGTTGACTAGAGTGTATTTTATTGATTTTCCCCTTAAGTGCCTCGGCCTCTGTCAGGGGATTCAACGGGAGCTACTGATCACCCTATTATCTGCTATAGGCAATGTATCACAGGGGGTGAGGGGTGGGGTGGCAATAAAACAATTATGAACACACGGTGTGTCCTACTGTTGCAAGAATAAATGCCTTTAAGCAACTTTTCAAGTTAACCATGCCATCATGTTAAATGGGCCCACCGAGCTTAACGATCTCATTAATGATGAAAATGTTACTCTGTCTGGTATGTACACTTTTTTTCTTTCTTTTTCTCTAAAAATAATGTGAACAAAAGCTACTTACATTTGTTAAAAAATAATACAATAGAATTCGGCTATTAAGACACAAATTCCGCTTTTAAAAGCATATTTATACTATTTCAGATGTTCTTTATTCTGTTTTCTACAACAAGGGCCCTCTTGATTGAACCCTGCTTTGCGACTGTTCAAAAGTAGTCTATAAGGCTATAAGACCACTTTTGACCGGTCCAAAATGTGGTATTAATGTAGTATTTTTACCTTTCTAGTATATTTGCCATAATAAATGATCACTGTATGTTAAGGCAAGACAGTTTTCAACAACTGGCCCCTGAGTTATATCTGTCTCTACATTTCGCTGATGTTCGGGGACATGTTTTGTGTATACAGAGCATATATTTGAAAACAAATATCAAAGGTCTAATTCCGATGGCTCCAACCCCTTTTGGGGCTATATAAATTTATTCTGTATACTGCCCAGTCAGCAAAGAATGACTGGCCAACGTCGGACCGACAGCGATACGATGTGGTAACGTCTTATCGCAGTCGGACCGACGTTGGTCCGTTTTTTATGCTAGCTGTTGTGGATTGACCATAGTGTACGCCAGGTTAAGATGCATAACGGGGATAAGTAAGAGATGCCTGTTGCCTCTTTTACAAAGGTTTGTTTGTTTTTGCTGAGGTTTTATGTCCCCGTCAACACTGTTTGGGTCATGTTGACAATGTTTCTTCCTAGTTTACTTTTACCAACAACTTGCCAAGCCCTACTACCCAAAGAAACCGCTAGAGTTTCCTACCAGCACTCAAAAATTTGGTCGGTTTCAGCTGTCAGCACAGGTGAGCCGATTGTCTCTTAGTGTAGGCTGGGACTAAGACTTAAACAGTTTCGTTTAAATTCGAGTATTTCACACAGAAGTGTAGACTCTGATCAGACGCCGCGTAATTTTGCGTCTGTTCTGGGTCATTACTGTTTGCCAATGACCCAGTACACGAGTACTTTTTACACAGCGTCTAACGTCATACATAAAACTGTAGGCCTACTGATGTACAAAGAGGAATAACTAGTCTCTTAAATGCTTCTTTAACTGGTTTCGGTTATCTTCTCAACTAAGCTAACTTTGAATACTCTGGAGAGACAAAAAAATACTGTTTTATTGAAAAGCATCACATAAGCTTATTAAACTTCGTCTTTGCGATGTGTGAATTCGATTGTTGAAAATGGCAGTGTAAAAAAATAGCATTTAGCTGCACTCAGCGCTAAAACAGTGTAGGTACACTTCATACGAGGGTAGGCTGAAAAGTTCTGAGCCTGACCAAGAAGCAGGTTTCGAACAGCCATGAAATTTTCTATTCATTAAATTCAAACCTTTATTACTTGATTTGACTCAAATGAGTTCAAGTTTACCTGCAATAACGTAGAAATTCTAGACTTTGAAAATTGATACTAGCACGATTTTGAGAAAATGGACAAAATCTGGCATCGTGGTGTCATCAAGTACCTCCATAAAAAGGGGTTAGCTCCTAAGGACATTCATGCCGATATGGTTGCTACATTAGGGGATGATGCCTCTTCGTATGCAACCGTGAAAAGGTGGGCAGCAAATTTTAAGATGGGCGAGGACAGCCTTGAAGATGATGACCGGTGTGGACGACCCACAACGGCAACAACTGAGGAAACCATCAGCCAAGTGCACAGGGCCGTGATGGATGACAGGCGTTTAACTGTGAATCAGTTAGCTAACACTGTTGGCATCTCCCGTGAGCGTGTAGAGAACATTCTACACAGTGAATTAGGAATGTCGAAGGTTTCCGCCAGATGGGTGCCACGGCTTTTGACGCCTGACCAAAAGTTGACCAGACTGAACCTGTCACAAGCAAACTTGACTATTTTTGAAGCAGACCAAGATGGTTTTCTTGACCGTTTTGTCACTCAGGATGAGTGTTGGGTTCATCACTTTGAGCCAGAGACCAAAAGACAATCCATGCAATGGAAGCACCCTGGCTCATCCCCTCCAAAGAAGGCAAAGGTCGTCTCCTCTGTAGGGAAGGTGATGGCATCAGTGTTCTGGGATGCCAAGGGTAGAATATTCATAGATTACCTTCAAAAGGGCAAAGCAATTAATGGGGAGTATTATGCAGATCTGCTAAAACAATTGCGAAAAGCAGTTAAGGCTAAACGAACCGGAAAATTGACAAAAGGGGTATTGTTCCATCAAGTCAATGCGCCTGCTCATAAATCGGTTGTCGCAATGGCTGCTGTGCATGACTGTGGCTTCACACTTGTCGATCACCCTCCGTATTCACCTGATCTAGCTCCATCAGATTATTTCCTGTTTCCAAACATAAAAAAGCACTTGGCTGGGCAGCATTTTCGGTCAGACGAGGAGGTGATAGCTGCTGTGGAGGAGTTTTTCAGGGACCAAGATGAGACACCTTCTATACCACAGGGATCCAAGGACTCCAGCATCGCTGGAGGAAGTGTGTGGACAAGAAGGGAGACTATGTTGAAAAATAAGGCACTTTCAGCATGGACAAACCATTGGATCTTGGTCAGGCTCAGAACTGTTCAGCCTACCCTCGTATAATACCACATTTTATACATACTGCACGGTATTAACTCTACGAAGCAGCCGGACTCAGTATTTTTAAGGTTTAAAAAATTATATTTTCCTAATGATATCAGCTTCCAAAATCAGATTTTCTATGCGACATTGCTTTCTAAAATTAGTTTTCCCTGATTATGGTGGAAACAGGAGCAGTGAAATTATATCCTCCTGGGTGGAAACAAACTTAAACTTTTAGTTTGACCCAGTTTTCCCTGATAACGATAATGTAATTATATAATGTCACACGGGTGTTTTATCGTAATGCGGTTCTCTGAGGGCTATGCTAGTCACCTCCCATAACACACACATATATAATATGTATGAAAAATAATCTTTTTATTCGAAAAACGTCAGAGCGGATAAGTATATGGGTAGGTCAAGTTAGCAGAACAGCGGAACCATCAGAATGAAATGGTCAATTTAGAAGAACAGCAAAAGCAGCAAAAGGCAGAACACCATAACGAGCAGAAAGCGAATAATATACGAAGAAAAAATCCGAAGTTCGGAGACATCTTTCCAACAGAAGAAAAAAAAACGCTGTTTTTTTTTTTCCTTACATTTCGAAAACACGCCTATACAAATATCTAGTAAATTTCACAGCCGGAAAAAAAGAAAATTTTAAGATGAAAATTTGTGATATTTTTCTTATTTCTGCTCAAAATATATTTTAAAGCAGAAATAAGGAATATAAGGTGTACCCCTGTAAACCCCAGTTTTACTATATAAAAGTGGGGTTCAAGGGGGTCAAAATCATATAGGCGTGTTTTCGTGATGATAGCTCAGCTAATAAATGCGACAGGAAGGCGCTTCATTTTTATAGCGACTTAGTATACGTATGACAAATCCGAAGTTCGGGGACAAAACGTTTTCTCTTTCTTTCCAACAGAAGCTGATAAAGGCTGTTTTTCTCTATATCTCACGTAATCAACGGTAGTCTTCATCATTTTTATTTTCTACTGGTTCCGTTGTTCTGCTAACTTGACCATTTCTTCTGTTGTTTCTGTTGTCCTGCCAGGTTGACCATTTCTTTTGCTGGTTCTGCTGTTCTGATTACTTGGCCATCTAATTATGATGGTTCCGCTGTCCTGCTAACTTGACCTACCTGAGATATCACACCATCTCAGGGTCGGGTAAAAGTTCCACAAAATTGGAAGCAACGTCTCCAAAATGACCTATATAATTTTGACGAGGACGTTAGACCTCAAACAAACAAACAATCAATCAATACATTGATAATTCATGTATTAGTGGTTAACCAGTACAGCGCACAGTAAACTGGATAAAGTTGCTGGACTTGCAGATCAGAAGAGATGAGTCAATGTGTCTAAATCACATGACTATTATTAACATGATTATTCAGCTCTATATACACTATCTGCCACATTCAAGCGGGCCTGAAGAAATAGATGGGCTGCATAGTGCTTCCACGCAGAGCTGAAACCGAGCGCACACGAGTACTGGAAAACAGCATAGAGGCGCTAAGCCTGTACAGACAAAGCGGTGCGAGTCGGACCGTCCATGCTTATAAACCCTATTGGTTTCATTGGACGACAGGGATTGAGATGTCATTGCATGTCAATGTCGGGTAAAAGTGCCACAAAATTGGAAGCAACGTCTCCAAAATGACCTATACTTTGTTGACGGGGACGTTAAAACTCAAACAAACTAAAACAAACCACATTCCAACAGTCAAATGGTCCGGGTCCTACGCCCCCGTTGGTCCAAGTTAGACCTACTTTGACTGGTCCAAGTCCAAGTTATACACCTACCCATATTCTCTTTGCTCATAATAGCCTCTGACAAGATAAACCTTTAGTGAGCGCTATGGTCCAAGGACTCCATTGAAGGCTATTGTGACAGGTGTAAGACACCAGAAATTGAAACCTCGGTTTGACACTTGAAACCGTACTTTAAAGAATGTTTGAGCCATTAGTTTTGAAAGCGAGGCTCCCTTTGAAGATTTATTGTGCAACTGGCTTGTCATACGCATGCGTTGTGACAAGATCACGATTAGACGCCGCTACAGAATCTTGTATGTAACAAAAGGGGTTTAAGTTTATAACAGTCTAAATACCTACCATTTTCTCAGTCCACACTCCACCAGTGCTTCCAGTGCTTTAATTGTCTGATGGGGGCTGAACTTGTTTTTGCTCGATCTTTTCGAAAAACAAAATAAAGAAATATCTACTTTTATATATACTTGGCTCCACCCTCTCAACCCTTTCATTCAGACATATCGGTATAGGCGAAGCTAAATTCGACTGGTTTTGCTCCGGACATTACGAAAAATCACCTATACAAATACATTGCAACCTTTATCGCCGAAAAAAATGAAAATTTTAAGATGACAAATTGTGATATTTTTCTTATTTTTGCTCAAAATATAGATAGTGGGTACTCGTTAGAACCGCCTCATCGAGGCGGTTCTAACGAGTACCCACAATCTATATTTTAGGGCAGAAATAAGAAAAATAAGGTTTTCCCCTGTAAACCCCAGTTTTACAATATAAAAATGGGTTTCAAGGGAGTCAAAATTATATAGGTGTGTTTTCATGATGATACGCCAGTTTTCGTGCACATTTGACAAATAACGACTCGAAAACCATTAATTATAATCCCAAATTAAAATAAATTAATCGAAAAAACGGAGATTCGGATATATGTCGTAAAAGAATGAGTTTCGATGCAATCATTTACTCTTTACCTAGTCATTTTTAAGTTGATTGTTTTGTTTGTTTGTTTGATTTGAGTTTAACGTCCCCGTCAACACTGTAAAGGTCATTTTGGAGACGTTGCTTCCAATTTTGTGGGACTTTTACCCGACATTGAGATGAAATGACATCTCAAGCCCTGTCGCCCAATGAAACCAATAGGGTTTATTAGCATGGACGGGTCCCGCCTCGCACCGCGGTTCCTGGAAGGCTTAGATCCTCTAAGCAGTTTACCAGTACTAGTGTGCGGGCCGGATTCAGCTCTGCGCGGAAGCATCATGCAGCCCATATATTTCTTCAAGCCCCTATGGGCGGGGGCCAACTGCCCCTCAAGTTATCCCATTTCAACCCTTTATTCTGGTGAAGCTAGATTCGATTGGTTTGCCCTGGGTACGCCAGTTTTCGTGCACTTCAGATTTGTGTGTTTGAATTGAGGTTTAACGTCCCCGTCAACACTATTTAGGTCATTTTGGAGACGTTGCTTCCAGTTTTTTGGCCTTTTACCTGACATTGAGATTAAATGACATCTCAAGCCCTGCCGCCCAATGAAACCAAACGGCTTATATGTATTGGACGTTCTGGCTCGCATCACTTTGCCTGGGCAGGCTTAGTCCTTCTAAGCGGTTTACCAGTACTTACTCGTGTGTGTGGTCAGTTTCAGCTCTGCGTGGTAGCACCATGCAGCCCAATCTATTTCTCCAAGCCCCGATGGGCGGGGGCCAAATGTGCACCTCAGATAAACACCAATGCGAAGGCCCAAATTGAAATAAATAAATCGAAGAAAAAAGGGTGTTCGGATATAATTCAGAAAAGAATGCCTCACGTTACATGTAGAAATTATCGTTATCAATAAAAAAACAACAACAAAGCACTGACAGCACTGGTGGGCTGATTGTTCTGAAAATTATACTGTTTCGTTCAACCCTCGTATTAAAAGCAAACAGTGAAGACCCAGATCAGACGCCGCGTTTTGCGGCGTCTCATCTGGGTCTACAGTGTTTGCCAGACCAAACAGCCCTCTTTCACAACACCCTGACTCACAGCGATAAGAATAATGAGGCTGTTTTCTATAAATAACCGTTACCTGAATTTCCGATAAGTCAGCGATAGTCACGTGGACTTCAGCTTTGAAAAGGCTTCTGCACTTTATAACTCTGGATCCACTGATAAACAACCGACTCAAAAATTATTGACTCTTAATATGCCAAGGAAAACAAAATAGCAGACAACATCCTCATTTTTTTTCTTATTTTACAGAAAAAAAAATCATGTTTTACATCTTTAAGTAGCAATCATAGGAAATGTCTGAAGATATTAAAAAAAAATATAATGTCACCTGCTAATGTCTTGATCGGTGCGTTAAGGATTAAGCCGGAAATCCGACTGAGATTGATCGTTCGACAATAAGAAAGATCAATAAAAACTTGAATGGTGTCACAGAAGTACAGCCTCAGTTCCGATTCTGAACTCAAACTATGATCAATTCCTTCGAGGGGTCGCAGAATCGATCCCGGGCTTCTGCAGACTTTCGGATGAGTCTTTAAACGCAGGTGCCGTCTCCGTATGACCTTAGCTGTTGGTGGGACATAAAACTCAAACACTCACTCATTCAGTTCCTTCGACCATACGCATGCGCCGTGCCATTAGAAAAGATGTCTTTGATGTCCGTGCGACAATAGTGTGTGAGGAAATGTCACTACGAAGAACTTTGGGTCCAAAGAGCCCTCGTTGGAGCAGCGATGGTTGTGATCAAACTGCGCAGATGAGCAGTCTGATCAGAGCCTTCTCTGAGCACACGCCATGCTAAACGTTTTCTTTAAAAACGTGAGAGCTGCGTGTGGGCTGATACAAAAGTTACCGGGCCGGTCTTCGCTGTACCAACGTGGAACTAAAGTACAATGACACTTCAATGCCCTGAACTCCGATGGCTATTCATTAAGAAAATACACCTATTCGAGTGTAATAATAATAATGAAAACAATAATAATAATTCGTCTGTCATTTCTGACACTGACCAGTCTTAATCACAAATGAGAAATGCCACAGTTTGTGTGATGTAAGATAACTGATTTGGCCTATTCTAGCTTTAAACTGTATATTGAAGCATATTGAAAATTTTACCACCCAAAAAATGAAAATTTTCGCATAAAAATATCTGATCTTTTTTTTTCATATTTCTGCTCAAAACACAGAGGCGGGGCGGTTCTAACGAGTACCCACAATCTATGTTTTTGAGCAGAAATAAGAAAAATAATGTATACCCCTTTAAATCCCTGATTTTCCACAACTACAGATATCGATTAAGGAAAATTTAGATATTTTGTTGTTGTTGTTGTTATTGTATTTTTTATTTTTTATTTATTTATTTTTTTTATTTATTTATTTATTTATTTTTTTTTTTTTGTTTCTTCTATTTTTCATTTTATCCGAGTAATTATTACGATCGCTAAACAATGATTCACACAGCATATATTTATTGAAGACTGATTTCATACCCATAACGCCTTCCGGCCTGGTGCTGTAATTAGCCCTCAGTGGAGCGAACTACCCCTATTTCAAACAATTTTTATGTTTTTATGTTTTTATGTATTGATTTTGCCCTGTCTTTTTGTTTGTTGGTTGATTTGTACGTGGACAACTTAAACGTTGGTCATAACTTTTGAACTCCTTGAGTTAGAGCATTCATATTTGGCATGTAGGTTCCTTGTGACAAGAGCTTTACATTCATGCAAAAAAAATTGACCTTTGATCTATTTAAAAGAAAATAATAGCATTGGTCATAACTTTTTAACCGCTTGAGATACAGCCTTCATATTTGCCATGTATGTTGCTTGTGATAAAAGCTTTACATTCATGCAAAATGTTTTAACCTGTGACCTTGACATTTGACCTACTTAAAATAAAAAATAACATGTTTGTCATAACGTTTGAACCGTTTGAGATAGAGCCTTCATATTTTGCATGTGGGTTCCTTGTGACAAGAGCTTTACATTCACACAAAAAATTTGACCTCTGACCTTGACCTTTGACCTACTTAAAAGTAAAAGTAAACATTGGTCATAACTTTTTAACCGTTTGAGATACAGCCTTCATATTTTGCACGTAGGTTCCTTGTGACAAGAGTTTTACATTCACGCATAATATTTGATCTGTGACCGTGGCCTTTGGCCTACTTAAAAAGAAAAAATAAAATTGTTCATAACTTTTGAACCGTTTAAGATACAGCCTTCATATTTTGCATGCAGGTTCCTTGTGACAAGAGCTTTACATTCGTGTAAAAAAATTGGATCTGTGACCTTGCCCTATGACCTACTTAAAAGAAAAAACTATTATTGTTCATAACTTTTGAACCGTTTAAGATAGAGCCTTAATATTTGGCATGTCTTCCTTGTGTCAAGGGCTTCCCACTCAAACAAAAATCTTGACCTGTGATCTTGACTTGAATTGTGACCAACTTTGAAAAAATGACAATGCCTGGGGACATGTTCGTGTTTCACAAACACATCTTGTTCCGAAACTGTTGGAGTCATTGAAGTTCGACTGTAGTAGTAAAGTTAAAAAATTTTGTAGTTCTTAGGCGCAAACAACAGAACAGAACAGAACAAAACTAATGTTCAGTAGAGAAAAACAATGTATACATATATGTACAGCGAAATTCCGCTATCAAACTACCTAAAATTAAGACTTATTCTGCTTTAAAAAAGCTTTAAGGTTGCAGTTGTTCTTTTTGTATTTTTCTGCATATTGCATTCTCTGGTCAGAGACCACCTTTTGGACTGTTCAAAAGTGGTCTTAAAGACCATTTTTGAACAGTATTGAAGGTGGTCTTAACATAAAAATTTTACTGTATATGTATATGGAATACAAACATTACATGCCGTGTTAAACAAATACTTACAAATTTTTTGTTATAGTTTTGTCATTTAGGTGTAAGATTTATTTTCTAATAAACGCTAATCCAGAATATAACACTTCATGTCTAATCGGTCAGGTATTGTTATTCAAAATTTATTGTTAAAAGGATCGAAGCAGATCAAATTATAATCCCGACAGAAATGAAATGATTTATTGAAAATTAGCCTGAAACAGTCAAGCCTGAAACAGTTTTCTTTTAATTTCTGTAACGCAAATAGCCAGGCCATGATGGAAAACGGATAAAATATTAAAACAATCTGAACTAGAATTCATTCGAAAGGTACGTTTCTTTTTATATATCCGTAATGCGGTGTCGTGAAGTTTGAGTTTGCAATACTAATTAGTATATTGTGCATGTACAAACGTGATTGGCGAAACAATTATATATATTTAATTATATAACTATATATATATATATATATATATATATATATATATATATATAGTTATACACTACTCAAAATAATTGAGTGAACGCAGAAAACCGACCCAGCCCATCGGGACTTGAAGAAATAGATGGGCTGCATGAGTCTTCCACGAAGAGCTGAAACCAACCACACACGAGTACTGGTAAACCGCTTAGAGGATCTAAGCCTGTCCAGGCAAAACGATGCGAGTCGGACTGTCTATGCTTATAAACCATATTTGTTTCATTGGGCGACAGGGCCTGAGATGTCATTTCATTTCAATGTCGGGTAAAAGTCCCACAAAATTGGAAGCAACGTCTCCAAAATGACCTATACAGTGTTGACGGGGACGTTAAACCTCAAACCAAACAAACAAACATATAACCTTCTTTACACCGACATTTCATACAACGACAAGACTCTTTACAATGCATTACGCAAACGCGCCTATTTAAATACATTGCCACCTTTATCGCCGTAAAAATGAAAATTTTATGATGAAAAATTGTGCTATTTTCCTAATAAGAAAAATAAGGTATACCCCGGAAACCCCGGTTTTACTATATAAAAGTGGGGTTCAAAATTATATAGGTGTGTTTTCGTGATGGACAGTTTCAATGGAACGAATCATTGCTCAAGATGGGAAAGGGCTATTGAAGACCTTCAATAATATTGTATATGATACTCAAAAAAAATGTTGTAGAAATTTGTTAGAATCGCCTCGCCGAGGCGATTCTAACAAATGTCCACAACATTTGTTTCTTGGCGCAATTTTATTGATAATGCCCTTCATTACGTATTATACTTATAATGTTATTAATCAAGTAATTTCGTATTGGCCCAGGTACAGGTCCGAGGTCTGCAGCATTGGCCCGAGGACAAAGGCCGAGGGCCAATGCAGCTGACCGAGGACCTGTAACTGGGTCAATGCGAAATTACTTGATTAATGACAATTTTATTAATTGACGCAATTAAAAAACATGATTATTGATTTCTGACCTCACTTAACCTCAGTTAATATTGGTTGACCTGGTGTTAATACGGATGACCTCAGATCAATACAGGATAATCAATTAATAATGTTCGTTATTGAGATTTGTTATAGCTGAACATTCTTTATAATGGTAAAGTGTGACGGAAAAAATACTGCCGTTTTAAGGGTTTTTCTTTCTTTCTTCCACTTTCGCCTTAACCCCAGGAGGGGACACAAACGGTGTATATTACAAGAGCAAGTCAATAGGTAAACAGCATATCCTATTTCCAATTGACCGAGATACCCACAAATTCCATGCCTTGTTTCAATACATGTTTAAGGCATTGGGGTAAAATTGTACACTTATCGTGTCAATGGCTAGCGATGCAAAAGCAAGCACTCTTGAGTTGCGTTCCGTGCTGTTATTCCGTACTTGTATTTGAAAGGGAAATACATTGCGAATTGACCAATGTTTATGGGTCTTCTGCACCATCGTATGCATAAGTTAAATTCTGGGTTGGGGAATTCAAATGTGGTAGAACGTCTTTAGAAGACGAAACCAGGTCTGGATGCCCATCAGACGCCACCGATAAAGGAATGTGTAACAAAGTACGGGATCTGGTGTACTTTGATACGCTAAAAGTGGAAGTAGCGAATGTATTATACATTTCACATGGTGGCGTTTAAATAAGTTTACATGATCGCTTGGGTAAACGCAAGCTAACAGCCCGTTGGGTCACAAAATCCTTTAGCGACGAGCAAATGGCAACCAGAGCATCAGTATGCAGGGCATTGTTGAAGCGGTTTAGATCAAAGAAGATGATTTTCTTCCATAGATGAGACCTGGGTCCATTATTATGTGCCAGAGAATAAAGTAAAAAAAAAAGTCGCCAGTGGATATGGCCGTGGTCTGCAAGGCCAAATAAATTCAGAACACAACTCTCTGTGGCAACTGTATTTTGAGACGCACAATGCGTTATTATGTTGGACTTTCTCGCAAAGAAAAGTACAATAACAGTTGCGTATTACGACAATTTGGTCGACCAACCGTGAAAAAAGCAAGGTAAACTCTCCAAAGGGATTCTGCTCTAGCAGGACAATTCGAGAATCCACACTTGCAACATTGCAGTGGATGCTGTTGAGCAGAATGGGTACGCGCTAATACTGCACCCCACCTATTCTCCAGACTTAGCTCCTAGTGACTATTTCCTGTTCCCAAACTTGAAAACGGATATCCTCGGGCGTCATTTCCGGTCCAACGAAGAAGTCGTGGCGGCAGTTGAGGAGTGGGTCAGAGACAAGGACCCTGTCTTCTTCAGTTCTGGGCTGATGGCACTGGAACAGCGTTGGTCCAATTGCATCATTCTATTGGGCAATTACTCGGCCCCCGCCCATCGGGGCTTGAAGAAATATATGGGCTGCATGATGCTTCCACGCAGAGCTGAATCCGATCCACACACGAGTGCTGGTAAACCGCTTAGAGGATCTAAGCCTGCCCAGGCAAAGCGGTGTGAGTGTCAGACCGTCTATGCTTATAAACCCTATTGGTTTCATCGGGCGATGGGGCTTGAGATGTCATTTCATCTCAATGTTGGGTAAAATGCTCACAAAATTGGAAGCAACGTCTCCAAAATGACTTTACAGTGTTGATGCGGACGTTAAACCTCAAATCAAACAAAATTGGGCAATTACATCGAAAAAAAAAGAAATCGATCTCACCCAGAAATAAGTTTGGCTGTTTTTATTGACTCGTCCTCTCGTACAGTCGAACTTCAATGGCTCGAACACCTTTGGGACCATGGAAATCTGTTCGAGACATGGGTAGTTCGATCCACTGAGGGTTACTGATAGGGGGCATAACGGGGGTTATTTTGGGACATCTTTTCGGTGTTCCATGATAAAAATATATGCTGTGTGTTCTCATTAGAATCGCCTCGACGAGGCGATTCTAATGAGCACACACAGCATACATTTGCAACATAAAATCTCCTTAATTATCCCACACTACTTGTTATGTACTTCTTATGTAGAGGATTCCCTAGGGACTCAAAAATGGGTTCGACTCAGCCATGGTAAACGAGCCATCGGTGTTCGAGCCATCGAAGTTTTACTGTACATACACTCCAGTTTTTTAATTGTATATGATCTTATGTTCTTTTATTATTACGAAGGGTCATCTATGCATGTTGTAATTTTACAAATGAAACATGTTATTGAATAATCTTAACATCGGAGACAACTTGCGGGACTTCCTGTCGTCGTTCCTATAAATTGAACCCCTCTGAAAAGGGAGTTAAGGAACCCTTGTGAAACGGGAGCTACGTCATAAAGGAAAACAATTTTTCTTAGAAGCAAACTCTTCCTTTTATTGGCAGATCCCTATTAAGAAAGGAGATAAAATATTTTGGAGAGAGTTGTCGTTCCTGCAGAAATAACCTTTAATTGTAAAGAAACCGGTTAACCTACCCGCCCGATAAACCAGGGGTCATAGCTACGATATCGGGCTTTTCCAACTTGTCGGATGAACCCATTAAACCGATGTCACCATAGTAGTTGATAGGCCTCAAAGAGAAACAAACTTAAATTGTATGTAACGCCAAAGCCTCGCAACAAACATAACATCACATAAACAAGTCCGTGTAATAAACACCCCTATAAACCCCACTTTACACAGAGAAAAGTTGGGTTTAAAATGACATACATTATTTTCTATATTTCTGCTACAAGACATAGGATGTGGGTACTCGTTAGAACTAGAACCGCCTCAATAAGGCGGTTCTTTCGAGCACCCTCAACCTTTTTTGGAGTAAAAAAGAAATATATCACAAATTTTCATCAGAAAAAAATGTCCCCTTTTGAGATATGAAAAAATGCAGTATGTCTCACGGATTTGTTATCTTAATGATACAAGAACATAACATCATATACTATTAACCCCTTTACGGCCCCTGCCCATCGGGGCTTGAAGAAATAGTTGGGCTGCATCATCCTTCCACGCAGAGCTAAAACCGACCCGCACACGATTACTGGTAAACCGCTTAGAGGATTTTAGCCAGGCAAAGCGGTGCGAGTCGGTCCGTCCATGCTTATAAACCCTATTGGTATCATTTGGCGACAGGGCTTGCGATGTCATTTCATCTCAATGTCGGGTAGGAGTCCCACAAAATTGGAAGCAACGTCTCCAAAATGAAATACACTGTGTTGATGGTGACGTTAAACCTTAAATCAAACAAAACTATTAACCCTTTTTGAACAAGAAACCCCAAAGCTGGTAATTGGCAAACAGTGTAGGCCCAGATCAGACGGCGCAGAACGCGGCGTCTGATCAGCGCCTACAATGTTTGCAAAAAAAAAAATCAAGCCATTTTCCAAATGAATTTTGAAGAAAACTCACCCTAACACCCCTAAATATTTCAATGGACTTGTGGTATATATAAGTGGAAGATACCATTTGGTACAAAAAGGGTTAAATATACAGTAAAACACTATTAACTCAAACACCGAGGACTCGTTTACCCTGACTGAGACGAGTCCCTCGAGAACGCTTCCTAAAGCTCATGAGGGATGATTTACAGATTTTTTTGTTTTTATCTTGAAAATTTAAAACTCATTAGGATCGCCTCGATGACATCTGTCTCTCGAGAAAACTTGGACGTTGTCTTCTTCTTCTTCTTCTTCTTCTTCTTCTTCTTCTTCTGTAATGCGATATCGCATGGCTCATGAAATCTCATTTATCACGTGATAAGCTGTGATGTATTTCTAGTTTATTATCCAGTCTCAGATTGCGGTTCTAACGAGTACACACAAATTAAGCTTCTGAAATTAAACCAGTGATTCAGCTGAAGTGCACGACCCGCCGGATGCTTTTAGCTTTATGAGTGTTACTATATATGGGTATGCAGCCATTTTGATCATGTGACCTGGACCTAAAACGGTTCCCCCAATAAATGCGCCTTATCGTAAGGAGCAAAAATATATCTTATACTTTAGTACTGTATTCTGAATCGTTTGCAGGATAAAATGCATTCTCACTTTTCCAATACAAAAGCATATGTGTCAAAGTTTGACCTAGACACAAAGAAGGTCAGGGTCAACCCAGGGTCACCATTTTAGCAATTTATGACGGGCCTACGTCCCAGATGCTATTTATCAAGTTTCGTGGAAATCTGCCCAGTGGTTCTGGGGAAGACTATTTTTGAAGGGTTTTTACCATATATGGCTTGGCGGCAATTTTGGTAATGTGACCTGGACCCCATGAGCAAATTTTGGTTTCCCCCATTCCATAGAGGCTCCATATGAAATTTGACTTCAATCGGCCCAACGGTTTCCGAGGAGAAGCAGTTCGAAATTTTTCACATTTTTCGCCTCGGCGAGGCTATACTAAAAGGAATGTTATATTTCGCAAGTTCATTGGTTAGATCTCATTGATATCTATCAGTATGCCAAAAATTGTTTAAATATTCCAACAAAAGCATATGTGTCAAAGTTTGACCCAGGCACAAAGAAGGTCAAGGTCAACCCAGGGTCACCATTTTAGCAATTTATGACGGGCCTACGTCCCAGATGCTATTTATCAAGTTTCGTAGAAATCTGCCCAGTGGTTCTGGAGAAGACTATTTTTGAAGGGTTTTTACCATTTATAGTTTGGCGGCCATTTTGGTCATGTGACCTGGACCCCATGAGCAAATTTTGGTTTTCCCCATTCCATAGAGGCTCCATGTGAAATTTGACTTCAATCGGCCCAACGGTATCCGAGGAGAAGCAGTTCGAAAATTTTCACCTTTTTCGCCTCGGCGAGGCTATACTAAATGAAATGTTATATTTCGCAAGTTCATTGGTTAGATCTCATTGATATCTATCAGTATGCCAAAAATTGTTTAAATATTCCAAGCCGTTAAGTCACTATCACCAATTTTCACGAACGGGTTACGGACGGACAGACAGACAAACCATATATGGCTTGGTGGCCATTTTGGTCATGTGACCTGGATTCCATGAGCAAATTTTGGTTTCCCCCATCCCATAGAGGCTCCATATGAAATTTGACTTCAATCGGCCCAACGGTTTCCGAGGAGAAGCAGTTCGAAAATTTTCACATTTTTCGCCTCGGCGAGGCTATACTAAATGGAATGTAATATTTCGCAAGTTCATTTGTTAGATCTCATTGATATCTATCAGTATGCCAAAAATTGTTTAAATATTCCAAGCGGTTAAGTCACTATCACCAATTTTCACAAACGGGTTACGGACGGACAGACTGACAGAATGACAGAATGACCGAATGACCGAATGACAGAATGACAGAATGACGCGTTGATTTTAGGGCACTCTTAGAAATCAACCGACTTCAGTCGGCCGCTTTTCCTGCGGGTCGTGCAATAATAATAATAATAATAATCTGCAGACTCCCGTGTGTTCATTTCACGAACTTGTCTTTTTATGCGATGGTTGTTAATCGCAAATCAAAGATTTTTTTATTAATTTTTTTTTATTTTTTGTATAAAAGCCAAAAGAAATGTGTTTTCCTATTTCTGTTTAAATTCTTACATTTTTTTTCAACAGTAATGACTAATTATTTCACATAAGACTTGTAACAAACTAGGCTCGACCCTAATCCTGGCAATCCCTTAATTCAGACTATTGACCTTTGGTCATTTTAATTTTATTTCAACGTGTGTCATTTATAAAACTATGCAGAAAAAAAAAAACATATGGGCTCGTACGCATGAAAATATACAAGTTGGCACGCGTGACTAGCAAAGACTCAGTCTGCGCATCCCCAGTAACATGATGAATTCTTTAACTTATCATGCTGAATAAATTAATTAAGTCACACCCATTTCTGACTATCATCCTATCAAATTACATGAGCCCCGCCAAGCGAATTTGTGTCTTCGAGCATTCCGTCAAGACAAACTTTAACTGCGCATAACCAGCCATTCAGAGGGGCCAGGGATACGGGCTTTCTGTCTGAAGGTTCCTCTTGATTCACTGCTTGTATGAGCGAACAGCGAAGGTTCTGGCGAGACTGCGCGGATGCGCAGGCTCGCCTGAACCTTCGCTGCTCGCATAGGCGATAAGTATCAAAATCCCTTGACGGGGCCCACATTTTATACTATATACATTCAATTCACAAACTGCATGACAAGCAGTGTAGATCCATATCGATTTCAGAAGCCATCTGATCTGGATCTACACTGTTTCGAAAGGTAGGGGTTGTAGAATTCGTTAATATTTAAAAGAAAATGGCTTCTTTTTATTTATTTTTTTAAAGAAAAATTGGATTCTGTTTCTTAATTTTGCTTCAAACATAGTTCGTTCGTGCTAATTGAAGCGGTTCTAACGAGTACCCACAATGAATGTTATTGAACACAGTAAAATTCTGCTATTAAGACCGCCAAAAATTGAGACTAATTCTGCCTTAAAAAGCTTATTGAGAAAGTTTCAGTTATTCTTTCTTTGTTTTCAGCATACATTGTCCTCTGATCAGAGACCACCTTTGGGACTGTTCAAAAGTGGTCTTAAAGACCACTTTTGAACAGTCCAAAAGGTGGTCTTAATATAGGAATTTTACAGTATATTGTATGCCCTACAAACCCCACTTTTACCTACATAGCTATGTTCAGTACACGTACTTGTTACCGTGATGCGCAGGGTGGTTTAGCTTACGATAATACACCCGTGCGATATAGTGCATTTTTTTCGCATCTCCAAAGTGGCTACTTTTTCTTATGAAACCCCGTGATAGTTTTCTTATTTATACTGCAAACACGGGTTGTGAGTTCTCGTTAGGGGCGGTTCTAACGAGTAGCCACAACCTATGTCTTGGAGCAGAAATAGGAAAGATAATGTATACTCAAGTAAACACCAGTTTTCTCTATATAAAGTGGGGTTTAGTGGGTGATCATTTCACGGTTTTTTATCTGATCACATAATACACAATTGTCACGATTTAAGATTTTATGAGAAAGCAAAAACGCTCCACCCCATCCACCGATCCCGCCTAAGCCCATTTTTCTTTATAAAAATGATTTACAGGCGTGCTCATTACATTCTGTATTAGCAACACTGTGTCTTTTAAAACTTATTGTCTTCAGGTTAAGGGGAATGGGAACACGTGACAGATTTCCGCCATTTTTTCAAAGGGAGACAACTTTCGGGACTTCATGTTCGCTTTTCTGTAAGACCTGTCCCAGTGAAAAAGGGGTCTACTCTTAAAGGAAAGAATTTGCTCCCCAGGAGCAAATTCTTTCCTTTAAGAGTTGACCCCTATTGACATGGAAGACAAAAATACTTTTGCAGGAGTTGCCTCCCCTGAAGATGTACCCATTCCCCTTAAGAAGTTTGTGGAATGAACGCTCTTGAAATGTCCCTGTTATATAGAGAAAAGTGGAACATCATTCTCCTTTTTATACCCCGCAAACGAAGTTTGAGAGGGTATATAGGAGTCGGCTTTTTGTCTGTTTGTCACTCCGTCAGAATTTTGTCCGGACAATAACCCGAAAACCGCTTAAGGTATCTTAACCCTTGTCCTGCTGAGCCCAAATATGTCTTATCTTTCAAGCAATGTAGATCCAGATCAGGTGGCTTCTGAAGGAACCAATTGATCAGGATCTTCATTGTTTGTCATTCATTATGAGTTTGTTATTCATAATGAATGACATTATGAATAACAAATTATAAAATAAAAAAATGTCATTCATTATGAGTTTGTTGTTATAAATTGCATCAAGATATCTGATTGGTTGATAATCAGTGGTAGGTTTGGCATATTTAAATATTCAGCAGGACAAGGGTTAAGGTATCGTAATGAAGCTCACTGATGAGGCCTAAATGGCCGAAACTTGCTAGTCTGACCCAGAAAGCATGTACACTCCATATTTTCCAGTTCTGTGGTGTATTCCTTGCTTCCAAATGATACCCTTTCTAGAACATATTTATAGTCACTTCCGTTGTCTGGGAATGTGTGGCGGCCGTAGAAAGTCTCCCTGCCCTACATCATAATGTAGTTTATATTTTCTTGTCCTTTGGGATCATTGATTCCATTTTTGAAATTTTGGAAATATTTGAGGGTCACTGATGAGGCTTAAATGGCTGAAACTAGCTAGTCTGATCCAGAAAACATGTACACTCCATATTTTCCAGTTCTGTGGTGTATTCCTTGCTTCCAAAGGGTAACCCTTTCTAGAACAAATTGTAAAGGACACTATGCAAAAGTGCAGTGCACAAGGTCCCTAACTCTTGTGATATCAAAAGCTCAAAATCCAAGTTCAAACAGCACGCGAATTTCATGATTTGAACATGGTTTTTGCTATTTGAGCACGGCTTTCGGTCCATTTGACAGCCATGCGCATAGGTATTTATGCAAGAATGAAACTTTAGACATTTTTATCATATGACGTCGCGTCTGAGAGTGTATAACGCCATGTTATATTTTCGATAATCCACTAGTGGATTAAATATGCAAATTAGGTAGATGCATCCCTTAACGTTACATGTACGACGACGTCGTGTTTACTAATGGCGGAATATTTGCATTTTTGTAAACAAACGTGACTAAAATGCGTTATAAATGTCATATGATAAATAGCACCTTGCATTCTAGCTATGTATTATTAAATAGCCTCGCAAAGCTTCGCATTTTATCCCTTTTCCTCAACTCGTTAAATAAATTCAATAATACATGAGCACTCATGTATGATTCTCTATGTAAATGGCACTATGCAGAAATGCAGTGCACAAGAGCAATAACTCTACCTGCAATATTAGTGGAGTCATTGGTCTTTATTATTTTTTTTTTTTTTTGGTTGTTGTTTTGTTTTTGTTTTTGTTTTTGTTTTTTAGAATCTTCTCGAAACCCGCTTGAGGTATCAAATGAAACTTCGAATCCTTGTAAAGGACACTGTTCAAAAGAGCGTGCTCAAGCGCCATAATACTACTTGCATTATAAGCGTTATGTGTGTGTGTTGTGTGTTGTGTGTGTGTGTGTGTGTGTGTGTGTGTGTGTGTGTGTGTGTGTGTGTGTGTGTGTGTGTGTGTGTGTGTGTGTGTGTGTGTGTGTGTGTGTGTGTGTGTGTGTGCGTGTGTGTGTGTGTATGTGTGTGTGTGTGTGTTTTGCTTTGTTTTCTTTTCTTTCTTTTTTTTTGTGAATGTAGAAAGTTTGTCCCGACAATAACTCGAAAACCGATTGGGGTATCCTAATTTATCTCCATACACTTGTAAATGGCGCTGTGCAGAAGTGCAGTGCACAAAGACCATAACCCTATCTGCATTACTAGCGGAGTTATTGGCCTTTGTAATTTTTTACAGTTTTGTCCGGATTATAACTCAAAAACCGCTTGAGGTATCTGAATGAAACCTCGAACACTTGTAAAGTACACTATGCCAAAAGTGCAGTGCATAAGGACCATAACTCTATCTGCAACATTAGCGGAGTTATTGGATTTGTTGTTGTTGTTGGTTTTTTTTTTTTTTTTTTTTAGAATTTTATCTGGATAAAAGCTGCGTTGTGTCGTATCATCACGATAACAGGTCTGTAATAATGAAAACCCTCGACAATTCTAGTTCACGCAATATAAAGTCACGTGATTAATCCCCGTTTCAGGAAAATTAGCTGAGGCAGAGGTGTAGCAGTCAGAACCTCTGACAGTTCTTCTTTTGACTCCTGAACACAGATTATTGGTAGTAATTAGAACTAATGCCTCATTAACGCGGTTCTAACGCGGTTCTAACGCGCACTCACAGTTCAAAAGAAATATCGTATTTTTTATATGAAAGCACTAGGTCACATGAGCCTTTTTTTATTATTATTATTTTTTTCTTCTTTGCTTTCTTTGTTTTCAACCAGGTTAAATATGAAAAAAGAAACAACTGGTAAATCAATGAAATACTCAGGTCTAAGCACACATAAGGCGACATTAAGTAAGCAGTTTTCTTTCGTGATTATTTGTTGGCTCTGAAAAGAACCGTTTTGGACAGTGACGTAGGCGACGTCTCAGCAGTACGCGAGACTATCATCATCAGTGTCTACGTCATCTAAGCTGGTTTCATGCATCAGCTCAGTTAACTCAGCATCACTTGAATCATCATCGCTGACCTCAGTAGCTAGAACTAGTTGCTGGAGCTGTGTTATGACGGTAGCTTTGTGGGCGGCAAACTCGTAGAACATGTTACGTACACCTTCCATTACGGAGATTCTCAGACGTAATTGATCGCGTAACGTCTTGTTGCCAATACTTTCAGCCATGTTGTAACGCTTTGTCATATGTTCCACTTCTTTGTTGAGAACCAAAACTTGTTCACACGCTCGACGGAAGTGATGTTCAGCGACGTCCAAGTCTTCTCGGATGGCAGCATTGAAGTTGATAGACATTTTGATCTTTTAGAACTTTCAGAAAAGATATCTGTGATCGAAGAACACGTCTAATCACCATTATATACGCACGCCAAAGAAAGAAATACTCTGTATTCATTAAATGACAAACGTACATCTTTAATTAGCGGACACACGACTTCTGAGTACTTTAGCAAAGAGGTGTGAAAGCGATATACTGACTGAACACCCTGTGGCCTGAAGAGTCCTTACTGCTTGAGTAATTTTAAGCACGCGACCCAAAGGTGTGAAAAGCAGTTTAAGGTTTCAATTGTTTTAATTACCAGAAAAATTATTACTATTATTATTAGTATTATTATTATTAATTATTATTATTATTATTTGTCAAATAACCTAGATGTTTTGTAGTTTCATTCCCATTTAGCGAGATGGGGGTAGCCCCTATGTGCTTTTAGCGCCCGGTTACCTTACAAAATCTATCAAGTCAAGTTTCATTCAGTATAGACAACGTCAGTATGATAGCCATTACGAAAACACGCCCATTCAAATACAATATATATATTGAAAATTTAACCACAAAAAGGGAAAAAAATTTCGGACAAAAATTCTGCTTCCTACTCAAAACAGAGTGTGGGTACTCTTTATAACTGCCTCGGTGAGGTGGTTTAACAAGTACCCACAATCTATGTTTCTGTGCTGAAATAAAAAAAAAAATAATGCATACTCCTGTACACCCCAGTTTAATTTGATAAAAAATTGGGTTCAAGGGGGTCAAAATTATTCAGAATTAAGGTTTAAGGGGGTCAAAATTATACAGAATATATAGGCGTGTCTTCGTGAGGGTTACCCCCGACACCACTTTAAAACTATTTGTTTTTCAGTTTATCATTACGATAACACACCCGTGCGATATAGTGCTTTCTCCAAAACGGTTACTTTTCTAATGAATATCAAAAAAAAGCCGGGAACCAATGATTTCGAAAATGTAAATAGAATATCGGTGCTAAATTTCTTTAAAAATGTGATTCTTGAGGAAGTTTTTTGGATTGAATATGATGATGGACACTCAAGTAAGATTTGAACTATAGATATCTGGAAAAAATGTCATAAAAATATCAAGCTTTGTGAAATATTGAAAGTTTTGAACATGACAATGGCATTGCATTGTGTGTATTGTACTGTGTCAAGCTGTAGACATGCTAAAAGCTAGCTCAAAATGTTCTTATATGAATATTGAGAATATCTGACCATCTGACCATATGAAAGCATTTCATAAATTTAGAATAAGTGCTGATCGAATGGGAACAAAATGAACTTATGTTGTATATACAATGCCATATCAGTGGAAACCGAAACGGGTGAACTTCGGCAAAAAGCGCAAGAATAAACCCACTCCATCTCCTATCTATCTATCTATCTTCTGATACTGCGTCGGTCACATTTGACCATTACCGCAGGTGTATATTACATACACTCCAGTTTTGAACTTCAGCTGATAAAAAACCTAAAAAGCATAGACTATCTCGAAATTTTGTAGCTGCCAAACGAAATCTCAAAAATTACGATTCCGAGAGCGCACATACTGAGGAAATAGAAGGCGAATCTGCAGATGAGCTCTTGTCTGACTCCGACTCTTTGTGCTACCAAAATAGACCTAAACAGCCTCACACGGACAGCGATAACGTTGATAACACCGGTGATTTTGATTCTTTAGCTGCAGTTATGCAAGGTAAAGGTGACATGGAGGAGGTGATGGCTACCCAGCCACCGTCGCAGTCTCTATTACAAGACCACGTTGTCGGAGGCTCTATAACGTCTTCTATGCCAGGTGTTTCTGTGATGCCACACCCAATGGTGATGATGGGGGGTGGCATGCCCTCTCCTATGACACCAGTGACGGGCGCGGGATTCTTTGGTCCTGGTCCTACAGCACCTGGACATATAGTTCAAAACAGTCTGACGGACGAAGACATTCTACGAGTAGCCCTTAAGGTAAAATCATTGATGATCTCAGAAATAGACCACTTGATTAAACTCAAGGTTGACGAAGCAACATCGGATATGAAAAACGACATACAAACGTTGAAAAATGACAACCAAAAGCTCAAAGATGACATAAGTAAATTAGAGAAGAAGTGCTCAATGAATATAGATGATTTGGAGCAATATAGTAGACGCTCCTGTCTTCGAATCGGTGGCTATAAGGAACGAGTCAACGAAAACACGGACGAAATAGTGCTTAAAATTGCGAAAGACCTGAAGGCGGACGTCAAAATAGAGGACATCGACCGTAGCCACCGTGTTGGTCGCCCCCGAGAACCGAACCCGAACTCCGATGAGCCCATTAAACCACGAGAAATAATAGTTAAATTCTCTCACACAAAGGCGCGAATGGAACTCTTGAGGGCAAGGGCCATTCTTCGAAAGAAGAAATCTGAAATCTTCATAAATGAAGACCTGACTGCCGTGAGGAAAGAACTCGCGTACAAGTGTCGTGTGCTACGCCGAAATGGTAAACTGAAAAAAGTGTGGATATACAATGGGAATGTTTATGTAAAACAGAATGATGATGAGCAGGTTCAGATATCTTGTGCATCAGAAACCCATTGTATGCCATGTACTCTTCGATTGCTGTTTGCTGGACAGGTCCATTTGTCATCTAAGGGGTGTCAGGCTTATTCTTTCGTTATTATTCTATTTGTTCATGAAAGGTAAATGGCATATAGTGCAGGCCCTGATCGGACGCCGCGTTCTGTTGCGTCTGATCTGGGCCTGCACTGTTTGCCAAGGTACACCCTTAGGGGTTCATTACGCAAACACGCCTATTCAAATACTTTGCCACCCTTATCGCCGTAAAAATGAAAATTTTATGACGAAGGATTGTGATATTTTTCTTGTTTCTGCTCGGAATATGGATTGTGGGCACTCGTTAGTACCGCGGCGGTTCTAATGGGTGCCCAGAATCTGTGTTTTAGGGTGGGAATAGGAACAATAAGGTATACCCCCGGAAACCCCAGTTTTACTATGTAAAGGTGGGGTTTAAGGGGGTCAAAATTATATAGGAGTGTCTTCGTGATGTTCCCGCATGCGACGGGTTAAGGCATACGGTACTAACAGGCACAACATGATTGGGTTCACGGTGTTTACTATTGAGGCGAGGATTCTGATCGGCCCGTCTGATCGGGTTCTCCGTTGTATGCCTCATTGGTAATAAACTATAAAATGTGACATAACGAGGCTGTCGATGACGCTGGTCAGACTGCACAGATATGTAAGCTGACCTGCGCCTTCGATTAGCGTATACGGTTGATTCTCGATATCTTAAACTCCAAGTGATTGGAATATTTGGTTTGAGATGTCAGAAGTTGGAAATACATGTGAATGATGTTGAAATATAAAGGGTCATGCATAGTGGTCGTAGGCAGGTCCATACATATTCATTATACTTGTACTTTTCTGGCATGGAATGGACGGAATCAATTCTCACTTACTGTATGTTATTGTAATCGTTGACTGATTCCATGGAGAATCTCCCATGTTTATAGCATTGCCGTACCTTATTTGGGCACTTCCTATTTTGGGGTGACACAGACTTAACGATTGATCCGGCGTAATGCGGCGGCGTCAAGGTTGTGTGCCTGAGGGATTCTTCTGTCCTTGTGGAATATCTGGCCTATTGACTCTTATCATGCTGTTCACGACAACCCCTATCTTTGGAAACAGTGTAGATCCAGATCAGATGGCTTCTGAAGAAGCATCTGATCGGGATCTACACTGTTTAACATGAAGTTTATGGATTTGTAAGAATAAATTACATGAAGTAATCTGGTTGGTTCAAAGTCAGAAATGGGTGTAGCTAAACTGAATATTCAGCAAGATAAGGGTTTATTGAGCGGTATTTGGCTTTGGTAGTGGCATTCAGTGTAGATGCTGATCAGATACCGCATTAAGTGGTGGCTGTTATGTGTCTTTACTGACTGTCTGTTCGTCTCTTTATGACCTCGGCTATTGGTGGGACGTAAAACTCACACGCAAACACTGCCATTTATAATGTATTAGTGTAAAGAGCAACGTTAGGATACTTTATTGTGTGGAATGGTATATAATATGAAGGTACGAACAATGTCTTTTCCGTGGTAATTTGTTCTATGACGGACTGAGCTTCACAAATGTTCTACGGCGTTTGATGTTCCTTGTCGCGTGTGGTGTCACGGGATATATCGGGTTCCGGCGATGGTCTACACAAAATTAATATGACCTATACTTTAGAATGTTTACTGCTACAAAATCCTTTAACCCTTTTTGTACCAAATGGGGCTTCCGCCTTGTATGTGGCGTTCATTTCGAGGTTTAGAGGTGTTGGGTTGTGTCTTATTCGGGAGCTGTTTGAAGGATGGCTGAGCATTTTTGCAAACGGTGTAGGTCCTTATCAGACGCCACGTTCTGTGGTGTCTGATCTGGGCCTGCACTGTTTGCCAACTACCCGTTTTGGGTTTCTGGTAACAAATGGGTTAATAACGGTACAGTTTACATACGTAAATCATCGACGTTCCACTTATCGAATCAACCTGTAAAATATCCACCCGTCATTGTAGTGATCACATCCCGACCAGCCGCACGAGTCGAGTAGCATCGAATATTGAATCAACATCGATGAATTGTTGAAATTATTAGAGGCCTGAAACCTGATATATAAAATGTACTTCATTCGCCTTATTTGCATTGTCTGCTGGTTCCTTGTCTGGGGGTTGTCGGTGTTGGGGGGGCAGGTGGCCGGACCCCCCTGACCTTGAAATGTCAGGGGGTCTGGTTACCTGTTTTTCCGATGTTGGCGATGTGCGGGCTGGGGGCCGGCGGATAGTGCAAGTATGGTGAATGTGCATGATGTGGGATGAAGTTTGTTTTGTGAAGTAATCTGAACACAGTTATATATGTATATACGTCGCCTGACTGTGTCGTTTACGTTGAAGCCTCGATGCCTCGAACACGAGTAACTCTATTACCCTGGGTAAATCGAACCCGAGAGATTTCTTCATACACTCTAGATATATAGTTAAACATAAAGAGATATATACTTTTATTTTCCTTGAAAACTTATGTTGTGTGTACTCGTATTGGAGTCATCTAAATGAGGCGCCCCTAATGGATACCCACAACATTCCTATACTTTGGGTTATTCTTGGGTCGTCCCAGTAATGCTATAAAGCCTGACGTTGTGTTGGAACTTCCCTGGTCTCGGGCGGTTACTCGTTGCCCTAAAGGTGTTCGAGACGTCGAGGCAGTGACGGCGAGTGAAGTATGTCACGTGCTTTATCAACATCTGTGTTTGTTATTAATGTTGAAAGAACCCCCAGCATCTGCTTAAATTTGACAATGGACACATTGTTGTAGGAATTTTCTGTTCCCATCACGAAAAAACGCCTATATCATTTTGACCTCATTTTGCATAATGATGACACACCTGAGCTATACTTCCTGGTGTTATTTACTCCTATGATAGTTATAGGTTGGTCGATAATCATGTCGATAACATGCTCATGTGGCTCTAACTGACCATACATAATCAAGGGTCCGAGGTTTCGGGGCTTTTTGCGTGCTCGGCTCACTTGAGTGTGAAATTTTAAACGCTTATTCTGCTTAGATCGATTTAAGCTAATTTTTGTCCTGCTCATAATACTGGAAAGCCAACGATTGCCATTTTTAATATTTATGAGCGAGATAAATTTTATGCTCGGTTGGGCTGAGCATGGTGAGGGGTCCTATAGCCTCGGGGACAGGTAACAGATATTTATAATATTGCTTTTTCTCCTTTGACGTCAAATCACCATAAAAATAAAAAAAAAAAAAAAAAAAAAAAAACAATAAACGCTGCTTGTCTGTAAGGTCTGGGCTAGTTTCGTGTACTGAATCACTGTAAATTGCGTGGACCAAGACCAGATGCCTTCTGATGAAGGTATACACTGTTTGCCTAATGAACTAGCATTTCAATTAAACAATGAAAGGTATTTGTTCAGGCTATTTTTCCTAGCCTGCAATTGGTGACAGTCGACCAATCAGCGATGCCAGTGCTTTAATTGTATTGTTGTTTTAATACTTTGTACAGGACGTATAAAACAGCTTTCCTTGAGCTGTGGCTCGTTTAACCAAACAGTCTACAAATGTTAATAATTATTGATAAAATCATCACGTGGGACCTCTTATCAACTCTTGCGATTTCGACTTTCGGCAAGGGTTGTATTTTTTAGGGGCAAGAACCGCGTGTGTTCTGAAGTGGTCTGTTTGATAGACTAAGTTCCCGTAGTCTACTTCGGGTCTCTTGTGACGCAAGAGATTCAGAGTGGGCCGGGTATAGGTGAACCTAAATATAATTGTTACTTTGTACTGCCGTATTGATCTGTAATATTTGTGCAAATAGCGCTGACTGCGACAAAAATGGACCTAATGAAGCAGTTGGATTGAGGTCTACTTTGATTTAAACAGTCGAACTTCAATGGCTCGAACAACTTTGGAACCACGAAAATTTGTTCGAAACGTGGGTGGTTCTAGCCACTGAGGGCTACTGCAGGAGGCATAATGGGTCAAATCTTGGGGTATCTTTTCGGTATTTTGTAACAATCGATGCTGTGTGTACCCATCATAATCGTCTCAGTGAGGCGATTCTGGTGAGTGCTCAAAGCATACATATTTAATATAAAAGCTGCAAATCTTCTTAATTATTCCACACTACTTCTTATGTGGAGAAACCGCCTAGGGAACAAAAACGAGTTCGGCTCAGCCATGGTATACGAGCCATCGTGTTGAGCCATCGAAGTTCCACTGTACGCTACTTTACCCTAACTGAAAAAAAATCGTTGCTGGGTTGTGGCTTGTGTAAATGGTCGTTTTAACTGTCACAGTGCCCTTTGTACGGGATATGATAGCCAACTGTGTCTGTATGTCGGATAAAAGTACCACGATACCGACGGTAAAGTTGCCCGAATGATCTAAATATTGTTGAATGGGACGTGGGAACTTCAACTCAGACAACCAAGGCAACATCCAAATATATCAGGCTTTATTATGTGCGTACTATCCAAGTATCATACAAACTACTAAATTGCTGTTGTCATGTCTGTTAGAATGTTTGTTTTGTTTGATTCGAGTTTTAGCGTCCCCGTCAACACTGTAAACGTCATGTTGGAGTAACGATTCGATTAGAATTGAGACGTCAACAAATGTCTCCTACCATGTTAACAAGTTCGTGTAATGAACATCCTTCTTAACCCAACTTTATATAGGGAAGGATAGAGTTGGGAACGAGTACACATTATTCTCTTTGTTTCTGCTCATAAACAGGGATCGTGGGTGCTAGCTTGGTGCCGCCTCATTGAGGCAGTTCTAGCGAGCCTCTACGATCTGTTCCTGTTCTGGTGATAGGAAAATATTAAGAGTTTTTCACTTGTAATATGTTTGTTCGAGAGAAAATATGAACGTTATTTAAGTGCACGAATTTATTATCGTTATGCTGAAAATAACTACGCTCGTTTCAAACTCGAAGTATGAACTTTTGCAATATATTTTTTGCAACATAATTTTTTGCAGTATTTTTTTTTTTTTTTTTTTTTGGTATAAAGTTGAAACAATGTGTATATAAACTGATACATATTTGGTCAAATGCTTTTTACTATTTTGAGACATAGCATATAACAGAACAATTCTTATGGCTGAAAATATATATATATATATTTTTCAAATTTTACTGGAGTATCATGTAATTGGACTGCGGTGGAGGGGAGGAGCAGGAGTTGTTGGCGGCGCGGGAGCCTGTGTGGGCACTGTGGATTGGGTACACCTCTGGTTAAACGTACATTACAGATGAATTACAGCAAAGTTAGTGAGCAGAGGGGTGCTTGACCACAGTCTAGCAGGGGCTCTGGTGGCGACAGTGATGATTGTTCCTCTTTTCCCACTGTAAGATCTGATTTTACTTTTGAGTGTTTAAATTGATATACTTTTTGCATTGTAATGTTCAGTCCAAAATCTTCTATGTCAACTAAAATGTTTGTTCTATTCTGCAACGAACTACTACTTCTACTTCTTTCTTTCATCATTTATACCACGGTATTGAGCAATATCTTGTTGTACAGGAAAAACAATCACTATGATTTCCTGTCTGTTTCGTGTTGCATCTCCATCCCGCTCGTTAGAGGCATCAATTTATGTTTCTTGAAAGATGACTGGGGTTGATATTGCTACCTACCGAGTGAGGGTGGGGATTCACTACAGCAGGCACCAGAAACTCAAGGGAATTAACAGACTGGACACTTTCGACTACTATGTTTTTGTAAGACTTCTGCTTCTATGTGCTGGTGATATAGAATTAAATCCAGGCCCTGATTCTGAATCTGAATCTGAAATAAGTTTTACACCAGACGATACATCTGATATTATCAAGAATAACTTCTCGGTTGTCCATTATAATGTACAAAGCGCATTACATAAACTAGACCAAATTGAATCCGAACTCTCAAATTTTGACTTAATTTCGATAACGGAAACATGGTTTACAACAGACATAAATGATAACGACATTGCTTTAAGTGGGTTCCGTTCTCCGTTTCGGAAAGATCGAATGGGCGGTCATGGAGGGGTAGCTGTTTACGTCAAAAATAACATACCGTGTGCGCGTCGTTTAGACTTAGAAATATTAAATATAGAATGCATTTGGGTAGAACTTCGGTTAAATAATAAAAGAGTACTTGTTGGTACATTTTACCGACCTCCGAATTCTGACAATTCAATCTTGGCTAATATCGAAAATTCGATCGACCTAGCAGTGGACAAGGGAATCTCTGACATTATAATTTTGGGTGATTTTAACCTTGATATGAATAAGCAGATCTCTTTTAATAAGGTAAACAATATTTGCCAGTACTACAGCTTACACCAGATCATAAGTGAACATACGCACTTTACTGAGCGATCATCATCCCTTATCGACCTGTTAATCGTTTCAAACCCACAAAATGTGATACTAAGTGGAGTCGGAGACCCTTTTTTAAATCAGGATATACGATACCACTGCCCTGTTTTTGGAGTATTTAACTTCAGAAAGGGTCACATAAAGTCCATCAAGAGACATATATGGAAGTATAAAGATGGCGATTACGACAGATTAAAACAAAACTTGAATAGTACCGACTGGAAATCTCTTGAAAACGATGACATTGACACACACACAAAAAATATAACAGAGCATATTTTACAAGTTAGTAGCCAATATATACCTAATAAATATGTCACTACACGTCAGTCTGACCCTCCCTGGATGCATAATGAGTTACGTAAATTGATGAGGAAAAGAAAAAGAGCCTATGATAAAGCTAAACGTACTCGTAATATACATCACTGGGAAAAATACAAACAATTAAGGAATGATACTACAAGCCTGCTTAGATCTTCAAAGAAAAATTATTTTGATAAACTAGCCGACAAACTTAAAACAAGTACTAATATAAGTAGAAGGGATTGGTGGAAAACTTTAAAAAAATTTATAAATACTAATGAAAAACCATCCATTCCCCCTCTTAAAGAGGACGACATTATTTATACTGACGAAAACGAAAAAGCACATTTGCTTAATTGTTACTTCAAAGCACAAACTCAGTTAGACGACAACGGGAAAGCATTACCATATATTAACAAAGTAAACCAGAACGAATTATCTACAATAGAAACTACACCAGATGAAGTGAAAACAATTTTAGAGTCATTGAAATTAGGAAAGTCTTCTGGGCCTGACAGTCTAAACAATTATATTCTTAAGGCATGTGCAAATGAATTATCAGAACCATTATCCAAACTCTTCAACGCATCATTTTCGAAAAATATAATACCAAAAATATGGAAAGAGGCTAATGTCACACCGGTATTCAAAAAGGACGATCCATCAGATGTTAAAAACTACAGACCCATATCATTATTGAGCACTCTAGGTAAAGCAATGGAGAAAATAGTACACAAACATGTCTTTAACTTTTTTACGGACAATGATGTTATAACCTCACTGCAGTCAGGATTCGTACCGGGTGACTCCACAGTTAACCAACTCGTAGATATATACAATACGTTTTGCAAGGCACTTGACAACGGCTTAGAAGTAAGGGCTATTTTTTGTGACATTAGTAAGGCTTTTGATCGTGTTTGGCACCGGGGTCTTTTACTTAAATTACAATCTGTAGGTATAACTGGTTCTATCTTAAACTGGTTTCAAAACTATCTTAGCAACCGCAAACAAAGAGTTGTCTTACCTGGAGGTTCATCTGAATGGGTAGATATAACTGCAGGTGTACCCCAGGGATCCATCTTAGGACCACTTCTATTCTTAGTTTATATTAATGACATTGTAAACGATATTAATTCCACAATTCGTCTGTTTGCCGATGATACAAGTCTGTATATCATTGTGGATTCACCACAGGAAGCCTCAGAAAGACTTAATCATGATCTCGGCAAAATTGATGCATGGGCTGACAAGTGGCTTGTATCATTTAACCCAAATAAGACAGAATCTATGACACTAACACGAAAAATTAATAAACCTTTCCACCCACCTGTAACTATGAAAAGCCAAAATATTAAGCAAGTTGATAGTCATAAACATTTAGGTGTAGTGCTTGAAAGTAATTGTCATTGGCAAAAACATATAGAATTAATCACTTCTAAAGCTTGGCAGAGAATTCATATTATGAGAAAACTTAAATTCCTCCTGGACAGAAAAGCATTACAGACAATATACACAGCTTTCATACGACCTATTTTAGAATATGCTGACATAGTATGGTGCAACATTACTAAGTATCAAGAAGACGAGCTCGAAAAAATTCAGCTTGAGGCTGCTAGGATAGTTACCGGAACTACTAAACTTGTTTCAATACAAAATTTATATACAGAAACTGGATGGGAAACGCTTAGTTCGAGACGACAACAGCACAGATTAACTTTGTTTTATAAGATGATTTATAATATAGCACCACCTTACCTAATTACATTAGTACCAACTCTTGTTGGTGAAATATCAAGATACCCCTTAAGAAATAGTGACCTATATCAAACAGTTGATACAAAATCACAGTTATACTATAACTCTTTCTTACCGACAGTTGTTCGCGAATGGAACTCTTTGGAAGACACTGTGCGTTCTTCTCAGTCGGTCGCTTCTTTTAAAAGAAAAATATCAATTCGTACTGTTAAACCCAGCTATTACTTTGCTGGTACTCGTAAAGGCCAAATTTTGCACTCGAGGCTTAGAACAAACTGTAGCAGCCTAAATTACTGTCTCTTCAGTAAAAATATTGTTGAAAACAAGTTTTGCAATTGTGGCGAAACTGAGGATGTGAATCATTATCTTTTCCACTGTCCTCAATATGCACGCTATCGAACTGCTATGATTGAGAATGTATCAATGTATTGTAACCCCACACAACATATCTTACTTTTTGGCGATGCAACGCTTAGCAAGGAAACCAATACTACAATTTTCGAGACTGTTCAAAATTATATTATGCTTACCAAGCGGTTTGTCTGAATCTTATTAATGTATTGTAACTCCACAAAACATATCTTACTATTTGGTGATGCAACGCTTAGCAATACAATTTTCGAGACGGTTCATGATTATATTATGCTTACCAAGCGGTTTATCTGAATCGTATTATCAAGTTATTGTCCAGTATTGTACTAAACCTCAAACAAAATGACGTTTAAAACGACCACATATTGCTAGATATACCGTGGTACCAATAATCTTTTCTCTCTTTCTTTCTTTCTTTCTTTCTTTCATTTATTTGTTATTTCTTTTTCTTTCTTTCTTTCTTTCTTTCTTTCTTTCTTTCAATTAGTATCCGCATTTCGCTATACAGTGATAACTCGCATAAAAATTATTTTATGTAGCAGTTATCAAAATACTTGCACAATTTTTTCCCTTAACTTTTTTTTTATTATTATTATTACTATTATTATTTTATTCAAAACAGCATTAAAATTATAAAATATGTATGACGACAACATAACTCATGCATAAAGCAATTTACGAAATCATTGTATGTCTATGTTTAGATTAGAACTACTGGGAAGCAGATCATACAAGTCACCGACTTTTTTCTGTATCCCTTTCAGATATAATTGTACTTATCCAATGATATTGTGTTTATATGTTTTGTGTTATTATATTTGAATGAAATAAAGTTTAAACTAATGAATATCCGTGATATTTTTCTTATTCATACTGCAAACATAGTGTGTGGGTGCTCGTTAGAACCGCCTCAATGAGGCGGTTCTAACGAGTACCCACAACCTATGTATTGGAGCAGAAATAAGGAAAATAATATATGCCCCCATAAACCCCAAATTTCTCTATATAAAGGGGTGTTCATTTCACGGATTTGTTCATGTGATGTTAACCAGGTTTTCCCACGAAAAAAACTTTGGTTATTGAAATGATGCACGTTGGATCGTTAACAATTCGTTTTCGGAGCAGAATTCCGCAACCGTTTATGAGTACCCTCAATCTATGTTTGAGGAGAAGTATGAAAAATATCAGAATTTTTCATCTTTTTTTAATATATTAGAATAGGCGTGATTTCGTCTGAACATGAAATATCCTGCTATTTGTTCGGATCAATATTAACACTGTTATTTCTTTATAACCGATCGCGAAAAATTAACATAGAACGTTGACAATCCCGTGGACTTGTGTGTGTGTGCAATGTATCTGTTCTACCAAGTTTGTGCTGTGAGCAAATGTTGCTTGCAAATGTATATATCACATTCCTGTCTTTTTCTTTTGATAACAACACAGTAGATTATGGGTACTCATTAATTTATAACACCTCATTGTAACAAACTCGAGGTTGTTTTTACGAGATCCCGCAATCTATGTTTTGAGCCCTATGTTACCTGAAAACGTTCTGCTTCAGCGAGGCGGTTTTAAAGTGGATCCGCAATATTTTTTGAACTCTTTTCCGCTAAAACACAGAGCATGAATATTCATTAGGACCGCAGTAAAATAGTCTTACTTTGCTGGGAATACGAGGACTGTTCAAATATGAATGCAAGTAGAACGTTTTCTCATGCACTTATGCGAAAATCACCTGGAAATAAATATCACAGCGTAGAAAAACATTTTACCTCTTCATTGATACCAAACCTGTTAAAATCCGTCCACTTTAGCCATGTATATCGTTCGATAAACACTACTCTTGTATACTAAAACAAAACATGGTTGGAAGAAGGTCAGAGTACGCCGAGGCTACCCCCCGTCAAAGGACAAACCAATGACCCTCCCATACCTTCAACATCATAACAGACCACGGGCAAGGGTGCATCATAAGAAAATCCCATAGCCCGAAAACTCCCACGGACATGCTTGAACCTGCGGCGACAAGCCGATTCGGGACACTGTGGTTGCGGCTCATTTGCTTTGCACTTATGAGTGTTCCGATGAGGTAACATGCCGCGGCAGGACAGGCAGCCCCCATGGGAAGGTAATTCTTCACAATAACCGCGCCACCCGTTAACTTGGTTTTGAACAAGTTACCCTTAGAGCCGGACCGTACCTTTGTGGGGGGACCCCCCTCACAAGCCCGGCCCGCCCTGTGCACAGAATGGGAAGCCAAAATATGTGACGGATGGCGGGGTCATATTAGCACAAGCACAATATGCACTAATGACTTTTGAGACCTGCCTATGCAAGTGGGGTTCAAAATTGGACAGGTGTGTCTTCGTGATGTGTTTGGAGGTATGTGTTTGTTTGGGAAAGGCAGTGATGTGGCTAATCAGCCGTTTTGCAATCCCGCTAATTTTTATTTTTGAATGGTCTTCCAAAAAGGCATTTTTAAGGGACTTCCTATTTCCAAATACCTAGCAAATGGTGGATATTGCCGTTGCCCCGCCTATAAAGATATTTAGCGCGTGACCTGTCCTCGTTTGTATGCTCTGTTCTGGCAGTATTTATGCCTTCGCTTTGCATACTTCCGGGAACTTCCTTCTGTTGGTACCTAGGGGGAGCCCAATATGGGCTTTCTCCCAGGTGCCCTCAGGATGTTGTCCTGACGCTCTCCGTCGAGCCTCCTCTCGTTCCTGAAATAGAAAAGTCGGATTAGTGCTTTGGGACCCCATGTGTGCGCTCGGGTCAATGTAGTTGTGTCCAGTTTCTTGTCCCCCTGGGTCCCACCTGTACCTGTAATACAAACAAAAGTCATTAGTGCATATTGCGCTTGTGCTAATATGACCGCGCCATCCGTCACATATTTTGACTTCCCATTCTGTGCACAGGGCGGGTCGGGCTTGTGAGTGGGGAGTCCCCCCACAAAGGCACGGTCCGGCTCTTAGGGTAACTTGTTCAAAACCAAGTTAAGGGATGGCGCGGTTATTGTGAAGAATACCCTTCCCATGGGGTCTGCCTGTCCTGCAGCGGCATGTTACCTCATCGGAACACTCATAAGTGCAAAGCACATGAGCCGCAACCACAGTGCCCCGAATCGTCTTGTCGCCGCAGGTTTAAGCATGTCCGTGGGAGTTTTCGGGCTATGGGATTTTCTTATGATGCACCCTTGCCCGTGGTCTGTTATGATGTTGAAGGTATGGGAGGGTCATTGGTTTGTCCTTTGACGGGGGGTAACCTCGGCGGGGCACCCATAAGTGCAAAGCAAATGAGCCGCAACCACAGTGTCTCGCTTTGACGCCCCCGTCTCAGGTCCAAGTGCAGATTGACGGTAGGTGATGGTTGCCTAAGCGCGGTGTGTGGGTAACAACAGCTGTTTTTCTTATATTACTTCCCAGTAATTTGTGTCTTTAAGGAATTTCTTAACCACCTCGGCTATGGCCGAGCAGTGTTTTACGGGGGGAGCGAGGAGATCTTGTAGGTGTACCGATTCATATCCTAATTTGAACATTTCAGATTTTATCTCTTCTCGTGCATGGGCGTTTTTTACACATTCAAACAAGATGTGTTGTGTTGTTTCTAGTTCATAGTTATCGCATTTTCTGCATAGACCCGTTGTGTTTCCTAGTTGAGTGAGGTTGGCATTTAGGCCGTTATGGTTAAATCTCAAACGGGAGAGCACCACGTCTAGTTTTCTGTTGTTGCTAAATTGGTGGGCAGATTTACCTACTGTGGGCTGGAGGAGTTGGTAATGCCTCCCAGTGTTGGTTGGGTTTCTATCCCATAGAGCTTGCCATTTTCTCGTTATGGCGGTGTCTATGATTGTATAGATCTCCCGTTTTGAAGGGAGAGTATAATCTTTAATACCTATATCTAGTGCTAATCTGGCTGTTTCGTCGGCCGCCTCATTACGTACTCGCTAAGATCGCGTAAATAGGGTTATATTTGAAAACTAGATTAAGGGACTTGCATCCGCAATCTAGACCCCTGCGTTCGGCAAAAGAAACATAAATTGGGTCATCACTGGCCTAGTGGATAAGAGCGCTGACTCTCACCGCTGTGGTTCCAGTCGGCATCGTTCGTTCGTTCAGGTTTAGGCACTTTATGTCTGCCACGGTCAAGCGGACAGAACTCCATAGCTTCACAACAAGACATAAGTTAAGTGCTTCTGGGCTGCAAATCGTGGCAGTTTGTCCATCAAGAGCAAATTTTGGCGTTGGACTGCCGGTGCCCCACCGAAGAAAGGGAAGCACTGTCTGTTTTTGAAATTTATAAGGCCAGCCGTAAATGAGCTGTAAAAGTTGAGAAATCAGTGCCAATACTGCTGCAAATCGTGATTTCTGTGCTTTGCTCAAGAGCGACGAGTGATGTAATAGTGCTCTTCCTTTTGAACCGCATGATATTGGCCGTTTGACTAAGGCAGCAGATGGAGCATGTCTCTGCAGATTCCCATGCACGAACAGGCGCGGCAACTGAAGGTCATGGGTTTTGTTTATTTCTAGCGGATACTCCGGTTTTGTCCATGTCTGATTAACTATCGGCTCGAATCACGTGAAATAATCTTGAAAGGGTCATCAAACTAAAAAGCGATGTGAATGCCCACTTTTTTCTCCAAACATAGATTATTATTATCTGTAAGAATTGTCTTACTGTGTGGCTCGGAAGTGGCCTGTTTAATTGATGGAGTTCTATGTTCCAAACATGAGCTCTCAATATTAATTTTAACCAATTTTTAAATGAAGTTTGGGGACTCGTTAGAACCAGGTAGAGCTAAACGAACGTTACTAAAGTGACATTAAGTAAGCAGTTTTCTTTCGTGATTATTTGTTGGCTCTGAAAAGAACCGTTTTTGACAGAGACGAATGACACGTCTTTAACAGTACCAGAGACCATCGTCATCAGTGTCTACGTCATCTAAGCTGGTTCCATGCATCAGTTCAGATAATTCAGCATCACTTGAATCATCATCGCTGACCTCAGTAGCTAGAACTAGTTGCTGGAGCTGTGTTATGACGGTAGCTTTGTGGGCGGCAAACTCGTAGAACATGTTACGTACACCTTCCATGACGGAGATTCTCAGACGTAATTGATCACCGGTCATTGATTGTTGCCGGTACTTTCAGCCATGTTGTAACGCTTTGTCATATGTTCCACTTCTTTGTTGAGAACCAAAACTTGTTCACACGCTCGACGGAAGTGATGTTCGGCGACGTCCAAGTCTTCTCTGATGGCAGCATTGAAGTTGATAGACTATGGAGCCCAGGCTTACAACTCCGCGTCAGAGAATATCCTTAAAACTCTGAATAACATTCAAAACCACGCCCTCAGGATAGCAACAAGAGCATACCGATCTACCCCAATCAACGCACTAGAGGTAGAATGTGGACTTAAACCACTACATCTACGAAGGGAAGAACTCATACTAAAATACTGGGCTAGATCCACCCCACTTGGCAAATCCCTCCCAGTGAATGATCTATTAACAGATCATGGTTGCTATTCATGTAGGAGAGCCAAGAACTACAACCCATATTGTAAGAAAGTCCGTGCCCTCCTGAAAGAGCACAACATACCCGATAAGATCCAGGCACCCAAGTACAGATCCAAATGGGATCTCAAACACAACACACCCTCCTGTTACCTCCATCAGGTCCTGGGGAGGAAAGAAGAAAATACAAATGAATACATGAAAAATAAAAGCCTCTCTTATGTTCGCACCAGCCATGCTGGGAAAACTCTAATCTACACAGATGGCAGTAAGGACCCCACAACAGGCAAAACCGGCGCCGCATTCGTTGTCCCAGAGAGAAATCTTCACGTACCGATTAAAACAAACCAACACCTCTCAGTATTCACAACTGAACTGATTGCCATTCACTGGGCCATCTCTTGGGCCACCACAGTTAAGACACCCAAAGCCACAGTACTCACGGACAGCCTTAGCGCTATCCAGGCCCTACAGTCAGGAAAATCCAAAACACGACCTGACCAAATTGACTCAATCCTGTCTAAACTAGATAAGGCAAAAAGAGAAGGGCAAGACATTGAAATCGACTGGATCCCATCCCACGTCGGCATCCCCGGTAATGAGGCGGCCGACGAAACAGCCAGATTAGCACTAGATATAGGTATTAAAGATTATACTCTCCCTTCAAAACGGGAGATCTATACAATCATAGACACCGCCATAACGAGAAAATGGCAAGCTCTATGGGATAGAAACCCAACCAACACTGGGAGGCATTACCAACTCCTCCAGCCCACAGTAGGTAAATCTGCCCACCAATTTAGCAACAACAGAAAATTAGACGTGGTAATTTCCCGTTTGAGATTTAACCATAACGGCCTAAATGCCAACCTCACTCAACTAGGAAACACAATGGGTCTATGCAGAAAATGCGATAACTATGAACTAGAAACAACACAACACATCTTGTTTGAATGTGTAACAAACGCCCATGCACGAGAAGAGATAAAATCTGAAATGTTCAAATTAGGATATGAATCGGTACACCTACAAGATCAGTAAATTGTACCTATCAAGTAATCGATTAAAAGCAAATCAGGAATGATAATCATTTTTGTGAAATTTATCGATCGGTTAATCGATTAAACGATTAATCGTGTCAGCCTTAGTCATGTGTTTTGTTTATTTCTAGCGGATACTCCGGTTCTGTCCATGTCTGATTAACTATCGGCTCGAATCAAGTGAAATAATCTTAAAAAGGCCATCAAACTAAAAAGCGATGTGAATGCCCACGTTTTTCTCCAAACAAAGATTATTATTATCTGTAAGAATTTTCTTACTGTGTGGCTGGGAAGTGGCCTGTTTAATTGATGGAGTTCCATGTTCCAAACATGAGCTCTCAATATCAATTTTAATCCATTTTTTAAATAAAGTTTGGGGACTCGTTAGAACCAGGTAGAGCTAAACGAACGTTATTAAAGTGACATTAAGTAAGCAGTTTTCTTTCGTGATTATTTGTTGGCTCTGAAAAGAACCGTTTTTGACAGTGACGTAGGCGACGTCTTCAACAGCACGCGAGACCATCGTCATCAGTGTCTACGTCATCTAAGCTGGTTCCATGCATCAGCTCAGATAATTCAGCATCACTTGAATCATCATCGCTGACCTCAGTAGCTAGAACTAGTTGCTGGAGCTGTGTTATGACGGTAGCTTTGTGGGCGGCAAACTCGTAGAACATGTTACGTACACCTTCCATGACGGAGATTCTCAGACGTAATTGATCACGTAACTTCTTGTTGCCGGTACTTTCAGCCATGTTGTAACGCTTTGTCATATGTTCCACTTCTTTGTTGAGAACCAAAACTTGTTCACACGCTCGACGGAAGTGATGTTCGGCGACGTCCAAGTCTTCTCTGATGGCAGCATTGAAGTTGATAGACATTTTGATCTTTTAGAACTTTCAGAAAAGATATCTGTGGTCGAAGATCACGTTTAATCACCATATATACGCACGCCAAAGAAAGAAATACTCCATGTTAATAATTAACATCCTTAATTAGCGACACACGATTTCTGAGTTCGTTAAATTATTATGGCTGACTGAACATCTCGCGCCTGAAGAATCCTTACTGCTTGAGTACAATTTTATGCACGCGCCCAAAGTTGTGGAACGTGGTTTAATTGTTTTAAGTGTTTTGATTACATGTACAAGATGTACGAAAAAAATGTTATTATTATTATTATTATTATTATTATTATTATTATTACTGTCTGTAGTTAATGTCAATTATCCATGATTTTTTAAATTTCCCTGCAGACACTGAACGTATCACTACGCCACCTCCGTCAGCACTTTAAAAGTTATTTGTGTTCAAGTTTTATTGCTATGAGCTAGCAAACAATGTTCAAAATACATGTAGCTTATTCATTTAGAATGCCTGAAGTCGTATGCTGATGCATCATGCAGTTTTGTATACGTATATTATACTAAATACCGGTATGACATAAATAGTGTTGACTGGAACGTAAAACTACAGACAAACAAACCAAACAAACAAACAAACAAAAGAAAAACAAACTATTTATTTATTTTTCCAGTTTTTGTTCTTGAAGTGTGTGTACGCAACCAATCATGAGAGCAGGCATATGTCTTCTCGCATGAAGCTGTCTAATCGCCATCAGTGAAATACGCCTATATCATTTGGACTCCTTTAAACCATTTTGATACAGTAATACTGGGGTTTACAGGGGTAAAACTTTTCTTTCTTATTTCTGCTAAAATGGATTGTGGGTACTCATTAGAACCGCCTCGATGAGGCGGTTCTAAAGAGTACCCACAATCTATATCTTGAGCAGTTTGAAATATATCACTATTTTTTATGTGAAAAAAAAAAATTTGTGACTTTTTCAATATATTGGAATGGGCATGTTTTCGTAAAGTGACGCGACAGTGCAGCTCGCCTTTACGATAAACACCCTTTTTTCACGACCTGGTTGATAATTTATTTATTTATTTATTTATTTATTTATTTATTTATTTATTTATTTATTCAACTGATATGTCCATGTAATGGATGCTCTTGATAAATCCACTTTGCAGAGGGGAAAGTGGGTTTTACAAGACATCACGAAAACACGCCTATATAATGTTCACCCCCTTGAACCCCACTTTTATATAGTAAAATGTGAGTTTACCAGGGTAAACCATTTTTCTTATTTCTGCTCTGAAATATAGATTGATGGTACTCATTAGAACGAGTACCCACAATCTATATTTTGAGCAGAAATAAGAAAAATGTCACAAGTTTTCATGCTAAAATTGTAGCCTTTTTCGCAGTAAAGTTTACACTGTATTTGTATAGGCGTGGTTTTGGAATGAATAAACATATTTTCTTTTTTCTGTTCAAAACAAGTTCTGTGGGTACTCGTTTGAACCGATAAAGAAAGGCGATTCGAAAGAGCACCTACGAGTATAACTATATTAAACAAAAGAGATACTGTATATTTTCTTTTCAAATTGTCTTTCACAGTGAGTGAGTGAGTTTTAGTTTTACGTCCCACCAACAGCTAAGGTCACACGGAGACGGGACCTCGGTTGAAAGACTCATCCGAAAGTCTGGAGAAGCCCGGGATCGATCCTGCGATCCCTGGGTTACAAGGCGAGTAGCGTAACCACTGCACCACGGAGGCTTCTTGTCTTTCACAGTGTAAATAAGACAAATATATATCGCATAATTATGTGTGTTATCTTTATGTGTCTTTAATTCCAGATGTCCGATCACCAGAATGAGGAGGACGGTGAGAGCATTATTGACATGTGTTGTGATGAGGGTAGACGAAGTCGCGGCAGTACAACCCCTTCACAGAGAAGCACACCCCTCCTCGCCTCAACGCCTCATGGGCGCACACCATCTCTGAAAACCGGTGCTAAACTGATGGTATGCATAATGTGTCCTGCGCAAAGTAGGAATCGGTATAATTCCGTTATTCAAGTCCTGCACAAAGTATGAATTCCCACTGTGTCGCGCAAAGTGAGAATTCCTACATTGCACAACACATACCGGTATACTCCCTACTTTGTGCATGCCCAAAGTTTTTGCGTAAACTGACAATTTCTACTGTGCGCAAGAAAATACCGGTATTGTTCCTGTGCAAAGTTATAATTTCTACTTTGCGCATTCCGGAATTAACTTTATTTTTTTCTTATATTTACATTCTTTGGCCCTCATCACCGGATGAAAAAAAATGCTTACAGGGCAAACTTTTAAAGCTAAAACACATTTACACGCTGTTTTTCTACAAAGAGCGGAAAAGCGTTGACATCACCAACGCCCGAAGAGAACCCATGATAGTTTAGACTGACGTCACTTGACGTCACTGAAAATCATGTGACTTGATGCGTTCATGGAAGTGTGAACTGCATTGTTTTCTGTAGTTTTAAATTAGATTTTGCACTGGAAATGTAAATATAGTGGTTTGAACACGCATTTTACTTTCAGCGAACATCCTCCTCGCCCAGTACACCAACGTATGAAGACAACGGTCAACAACCCTTCCGTGCTGCACTTAAAGAAAGACTGCTCATAACACAGCCTAATGATGACATCATTGATGACGAACTGTTTGATTTCCGAGCAAGTCGAATGTCACACGATACCGACTATGAGACAGACTTGGAAATGGACTATGAAGGTAATATGCAATTTTAATTATTTATTTAATTATTTTTGATTTCAATTATTTGTTTATGGATAAAAATTCAACATTCCACTGAGCATGTTTAGGATTACATGTCTGTGCAAACATGCCCAGCATAGCAGAGCTTTTGAATGTTAGTTTTACAAAAATCCCGTAATTTAAACCAGAACTACACGAAAATATATGAGAGTCACCGATAAGGTATAATTGGCAATAACTGGCAAGTCTCGCCCAGAACCACGGTTTGCCATTCTGCTTATTCCTTGCTTCCGAAGAATTATATTTTTTATAGAACATCAAAATTGATTCTAAATATGTGACCGAAATTTTAAAATATTCACCTGCGCAGAAAGTCAAGACGAGCAGTGAGGGTTCAACCGCCATTTTTGTACACATCCTATTTGCGATAAAGAGGATATTGATTGAAGCAAACACATATATGAGCCCCGCCAAGCGCCAGCCATTCAGAGGGGCCAGGATATGGCTTTCTGTCTGAAGGTTCCTCTTGCTTCACTGTTTGTTTGAGCGAGCAGCGAAGGTTCTGGCGAGACTGCGCGGATGCGCAGGCTCGCCTGAACCTTCGCTGCTCGCATAGGCGATAAGTACCAAAATCGCTTGACGGGGCCCATATGTTCGTTCCACATGAAAGATTTATAACATACTTTTATAGAATGGATTGCCGAAGATAACAACATCTTAGATGAGAAGGCCCCTCAAGACACCAAATACATCCACATTTGTAACGAGACGGGAACCATACCAGCTTCCTACTTCTTACGTCATATAAACGACACACATTTCCGGATGAGGTACCACGGCCTGGGACCAATGGGAGCTAAAGCAATAGCATTACCTTTAAAGGTAGGAATGTGACAGAAAAAATTTAGAAAATGGATAAATCTGCCGTTTTCCCGCAATTTCTCCCAAGGAGATTTACTAAACTAAGCCCCTAATGAAACGGAGTCTACTCTATACACGGAAATAATTTGCTCCAAAGGCAAAGTTTCTTTCCTTTTAGAGTTGACCCCTGTTGATCGTGTTGATAAGGGAATAAAAGATATTTTTAAAGGGTTGCCTCCCCTAACAGTGAATCAGTTTCACTTAATTCCGGGTCTTTTCTTGACAATTTAGGCGCTAAGAACGGCGTTCTCCTTTTTGCAAGCACCGAAATACTGATAAAAGTTGTAAAAGTCTGTTATATGATGCTGCTCTTTAAACTAGAGGTTATACTCAGCATGCTCTTCATCCTTTCATCGATTCTGAAATGAATCATAAACGTCATTGCATCAAACTATCTTTCATTAATAGGCCTAAGGGTTTGGATTTTATATATTTGCCTAGTATCTTCCTGAACAGTTTTCAAAATACCGAAACACCCATAACTTGCTATAAATACAAGAAACCTGTAAGATCTATCATTTTTAATTTCAATAAGTTTGTTTTAGATCTTGATATTGATACTAACACTCCTGATACCTGAGATTTTAAAAACTCAGCGTATTGCTATCCTGCTCCTGGTCATATTATTACTGGCAATTTAAAGTTATTCCTGATTCTAGGATACGTAATATAATTTCTAAATGACCGAAATATCGATTTCCTTCTTAAATTGGTTTCGATACGTGTACAGAAGAAATCACTGGTGCCTTGAATGAATTTAGTAATCGTTGATGTAAACGAGAGTATGTTGAGCATAAAGCCCTTAAAGAATGGACACTTAGCATCCTGAAACTAGTAACAAACGCATTTCTTTTTGCTCTCAAAATACTAACTTATTACCACCTAAACCTAAGACGTCTTCACGTCACCTTAAACTAGGTATTCAAGAATTTCATAAGAACTTCGTTTTGGCTCCAGCAGACCAGGCTGCTAACAATGTCGTCGTTGTTTGACGGCTACACTTATGTTAACACTCTTCAGCAAGAGCTGGTTGCTACTTAAGCCTATGAACTGCAGCCTTTAACTTTAGAGACGGCTGTAGTTGATGACCACATTTGTCATTCAGCCACCAAGTTTGCTGTATGTGTTACAGAAGGCCAAGACAAGCTCCTTACGTTATATTGGTTACCTTAACTTCATAAAAGACCATACAAATATGGTCTATAAAAGGGTTATCCTTTGGAAGCAAGGAATACACCACAGAACTGGAAAATATGAAGTGAAGCACGGTTTATTGCAAATTCAAGCGCTTGTACCAACACTGAACTTTCCAAATTACTAACTTCATGTCTTACTGCCATCAATCACATGTGATTAAATATTGCGACAAATTCTTTGAAAGGTCAGGGAGAAATCTGTTTTGGTCTATAAAAATGTAATGGGATTTTGGATAACTTGAAATCAAGACATTGTCGTGCTTCAAGTCTGTCTACTTATGATTTTTCCACTCTTTACATCACTCTTCCTCATAAACATATAAAAGAAAACCATAATGATTTAACTGAATGGACATTTCATAGAGGAGGTTCCCTCTATCTTGCCTAAAATGTAAGACATGTTTGTTGTTGTTGTTTTTTTTACTTCTGAAGAGCATAAAAATTATATATTACGGTCATGCCAGAAAGTGAGTGAAGCTCTCACCTTTCTACTTGACAATATTTACATAAGGTTTGGTACTAACCTATTTTAGCAAATTATGGGTATTCCAGTTGGAACAAATTGCGCACCCCTTGTGGCTGATCTTTCTTGTTTTGTTATGAAAGGGACTTTATGATGTCCCTTTCCGTTGAAAACCAATATGAAATCATTGAAGCCTTTAGCTCGACTTCTAGATATTTGGATGATTTATTAAATATTGACAATACCTATTTCGGTGGTTTGATCAGTCAGATTTACCACCCAGATTTTCAGTTAAATAAAGCAAATTCTTCTGATACAAAGGCCCCGTTTTTGGATTTACATATATCTATTGTAGATGAGCTTGTTTCCTGCAAAATTTATGAGAAACACGGTGATTTTGATTTTGAGATTGTAAATTTCCCTTTCTTGGATGGGGATGTTCTTCGTGTGGCATCCTATGGCGTTTAAATTTCGCAATGAATTCGATTTGCGAGAGTGTCTAGTCATGTAACTGACTTCAACACTCGTAATCAATTGTTACCTGCATAACTTCTTAATCAGGTTTATCGGTATCATAATTACGCAAAGTCTTTTCTAAGTTTTATAGACGTTATCCCGATTTCGTTTCAAAATTCAATGGTGGACTTAAATCTCCTCTGCAACAAGGTCTATCGGAACCCGAATTTTATGGTGTATATCAGTATACTTAGTATATAAATTCAGGAATTTGGTTGGTACCTGATGCTCTGTCTCTGGTCGGGCCCATCGGAGTGTAACTGTTGATTTTGTTTCGCTCCAGCATTTCAGTTTTTTCTTGCTGTCGAGTCCTCACCGTTGTTTCATCTCTGTGGTTGTTTGATTTTTGTGCTCTCGAATATGTTGCCCTGATGAGTTAGGTTGCCTTCATGCGGACTGAACCAATTATTTGTCTTAATCGCGAAGGAAGTAAGGGCGAGGATTGCGGTCGCGTAAAATCCCCTCACCCCCCCCCCCCCCCCGCCCCCGCCCCAGTGAAATACTTTTTCACTGACCGTTCCAAGGCGGTTTTTCACTGACCGATCCAAGTCGGTCCTTCTGTTGCGCTTTATGTTTTGTACGTAATAGTTGGTCTTTGAATGTGTGTAACGCTTATTGTCCACCGCATTTTCGAAGAAAAGCGAGGGGAGATGTATTCGGCTTTCCGTGGTGCGGGGTTCCGAGCTTGTAATAGGTATCTTGTGAGCGCAACACCTCCTACAGTTTTAAACCGATCCTTCTGAAATTTTATAGGTGTCTTTATCATGGTTTGAAGTTGTGCATATGTTTTTTTTTTGTTTTTTTTGCAGAATCCTTGAATTAATTTTTTTCACTGTTTTCCACATTTTTAACGTAGACTTTTTTGCATGGTTCCGAATTCGTAGTAGGTACCTTGTGAGCGCAACTCCTACAGTTTTATTCCGATCTTTCTGAGATGTAACAGGTGTCTTTATCATGGTTTGAAGTTATGCATATGCTTTTTTCAGACCTCTTTATTATTTTTTTTCACTCTTTCACATTTTTAACTTTGAAAGAGTATAATGTAGTGGATACCTTGTGAGCGCAACTCCTACAGTTTTATAACTTAGACTTTTTGGCATGGTTCCGAATTCATAGTAGGTACCTTGTGAGCGCAACTCCGTCTACAGTTTTATACCGATGTTTCTGAAATTTTACAGGCTTCTTTATCATGATTTGAAGTTGTGCATATGATTTTTTTAGAATTAATTATTTTTTTTTTTTATTTATTATTTTTTTTTTTTTTTTTTTTTTTCACTTTTTTCACATTTTTAACTTAGACTTTTTTCATGCATCAATTCTATGAAAGAGTAAAATGTAGTAGGTAGCTTGTGAGCGCAACTCCTCCTAGAGTTTTATACCGACCCTTCTGAAATTTTACAGGTGTCTTTATCATGGTTTGAAGTTGTACATATGTTGTTTTTTTTTTTCAGAATTCTTTAATTATTTTTTTCACTGTTTTCATATTTCTAACTTAGACTTTTTTGGCATTGTTCCGAACTCATAGTAGGTACCCCTCCTACAGTTTTATACCGATCTTTCTGAAATTTTACAGGTTTCTTTAACATGGTTTGAAGTTGTGCTTATGCTTTTTTCAGAATTCTTTATCTAATTTTTTCACTTTTTTCACATTTTTAACTTAGACTTTTTTCATGTATCAATTCACGAAAGAGTGTAATGTAGTAGGCGCATTGTGAGCGCAACTCCTCTCACAGTTTAACACCAATCCTTCCAAAACCTAAAAGTTGCTTGAATTATGGTCTGAAGATATGCATGTGTTTTTTACAGAATCTTGAAATAATTCTTTTCACTTTTTTGCACATTTTAACGTAGAGTTTTTTTGCGCATCTATAATATGAAACTGTATATGTAGTAGGTACATTGTGAGTGCTTATACGTAAGTGATTTAACCAGTACTGAGCACATTCTTTCGCCAGAAACTGACAAATGCCCTTCTTGAATCAGCTGAAGGGAAAGAATGACCGTAGAAAAGATTTCATGAACATTCACTCTTTATGAAGGAATGTTGCCGAACCCGGTAGGTATCGAACCCGCGTTAAGTGATACTAATGGTTGCCTGGTTAACTTACTTATTTTTAACAGCACAAATGAAAATAAGGCGGGGGACATAAATTCTCTGTGAAATTTGCTTGTATCTTTTTGGTTTGGATAGCCAATTTGCCATTTTGTGGTTAAGTAGCCGTGCTTTTTAGCTTTCCTCTCTTAAGGGGAATGGGAACACCTGGCTGATTTTTCCGCCATTTTGCAAAGGGAGACAACTTTCGGGACTTCTTGTTCACCTTTCTATAAGCCCTGTCCCACGGAAAAAGGGGTCTACTCTTAAAGAAAAGAATTTGCTCCTCAGGAGCAAATTCTTTTCTTTAAGAGTTGACCCCTATTGATATGGCAGACAAAAATACTTTTGCAGGAGTTGCCTCCCCTGCAGGTGTTCCCATTCCCCTTAATGTTTCTATTAGGGTCTAGTTATTTGGTGTCTCTGATTGGAGGTGTGGGTTAATTGTATCGATCCCTGATCATTGCTTTCACTTCTATTTTGCTAATTTTACTAGCATTTATCTTTGCATTGAATTGTAAAGAAGTATGTTAAAATCTACAGACTTCGGTTATCATATTGTCAAATTCTTGTAATGAATGAACCTTGACAGATTTTTTGTTGGGGGCATAAACAATAAAATGTCACTAATTTTCCTTTTCAGTTCTACAGCGAACGGACTTGTGGGTAAAATACAATTGTCTCCATGTTTGTTTGCAGGAAAACCATGTCATAGAAACACTGGATCTAGAAGGGAACTGGATGGGAAAAGAAGGTGCAACATATATATCAGACATGCTCAGGGAAAACATATACCTCACGGACGTGGTGGGTGACAACAAAGGTTTTCAAATCGCATTCCTAACTTGATAGCTTTGATAACAAGCCGGCCTTGTTGACTCAGTTGGATTCACGCCCAACTGGAGACCAGGAGCCGAGTGCTCGATCCTCGCCTGATTTGGAAACACTCTTTTGTGGAGATTGATCATGAAATACTTTCTATGGCCATTCTCTCCTTTACGCTCTTCCGCTAGTTGACAGCTAGGGATTGTACTGGTTAGCTGCTTATGCATAAGCCTGTCCAGAAAACAAGTGTGGTTAGGTAAAGTGACATGCCCGATACTGTTGACTGGGCCGTTAACAAAGCCTTTACTCTGATTCAAGAAGGGCAGTTTTAAGTTTGTGATGAAAGAGTACATAGGCGTACTCGTTCCCCGCTCATGTATAAGCCTGTCCAGGGAACTGAGTATGGTTAGGTGAACTGACCGACTCGACATGAGCTTAACACTGCTGACTGAGCAATTTTAACCAGCCAGTACAAAAATACATGTACTCATGACTGGGATGTAAATTCTTAAGACGCCGAGAAAAACTACATATGAAAATGTCGTCTGCTGATTTTTTTTTTTTTAACTTTTTGTCAATATTTTTTGCATACAGGCAATCAGTGTGCGCCCAGATCAGACTGCTCCTAGAGCAGCATTCTGATCTGGGTGCACATTGTTTGCAATAATGAGTTTAGAAGCAACCGGCAGACGACAAAGCAGACGACAATTGTCGTGATTTGCGTCTAATGGGTTAAACTCCCAAACAAACGATTTATTCATAATAGACAACAAAGGCAAGGCTTTAGTAAAAGTGAATTTTTGTATATATATGTCCAAGCAGCGAACGTTAACCCATTGTATACTATTGGACTCTTTCATTGCTATATGTTGTACAAGTCCATATCTCATATAAGGGGTGTCAGATCTACTTTTTCGTTTTCTATTTTTGACGGGATATTCTGTTAGCAAATAGTGCAGGCCCTGATCAGACGCCGCGTTCTGCGGCGTCTGATCTGGGCCTGCACTGTTTGCCAAGGTATCCCTTTAGGGGTTTCCCGCATGCAATGGGTTAAGGTTCTGATCAAACTTCACGGATGCGCAGGCTGATCTGCATCTTTGTTGTTCGCAAATTCCCCCCCCAAAAAAAATCTCCTGACGTGACTCTGGGACGTATCATTTCAACTGTAGCATGACGATTTTGGTTAAACGTACCCCTCAACACTATCTTTTACCCCAACTAACATCTCAATCCCTGCCGCCCAGCGAAACCAATTGGGTTTTTGGCATGGGCGGTCAGTCGCACCAATTACCAGTACTCATGTGCGGTCGGTTTCATTTCTGCTTGGGAGCGCCATGCAACCCAGTCTATTTCTTCAAGCTCCGACGGGCGGGGCGCGGCATAGCAATAACTACAAAATAATAAAGTTTAAAAATCATAAATTCATTCCAATGTTTCTTGTATGGTACTAAATTGAATTATAAGACAGGGCAAGTGAAAATGTATCTGGATCTGATCAGAGTCTTCACATTGAAATATATGTATGACTGTTGACCAAATACTTCTTAAAGACACATTTCGGCTTTACGCGGCTTATACATAGAGAATCTTATACGTATATTCCAGAACCTGGCAGACAACTGTCTAGGACGGGATGGGGCTGTGGAAATCTGTAACATGTTGTACAAGAATGAATTTTTACACACTCTTAATCTCTCAGGTGAGTTAAGTGAAATAGATGCACCTACAGAGGAAAAAAATCTTTTTAACCCTTATCTTGCTGAATATTCATTTTAACCACACCCATTTCAGACTTTGAACCAATCAGATTACTTGATGTAATTTATTCCTATAAATTCATAAACTGAATAAAATGGAGCCATCTGATCTGGATCTACACTAGTTGCAAAGATAGGGATTGTCGTGAACAGCAAGATATGGGTTAAAATATTTTATCCCCGAGTCGGAAGTGGTCCATTCCTAAAGGAAAGAAGGAGCTCCTCGAAAGAAGGTATATTAGATGAACTGTATTATGTTTGAAAATAGAGCTCTCGGGCCCTGCTTTTGTGAGAGAAACAATTCGCGTTAAAACATTTTTCTTTGAGAAACTATGCGTATTCAGATGGAGCTGTACATCTTAAAAAAATTACTGACATGTCAATTCATTTTACTTTACATACTTTGTCTCTTGTGGCCATAAGCTGTTCAATTTACTAGAGAAATAACGTTACAGAAGTTAGGGACAGCTAGTATGCTTAGGCAAGTTTTGTTTGTTTGTGTTGGAGTTTAACGGCCCAGTCAACACTATTTAGGTCATTTTTGAGCCGGTCAGTTTATCTATCCACACTTTGCCTGGGCAGGCAATCAGTACAGTGCACATTTTTTCGCCAGAAACTGACAAATGCCCTTCTTGAATCAGCGGAATGGAGAGAATGACCATAGAAAAGATTTCATGATCACTCTTCACGAAAGCATGTTGCCGACCCCGGCAGGTGTCGAACCCGCATCCTTCTGATCGCCAGTCAGACGCGCAGCTTAGCCAAGTTAGAAAGAAAATTTGACAGAATTTTCAAAAGAGAGTTTAAATTGTGTAGGCTCATGGATAATTTTGGTAAAAATATTTCTCTAGTGAAACTTCAGTGATTCAAACACACATGCATTATTTACCTTCGCTACTTCGAACTCAAGAGATTCTTGAATTCCTAGAAACTCAGGAATGAGTCCATATACCTCCAGATATCAAACGTTTCCGGATGGTATAAGGATATTTTTTGAAAAAAAAGGCTAAAAGTGTATGTCGTGTTAACTCATTAGAATCGCCCCACCGAGGCGATTCTAATGAGTAGACACAGCATTGAAAATTGAAAAAATAATCCATAAAATTTTCAATAACGATTCCTTATATACCTGGTGCTAAGATTAACCCTTATCCTGCTGACCCCACCCCACCCCTCTCCCACACCAACACCCGCATTTACAGACAGTATAGATGCAGCAGTTCGGATAGCTTCAGAATTCCTTTTTTCAATATCTTCACTATTTATCATGCTGTTTATGAATTAAACGAATACAAGTAACTGGATTGGCTGATAGTCAGCAATGGGTGTGGCCAAATTAATCGATTCAGCAGGATAAGGACTAAGTCTCACTGCCTAGAGCCACCCTGGTCTAGACATCACGAAAACACGCCTATAAAAATTTATTTCTCATAAACCCACCTTTATATGGTAACATCAGGGTTTACAGGGGTAGAAAATGTTATTTCTGCTCAAAAACATAGATCGTGGGTACTCGTTAGGGGCAGAGGCGGTTCTTACTAGTACCCACAACCTTTATTTTGTGCAGAAATATAAAAAAATTATCGGAACTTTTTATCTGAAAATTTTATTTTTTTTAGCTGTAAAATTTTCAGTATATTTGAATAGGCGTGTTTTCGTACAGATCAAAAGGTATTCGAACCATTGAAGTTTGACTTTATTTGTTTCCCAGGTAATAATCTACAAGACTATGGTGCAGAGAAGATATGTGACATGTTACGGGTATAGTATTGTTCATTCATGACAAGAGTTCTTTTTTCTTTGCCTCGAAGGGCTCATCCCCTCGACTCTCAGAACTTCGGGCTGGCATCAGTACTTCCCTTTAGTTAGGTGAGACAGTTCATAATGAGTCGCCTCATCAGAATCTACACTATTTGCAATTCCGTTCATGATTTTGTTTACAACCCCTATTGTCCACAAAGGGGTAGTCCAGATTCAGTTTGTTTGTTTGATTTGAGGTTTAACATCTCCGTCAACACTGTAAAGGTCATTTTGGAGATGTTGCTTCCAATTTAGTGGCACTTTTACAACTCAAAACCAATAGGGTTTATAAGCATGGTCGGTCCGACTTCCACCACTTTGCCTGGACAGGTTTAGATCCTCTAAGCGGTTAACCAGTACTCGTGTGCTGTCAGTTTCAGCTCTGCTTGGCAGCATCATGCAGCCTATCTATTTATTCAAGCCCCGATGGGCGGGGGCCCTTCAAGACTCAGTGATGGAGGTAATGGTTTATTAGTGTTTCGTGATCGTGCGTGAATTTTTGTAGTCTTGAAGTTATGGGGTGCCGTTTTACTATTTAATCCGTATTTATAGATATCCATAATTCGAATTTATGGATATCCATAATTCGAATTATAGATATCCATAAATTGAATTATGGATATCCATAATTCGATTTATGGATACCATTGATTCAGAGCGATTTATGGTATCCTTAATGTGTGAATTATGGAAATCACTAATTCTAATTATGGATAGCAATAAATCAAAATATGGATATTCATTATTCCGCTGATTTATGGATATCCATAATCGAATTATGGACAGTTATAAATCGGGCTGAATAATGGATATCTATATTTCGAATTATGGATATCCATAATTCACCATAAAAGCCTTTGGTTTCAGTCATTATTTATTGTATTTATTTGCCAGGACGAATTATGGATATCCATAGATAATTATGGATATATTAATTTAGCTGTGAGACTTCCCAGAAAACCGTATAAGAAAAGACAATACAACCGGAAGTGGCACTTATCCCACCGGAAGTAGCAATATTTTGACATGTAGTGTGCACTAACTCACTGAGATGTGTTTAGCAATTTGTCTTAAATATGTAAGGTACAAAGGCATTCATATGGTCAGGTTCCCTATGTCCAATTCTGTATTTAGGCTTTGATGAAATACTTATACCTTGCTTTCTTCTTATAAACCGAAAGTAGGCGTATTTGAATATTTTTTTTTCGCTTTCCTCTCATATTTTCACTGTTTTTGTTTAGGAGTATCACTAGAACAATGTTCCTGAGGCTTGTTCTCATCTCCGTTGTTTAAGTACTCTTTAATTCAAACGAGACCAGAAAACCTAATGAAAATTGGGCCGCCTCTTGAATAAAACCGGAAGTTGAATGTTTTGTTTGCTTTTGATTTTTATTAGCGATCAAACACCTTATTTCTATACAATTTGCATGTACAATGCAGTTTTGTGACTAGTTATATCTATTTATGCATGTATCTTCTTGTTAATTCAAGGTTTTGTTACAGCAGATCCGCCGTCTTGAATAAAACCGGAAGTAGAATTATTACTCGATGCCTCCATATCTTAAATCATTTATATACGTCTAAATAACATTTGTGCAACGTGTCATGCTTGTACCACACAATGCAGGATTTTTAGAGAATCGGCTGGACTATAGGGAATAAATAGTAAAAGGGCGCCCCATTTGAACTATTACAAACGAAAATGTGTCTTCGGAAATGTACAACCAGAGAAGACTCAGATCAGCTTGAATATCCACACAGCCTTATGAGAATCCTCGCTGTGCGTCATAAGAATATCCGTTTCACCCAAAGCCTCTTCATACAGACAGATAAATTAATGGAGATACTGTCTGATCTTAGTCTTTGCTTAACGCAAATGACCGAAGACAACTTTTCATTTGACACGGTTCGGATGAACTTGGTTTGGCTTTGGTTTTACGGCCCTTTCAAGATTATTTCACTTGTATCGAGCCGATCGTTAATCATTGGTAGGCGAAAACCGGTGTACCCGGAGAAAAAAACTGCCTGACCTTCCGTTGCAAAACTTGGCGTCCAAAGACGACTTTGTGGTAGAATTTGTTGTAGAACTACACATTCTGATGTGTCATAGTTGAGCAAGCCCAAGACATAACCTACAATAAGGCCTTGCCCTACGTAAAAAAAAACACCTTTTTTCATGCTCACCTCCATTTAGCATGAAATTTCTAATGCACAATAATAGTTGTTAAAACACAATAATAGAGGCCATTTTAAAATTTATAAGCAAGATAAATTTCATGCTCAAGTGTGTTGAGCATGAATAAAGTCATAGATTTTAAAATGCTAACTGTTGTTGGCATTTTAAAACTTATCCACATTGCTTAGTACTGGTTCCTACCCAGGAAAAGAGGGCCACATGGAAGATTAGTACCAGTACTAAATGTGTTACCCTCTATAAATAAGGTCGATTATTATTATTATTGTTGTTATTATTATTATTATGAGCAGGACAAATTTCATGCTAACATGAGTTGACCGTAAAAGATTTTACAGCCTCAGAGCCAGGCTTCGATTTAAAGGCTCTGAGTTTTCTGCCTGACATCTAATTTTAATCGATTGTCCCAGCGTTTCATCTACATAAAGTCTGTTTTGTGTTTCACCTTGTTGTTTGGTCGATTATCAATCGACCCGAAGTTATAAAGCGTAGTAGCTTTTCAACTCTAAAGTCGCCGTGACTTTCATTGACTTGTCGGAAATCTAGGTCACGGTTATTTTTAGAAAATAGCAGCGTATTCTTGTCACTGTGAAGCCAGTGTATTGCGTAAGTCGGTTATCTATAGAATCTGGACTTGGGTTGCCAACCCGCAAAAGGCAGCGCGTCTGATCAGGATCTACGCTGTTCGCTTGCTGTACAGGAATATAAGGGTTAAACGAAACAGTCTTAAGTCCTCGTTCAGGAAGTTTTCCAGCCTTCACTGAGAGACAATTGATCCACCAGTACTTTCATTAACCCATTTAGTACCAGAAACCCCAAAACGGGTACTCTGGCAAACAGTGCGGGTCCAGATCAGACGCCGCAGAACGCGGCGTCTGATCAGGGCCTCCACTGTTTGCTAAAAGTTCAGCCATTTTCCAAAGATTTTGATGAAAACACAACCTGACACCCCTAAATTTTGAAATGAACCCCTGCTATATGCAAGGCGGAAGATTCCATTTGGTACAAAAAGGGTTAAACTCGGTTCTCTTCCAGAAAAACACGACGTTAAAGCGGCTTTATCTGAGTCGTAACATGTTTGAAGGAAAAGCAGCCTTTCACTTTAAAGACGCACTCAGTCACAACGAGACTCTGGAACTCCTAGACATCAGCTGGAACCATTTCAGAACTAATGGAGCAGTTGCTATTGCGGAAGGAGTACAGGTAAACTGGTTCCTATTTTTTATAGGTCGTGTGACGGGAAAAGGAATTTCCAAGCATGTGTGTACATGAATGACAAAAATCAGCCTGTCTGTTCACTCATCCAACCTTCACCACTCGCTGGGCTAATCAGCAGACGACGAATTGATTATGTTTGTTGTTGTTGTTTTCTTCTAATGTTTTTTTTTTTTGTTGTTGTTGTTTTCTTATTATTATTATTTTATCTTGAAAACGGGTTTTGTCATTTTATGCAAACTCAAAGGGGGTCTTTCATTTGTGCCCATGCATGTTTTTTCTTTAAACTTTGTGTATTAATAACTCAGCATATACAACCTGTAAAAACGCATTTAATAAATTATATAAATCCAAGTAGGACTCAGGAGGCCACTCTAACTGACTCCCTCCATGAGCTGGTGTCTGTCTCTAAATAAGTGCGTCTTAAATCTTATGTTTTATTTAGTTTCAAGATCTGGGAACTGGATTGTATGCAGAACTCCATAGGCATTCCTTTGATACTAAAAAACCTTTTGAATTAATTAAAGTTTACATTTTCTGATAAAATAATTATCAAAAATCTCATTTTTTAATTAAAATTTTAAAAAATTATCAAAATTCAATCCCTAAGATAAATATATTCTAGTCTTTGTCAAGATTTTATTTTGCTAAGAAAACTTGCCATTAATATCTTCTTTAGCTTTGCCAAATTTCATGAAAATCTGAAACCGGTAACACTGTAGTTTTACACCTTTAATGGATGCAAGTCGTTTCTGCAAAATTTACCATTTTATTGAAATCATCCAAGAACCTTACAGTAATTATTGGTCAGTATTTCCAAAAATCGAAATGTCACAGATATTGAGTTTCTGTTGCAAAATATATCATTGACGGATGAGGCGCAGAATATTTGGTGTAAACAAAGCTGTTCCATGATCCAGAGAAATTTTGCTATTAGACAGGGAGAGAGCCAGTTTCCTTCCTTATAGTACACATGCATAAATATGTCTCTTTTCTGCATTGGTATTGTAATTGTTGACGTTTCTTTAGTGTCTTATTTTTTCTATTTACTTTGTCAAAATAGTCGTTAATTTATCGGAAGCGAGCTTTTAGTATCTTTTTTTCTAGTTATAAAACTTTCAACCACTTCTTCAATGTTGCTGCTGAATGCAAGTTCATTGTTTTTTTTTAAGCACTGTTCTTGCTTGCTTTTTGTTCATTAATACTTACCAGCACATTTCTGTGCAATGTATCTCTCAGCTTAGAAAGAGCATTGCAGTGTTTGGACAGAAAAAAGCATCACAAATTATTTACTGAAATAATTTAAAATCCTTTGAGTAATGCGATAACTACCTACAGATTGAATAATTATTATCAACAGTTTAAATGCTTCTTGATATCTTACATAATGTGCTTTGTAATTACTGCAACAACTGCTGAGATAGGTAAATGAAGTGAAAGACCTATACAAATATACAGACAACACAATCATGATCACATAAGTTTTGGAACACTGACAAATGTACGACCATGTGAATTCTAAAAGTTAATTCAAATGGCTTTAGAATACAGCTTCAGGAAGCCGTTTGATTTCGTTCATAGGGGCTATACAAAAAGATAGATTGGCTAGTGCCTATGCAGATACAAATTCTGAAAACTTAATGTCCAGGAAAAGTAATCTCAAGTGTTATTGATTTTCCCTAGAGTAAACCTTTCTTTTTAAATGGACAGTTAGGGTTAAATAAACAAACAACAGTTTGACTTGAGAGTAATTTATCTTGAGTCGGATAACAAATCTCACAAAATCTGAAGCAACATCTAAAGTGACTGGTATGTTGTTGATTTGAATGTTAAATCTAAACATCACCTTAGCACCATTACCAAATTAGACAAGAAGACGGAAAGAAAACTGTGCACATGATTACATGGGTGCATTTGATGATGTTTGTCATCAAAACCTTTGCGGTATAGTTCTGTAGACAAAATAGTTTGTTCCATAGGGGGCAAATTTACCGAAATGGATGTTTTGAAATAATACTTATAATTATGCTATGAACTACTTACACAAACCATACTATACTATAGCCATCCAAATTGAAAGCAATAGTAAAGTATTATTAAACAGCATGACTAAAAACATGATAATCATATAATTTCACATTTGCTGAATCAGGACTATCAGTATTCAGTCTGTTAAAACACAATGTTACCGGCCCTCAATTTCCATCAAAATTCATCAACATGTTCCTATGATATGTGGGTAGTTTTTATGCTAAAATGGTGTCTTGACAAAAATTGGGACATGGTAAAAATGCATATAAAATTTTAATGAATACAAAAATAGGAGCTGAAATATGGGGACACCATCAAAGAAAACTGAATGCTCAGCCACTATTACTAGACATATGAGGTCATTCATAGTATCAACGAACTCACCAATTATGGCTTTAATTCATAAAACATAGCAGCATTAGATATATGAAACTCTGAATACTGTGGACAAGTTTATATCAGAGTACTCTCTGTTGTGATAGAGACTCCATGAAATATTTAATAAATTTACTACGAAAATAAAATTTAAAAGTGAATGCGTCGTAATTATAATGGATATACCCAAGGCAATTATTGTGCATAATTTCATCAAAATCCAAGCGTGGACAGAAACCAATGCAAATTTCCTATACCTTGAAAGACCCCCTTTGCTTCAGTTCGAATCTTGGGTTGATGGAGGTGTGAAATGAAAAATGTAATATGATAGTTTCTATCCGTAATGATCCTACATATTTGGACAGATAGTCCTAAGCAAGCAAAACAGACCCAGATCAGACTGCTCCTGAAGGATCTACACTGTTTGCCATTCCGTCTGCACGTTTTAGACCCCTGGCTGGATTGTGAAACAAATTTGTTTAAATTTTAGGAGAATTACAGCAAGTCTTAAAGGAGCCGAATTTTAAGACTTTTACGGTATTTATTGTTTGCAAATGGAAATCTGACGGTGTGACTCATATTATTATTATTATTATTATTATTATTATTATTATTATGGTAGCCCATTTGAACAAGGATAGACTTTCCTACCTTATAACTTGGAAATGTCCATGATTCCTGGTTTGGCTATTTTAGATGTTTTTAAGTCCTTAAGTTCAAAAACATTTCATTTTGCATACTGATTTTGTCCTGTCCCTCAATTAATGTGTTTGTAAGTCCGTTACACTTTAAATTCCGAGGGACATTACGAAAACACGCCTATACAAATACACTGTAACCTTTATCGCCGAAAAAAAGAGAAAATTTTAAGATGAAAAATTGTGAAACTTTTCTTATTTCTGCAGAAAATATAGATTGTAGGCACTCGTTAGAAACGCCTCATTGAGGCGGTTCTAACGAGTACCCACAATCTATATTTTAGAGCAGAAATAAGAAAAATAAGGTTTACCCTGTAAACCCCAGTTTTATTATATAAAATGGGGGTTCAAGGGGGGTCAGTTTTATATAGGCATGTTTTCGTGATGGAAACGGAAGGATGGTTTTTACTAGGATCTTGAAACTATATATGGAATGTGCATGTGATGGTTCCAAAAAGTGCCCAAAAAGTTTTTTAAGCAACGAAAGAAAGAAAGAAAGAAAAAAAAGAAAGAAGAAAGAAAAGTCTGGTTAACCCCTATATAATAGTCAATAATTTGTTTCGTTTATTTTTGTTGCAGGAAAACTACGGGTTGAAATGTATAAATGTTGCAATGAATGGATTCAGTGGGCCGGGCGCCGAGGCATTCGGGAGAGCCCTAAAACATAATCGCACCTTGGCAGAGTTGGATTTGAGTCATAACAGGGTACCAGAGGAGGGAGCGGGTCATATAGCCCTTGGGCTACAAACTAATGACACGCTAAAAGTACTTAAGGTAAAGATAGGATATAAACCGTGTCATGCAAAAATATGCTTTAGTGTGTGTGCGCCCAGTGAAGGCTTTCTAGCCCTTTGGTGTCATTGATTCCACTGTGGAAGTCTGTAAATATTAGAAAAACATGTCTGTGTGAAAATGGCGTCCAACATGGTGTCAGAAATGACAAATTTAGGGAAAATATGATAACATATTTCTTATTTCTCTTCCAACATAGATTGTGGGTGCTCGTTAGAACCGCCTCGTTGAGGCAGTTCTAACGAGTACCCACAACCTTTTTTCTTAGAGCAGAAATAAAAAATGTAAACCCCCGTAAACCCCAGTTTTCTCCATATAAAGTAGGTTTTCCAGTTTTGTGGTGTATTCCTTGCTTCCAAAGGATAACCCTTTTATAGAACATATTTAACGTCACTACAGCTGATGTGTGGGAATGTGTGGCGGCGGTAAAAGTCTCCCTGCCCTACATCATAGTGTAGTTTATATTCTTGTCCTTTGGGATCATTGATTCCATTGTGGAATTTTGAAAATATTTTGAGGCTCACTGATGAGTCCTAATTTGCCGAAACTAGCTAGCCTGGCCGAGAAAACATGTACACTACATATTTTCCAGTTTTGTGGTGTATTCCTTGCTTCCAAAGGAACATATAGAACATATTTACGGGGTGTTCATTCCACGGACTTGTCCACGTGATGTATTTAAGGGTCACCGATGAGGACTAACTGGCCGAAACTAGCTAATCTGGTCCAGAAAAAATAAAACTTGTTTCAGGTCTGTGTTGTAGTTCTTGCTTCCGAAGATTTACCACTTTTAAAGAGATCAGACTGCATGGATGCGCAGTCTGATTAAAGTTACCGCTGTGCGCTTCATGGATAGATATCGACCCCATTCTTTTTGTTGATCACCCTTATCTTGCTGAATATTCATTTAAGCCACACCCATTTCTGTCTATCAACCAATCAAATTACTTGATGTTATTTATTGCTACAGATTCATAAACTGAATGCCAAACAGTGTAGATCCTGATCAGATGGCTTCTTCAGAAGTACCCACAACCTTTTTGCTTCTTCTTCAGAAGCCATCTGATCTTGATCTGCACTGTTTTCAAAAATAGGGGTTGTCGTGAACAGCAAGATAAGAGTTAAAGACGGCTCTGGTTGTGACTAAGAGGAAGTGCAGGAGATATGAGCACACGTCTGAGCACATATTTTCGCCTGTTTGTCTTTTTTCTGCTGCAGTCGCTTTGATTGGCGCCTTAAAGTTTAAATCCTTATAACTGAAAAACACCTGAAAAAAAACGTCACAATGAACAGCATCAGATTCATGATAAATAAAGGCAGTTTTTATTAACTTTCCATATCAGGTCCTGGTGTATGAATGTCATTTGACGTGTCACCAGTAACGATTCTGATTCGGGTTGTTGTTGTTGTTACGAGGGCAGTTGGAGCCCTATGGTGCAGTGGTAAAGCATCGGATTTAAGATCGTAAGGTAGCCAGATCGATCCCCGCGAGCGCCATGCGTTGTTTCCTTGAGCAAGCGACTTTATCTACGTTGCTTAGTACTGGTTTCTACCCAGGAAGGGGAAGAAAAGAGGGTCACGTGGGAGATTAGCACTAGTTTATTGAATGTGTTTCCTTCTATAAATAAAGTCGATTATTTATTATTATTATTTTTATCAGCAAATTCATTATATATGTATATTTGTATGTTTCTACATCGTAATTAACATATTCATTCACGTCATATAAAATATGTGTGGCTTGCTCCGCCATGGCCACAATTTAGATCAGTTAGTTTTTCAGTCATTTTTATACCCATTAAGTCATTGTTGTTCTTTTTTCTGTTTAGAAAGTGAACTTAACTTGAAATTCTACTTTTGGGATTGTTTTCTCGTTTAGCAACAAGAGAACCCCTGATTTTTTTTTTAATTTCTTATTTAATGCATTTTTTGGGTTGGGGGGTAGGGGGGGCACATTATTTATTCAGGTTTGTCGACTTTAGCTTCTAGCTGCATTACCATTCATTTTAAAACAATTTTAAACTGTCTTGCCTGCTGTAACTAATGTAACTTCCATGTGACCCTCTTTTCCTGGGTAGGAACCAGTAATTAGCAATGTGGATAAAGTCTCTTGCTCAAGGAAACAGCACTTGGCGCTTGCAGGGATCGAACCGGCTACCGCGAGATCTCAAGTCCGATGCTTAACCACTGCACCACAGCGCTCCATGTCAAAACTGACTGTCCTTATTATGGCTTTGTTTTATGCTATACCCCATTCCAAAATCTAGAGTCTGAATTGTCAAATTTTCGAACAGAAAGTTTGTTTTTTTCCAACATTTGGTTTTGTATACACAGCATTTCAGCCGGAGAGATGTGCGATACTGCAAAGTTTAGAATGTAATGTTTTCAGACCATTCAGCATGGCAACAGGAAAAAAACCTACATGAGCAGGGTCACTTTGTTGTCTAGCAACAAAACATCTGTAACTTATTTAATGTTTAGTACTTATTTAGAACACATGCTGAAAACAGTCTCGATTTAGCTTTCAAATGAATGTAGTTTTGATATGCTATACTAGTATCACCTATTCTTGACTGACCCTCGTATTATTATTATTATAATTATTGGTTTTGCTGTTATTATAATTATCATTATATGACACATTGTATTTTGACAGGAAACCCCAAAAGGGGTAATTGGCAAACAGTGCAGGTCCAGATCTGCGGCTTCTGATCAGGGCTACACTGTTTGCAAAATCATTGTCCAAATACATTTTGAAGACAACAGCCTGACACCCTTAAATTTTGAAATGGACTTATGCTGTATATAAGGTGGAAGATTCCATATGGTACAAAATGGATTAATTTCATGTTTTCAGATAGGGTACAACCCACTTGGTGTTGACGGTCCACTAGCAATTTTAGTCGCTATTTCTAAGAATGAAGTGTGTTGCATGTCACGACTGGATCTCTCGGTAAGCAAATTCGACGGCACTCTAGGTGTCTGGAAATGATACCTTTCGAACCAAACAAACAAACAGTGGACTAAGCCGGGGGACTTAGTTGACAAGAGTGTATATATATTCGAGCCATCTAATTTGCATAAACAGGTGTGGAGTTGCATTTTGCAGTATGACTTACTTATATGTGAGAATGTTAGGGGGAAAAAAGGAAACCTTTCCAAAGCTATTTTCAGCTTGAAAGTGGTTCAATAGATGCTATGATATTTTAGACTAAATAGTGAATTATTTTCATAAATATGAATATACATGTTTTATGCAAATTAGCTAATTTAAAAATCGGCCATTTTCCGTAAAAAAGGAATATGCACGTTTTTATCTATAAAGAGAAAATCCTCTATAAAGACCAGCTAAAGAAGGAGCAGTCTGGTCGGGCTCAACACTGTTTGTCTGCATTAAAATCATTTTCAAAAAGTTTGCAAGAAGCTGCAGCAGACGACATAAACAGATGACATTTTCAGATGCCGTTTTTCTTGGTGTCTTTAGGGTGCATTAGGGTGCATTGTACTGGTAAACCGCTTATGTAAACGCCAGCTCAGGAAGTGTGGGTAGGTAATTAACTGGCTCGATGTGTTGATTGGCCAGTAAATTTCCAAATCAAACAAACAAACAAAATCTAAAGGGTAAATTTCAGCTCTGCATGGAAGCATCATGCAGCACAATCTATTTCTCCAAGCCCAGGAAAGGAATTTTACAGTACAATATAGGAGCTTTACAATACCCGTACATGTAATCTGGGATTTTGACAGTTCATTATAGATGTAAATGTGATGTTGCATTGGGTTTACATTCTAGGACATATTTGTAAGTCAAGAGTTTAAAGAGCTACAGAGACAGTTGGAGGACACTCGACATATTACGATCATACACGCAGGCGTGCTTCTGGAGAGGGAGAACATTGAGATGTTGGAGCGGGAGGCCAAGGAGTCTTTCCAGAGAGACCCGTATGGAAAATTGAAGAACTACTGTCAGAGGGGCCAGGGATATGGCTTTCTGTCTGAAGGTTCCTCTTGATTCACTGCTTGTATGAGCGAGCAGCGAAGGTTCTGGCTCGCCTGAACCTTCGCTGCTCGCATAGGCGATAAGTACCAAAATCGCTTGACGGGGCCCATACAAGGAACACAACTTTCACGACTTCCTATTTGCCTTCCTTTAAACTACGCCCCATTTGAATAGGAGTCATCTCTTTAAGGAAAGAATTTGTTCCTTTGAACAAATTCTTTCATTTTAGAGCTTACCATAATTTACAAGGGAGACAAAATGAATTGATGAGTTGTCACCCCTGAATGTGCTAAAGGGCACATCTTAAGGGGAGACACCTTTAACAACAAAAAAAAAAAATATCTTTTTTGTGTCTTTTAATAATAAGAGCTTTCTTTTAAATAACCGGTGCCTGGAGAATGAATGTCATCTCTGACGTGTCACCAGTAACAATTCTGATTCAATTCTGACGGCATTGCGTCATTAACATATACATTGACCCCTTCGGGGTTCATTTATTTTACCCGCGACCCATTGTAGCTCATACCCCGATAAACAACAGTTAGATAAAACATATTGTTGGCAAATCGAACGCATTGTACGAAAATACACGTACTTCAAAAACTGTATTGAGCCAAGCGATGTCACATGATCATAAAGTGACGTCAAAATAATCCGTAGTTCTCTAAAATACGATTGGACGTTAGCGGCGTCATGACTTTATAGTCCAGGGGCCGGTTGTTCAAAGCATTGTTAGCTTAACGAATTCGTTAGTGGTCAATTGTTAACTGTTCTAACAAGTACAATATCTAATATAGTGTTATTTTTGCTGAACTTGTTTGAACAACTGAACCTGGTCACTGTTTAAATAGAAAAACTGTTGTTGTTATTATCCCCAGGCTTCTAAAAAAAGCATTCGAGAATATTGTGAACGCCTCCGTCCGTCTGTCCGTCCGTCCGTCCGTCACGCTATCTCCTCCTTACCCACTGGCCGGAATGCAACCGTATTTGCTACATGACTTCCTTACATGGTGAGGGCGCGCGAGAGGGATGTTATAGTTGGCTCCGCCCAAAGGGGCCATCTCAAGAGGTCAAAAGGTCACGTCTGCTATGTGGCAAAAGCGTGGGGATTTGCGATGGCTTGCCATCGACTGCTCGCTCTAGTTACTATTATTGTTATTATTTTTATTATGCCCCCGCCATTCGAAGAATGGTGGAAAGGGCATATAGCGTTGCCCCTGTCCGTCCGTTCGTCCGTCCGTCCGTCCGTCCGTGCGTCCGTCCGTGCGTCCGAAACTTAAACGCAGTCAATAACTTCCTTATTTCTTGAAGGATTTTAAAATTACTCGGCAGAAATGTTAACCATCATGAGACGACGTGTCACGTGCAAAACCCAGGTCCGTACCACCAAGGTCAAGGTCATACTTAGAGGTCAAAGGTAAAAAAAAAGGGTTCGAAACTTAAACGCAGTCAATAACTTTCTTATTTCTGGATGGATTTTGAAATTATTTTGTAGAAATGTTAACCATCATGAGTCGATGTGTCACCTGCAAAACCCAGGTCCGTACCTCCAAGGTCAAGGTCATACTTGGAGGTCAAAGGTCAAAAAAAGGGTTCGAAACTTAAACGCAGTCAATAACTTTCTTATTTCTGGATGGATTTTGAAATTACTTTGTAGAAATGTTAACCATCATCAGTTGATGTGTCACATGCAAAATCCAGGTCCGTACCTCCAAGGTCAAGGTCATACTTGGAGGTCAAAGGTCAAAAAAAGGGTTCGAAACTTAAACGCAGTCAATAACTTTCTTATTTCTGGATGGATTTTGAAATTACTTTGTAGAAATGTTAACCATCATCAGTTGATGTGTCACATGCAAAATCCAGGTCCGTACCTCCAAGGTCAAGGTCATACTTGGAGGTCAAAGGTCAAAAAATGGGTCTGAAACTTAAACACAGCCAATAACTTACTTATTTTTGGATGGATTTTGAAATAATTTTGAAGAAATGTTAACCATCATGAGAAAATGTGTCACGTGCAAACCAAGATCCGTACCTCCAAGGTCATACTTGGAGGTCAAATGGCATAAAAAGGGTCCAAAACTTAAACACTGTCAATAACTTTCTATGGATGAATATGAACATAGACATATTTTCGGGCGGGGGCATCCGTGTCCTATGGACGCATTTCTAGTTATTATTATATTGTTATTTGTTTCAGGCTGCTGGGGTGGATATTACGTTGAATGAAATCAAAATAATAGTGACAAATCTGGATAAAGATCATAATGGAATGATAGACTACCAGTAAGAAACTGTCAAAATTTCATTTCATTTGTCATATCAACAAACTTAACAACTCAATCAAGGTTAACACTCGTCATTTCATATAAAAATAATATTTAGTTTTAGAGAATTTTGCTTTAGTTTGAAGTTTAACGACCAAATCAACACTATTTAAGGTCAGTTAATACATAAGCTGTTATTTACTCAGCTTTGTACGGGGTGGTTGGGTGAGGCAAAGGTGATGTGTATGTTTCGTCACTGGTGCGTCCATCTGATATTGGCTTACAGTTGAGCAGAAGCCTCCGTTGTCCAGTGGTTACGCTACTCGCCTTGTAAAGAAGGGGTCGCAGGATCGATCCTGTGCTTCTCCAGACTTTCGGATGAGTCTTTAAACCAAGGTCCCGTCTCTGTATGACCTTAGCTGTTGGTGGGACGTAAAACCCAAATACTCACTCGCTTACAGTTGAGCAAAATCTGCTGTCCTTGCAGCAGGTATGGGTGGACGGGGGTGGTGTTATTCTTCTGTTTCTACACTTCCGTTCATTTTCCTCATCACGAAAACATGCCTATATAATTTTGACACCCTTGAACCCCACTTTTATATAGAAAAACTGGGGTTTACAGAGGGATATCTTATTTTTTTATTACTGCTCTAAATATAAATTGTGGTACTCATTAGAACCGTCTCGATGAGTCTGTTCTAATGAGTACCCACAATCTATATTTTGAGCAGAAATAAGAAAAATATCACAGTATTTCATCTGAAAATTTTCGTGTTTTCGGGCTACAGTTTACAATGTATTTGTAAAGGCGTGTTTTTATGCCCCCAACTTCGAAGAAGTTGTGGGGGCATATTGGTTTTGCCCTGTTCGTCCGTCCGTCCTTCCGTCCTTCCGTCCTTACGTCCGTCCCACTTTTTACTGCATAGCATAACTTTAGAACCATGGGTGCTAGGTTTTTGAAATTTCATATATGGATTCCTCATGAAAAAATAATTGACCCGTGTTTTTTTTTCTCGTCAGGATTATGCCCCTTTTTTGAGTTATGCCCCTTTGCAAAAAATACTATGAAATCTTGTAAGCAAGATATCTCAAAAACTGTTTGAGCTATTGCCCTGAAACTTTACATGCTGGTTGGGGATGATGAGTAGATGAACTGATTAACTTTTGAAAAAAATCCGAAATTTTTTTCTTGAGTTATGGCCCTTTGAAATTTTTCGCGTTTTAAGTTTGTAAGCAAGATATCTAAAAAAACTATTTGAGGTTTTTCCCCGAAACTTCACAGACTTGTCGGGGATGATGAGTAGATGAACTGATCAACTTTTGAAAAAAATCCGATTTTTTTTTCTTGAGTTATGGCCCTTAGATTTTTTTCGTGTTTTCAGCTTGTAAGCAAGATATCTCAATAATTGTTTGAGCGATTGCCCTGCAACTTTACAAGCTGGTTTGGGATGATGTGTAGATGAACTGATTAACTGTTGAAAAAAAATCCTATATTTTTTTCTTGAGTTATGGCCCTTTGAAATTTTTCGCGTTTTAAGTTTGTAAGCAAGATATCTCAAATCTATATGAGGTTTTTCCCCAAAACTTCACAGACTGGTTGGGTATGATGAGTAGATGAACTGATTAACTTTTGAAAAAAATCCAATTTTTTTTTCTTGAGTTATGGCCCTTTGATTTTTTTCGTGTTTTCAGCTTGTAAGCAAGATATCTCAAAAATTGTTTGAGCTATTGCCCTGAAACTTTACAGGCTGGTTGGGGATGATGAGTAGATGAACTGATTAACTTTTGAAAAAAATCCGAAATTTTTTTCTTGAGTTATGGCCCTTTGAAATTTTTCGCGTTTTGGCGTCCTTCCGTCCTTCCGTCCTTACGTCCGTCCCACTTTTTACTGCATAGCATAATTTTAGAACCATGGGTGCTAGGTTTTTGAAATTTCATATATGGATTCCTCATGAAAAAATAATTGACCCGTGTTTTTTTTCTCGTCAGGATTATGCCCCTTTTTTGAGTTATGCCCCTTTGCAAAAAATACTATGAAATCTTGTAAGCAAGATATCTCAAAAACTGTTTGAGCTATTGCCCTGAAACTTTACATGCTGGTTGGGGATGATGAGTAGATGAACTGATTAACTTTTGAAAAAAATCCGAAATTTTTTTCTTGAGTTATGGCCCTTTGAAATTTTTCGCGTTTTAAGTTTGTAAGCAAGATATCTAAAAAAACTATTTGAGGTTTTTCCCCGAAACTTCACAGACTTGTCGGGGATGATGAGTAGATGAACTGATCAACTTTTGAAAAAAATCCGATTTTTTTTTCTTGAGTTATGGCCCTTAGATTTTTTTCGTGTTTTCAGCTTGTAAGCAAGATATCTCAATAATTGTTTGAGCGATTGCCCTGCAACTTTACAAGCTGGTTTGGGATGATGTGTAGATGAACTGATTAACTGTTGAAAAAAAATCCTATATTTTTTTCTTGAGTTATGGCCCTTTGAAATTTTTCGCGTTTTAAGTTTGTAAGCAAGATATCTCAAAAACTATATGAGGTTTTTCCCCAAAACTTCACAGACTGGTTGGGTATGATGAGTAGATGAACTGATTAACTTTTGAAAAAAATCCAATTTTTTTTTCTTGAGTTATGGCCCTTTGATTTTTTTCGTGTTTTCAGCTTGTAAGCAAGATATCTCAAAAATTGTTTGAGCTATTGCCCTGAAACTTTACAGGCTGGTTGGGGATGATGAGTAGATGAACTGATTAACTTTTGAAAAAAATCCGAAATTTTTTTCTTGAGTTATGGCCCTTTGAAATTTTTCGCGTTTTGGCATATTGGTTGTGCCCTGTTCGTCCGTCCGTCCTTCCGTCCTTCCGTCCTTACGTCCGTCCCACTTTTTACTGCATAGCATAACTTTAGAACCATGGGTGCTAGGTTTTTGAAATTTCATATATGGATTCCTCATGAAAAAATAATTGACCCGTGTTTTTTTTCTCGTCAGGATTATGCCCCTTTTTTGAGTTATGCCCCTTTGCAAAAAATACTATGAAATCTTGTAAGCAAGATATCTCAAAAACTGTTTGAGCTATTGCCCTGAAACTTTACATGCTGGTTGGGGATGATGAGTAGATGAACTGATTAACTTTTGAAAAAAATCCGAAATTTTTTTCTTGCGTTATGGCCCTTTGAAATTTTTCGCGTTTTAAGTTTGTAAGCAAGATATCTAAAAAACTATTTGAGGTTTTTCCCCGAAACTTCACAGACTTGTCTGGGATGATGAGTAGATGAACTGATCAACTTTTGAAAAAAATCCGATTTTTTTTCTTGAGTTATGGCCCTTAGATTTTTTTCGTGTTTTCAGCTTGTAAGCAAGATATCTCAATAATTGTTTGAGCGATTGCCCTGCAACTTTACAAGCTGGTTTGGGATGATGTGTAGATGAACTGATTAACTGTTGAAAAAAAATCCTATATTTTTTTCTTGTTGTAATGTCTTTCTCCTCTGTCCCCCACTTTCATCTCCTCTACTGTCTCTTTTCTCCCTTTGTCTGGGAGACAACACAAAATGACACACAAGGGTTGACGTGTCGTTTAGCCCAAAACAATCAATCAGTCACAATCAGCTTATAGCCGAAGGTGTGTGTAAAACTCGATGAACCGACATCTTGTGCACATGGGACAATTTATCAGGGTTTTGACTTAGGCAAAAGCAATGATTTTATGAAATATCAGAATTTAACATTCTGTTAATGCTGAAGGCATCCAAATAATTATTCTGTAATATAAAAGAGGGACAATATATATTTTTGACCAACCCTTGAAATAATTCAAAATTGAAAAATGCTATCTTTGCCAATAAGCTTAATGATCAAGAAAGAATAACAGGTTCTCATTTTTTGTCAAACAGCCAAAAGTGTCTGAAAAAAAGATGAACCAGCATCTTCTGTTCACTGGAAGAGCTGGCAGAATTTTGAGTGAGGCCAAAGCTATTCTCAAAGTTCAAAAGGCCCTAACTCCAGAAGTAGGTTAACCAGAGTTACAGTTTTTGTGTTCTGCAACTTATCTTATGATGCTTGTTACATTTGTGTGAAGTCAAACTTACAGAGCGGACACGAGTACATGGTAGAAATGGCTATTTTCAATATGTACTATGTTCAACATGCCGTTATTCAGAAAGTATGTTAACCAGAGTTATGGTCTTGTCTTCTGATGTTGCCGTAGAGAGTCTTTATTTGTGAGAAATTTCATGAAATTATCTTGAAGGGTTTTCAGCTTACAGAGCGGACATGAGTACATGGTAGAAAAGGCTGTGTTCCATATTCAAAGGGCAGACTAGAGTTATGGTTCATATGTTTTGCATGTGGTCTTATGTTGCTTTACATTTGTATGAAGAATAGTGAAAATATCTCTAATGGCGTCAGAGCTATGGGGCGGACACGAGAACATGACAGAAACGGTTATGTTCAATGTTCAGAGGACAGTAACTCAAAACATAGAAAAAACAGAGTTATGGTTCCTATGTTCTGCATGTTTAGGAAGTTTCTTGAAAATATCTCAAACGGTTTCAGAGCTGTTGAGCGGACACGAAATTATGAAGCACTGACGGATGGACGGACAGACACTCAGACTTATGACATAATACCCCCACTTTTTGCTACGGAGCATAAAATGTTACTAATATGTTCTTAATTATATATTTGTTTAATCAGTTTACGACCAAAGGTGCTTGAAAAACAGAGGCACAGTCTGACCGAATTTTTGCTGGTCGTATAACCTTTGGTAAATGATGAACTACCAGAGAAAGTCGGTTCGGCTTGTGTGGTTGCTCAGTCTGATCATATTCCTACTGATATACTTTATACGGATTCCTTGAATCCTTGTTCACTTGTTTATTCTCTTGCAGGGAACTGCTGCTTGGGGACAAAGATTACCGAGAGAAATTACAGCAACATATGGAGTGTCCGGAAGAACGATCTATGCAGTCAGATTATAATAGACTATCCCTGTCGAGAGAAAAATCAGGGATTCTCGAAAATATACTTTCTGGAATATAGTTTAGTATACAAATTAACCCTTATCTTGCTGTCCACGACAACCCCCATCTTTGCAAACAGTGTAGATCCAGATCAGATGGCTTCTGAAGAAGCCATCTGATCAGGATCTACACCGTTTGCCATTAGATGGCTTCTGAAGAAGCCATCTGATCAGGATCTACACCGTTTGCCATTCAGTTTATTCATTTTTAGCAATAAATGACATCAAGTAATTTGATTGGTTGATAGACAGAAATGGGTGTGGCTTAAATGCATATTCAGCAAGATAAGGGTTAATACCAGGTATTACCGTAGACATGGAGAAATTTCCGGAAATATTAGTAATGTGAATTTCCGTGTTCACGTACAATCGGGGTCTATATTTTTGTATCATTTTGTGAGTTTTATTTTTGTGACGCTTTACGTTAAAAGACTTTTATGATTCACACTTTTTGCAACTTTATGGCAGTTTTGAAATGACAAAATACATAAAACTGGCCTAATATGGTATAAAGTGTGAATTTTAACAATATTTCCATCTATGTTACCCGCTACATTACATTGAAATGCATATGACATGTATGGATTACTTCGTTAACCACACTTTACATTGTGAAAAGCGGAGTTTACAGAAGGTAACAATCAAATGTCATCTTTTCTTTCTTGGTTGTCCTTCAACGTTGCACTAACTGTAAACAGAAAACAGAAGAAAATAAAATCTTGTTGACAACGGAATGATGAACATTTTCAAAGCACAAACATTCCGCTAAAATCTGTACTACTGAAAGAACGAAGCCTCAAAAACTAGAAAACGGTAAAAACGTGTTTCGATTGGTTGGTTTTAACTATTAACCCATTTAGTACCAGAAACCCCAAAACGGGTACCCTGGCAAACAGTACAGGCCCAGATCAGACGCGGCGTCTGATCAGGGCCTCCACTGTTTGCTAAAAGTTCAGTCATTTTCCAAATAAATTTTGATGAAAACACAACCTGACACCCCTAAATTTTTAAATGAACTCCTGCTATATATAAGGTCGAAAATTCCATTTGGTACAAAAAGGTTTAATGATATTGTTCTCATTGATAACTTTTACCTTAAATTTTCGGATTATTTACAGTTTTCCATTTTTTATTTTTATTTATTTATTTATTTATTTATTTTTATTTTTTAGAAATCAAGACAATTGTGCTTAGTATATTCTCACGTCAGGTGGCGAATCTTCAGTAAATTCTCCCAATGGCAACTTTAGAATCAAGTTAATAAATATTCATGGTGACGTAGTCTTCCAGTGACCTATCGGATTTCATTCCGTTTTTCAATGGGCTGAATAAATTCGCCGGAATGAAAACGCATGATCCCAATTATCTACCAGGTCTGCAAAGAAATGTACGAAATACACAACAAATGTAACAAATATACAAAACTGTCAGTTGTTGTTGTTTATGTTGCTGCTGCTGCCGCTGCCTACTGTTGTCTCGCATTATGATAACATACCCGTGCGACATAGTGTATTTTTTCAAATCGCCAAAATGGCTACTTTTCTGACGAAAATCAGTGATTTTTTCTTAATAATACTGCAAGCATAGGTTGTGGGTACTTGTTAGAACCGCCTTAATGATGCGGTTCTAACGAGTACCCACAACCTAGGTTTTAGAGCAGAAATAAGAAAAAAATATTGTATAAGCACGTAAAATCCAATGCTGTCTATATAAAGTAGGGTTTAGGTGCAGGTGGGGGGGGTCATTTTTCACGGACTTGTTCATCCTCCGCTTACTTTTCGCAGCTTCGTGTCTATGTCAGCTATACATCAGCACGTAATCTTTGTACAAAAAGGTGCGAGAAGATAGTCTAACACTGAATATATATATATTATATATATATATAATATTTTTCCTGGTGAAACTAAATTTTAAAATTGCTTTAAGATGCATTATGCCAGCACAGGGAACGAGTGGCTTGGTCAACGGAACGGCTCGACATATCCTTAATAGTTCCGTCTGCATTACGAAAACACGCCTATACAAATACATTGTAAACTTTACCGCCGAAAAAAACTAAAATTTTAAGATGAAAAATCGTTATGTTTTTCTTATTTATTCTCAAAATATAGATTGTTGGTGCGGTTCTAATGAGTACCCACAATTTTTGAGCAGAAATAAGAAAAATAATGTATGCTCCAGTAAACCCAGTTTTACTATATAAAAGTGGGGTTTAAGGGGGTCAAAATTATATAGGCGTGTTTTTGTGATGGGTCGTTAACCAAACCTATGATTGCATCCACTTCTATACTGCGCTTGAGCAGGTCAGTTTCTAGTGTAACTGAAATATTTAAAATCCTTTTTATCCATTCTGGAAAGCCGATTTTCTGTCTTCCAATGTAAACAATACGTTCTGAAAAGTTACATCCTTTGGAAGCAAAGAAGACACCAAATAAATGAAAATAGCATACTCGGTTTTATTGAGTCTGTTCGTGACCACTGGTACTGAAATTGGCAACACCGGCCACGCCCTCTAGCGCCGGCTTAAGCAGAACTCTATTTTCAAATGGTTCAAAATGAACCCAATGATCCCAGAGGACTAGAAAATGTAATCTGTACTAAGATGACGTTCGAGGAGACGTTTTACGGTCGCCACACGGCACAACACCAGCTGCAGTGAAGATAAATAAGTTCTGAATACTTAGATCCTTTGGAAGCAAAGAAGACACCAAATAAATGAAAATAGCAGACTCGGTTTTATTGAGTCTGTTCATGACCAGTACTGAAATGTGCAACACCGGCCACGCCCTCTAGCGCCAGCCCATTTAAGTAAGATTCAATAGATAGTAAGTACACATATTTGCTAGAATAGCGGCTCGCCTGAAATAGACGGTTTAGCGAGCTTTCACAAGCTATGTTCGGAGCAGAACAGTATTAAAATTTCCTCTGAAAATGCTTGTACTGAAAGAGGTTTTTATACCCCACCACACGATAGTGGCGGGGTATTATGTTATACCCTCCGGTGTCCGTCCGTCCGTATGTCCGTCCGTCCGTCCGTCCGTCCGCACCATTTCCGATCGATAACTTGAGTAATTTTTAACGAATTTTTTTCAAATTTTGCATACATGTATATATCGGGAATGAGTGGTATGGGATTGTTAATGGGCAAAATCCGTTAACATTTGGCAGAGTTATGGCCCTTTTTAGTTCAAAATAAGGGGTTTTGGGGCGTTTCCGATCAATAACTTGAATATTTTTTCACGGATTTTCTTCAAATTTTGTATACACATTGGCATTGGGTATGAGTGGTTTGGGATTGTAAATGGGCAAAATACATTAACATTTAACGGAATTATGGTCGTTAAAAATTCCGATTAAATGGTTTTTGGGGACTTATTCCTTTACTATATGGAATATTTGGATGAAACTGCACTGATGTATAAACGACCATAATAAGCAGGTTTTGTGTTGTGAATACACAAAATGCGTTAACATTTAACGAAAAATTGGTCGTTAACAATTCCCATTAAATAGTTTCTGCGCATTTATTCCTTTAATTTATGAATTATTTTGATTATCACTGCCAGTGTAGTGGTTAGAGTGCTGGACTACAAATCCTATTGTTGACTATGAATCTGAGGGGCGTGAGTTCAAATTTCCGTCGAGAAATGGAATTTTTTTTTTTTTTTTTCGTTTTCTCTTTTTTTTGTGTGTGTTCTTTTTTCTTTTTTCTTTTTCTTTCTTTTTCATTTTGGCAATGAATTTATTTATTTTTTTTTATTTTTTTTAATTTTCCTCATTTTTGGTTTTTCTTTCCTTTTTTTTCCCCCTTTTTTTCACCCTTTTCTTCTTTTTGTTATACCCCATCACACGATAGTGCTAGGATATTACAATATACCCTCCGGTGTCTGTCCGTCCGTCCGTCCCCACCATTTCCGACCAATAACTGGATTAATTTGTGCTATGAATCTGAGGGGCGTGAGTTCAAACCCCCGTGGAGGAATGGAATTTTCTTTTTTTTTTTCCTTTTTTTCTCGTTTTTTCTTTTCTTTTTTTCCGTTTATTTTTCTTTTCTTTCTTTTTGCAATGAATATTTTTTTTTTTCGTTTTTTTTTTCTCTTTTTTTGTTTTTCATTCCTTTTTTTTTTACCTTTTTTTTTCCTTTTCTTCTTTTTGTTATACCCCATTACACGATAGTGCTGGGATATTATAATATACCCTCCGGTGTCTGTCCCTCCGTCCGTCCGTCTGTCCGTCCGTCCATCCCCACCATTTCCGACCGATAACTTGATTAATTTTTCACATTTTTTTTTTCAAATTGTGCCTACATGTTTATATCGGGAATGACTTTTTTTTCTTTTCTTCTTTTTGTTATACCCCATCACACGATAGTGCTGGGGTATTATAATATACCCTCCGGTGTCTGTCCGTTCGTCCGTCCATCCACACCATTTCCGACCGATAACTTGATTAATTTCTCACAATTTTTTTTTCGGAGTTTGCGATCAATAACTTAAGAATCTTTTCATGGATTTTCTTCAAATTTTAAAACACTAAAGGACACATATTATTGCCAAGGACAGTCACTCTGCTTTTCTGGTTATTGTATTATCTGCCCTTTTGATATACATGTATGTAGTTCCTTTACTATATTGAATGCCTTAGTGAAGTTTTACAGATAACTATAACACTTAAAAGTACCACTATTATGGGCAAGGCTATAACCATATTATCTTGCAGTGGTGGGGTATCATGCAGTGTTAGCGTGCTTTTATTCTCCAATGGTTCTATTTCCATACTGAGACAGAATCAGTGAACACATTTTCGAGAGGTGCCACCTATGAGCAAGTTATGATAACACACTCTCGCGTAGTACCTCTAAAATGGTCTTCTTCAGATAAAATATTTGTGATCCCAGCATACACTCAACGTTAATTTAACATTGAAGTAGTGTTGGAAACGTTGATTTAAGGTGATTGGGAACACCTGGCAGATTTTTCCGCCATTTTTCAAAGACAGACAACTTTCGGGACTTCCTGTTCGCTTTCCTATAAACTCTGTCTGGCGAAAAAAGGCGTCTACTCTTTCAGAGTTGACCTCTATTGACATTTGAGACAAAACACTTTTGCAGGAGTTGCCTCCCCTGAAGATGTACCCATTCACCTTAACTGGAGTCTCAACGTTGTGACTCTGTAGGGATATTTTACATTTATGCTCCGAACCTGGAATTGAGTCCTTTTAGAACCACCTTATTGAGGAATGAGGCATTTTGAGTAATCTCCATGTAAAGTGCCGTTTGCCAAGGCATGACACAGACTCATTATCGTGATGGTATGGTGGCAGTTTGTTTTAACTTGATTTTGATTATCAATAACTTTTATTTTTTCAATGATATTGAATAGAGATGTTTCACATTTTGTGATCGTTATTACTATATTTATGCTGTATATTTTAAATAAAAGATTATACATTTATTAGCTGTAAATTGTAGATAAGACCGGTATAAGACGTCAACTGCACAAGTGTACCAAAAGTGTACTGAAAGTGAGCACTTGTCAAATATGACTGTGTACACTCTTTATTTTTATCTTCCTTAATTTTAATAATAAGAAGAATAATGATAAAAATAATAGCAAAGAAAAGACAATAGGCTGTCATCACGAAAACATGCCTATAAAGCAATATATTTTGTTGTTCCTCATGATAAGACGCATTCAATTACATAGACTTTCTGCTCCCCGGGGATTCGTCCCATCCCCTCCATTTCATAAAAAAAAAAACTTTATATCTCAAAAACCGCTGAGATCACCACCCCTATACCACATATGTTCTTGTTCTTCATGGTAAGACGCATTCAGATGAAAAGGGAGATATTAGTAAGTTGAATCATCTTGACGGGTAGCATAAATTATCAGGCGCAAACAAGTCTGTGAGTTGCTAATTAAGTGCGTCTATTGAGCGGTTTAAGCTCATAGAGCCTCTTGTTTATTTTGTTGAATGCTGACTACGAGGCCATAGTTGTCACATGTATCAGATAAGTAATCCACTTTTGCAACTTTTCTTTTGTAAGAGCACGCTTTACCATCCTTTGGTGTCATTGAATCCACTTTTGAAAATATTTGTGAGTCAAGGATGAGGCCTGGTGGGCCGAAACTTGCTGGCCTGGCCCAGAAAGAAAACGGCGTTTACTCTTCACTCTGATGAGACTTAACACCAGCTGTGATACTACAAATAGGTAATCCCTTGGAAACCAGAAATACAACATATAACTGAAAATTCTTGAGTTTGCACCTTTTCCTTTCTGAGCCAGACTAGCTAGTTTCAGCCAATCAGGCCTCATCATTGATCCTCAAATAATTTCAAAATTACGCAGTGGATTCAATGATTCCAAAGGACTAGAAAAAAAAATACCTACACTATCACCGTGTAGCATCGACTCCGGAACTTGTTACTCAAAAGTACCAAATAAATGAGGAAAATGATAATACCGACGGTAGGTAATCGCTTAAGTTGGCGTTATTACGTAGTGTCAGAACTTAAACCCACTTCCCATATTTACTCAACTTATTTTTCTCTGAAATTCTTAAAAAGAAATTTAAGAAAGCTTTGTCAGCTGCCATTTAAACACACAAATGAGTCGGCTGGTACATGGCTGGTACCGCGAAAATTCATGACAGCTTCAACAATCTGTGAATTTATTACAGAAACGGCTTTGACAATCTTCAATTCAGTGGCATCAATAGAAGCCGAATCCTTCGCTGCTTGTAATGTTTTAGTTGTTTTTCCCCAAAAGAATATTGTGACTGAATAAACAAGCCGAAACGCCCGAAGGCCAGAGTACGGCAATTTGCGTCACCAGGTAAAATACTGGACGGCAGTTTGCTGGGAACAGTACGGCGATTTGATTTGAACAATAATACATAAAGTGCTATGGCGTAGAAGTGTTCTAACTAGTTTCACAACTGTAAATCTTAATATAAACAAAGGTTTGTTGGGTTCGTCGTTACTTTCATTGTCAGTCTCCTTTTTATCAGTAATTTTAAAGGGACAGAAGGGTTGGGGATATAAGAAATTGGTAATGACAACAGATTGACCTGTTGTTGTCCTCTAGTTTTTTTCGACTTTTATCGATTTTCTTTCTTTCTTCCAGTACGTCTAAACCCCCGAGGGGGGACATATGACGGGTTACGGCGAACCAAGTGTTGAAGGGTGTTAGGTGAAATAAAAGGAAAGGATAGTTGGTGAAATGGGTTTGTACAGTGGGAAAAAGAGAGTGTTAGTACAGTTAAAAGATGAAAACAGAATTGGGTCTTTTAAGGAGAAGCATGAGCCATCAGGCTAACAGCACTGCTAAACTGCGCCTGAGTGGGTAGCGTTACATCTTAGGCAGGTAGAGCATTCCAGTGAATAATAGTCCACGGAAAGAAGGTGTACTTGTAGCAGTCTGTGAGGGTGTAAATCTGTCTGTATGCAAGGGGGTGATTGTGGGCTGATGTTCTAGTATTGAGGATGAGATCATAAGTGATCTTATACATCATGGCAAGACGGTTATTAATGCGGCGTTGTTCAAGGGGACGCAAATTTAGGTCTTTCAGCATAGCTGTAACACTTGAAGTGTAGCTATAGTCATGTGTTGCCCACCTGGCAGCCCTTCGTTGGACTGCTTTTACTTTGTATATGTCAGTGGCAGGATGGGGATACCATACAGTGAACGCATACTCCAGTTGCGGCCTGACAAGAGTCTTATATGCAACTGATTTCAGGTCCTTATTATGGACCCGAATGTTTCTTTTCAAGAATCCAAGGGTCTGATTTGCTTTTGTAGTTATATTGTCAATGTGGGGCTGCTGTTTAGATCACCAGAGATGGTGACCCCAAGGTACTTAGCTGTTTCTGGTGCCATGCAAAAGGTACACATTTGGGATGGGGTTCTGACGTCGGGTAACATGAAGGACCTGGCATTTAGAAGGATTAAAGTATATGCCCTACATCTTTTCTCTGTAACATTGTGCCGCCATGAAACCGTATGTTTGTACAACGTTTTGAATCTCATGTTATCATACAGTATAACCGGAGAGAAATAAATTCGATTTGATTTGATTTGGACATACCTTATGATCGCGAAATACTTAACTGCCTGGGAGTGCATATCTTGTGACACCCATGTGATTCAGCTTCTTTATGACCTTGCCAGATCATGATTAAACGGTCAACAAATAGTTCTTATCTTGGGTTTAGCCAGGCTTTTGGCTAGGTGAATCACATGAAGTTCCTTCCCAAGCTACAGGTACATCGAAACAGTAACATGGATTAACTATCCAGTCGGTTAAGTCTTTTCTGATTGGGAGAGGTCAGGCAGTTGAACTTGAAAGTGAGTCCCCAGATGAGGTTCCAGTTACTTCAAGTGTACCGCAAGGATCAGTTCTAGGCACCTTGTTATTGTACCTAAACAACTAAACGACCTGTCCGATTACCCAGCATCCCCCCCCTATCTAGAAGGACTTAGACCGTCAAATCATAAGAATCTTACTGGGACATGGAATTCAAACATAGAAATTCAAGGTTTGCACTTAACCTGGCCAAGAACTCCAACCCTTACACCATATATACCGCATATTCATGCCCTCGAAATTGGTTCATCTGCAAGGTACTTAGGTTTCGATCTATCCAACAACATGAACGTCAACATATATGTCGATAGAATCTCTTAAACTGCTAATTAAGTCCTTTGTTTTATTTATCAAATATCAGAACAAAATAAAACTGCGTTCGGGAAGCAGCATACAAGACAATATTCCGTCAACACTTGAATACGTCTCCACAGTATGGAGCCTATGCACACAGTCCTAAGCCCATTAACTCGAAATGATGAATTATTTAACCTACGACATGCAGCCTTATCTTGGCTAGTGATCCTTGTAGCAGAGAAGGTCACTTGCCTGCCTCATTTATTTATATAAAATTATTCATGGCATAGTTGCAGTATCTCCCTCCCCTTATTTCTAGCAACCAATCGAAACACGCGTCACAGCATGAGCCACCCACTCGTATTACGTTAATTGTTACATGTATGGCAATGGAAAAAATTTACTCCCAACATTATTTTGATGCCTGCATTAACTAATTTCAGCGTGGGAGTCCGGCCTCTTGGTCAGAAGTTGCCATGAACACAGCATACCTGCTTTTACCTTATCTATTGTTAACATTTAACACCATCGCCTTTCTTCATTTCACTTTCATACTTTGAGTCTCACCATTCATATTCATTTAACACTAAGAACGCGCAGTCATCCTGCACACATTCAAGCAAAAAATACTAATTACAGAAGCTTCCCGTTTGCTATTGTCCATTTGACTGTCGCTGACCTTGTATAAAATCAAGGTACCTGTAATTTATAGTATCGCTAGTCCACCTTTTAGCTTTTTATTCTCCCTTTGACGTGCGATCTCTGTGCAGAAAGTAAAATATATAGACTTGGCTCGTGTGCTGTGGCATTGGCAAACAGTGGATACCTAATCAGACGCCACATAACGCAGCGAATGACCAGATCTACACTGCTTGTTTAAAATGCTGGACTTTAAGGGTTAAAGTAACAGTTTAAGTCACATTTCAGGGTTATTGTTCAAGCCTACATTCAGAGATAATCAATTACAACTAGGAGGAAACTTATTTTAGCTGTCCTTTATACTAAAGCGAAAGTAACCACCTTTTGTGAACGGAAAAGAAATTTATGAAATGACTTTTTTCAGGACATATTAAATCAACTTCTTTAAGGAGTTGAACACTTTCAGATAAGTAGCCAGTTGGCCATTTTGTGGGAAAGTAACTGTCCTTTTGGCTTTCCGCTATTGATGTTTCCATCAGAGTCTAGATTTTTCACGTTTGTGTTTCTTTCCCTTTGCTGTCACTGCTGGGGGCTGTGGGTTAATTGTATTGATTCCTGATAATTGCCTCCACTTCTATTTTAATTGTCTGTGTTGTTGCTTAACTGTACAAATGTGAAATAGATAGAATATTCAAGATGAAGAATGCAACATGCAGGCACTTTCGTGTCCGTCGATTTCGAAAATAATAATAATAATAAAACCATTATCCATGACATAGAATGCGATTTCAAAAGACTTACGGAAGACCAGCATGAAAACATGCCTATACAACTTTGACCGCCATAAACCCCAATTTTATTGATTACTTAAAACTGGGGTTTAGGGGTGTACATTATTTTTCGCATTTCTGTCCAAAAACAGTGCCCACACTATATGTTCTGAACTGCAATATGTAAAATATCAGATTTTTTATCTGAAAATTTTCAATTTTTGGTGGAAACATTTTCAATATATTTGAATAGGCATGTTTTCGGAATGCAAACGGAAGCGAACAAATAATAGCCGCAGTCATGATTTAAAATAACTGGAGTATAGCATGCATACACCAGGATCTTCGCTAGAATAAAGTCTCTTTCGCAAAAGGAATAAATACATCTAAAACATAATATAACTATCACAAGAACGACGTAGAAACTATTTGAGCTCATTAAAAAAGACACTTTATTTCGCATTTTACGAAAGTAAAGTAGAAGTAAAACAAAGATCAGGAATCGATACAATTAACTTACTCCACCCATCAAAGACACCAAAGGGAAAGAAACACAAACATGAAGCGACCAGACCATAATGGAAACCTAAACAAAGGAAGGCCATAAGGACAGTTACTTTCCCACAAAATGGCCAAATGGACATCCAAAATAAAAAGACACAAGTGATACACACAGTAAGTAACAAACAACAACAACGGTCAGTGGAAAGAATTCCACTGGGGGGGGGGGGGGGGGGGCTTAAATCGATTTTACATGGCCATAATCCTCGCCCTTACCTCTGTCGCGGTATACGTTAATTTTGTTTAGTCCGAATGGAGGCATCCTAACTCATCAATGTAACATCTCCGAGAACATACAAATAAAAAAATACAGAGATGAAACAAGGTTGAGGACTCGACAGCATACAACAACAGAATTGCTGGAGCAAAAGAAAACCAACAGTTAGACTCCGAGGGGCCAGACCAAAGACGGAGTATCAGGCGCTAAACAACATAAAGAATACTCAAATTAAATAAAATTCCATTTATGCTTTTTACGCTGGAACCGTCATATAATTTTAAGCCCGACCCACCGGTGTGCAATCAAAGAGGGAAGCAAAGTTGCCAACCGTGATTGGGTTAACCACCATGCATGCAGTCTGTTTTATAACATTTATGTTGTTCCCAATCTTTATATATCGACGAACGATTTTGCGAAATTGGGTACTAAAATCATTACAGGCATGTGTTTTTCTAAATTTATATACTAAGTCACCATAGAATTCGGGTTCCGATAGGCCTTGTTGCAGAAGTGTTCTAAGTCCAACATTGAATTTTGAAACCAAATCAGAATGACGTCGATTTTAACTGAGGTAATGGCCAAATATGACCGACTCAGTATAAGAAGATAGATAGATAGACGTCTATAATACTTCGAAAAGGCTTTACATAGTTTATGATACCGATACCCCTGATTAAGAAGTTTTAAAAGCGGTTAATAATTTATTTCGAGATTTGAAGTCAGATAGTCTGAAGTTGCGTTTAAAGGGGACAGACTTTGTTTCTACATCATTTCCTAAGTATTTACAGTAATACAACAAAGCAAAAGCAATGACAAATAATTCTCAAGAGGAAATATGGCCCTGGTGTATATTTCACAACTCCAGCTGCTACATATATATTAAAAAAAGATTGGTTTACGATCAGTTCTAGCATTAGAAACAACCCCTGGCTGAGTGATGAAACCAAACATGATAATAATCATGGTTGTTCGTTCACAACGATGTTAAAATGCTGTCAGTAATTTCCAAAGTGGCAATTTTGTGATACAAGTTGCCGTACTGTTAATTCAGCATATTTCCCAAGTTGCCGTACTTAAAAATCCAAGTTGCCGTACTCCTTTGTTTTGTGTTTTCTGAAAGAAAACTGCAGCATAAAGCGAACCTTTCAATTAAAACTTATACACAACAACTTTTCTAACCTTCTGAATGTTCCGGCATGGAAAAAAGAAGGCCAGAGGTCTTGAATCAAAGCAAAAACCAGTACTTTCCACGAAAAAGATTATTTGTTCTTGGTACCAGCTGTCAATATTTCAGTTTGTTTAGCGATTTCCAGTGAGTTGTTATCCGAATCATGAAAGCAGGCAAGAGCTAGATATCTCTCCGACACATATCCATTTTGCTTTAAATGTCAGAATTATGTAGAAACCTGTAAACAGCTTTTTACCTACCTTACTGTCTGCCATGCTTGCGATAAATATTGATTTCGCTGGTACTTTTCAGTAACAAGTTCCGGAGTCGATGCTACACGGTGACTATGATGAGATGCGGGACAGGAATCCCTGGCTGTTCGACATGGTAGGACTCTTGCAATGATCTTCCCAGCAGTCGACAATAAACCCAGCGGGCACACGTCGTTAGGGGCAACGTCAAATCAACGTCGGTGCAACGTCATGACGTTGCACCGACGTTGATGTGACGTTGCATAAATGTCATGACCTTGTACCGACGTTGATGTGACGTCACAATTACGGCATGTGCCTGTTGGGAAGTGTCACAGTCTCGAGGAATCGATAACAACTGTCACAGTCTCGAGTATTCCCTTTTCATTTGAATATGTGGATTATTGGTGCATCCTCGAATTCTCCAGGGATATTAGAAGCCTCCGTGGTGTAGTGGTTATGCTACTCGCCTTTTAAACCAGGGGTCGCTGGATCGATCCCGGGCTTCTCCAGACTTTCGGATGAGTCTTTAAACCGAGGTCCCGTCTCCGTATGACCTTAGCTGTTGGTGGGACGTAAAACTCAAGCACTCACTTACTCTCCAGGGATGCTTCTTTTCTCCACAAGAAGTGAAAAACCCGTTCAGTGAATGACCTGCTTTTTAGACTTTTGCAGGTCTGAAGCCTTGCCGGATAACGGGAGTTTTATTTCTTTCGCTGTTTTAGAGACCATTGAAAACATAGAAGTGAAGGCAATGATCAGGAATCGGTACAATTACCTCAAACCTCTCATTCAAGACACCAAAGGGAAAAAAACACAAACATATAACTAGAGGCCCCGCCCAGTTGGGCCAGAACCGTTCACCTGGATGAGGCTGATCATACATAACATTGTGCCTTGGTGGTCGTTTTGTATATCAGATCACATTGCCTTTAGCAGTTCTCATTACGAAAACATGCATATATAAACACACAGTTAATTTTATCGTCGAAAAAAAATTGAGAGGAAAAATTGTGATATTTTTCTTATTTCTGCTCAAAATATAGATTGTGGGTACTCGTTAGAACCGCCTCGATGAGGCGGTTCTAACGAGTACCCACACTCTATTTTTAAGAGCAGAAATAAGAAAAATAAGGTTTACCCCTGCAAACCCCCAGTTTTACTATATAAAAGTGGGGTTCAAGGGGGTCAAAATTATATAGGCGTGTTTTCGTGATGGAATGTCCATGTTACCTTGATGCTTCTGATTAAGTTTCTGAACAGCTTAGTCTGATTTAGGATTCTGGAAGAGATGTTGTTGATGCAGAGTGGAAGTGTATAGTTTAGCAGACCAAAGCTATCGTTTGCACCTGCTTTGTCATGTTTTGTTGTCAAAAGGTAAACCATGTAAACCATGTCAATCAATCACGTGAACACAAATGTAATGCAAGCAAAGCTATGGTGTGAGTGAGTGAGTGTTTGAGTTTTACGTCCCACCAACAGCTAAGGTCATACGGAGACGGGACCTCGGTTTAAAGACTCATCAAAAAGTCTGGAGAAGCCCGGGATCGATCCTGCGACCCCTGGTTTACAAGGCGAGTACAAGGCGAGTAGCGTAACCACTACACCACGGAGGCTCTCAAAACATAGATTGCAGGAACTCGATAGAACCGCCTCAACGAGGCGGTTCTATCGAGTACCCACAATCTATGTTTTTGAGCAGAAATAAGAAAAATAATGTATGCCCCCTTAAACCCCAGTTTTACTATATAAAAGTGGGGTATGGGGGGTCAACATTGTATAGGCGTGTTTTCGTAATGCAATCTCTGGTTCGGCAGGAGATGCCGTTTGATAAAATTTCATGATGGCCACCATTGTGGCCATCCAGGACACCGGAATGGAATGATTTTAGCAAATGTGATTCGCCATGTCGCCCCGATGCCTCCCATCAAGTTTCAGCTTGATCAGACCTCAGGTTTGGGAGGAGATGTCGTTTGAAAAATTTCAAGATGGCACCAATGGCGGTCATTTCGGATATAGGAACGAAAACAATTTTAGCAAATCTAAATATCGGAACGGAACACTTTTAGCAAATCTAAATATCCATGTCATCCTGATGCCTCCCATCAGGTTTCAGCTTAATCCGACCTTCGGTTCAGGAGATGTCGTTTGAAGAATTTCAAGATGGCCGCCTTCGCGGCCATCTTGAATATTGGAACGGAACGATTTTTGCAAATCTGAATCTCCATGTCACCCCTAAGCCTCCCGTCAAATTTCAGCTCAATTCGACCTTTGGTTTGGGAGGTGGGGGTGTAGTTTGAAGAAATTCAAGATGCCCACTATGGCAGCCACCTTGGATATCTGAACGGAACGATTTGAGCAACTCTGTATCTCCATGTCACTCCGATTCTTCCCATCAAGTTACAGCTCAGTTCGACCATTGGTTCGGGAGATTTCGATTGCAATATTGCAAGATGGTCGCCGATGCTGCCATCATATGGCGGCCATATTGGAAAGCGGAACCGAAAGATTTTAGCAAATCTGAATCTACATGTCACCCCATGCAAAGCCTCCCATCAAGTTTCAGCTCAATTTGACCTTTATCTCAGGAGGAGATGTTGTTTGAATAATTTCAAGATGGCTGCCATGGCGGCCATCTTTGAAATCCGAACGGAACTATTTTAGAAAATCTGAATCTCGATTTCGATTTGCCAGAGTGTGTAGTCATGTGACTGACTTCAACACTCGAAATAAATTGTTAACTGCTAAACTTGTTAATCAGGGTTACAGGTACCATAAACTACGCAAAGCCTTTTCAAAATTTTATAGACGTCATTCTGATTTAATTACAAAATGCAATATGGGACTTGAATCTCTTCTGCAACAAGGTCTATCGGAACCCAAATTTTAAAGTGACTTAGTATATAAATTCAGAAAAATATATAACCGCACTGACTTCAGCACCAAATTTCGTAAAAGCATTCTTCTATATAAAAAGATTGGGTACAACATAAAAGTTATACGACGGATGGCATGCATGGTAGTTAATCCAATCACGGTTGACAACTTTGCTTCCCTCTTTAATTGCACGCCGGAGGGTCAGGCCTCAGATTCTATGACTGTTCCAGCGTAAAGGTTTACTGAGAATGAGAGAGACCTAATTCAATGTAATGTTGGTTGGTGCCTGATGCTCTGTCTCTGGTTGGGCCCATCGGAGTCTAACTGTTGGTTTTCTTTTGCTCAGGCATTTCAGTGGTTTCTTGCAGTCGAGTCTTCACCGTTGTTTCATCTCTGTGGTTGTTTGATTTTTTGTGTTCATGGAGATGTTGCACTGATGAGTTAGGAGGCCTTCATGCGGACTGAACAAATCATTTGTCTAAATCGCGACGGCAGTAAGGGCGAGGATTGTGGCCACGTAAAATCGATTTAAGCCCCCAGTGGAATTCGTTTCACTGACCGTTCCAAGGCGGTTCTTCTGTCGCGGTTTATTATTATTATTATTTTTTGTTATGGTTTGTCTTTGAGTGTTTGTATCGCTAATATTATTTTGTTTTGGATAGCCAATTGGCCATTTTGTGGGAAAGTAACTGTCCTTTTGGCTTTCCGCTATTGATGTCTCCATTAGGGTTTGTTGTTTCATGTTTGTGTTTCTTTCCCTGTGGTGTCTATGATGGAAGCTGTGGGTTGATTGAATCGATTCCTGATCATTGCCTTCACTTCTACTACCTATGTCACCAGGATCACTCCCACCAGGTATCAGCTTAATCTGACTTCCGGTTCGGGAGGAGAAAATGTAAAAAAATAACGACGGACGACAGACGACGGACAACAGGCCACGGCATAAGCTTACCTGGAGCTTTTAACTTCACTGTAATGAAAACTTAACAAGCGGAAGGCCAAAAAGACAGTTGCTTTCCCACAAATTGGCCAAACGGCTTATATGCAAATTGCCCCCGCCCATCGGCGATTGGAGAAAAAGATTGGGCTGCATGTTACTTCCACGCAGCAGACACGAGTTCTGGTAAACCGCTTAGAAGATCTAAGTCTGCCCAGGCAAAGCGGTGCGAGTCGGTCCGTCCATGCTTACAAACCCTATTGGTTTCATTGGGCGGCAAGGCTTGAGATTTCATTTCATCTCAATGTCAGGTAAAAGTCCCACAACATTGGAAACAACGTCTCCAAAATGACCTATACAGTGTTGACGGGGACATTAAACCTCAAATCAAACAAACAAACAAACAAACATATATGCAAAGACGAATTATAACAAGAACCGCCTTGGAACGATCAGTAAAAAGTTTTTGTTGTAGTTTTTGTTGTTGTTGTTGTTTGTGTGCGTGCGTGTGTGCGTGCGTGTGTGCGTGCGGGCGGGCGGGGTGTGGGGATTTTAATCGATTTAAGGCGGCCACAATCCTCGCCCTTGAATCTGTCGTGGTTTAGATAAATAATTTGTTCAGTCAGCATGGAGGATTTCTAACTCATCAGTGCAACATCTCTTTGAAATATACATAATCAAACGAATACAGAGAGGGGGCCGGCCTCAGTGGCTCAGTCGGATGCGCGTCTGACTGGTGATCAGGAGGACGCGGGTTCGACTCCCGCCGGGGTCGGCAACATTCTTTCGTGGAGATTGATCATGAAATCTTTTCTACGGTCATTCTCTCCCTTCCGCTGATTCAAGAAGGGCAGTTGTCAGTTTCTGGCGAAAGAATGTGCACTGTACTGGTTAACCGCTTACGTATAAGCCTGCCCAGGAAAGTGTTGTTAGGTAAACTGACCGGCTCAAAAATGACCTAAATAGTGTTGACTGGGCCGTAAAACTCCAATACAAACAAACAAACAAACGAATACAGAGATAAATAACTGAAATGCTATAGCAAAAGAAAACGAACAGTTGGCCTCATCAAGCAACATATTATATTATGCCATCTGTGGTAGTTTGTTGATAGCTTATTCATTGATAGATTGCGGAAAATTAAGAACACCATCTTTTCAAGATACATTTCGATAAAAACGTCAGATAGCACAAGAATCAACGTTCATGAGACGATGCTTGTTTGTTTGTTTATTTGATTTAAGGTTTAACGTCCTCGTCAACACTGTTAAGCTTATTTTGGAGACGTTGCTTCCAATTTTGTGGGACTTTTACCCGACATTGAGATGAAATGACTTCTCAAGTCCTGCCGCCAAATGAAACCAATAGGGTTTATATGCATGGACGGTCCGACTCGCGCCGCCATGCCATGGCAGGCTTAGATGCTCTAAGCGGTTTACCAGTACTCGTGTGCGTGAAAGCATCATGCAGCCCATCTATTTCTTCAAGCCCCGATGGGCGGGGGCCGTCATGAGACGATGCAAAAACGTAAATCAAATGTCGGAAACCCCCCCAAAAATCAAATTTTCGAGACGAAAGCGAGGAAGGCCAAAAATCTATGTTTGAGAGAGCCCTAAAACAGCGAACCTCGATTTTTTTTGGCTTTCTGGTGGCGTTTTTATTGCTCCATCTTATAAATCTCGGGTTTGGGGGCTTTATGGCATTTTAATCGTTGTAATATGCGCATAACGTTAGATCATTGCCTTCAATTCTATTTAGAACATTCTACCAACCCAGTTATTGCTCCATACAGTCGAACCAGTCACTTATCAAATTAAACCGTCATTTGATATCATTAGTTCACGACGTCAACATATTTATTTTGTTTGGTCTTCGCCTGCTGTTTAAAAATAATATCCGATCGTAAACTATTTTTTTTTTCTAAAATAATTAATACCTACGACTAAGGCTATTGGCAGTACCTTGTAAGAAGCTGCAAGGATTAGCAAGCCCCGTCGCAGGATACCTAAAGTGATGAAGCAAGCAAATGCGAGTTGGATGCCTCGATAGGTAAACTGAGTACTGTGTCATGGAAAATACAAATGAAAATAATCAGGAAGAGTCGTTCATTAAGACGCAACAGAATGTTGAGTGGGTTCAACCTTGAGGTGATACCATGACTGACGCCATGACAATAATCTATAACAAGATTTCAAAAACAGGGGAATGACCTATACCACGGACGCATCATCTGCACCAAATCAAAATAAGGTAATGTTGAAGGCCCCAGTCGCAGGCTACTGAACAAATATTCAATCTCAAACCTCTGGGGCCAGTTGTTCAAAGCATCGTTAGCTTAACGAGCTCGTTAGTGGTCATATTGTTAAGTGTTCTAGCAAGTACAATATCGTAAATTTTGGTATTTTTGCTGAAAAATCAAAAGCTGCTTACATTTTTTCAACAACAATTTCAGCATATTTGCCATATTTAATGATCAAAGTTTTAACGATACGTTAACTAATGACGTCGTTAGTTTTGAACAACTGGCCCCTGGTCGAGAAACGCTTTTAACAAGATCTATATCATGTCTTCATGGACTTCAGTACTACCTTCGGCAGTCTGTGGAATGGATCAACATGAGGAGATATAATGTCACCAGTATGATAAAGAAACAACTGCAACTTATAGTAGTCCTGTTTAGACAAGGGATTCAGAACTACATTTGAGTTAGGCAGAGATGTGTTCTGTCTCAATTACTCTACAACATAACATCAGCATAACACCTTATTTGCATTACTGAAGTTTCTAGAGAGAAGCCAGCGCTCATAGAACAAGTTACTTGTCTAGATTAACCCTTTTAGTACCAAATGGAATCTTCCTCCTTATATATAGCAGGAGTCCATTTCAAAATTTAGGGGTGTCAGGTTGTGTTTTCTTCAAAATTTGTTGGGGAAAATGGCTGAACTTTTTGCAAACAGTGAAGGCCCTGATCAGACATCAGCATTCTGCGGCGTCTGATCTGGGCCTGCCTTGTTTGCCAAGGTACCCCTTTAGGGGTTTCTGGTACTAAATTGGTTAAACCACCAAGAGCAAGAACATGGTAACTAGGTCAGACAAAAAAATTTAGCGTCGAACAGCCCTGATGAAGGCGGACTTGATAGAGTGATTTATTCTAAGCAAGCGACGGGAAACACTTCCAAATACAAATGATGTGACATTACTGACGAGGGCTGAAGACCAGAGATTCTGACAAGGGCAGCTCAAACTGCAAGTGAATGCAATGATCATGAATCAAAACAATTACCTAGCATGGCCCATCAAAGACATCAAAGGGAAAGAAACATGGGCCCCGTCAAGCGATTTTGGTACTTATCGCCTATGCGAGCAGCGAAGGTTCAGGCGAGCCTGCGCATCCGCGCAGTCTCGCCAGAACCTTCGCTGCTCGCTCATACAAGCAGTGAATCAAGTGGAACCTTCAGACAGAAAGCCATATCCCTGTCCCCCTCTGAATGGCTGGGCATGCGCAGTTAAACTTTGTCATGGCGGAATGCTCGAAGACACAAATTCGCTTGGCTGGGCTCAGATATACATGTAGTTCGTATTTGCAAGCATAACATGCAAAGACGAACTACAAGAAAAATAAACCACACTTGAAACGATCAATAAAAAAATTTACTGGGGTGGGTGTGTGGGGCGTGGGTACCAGCCTATTTATGAGTAAGTTTCAGGAAGATACTATCAATTGTTTAGTATATAAATTCAGAAAAAATATAGGTTTGCAGTGATTTCAGTATCATACCAGTTCGTAAAATCATTCTTCGATATAAAAAGTGAGTACAGCATAAATGTTATACGACAGATTGCATGCATGGTAGTTAACCCAATCACGCTTGATAACTTTTAATTACACGCCGGCGGATCGGGCGTCAGACTCTATGACGGCTCCGGTCTAAAAGACTTACTTAAGCTTATTTTGTAATGTTGGTTTGGTGCTTGCTGTTTTGCCTCTAGTCGAGCCCATCGGAGTACAACTGTTGGTTTTCTTTTGCTCCAGCATTTCAATTATTTCATGCTATCGAGTCCTCATCGTTGTTTCATCTCTGTATTCGTTTGATTTTTTATGTTCTAGGAGATGTTGCACTGATGAGTCAGAAATCCTCCATGTGGACTGAACAAATTATTTATCTAAACCACGACAAAATCAAGGGTGGGGATTGTGGTCACGTAAAATGGATTTAAATACCCTACCCCCACCCCAGTAAAACTTACAAACGTTTTACTGGCCTTCCAAGGCGTTCTTATATTGTGGTTTATTAATGTTATAATTCATCTCTCTCTCTCTCTCTCTCTCTCTCTCTCTCTCTCTCTCTCTCTCTCTCTCTATCTATCTATCTATCTATCTATCTATCTATCTATCTATCTATCTATATATATATATATATATATATATATATATATATATATATATATATATATATATATATATATATATATATATATATATATATATATATATATATATATTCCGGGGTCGGCAACATTCTTTCGTAGAGATTGATCATGAAATCTTTTCTACGGTCATTCTCTCCCTTCCGCTGATTCAAGAAGGACAGTTGTCAGTTTCCGGCAAGTGCACTGTACTGGTTAACTGCTTACGTATAAGCCCGCCCAGGAAAAGTGTGGATAGGTAAACTGACCGGCTCAAAAATGATCTAAAATAGTGTTGACTGGGCCGTTAAACTCCAAAAACAAACAAACAAAAGCTAATATTTTTATTATTATTATGGATAGCCGCTTGGCCATTTTGTGGGAAAGTCAATGTCCTTGTTTAATGTTTGTGTTTCTCTCCCCTTTGGTGTCTTGGATGGGAGGTGTGAGGTACTTTTATCGGTTTCTGATCACTGCCTTTAATTCTGTTTCATCCCCAGCCTACTTATATGTAAGTTTCACGAACATCTGATCAAACCTGAAAATAAGCATTCTCTGCAATTAAGGGAACATATTTCTATGATTAACAGCCAAGGTCGACGAAAAATGTTCAGAATATGGCTGCTAGGTTTGTATCTAACAAATACTGCTTCGAAACCGGAAGTACGACTGAAATACTGGGAAAATTAATATGGGAGTCTCTTAAGAAAGGGAGGAGAGACAATAGGCTTGTTTACTTATACAAAGGTCTAAAAGGTGCCGTTAGCATCCACATGGATGACCTGATAGATACGCAATGCATAAACACCACTGTTACAAGGCATAATGAAGTAATGAAGAAATTTCTTCATTTTGATTTTTTTTTATTTCATTATGCGTTGGCGTAGTCGACGCGAAATGAAGTAAAAAATTATTTCATTTCGCGTTGATATGCACCATATCGACGCAAAATGAAGTAATGATGGAAGAACATAGCTGTCTACGAAAGGAGACCAAAGACTTAGGAAGCAATACAGGTAAATTCCAATATAAATACCACATTTGAGACAGTTCAAAAGTGGTCTTTAAGACCACATTTGAACAGTCCCAAAGATGGTCTTCCACAAGAGCACACTGAATGTCGCAATCACAAAGAAAATGTAACTTTAACCTTCAAAATATGCTTTAAAAAACAAAAATTTGTCTTAATTTTAGGTGGTCTTAATAGCGGAATTTCACTGTATTTGATTATGTTAGTAGAGTTAAAACTGAACGCCTTACGGTATTTTGGTCTCATGTCTGATGTTTTTCCCTAATTTGTGTTCACATGAGTACTGGTTATCTGCTTAGAAGGTCTAAGCCTGCCCAGGAAAACTGCTGCGAGTCGGCCCATCCATGCGTATAAACCCTTTAGGGTTACGGCAGGGATTGAGATGTCATTTAATCCCAATGTCGGGTAAAAGTCCGACAAAATTGGAAGCAACGTCTCCAAAATGACCTAAATAGTGTTGACGGTGACGTTAAACCTCAATTCAAACAAACAAACTGTCAACGCATAATGAAGTAAAATTAAGTATGCCACCTATCACCGCAAAATGAAATAGTTCTTACATTTTGCGCAAACCTCTTAGTATCGACGCATAATGAAGTAAAAACTACATTTATTTCATTTCGCATCGACTATGAAAACGCATAATGAAGTAAAACTTTCAAAATAAGGAAATTACTACATTACTTCATTATGCGTTGTAACACACCACTCACCAGTAACTTTTCTCCCCACCCTCCGACCCTAAAAAGCAAAAACAAAAGATACTGTAGGAACAGGTTCACTCCCTCCCCACCCCAAACAAAAAGGAGAGAGATTGAAATAACGTTCCAGATTCGATAACATCCTCTACTGAAGTTGGAGGGGATGGTGTAGCTAGATTTACCTTTTTGGTGAGTTGATGATCCCGCAGCCAAAACAAAGGAAGGCAAATCACTTTCTCAAGGGAAGCAATACACCACGAGGAACTCAAGGCACCGGGATATGAAAGGTTGTACGACCGCAGGTAACTGCCTCTAGCGCACAGGGCCCATACACAGATACTGCAACACAGCAGATAGAAAAACCACAACGCCACGAAGCTAGGTGGGTCAAAAGAGACCTTCCGGTATTAACTGCTGTGTTGCAGTCACTTCAGTGACGAAGTTTCGACTTACACCGCATAGACAACCGACTCTCATGACCATGTTGCTATTCACAGAGACCCAGTACCTCATAACCCAGCGGAGACAGTCCAAAGCCTCTGCCCCCGCCCATAGGGGCTTGAAGAAATATATGGGCTGCACGATGCTTCCACGCAGAGCTGAATCCGGCCCGCACACTAGTACTGGTAAACAGCTTAGAGGATCTAAGCCTGTCCAGGAACCGCAGTGCGAGGCGGACCGTCCATGCTAATAAACCCTATTGGTTTCATTGGGCGACAGGGCTTGAGATGTCATTCCATCTCAATGAGCAGTCACCCCGCCCAACGTTGAGGAGTTCAACAAGGCAGTCAGCCCAATCACTTCTCTCCTTAATCATCCGCCACCTAACTTTCCCAGCTGGCACATGACGTAATTGTGACCTCACATCAACGTCGGTACAACGACAGGAAGTTTATGAAACGTCAAATCTATGTCGGTGCAACGTCATGACGCTGCACCGACGTTGATTTGACGTTGCCCTAGCGGCGTGTGCCTGCTGGGTTTAATCTTGTAACCGTAGATGTTTTTTTTTTTTAAATTACACGTTTTTACTTTCCTTAAACATTCACAACTTTGTTTTTCTTAGCCTGGCTTTGGGTTAAGCATTTTTATTTCGGTTTTCCGGTCCTTACAAGATATTTCACTTATTTTGAACCGATCGTTAAGCAGAGATGGACGAAAACCGGAGTACCCGGAGACAAAACACCTGACTTGCCATTGCAGAACTTGGCGCCCCACATGGGACCATGTGTTAAGCATTATTTGAATATAGATAGATATTTCTACTGGTGAATGAATGTCATTACACTACTTGTTGTTCTTGTTGGAGTTCTTTCACCGTCCCGCTCGGAACAACCACTTATGAATCAACGTAAAGTCAATTTCACATCGATAAAATACCAATTAAATTTAGGATAAAAAGTGACACTGTAAAATATACAACAACAGTCTTTTATCAGGGGCTTGGTTATAGACTTCTGTGTTTAAGCACCGTATATCACGTGCTTAATACATACACAAAGTTGCATTTCCACCAGGGGCCAGTTGTTCAAAACTACCGACGTCGTTAGTAAACGTATCGTTCAAACTTTAATCATTAAATATGGCAAATATGCTAATATGTTTTGCTGAAAAAATGTGAGCAGCTTTTGCAGATGCAAAAACTGCTCACATTTTTCAGCAAAAACCATTTTTTTATAATAGTTAAGAATTTCACCACTAACGAGCTCATTAAGGTAACAGTGTTTTGAACAACTGGCCCAAGAAAACTAAGCGAATATGTTGTTCCATTTTAATTGTAGATTTCTGAGTAGGTTTCATTGGTAATATTCGCTGTCTCGTTCCGTGCAGAAGATAACATAGCCTTCGACTTTAAAATTCTATTTTGATATGTGTTCTCATGTGTCTTTACAATTCTCAGCGGCCAGAATCGACTGTAGCTGGAAGTCTGCTGTGTGATTATAGAAGGATTTGTCTTTTTGATACATCACGAAAACACACCTATATAAACGCCACTTTTATATAGTACAGTGAAATTCCGCTATTAAGACCACCTAAAATTAAGACTAATTCTGCCTTAAAAAGCTTAGTTTGAAGGCTAGAACATATTCACTTAATTTTTCTTTGCGATTTCTTCCCATAGTGTCATGGACCACTTTTGGAACTGTTCAAAAGTGGTCTTTAGGACCACTTGTGAACAGTTCCAAATGTGGTCTTAATATAGGAATTTTACTGCATATACAAGAAGTCTATGATGGACCTAATTCGGTCACCTAAGTTATAATGTAGTAAATAGTTGTTTACAGGTTTTACTATATTTAACTTTGACAGCCATTTTGTACAGAGGAGCAGAACCACTTAAGCACTTTTGGTAGAGGGGTCACTCATTGGTGAAGATGTTCTTCAATGACTGTTCTATCTTTACCTCTGCAGTCATATGGACATTTTGTTCAGCAGAGCAAACCCATTTAAGCAATCGTCAGTACATAATCGATTGATTGTTTTGAGTTTAATGACATGTCAATCCTGGTGGGTCAAAGAGAAAGGGAGAAAGTGAGGGATAGCGGAGAAAGACGAAAGTGAATGGAAGTGTTGAAACAGAAGAAATAACAACATTCCCCCTCTACCCTTACCTGCTGCAATGACAGCAGACTTTGTCATACTGTAAGCCAGTATCAGTTGGACGCTCCTGTGACACAAAATACATGTCACCTTTGCCTCACCCATCCATCCCTCAATCATCAGTACAATAATACCTACTTTGAGATGGACTGTTTCAATGGAACAGACCTAAGAGCCATTCCGTTCAATCATTTTAGAACAAAAATAAAAGAGAAACATTTCTGTGAATTGGGTTGGACCGATGTTCGTATCTCGTTGTATAACGTTCCAAGACGGTTCTTCTGTCGCGGTTTATTTTTGTTATGGTTTGTCTTTGGGTGTTTGTGTCGCTTATGTTATTTTATTTTGGATAGCCTATTGGCCATTTTGTGGGAAAGTAACTGTCCTTTTGGCTTTCCGCTGTTGGTGTTTCCATTAGGGTCTGGTGTCTCATGTCTGTGTGTCTTTCCCTTTGGTGTCTCTGAAGGGAGATGTGGGTTGATTGTATCGATTCCTGATCATAACCTCCACTTCTATTTTGAAATTGCGCCATTGACCTAGCTAGAGGGATATGTCATTCAAATGTTTTCTATTTTTAGCTCTAGCAGCCAAAGTGAAGTGAAACCATTTTAGCAATAATGGTAGAGGGTCAACAATTAAAGGAACATTTCTGTGAAAATATTTTAAAACTGGATTATTAACCTAGGAGGAGATGTGCTTTGAAGGTTTTTCTATTTCTAACTCTGGTGGACATTTTGTTCAATGAAGTGGAACCGTTTTGACCATTTTGGTGGAGGGTCACCAGAACTTGAGACGTGAAATCAAGACTGATATATAAAAAAAGCATGATTTGTATGTGTATACTTGGTAGGTGATGTTAAGGCGAATCCCAGAGACTTCTACAGATATATTGATAGCCAGAAGAAAAACAGGCAAGGTATCCCGCCCTTTAATAAAAGAAGAGGGAACGGGGTTGCTAAATCAGACTCTGAAAGGGCAGAGGAACTTGTTGGTCAATTCAATGGTGCGTTTAATAAAACTGAGTTCACGGAGGTTCCATTGACTGGAAGATCGGTCCCATTCATGGATAATATTGTTGTGTCAGCTGCAGGAGTAATCAAGTTACTTCAAGGCTTAAACCCCAGTAAAGCCTAAGGACCTTATGAACTTCATCCTAGAGTCCTGAAGGAACTAGCAAATGAGTTAGGTCCAGTTTTTGCACACCTGTTTCAATAGTCTCTTGATACGGGTGAAATCCCCAAAGAATGGCTCTTAGCGAACATCTGTCCACTCTTCAAAAAAGGAGATAGGGCTCTTGCCCATAATTATCGCCCTGTGTCTCTGACTTGTGTTCTGTGTAAATTGTTTGACCATATAGTCTGCTCGAACACCATGGCCCACTTGGATGAACATTAACTTTTTTGTCAGACAGACAACATGCATTTAGGAAACGGCATAGTTGTGAAACTCAGCTGAGCACAGTTATTAATGACTGGGTATAAATCGTGGACAAAGGGGGACAGGTGGACACATTTATTCTGGACTTCGAGAAGGCTTTTGACATCCCCCTCATGGATCTCTTAAATCTAAGTTATTTGGTTACGGAATTGGGGTGGGGGGGAGAGACTCTCAAACGGATAGATTCCTTTCTTTGCTACAGAAAACAGCGTGTTGTTGTTAATGGTGAATCTTCAGAGTGGGCTCCAGTTCAGTCTGGAGTCCCACAAGGGAATGTTCTTGGTCCACTATTGTTCTCCCTGTACATCAATGATATTTCCACTGACACTGACTCAGAAATAAGACTCTTCGCAGACGACTGTGTTTGCTACCGGGAAATTAGAGATACAGATGACTCACTGAAACTTCAGAATGGCATAGATAGATCAGGATGTTGGGCCCGACAATGGGGCACGAGATTTCAGCCAGTTAAATGCAACATTATGCAGATAACTAGGAAGAGATCTAATAAAGTTGAGGCTTCTTACACCTTGGAGGGAACGGTCCTCGAGAATGTAGACTCAAATTAAATACCTTGGTGTGACAATCACACACAACTTGAGATGGAATACTCGTAGAAGAAACATGTGTACTAAGGCAAATAGAACACTTGGTTTCCTGAGGCGTAATCTTCATCAGTGCCCACAGGATGTAAAAGAGGCAGCATTTAAAGGTCTTGTCCGCCCAATCTAAATTGGGATTGTTGTGGCTATAGTTTCCATTGTGTGGGGACTTCTTCTCTATGCCAGGAAGTGTTTATGAGGTCTAAGAGTTTTTGTTTGCTATCTGGTGGGAGCTGTTTCAGCATTTCACAATGAATTTTGTCCGCTCCTGGAGCTGTGCTGCGTTTACTCTGCAGAGTCTCATTAAGTTCAAATAGGGTGGAGTCGCAGTTCAGGTTACTGCTTCTTCGGTCATCGTTGAAGAGGTCAGGGAGGGATTGGTTGAAAGTTCTCTCCTCGGTCTCTTTTATTGTTTGGAAGGCAGGATCTTGGTGGGAAGTTTTCGACATATTATGGTAGTGGTTGGCAAGGGCGTCTGCTTTCTCTCTATCATTAGTTATGGTCTGGCCGTTAATTTTGAGACAGTTTATCTTTTCAGTAGGTTTACCCCTGAATTTATTAAAAGTAGACCACATTTTCTTACTAGTGGTCTTATGGTTAAGTTTGTTGACTATTTCTTGCCATCCTTGATTTTGTGCTATTTGCAGGGTGGTTCTAGCGTGTGCCTTAGTTTTATTGTAGTTATTCTTAAGCTCGAAAGTTCTATTTTTCAAGTATTTCTTCCTCGCTTGCTCGCGTTGATCTATGGCTTTCCTACAATCTTGATTCCACCAGGGAGGGAGTAGTTTTTTATGTTTAACTGAGGTCGTTGGAATTGTACTGTCACAGATCTCTTTTAGGGTGGACGTAAACTGGTTGGCAATTTCGTCTATGTTTTGGTTGTCACTAATTTCTAATTTTTGTGAGCAGAGATTTTTAAAGAGATCCCAGTCGGCCTTGTTTAGGTTCCATTTTTGGGAAACGGCTGCTCCCGTGGTGTTGTATTTGGCATTATATTTGGACAAAATGGGGAGATGGTCACTACCACAGGAATTGTCAAGGGTATACCATTCTGAGCGGGCTGAGAGGTTTGGGGTGGCTATGGTGATGTCAGGTGAAGATTCAGTTTCTGCCATGGTTGGCGCCCATCATTGAGTATGGTAGCCCCGTGTTTAAGTAATAACTCTGATAGTGCCTCCCCCCTTGGGTTCTGCTTTGGGCTCCATAGCGTGTCATGGGCGTTAAAGTCACCTACAAGTATGTAGCTTTGGTGCGGGATATGGTCGAAACAGTTTATCAAGGCTACTTTACAGTTTTTCAGATGGATGGTGACAGCGCACGATTCAAAAGTGGGGTCATTGATATTTAGGTCTGAGGTTGTGCGACAGATGAGTTTAGGTCGGGTATGAAACACCCTTCCCGATCCCGATCCCGATCCGAAAATCCCCGATCCAAAATTTTCTATTTGCCCTAATTCATTAATTAGAATATATTTTAAACACTTTTTGTGTTTATTTGATTACTTTTAAGTATTTTAATCATTATTTATGTATATTTTGTTTAAATGTGTCCAATTTGTGATTTTATCCTAAATTATTCCTCCCTTAGGGGTATGAAAGACCCTGCCGATTTTTCGTAAAAATATTGTATTCTTCCGCCTCTAATTAAAAAAATAAACAATAACCAAATGATAAAATCAGTATAACGGAATTGTTATATACTTTTATGGCTTTTCTTGAATAAAAGGGAACTTAAATAGAGTTTCGGAGGTGTTTTTTGGCATATTTTTATCCAAAACGATTACCGATCATTGTTGCTATTTATAGTAACGTAAATTGAACGGAATGTGAAAGAAATGGCCGGAAGCGAACCGATCTTGAGTTTCACTTGTCTCAAAAATCAAAAATAGAGAGATAGGACATGGTGAAACTTCTGTCTCTCGCGCAATGGTCATTATATGTATCATATACGATTTTTGAGACAATGATTAAATTACTTAAAAGTAATCAAATAAACACAAAAAGTGTTTAAAATATATTCTAATTAATGAATTAGGGCAAATAGAAAATTTTGGATCGGGGATTTTCGGATCGGGATCGGGATCGGGAAGGGTGTTTCATACCCGACCATGAGTTTATCAACACCAGCAACACCCGGAGCTCCTACGGATTTCGGAGGTTCAGTTCGGTTCGGTTACAAAGTTGATAACCCCTGAAGATAACCGAGTCATCCGAATAAATGTACACACAAATAATGGCGCATGATGTCTTGTTTTGTTTTTATTTCTTTAGAACATTTTACATTCGTCAGAGCCAAAATTAGGTTGTACAAAACTGAAGTCTAGTCACATTAAAGGCCCAGGATGTCATGGTACTTTGGTAACTGGCAGGATTTTCTGAAGAAAAAGGCCTGTAGATATATTCTACAGCACTATTTGGGCCAGTTTCTGAAAGAAAAGTTGTCACTTGATCAGCTGAGCCTGGATCTCTACAATGGAACTGGCAAAATTACTGAATTAAACTTAGATGTTCAGGTGAGATTATAGGTAGCTGGACAAAATCCCCCCTTTTTGTAAAGGAGGACAAAATTTGGCCTCGGACAAAATCCCCCTCGCTGTATGTCAAGATCCTTCTTCCCTCAGATAGTTGGTTTCTGGTCAACTCGTACCTAAGTCAACTCGTACCCTATCTATCTATCTTCCTATACTGAGTCGGTCATATCTGGCCATTACCTCAGTTGATTGGGTGGCTAAATTTAGAATTTAGCTGGGAAAAAAAAAAAAAAGAGAGGCACTGGATGCGTCCTTAAAACTATTTACAATCTGCATAACAGAGGTATCCTAAAACGCATACCTCTGAGACCCAATCTTACACTGTGCGGGCTTTGAACTCTTCTGCGGACTTGGCATTCACCGCAGAGGAGGGAAGACTATTCCATTGGGGAATAGTTCTAGGAAAAAACGAATTCTTCAGGGCATCACTATAGGACTGGTATCTACGATATTGTGAGTCGTTTACTTTTGATGCCCTTGTTTGGGTCGACAGTGTTACAGGGGTCAAGTACCTATCTTTATCAATAGACACTGAATCAGAGTATATCTTGTAGAAGAAGGTTAAAGAGGACTGCCCACGACGGGCCTCCAGGGACGGCCACTCTAGCTCATTAAGCATGTCACCGACGCTACTTCTATTTCGCCATCGCCTACAGGTCCATCGAGCAGCTGTCCTCTGCACCTTCTCCACCTGCTGAGTCTGAGTTTTAACATAGGGGTGCCAAATGGGTGATGCATATTCGAGTTGAGGGCGAACCAATGTTTTATATGCAACATCCTTTGTCTGCCTAGGTGCAAAAGCCAAGTTCCGTCTAAGGAATCCCAAAGTCCTAGTTGCTTTAGATGTAATCTCTGAAATATGTTGACCCCAATCAAGATCGTCAGTGATGGTGATACCAAGATATTTGGCGGATTGAACATGCTCCAAAACTTGCTGGTGAAGAGTATAGTCAAACTTAATTTGCTTGTCCGGAGGGTGTCGTGACACTCTCATTGAGTGACATTTGGCCACATTGAACTTCATTTGCCAATCGGCCTCCCACTGTGCAAGTTGATCCAGGTCATCTTGTAAAATAAGACAGTCAGAAGGAGAATATATGTTCCTATACAGGACACAATCATCAGCAAACAAACGGACCGATGACCTGATATTATCGGGGAGATCATTAATGAAAACCAAGAAAAGGACCGGTCCAAGGACCGAACCTTGGGGGACTCCAGATAAAACAGGGACTGGATCAGACGCTTGGCCATCAAGTACAGTCAAACCTGTCTTAGTGGCCACCTCTATTAAGCAAGCAACCTGTCTTAAGCAAGCAGGCATTTAGTTCCCGAAAAAGGCAAATGCATTAAAATTCACCTGTATTAAGCAAGCACCTGTGTTAAGCAAGCACATTTTCATTATCCCTGAGGTGCTTGTTTAACACAGGCTGGACTGTACAACTTGTTGTGAGCGCCCAGAGAGCCATGAGCTAATCCACCTATGCGTGGATCCTCTTATCCCATAGTACTCCAGTTTATGTAATAGCCTTCTGTGAGGTACCTTGTCAAAGGCCTTAGCAAAGTCCATGATGATCAAGTCAGTCTGTACCCGAGTTTGGTCAACTCGTACCTTAGTCAACTCGTACCTAAGTCAACTCGTACCTTTGTAAGAAAATCTGTTTTGGGGGTAAGTTTAACTTAAGTACACATATATACAGGTCAACTTTATGGTCTATGCAGACTCACGACCCTTTTCCGGACGACGAAGAAGATACATAGTGTGTGCATGCAGCATTATACGCCATTACACCCGTGTGCCAAAAATGGCGCCTTACATGTGTATGACGCCCATATCCCTTTAGCCAGAGGATTTTATTATCTGACTAGTATCCAGACATAATTTATGGGGGCTCGTTAGAACTATCCCTGTGGGGCAGCTCTAACGAGTGCTAACAATCTAAGCTCCAAGGGGTGGGGTGATTGGTATACATAACACCATGATCAGCATGACGAACTACATATGTAAATGAAAATAACGAGAAAATATAACCGTATAACTTTCATTTCATGCTCATGTGCAAATAAGATCTAGTTATACAATTATATTTCGTTCTCACATATGCTCAAAACTTAAAAGTTGGCTTACATAATTTTTATTTTCCTTACAACAACACACCCGTGCAATATAGTGCATTTTTCACATCTCCAAAATTTCAACTTTTTTTACGAAAATCTGTGATATTTTTTTCTTATTTATACTGCAAACATAGGTTGTGATTTTTTTGTTGGAACGACTTTGTTGAGGCTGTCCTAACGAGTACCCACAACCTATGAATTGGACCATAAATAAGAAAGATCCCATAAAGTGTACCCCCGTAAAGGCGAGTTTTCTTTATACAAAGAGAGTTTAGGGGTGTACTCAATACACGAGCTTATTAACGGTTCCAACGAGTATCCACAATCTATGTTTTGGAACTGATGGGGGAAAATGTAGCGACACGACCGTGGCTCGAACCGTAGAGTATAGGAATGTTTTGATGATGAGATCAAATCAGTGTTTACTATCGCTATTACAGGAATAGCTCGTTCATAGGCATGTTAACTGAACTAGTAGACCCTGATCAGACGTCGCCACGTTCTGTGGCGTCTGGTCTGGGCCTGCACTGTTCAGGTTGTGTTTTCTTAAAAATTTAATCGGGCAGTGGCTTAACTTTTTGCAAACAGCGTAGGACCTGATCAGACGTCGTCGCATTCTGCGGCGTCTGATCTGGGCCTGCACTGTTTGACAAGGTAACCCTTTTGGGGGTTTCTGGTACTGAATGGGTTAAAGGTGAAAAATAGCAATACTAATAACTAGAGCAGGTTGATAGGGCGCCATCGCATATCTCCGCGCCGTAAGAACCATATCACAATAGAAATTTATACCGCAGTCAGGCATTCTAATAACCTAATAAAGGGGGTCGAATAACTGCACGCTATAATTGGTAGTGACCTACAATACCTTCTACGGACCTATAATACGTCTAGTGACCGTTTATAGACCGGACCTACTTTTCAGGTCCCTTTTTTACAAGTATAAACAATAACATGCAAACTTCCATTCATTGCAAAACAACGAAACTGCAAGTTAAAATCCTTGCAATATTTATTTAAACAGATTTTCAGAAATTTCAGCTAAATTCTTACCTTCTCGTCTTTTCCAGGTTTGAATGGCCCGTTGGAATAACTGCGCACTGCTACTGCAGTTGCGTCTCAACCTCGAAAATAAGTTTTAAAGCTAAAATAAACTATTTATTTGCAGATTTTCATACAGAATATAAAGCGTTGACAAACTTTTATTCGAGCGTCCATATTGTTTCCCTCTTTGTGGCGCGGTGACGTCAGAAACTTTGCACTCGTTGACGTCACGTTATACTACGTGTGCGCGCCATGGCACTGAATGTCGTTTAACATGCCACACTGACTGCTGTCTATTTTGCTTAAATTTGCTAAATTATTGCAAAACCCATTGATTGTTTTGGATTGTGGTATAAACTAAATACATGGATAGTGTCTTTTAGACTTTAATAATGAAATATAATCGGTTCGCCCCGACAATTTTATAGGGGCTCGCTGAAGCTCGCCCCTATAAAATTGTCTAAGGCTGACCGATTATATTTTATTATTAAAGACACTAGCCATGTATTTACTATTTCCAAAGTACTTTTCTGGCCTCCGGTGAACCCAAGATATGTCTCTTGGCACAATTTGGGCACCGCTGTATTCTACTGTTTGACTTGATAGGCAACCCGACCATGTTTGAACAAAATAGGTTTTGGACTCCTGGGCCCTACCCCAGACCTAGCAGGCACCTGGGAGAGAGGGGGGGGGGGGCAAATAAAAAAAAAACGTGTCACTCCTCATGTCCGAATCCACAGGGCTAATTATGACCTAAGTTCACTAGTTTTCGACCCCGTCCCGCCAAAAAATATATAGTATCCCTGGGGGGCGGGAGTACGAGTTGACCAAAATAGGTACGAGTTGACTAGGGGGTACGAGTTGACCAAAGAACGGGTACGAGTTGACCAAAAACAGGTACGAGTTGACTTAGATACGAGTTGACTTGGGTACGAGTTGACCAGTTACCAGATAATTAGAGATTAGAATGCCCTTCCAGATTCGGTTATTGCATCCGTGGAAGATTCTTAGAATAATGTAGCTAAGTGTACTTATTTGGTGAGAGCTAGGGCCCTTTTCACAGGTCCTGGTGAATTAATGTCTTTTGACGTGTCACCAGTAATGATTCAGATTCAGCTATTAACTGTGACAGTTTCAAGAGCCTAGAAGGAGTTGTGTGATAATCAGAAAAATTACCCAAAATCCTATGTTTTGACCTCTGGTGACCCTAGACATATTCCCAAGGTTGGGCAGCAAATTCCACCCCTGGTATTTACCAGTGGCATTTACCAGACTGGAAAATACTCATTAAGAGGCTAATTCTGAATTTCTTTGCCCTAAAATATGGCAGAAATCTTAATAAAATTGACTTAAAATAGTATAATCAAACTAAATAAGTAAAAAAGTGTTAATTTAAACATGTTGAACCAGCCAAAATGTGAATCTCAGACAAAAATTTTGAAATTATTTAAACAAAACATACCGGTACATGTAGTATCTTTTTGAATCAATAGTACAAAATTACAGGTAGAAATGGTTTATAATATTGTCACCTACCATAATGGTTCTAAGTCTTTGTATTGACAGACCTTATCAGATCATTTGAACACGCTTTCAATGGGGAACAAGACAGTTCACCAACAAGACAACTCACTGACACGGTTTTTGGAGACATTTCACCAGCATGTTTTGAAAAGAATTCCTCAACATATTCTCCAAAAAGAGCAGGGATAATTATATACATTCCACTTAATGACTACCTATTCATTGATTGTGTAGCGTGTACCGGGTAGTCCACGAAGTTGTGCAACGCGGTCACCCATCCAGGAAATAACCGCTATCTCCGTTGCTTAACTTTGTGAATAAGCCAGCCACTCTGCCCGCGTCACTAAAAGAGCCGGCTCCTACAGCAAGGCTGTAGAAGTGGTATTTATCCATAACCGTTACATTTCTCCCCCTCATCTCTTGACTTTGTCCCGAAGTCACACATGCCCCACAAGGCTAACCCGAGGGCGGAGTCTATGTAACAAACCAGCGGCACTGTTTCCATCCCACAGCTCCCACCAATGTAGTGTGTACCGGGTAGTCCACAAAGTTAAGCAAAGCAGTCACCCATCCAGGTACTAACCGCTATCTCCATTGCTTAACTTCGTGAATAAGCCAACCACTCTACCCGCGTCGCTAAAAGAGCCGGCTCCTACAGCAAGGCTGTAGAAGTGGTATTTATCCATAACCGTTACAATTGGAAGGAAAAACTGAAAGAGTTGGATTTAGAGAGCAGTTGGACAATTTTTAAAAATGGTTCAAATGCACAGGCATATGTAACAAGACGTCTGATTGGATAACGTCTGAAATTTGGGACAGTATATTCTGTGATACACATGTACTGTCGGAAATCGAACGCCATCAGGTAACATCGCTTTTCAGTGGCTGGCATAAGAATGGAGATAACTGTAGTGAAAATTGTAATTTGGTGAGGAAAATGGTCATTTTTACGGTTGACAAATGACATTTTATGACTCGGCTAACATGTTGCTGTAAAATGAAATTTACAACAGTAAGTTCAGATGGATGTGGAATGTAGGAAAAAAAATCAGTATTATTTAAAAAAGATAATTATATACATGTAAAAGGCTGTGTAATGTCATCCTAATTAATCTTTGATAATTCAGAACCAAACTTCACATAATCATGTGGTAAAATTTAATGGTAATTAAAATATTTACTGTTTTTAATTGCATCTTGATAATTCAGTACCAAACTTCAGTACCTTCCATATTCATGTTAATCCTGATTGATGGTACTGTTTAGTGGTAATTAAAATATTTACTGTTTGTTTGTTAATTTGTTATTGACTTTAATGAGTTTGTTCGAAATTCTCATTGCTAAACAAATCAATTAAATGGTAACATAATCTTAACTGGTCCTTAATTTACACTTTTATCAAGTAAGTGATGTTGCCAAACATTTGCAAACATTCAGTGTTTGTTAAAATGATTTTAATAATAATAAATAAATAATGCTACTGGCAGGACAGTGATCAATAGGATGCAAACTATACAGGTCATTTAGGAGACATTGCTTCCAATTTGTGGGTGTTTTACCCGATACTGAGATGAAATGTCAACTCAAGCCCTGCCGCCCAGTGAAACCAAACAGGGTCTATGAGCATGGAGGTCAAACCTGCACCACTTTTGTTTGTTTGATTGGTGGTTTAATGTCCCGTCAACATTATATAGGTCAATTTGGAGATGGTGTTTCCAATTTGTGGGACTCTTCTCCCCAAGGTTGGGCAGCAAATTCCCCCCGGTTTAAAAACAAAATGACAGGGTATTATGTTATACCCTCTGAAGTTGTGAGCGTCCGTACATCTGTCCATCAGCCCCTCATAGTTTCGTGTCCGCTCCATAACTGATTAAGGAAGTTCGGAAGCCCTGGAAGAGTCTCTTTAGCTTTAACTTCCTACTCCTGACGCCTTAGTGTGAGAAATAAGAAACTTCTAACTTCTTACTATGTAGAGATACGTGTAAGGAAAAAAATATTCCAGAAATTATCCTCACTGCTCCTCATGATCTGGAGGTATGGGGCCAGTTGTTCAAAACTAACGGTGTCGTTAGTTAACGTATCGTTAAAACTTTGGTCATTAAATATGGCAATATGCCAAAATTTTTGCTGAAAAAATGTGAGCAGCTTTTGCGTATGCAAAAGCTGCTCACATTTTTTTAGCAAAAATACCAAAATTTACGATATTGTACTTGCTGGAAGAGTTAACAATATGACCACTAACGAGCTTGTTAAGCTAACGATGCTTTGAACAACTGGCCCATGTTTGTTAGGCAAAGTTGACAGGTATTATGCGTCACTGGGGGTCCATCTGATGTTGGTTTACAGTTGGACAATGCCTGCTGTACTTTCAGCAGGTAAGGCTGGAGGGGGAATGTTGTTATTTCTTCTTTTTCTACATTTCCATTCTTTTTTCCTCTTTCTCCTCTGTCCCTCACTTTCATCCACTCTTCTATCTCTTTTCTCCCTTTCTCATTAAGATAACACACCCATGCGACAAAGTACATTTTTTCACATCTCCCCACAATGACTGCTTTTCTGATGAAAATCTGTGATATTTTTCTTATTTATACTTTAAACATATGGTGTTGGTGCTCGTTAGAACAGCCTCGTTTGGGCGGTACTAACAAGTACCCACAACCTCTGTGTTGGAGCAGAAATAAGAAAATAATGTATACCCCGTAAACCCCAGTTTTCTCTATATAAGATGGGGTTTGAGGGGATGATCATTTCATGGACTTGTTCACGTAATGTCTGGGAGACAGCACAAAATGACCCACAAGGGTTGACATGCCATTAAACCCAAAAGAATCAATCATTCGTTTATTACAGGCTATCAATGAGGATCTTGCAACACTACATGCTCCTGTTGAGCTTGTGGATGGCTTTGTGGAGTGTATCTCAGTGGCCATTCCATGGTCAGCTCTGGTTAGTGACAGTACCAAGCTTGAGGTGTCAGGTCTAGAACTCACACTCAGACCAGCATGCAGGGAGGAAGCAGGTTTGTTGATTTTGTTGTTTCTTACGATTAACCCATTTTGTACCAGATACCCCAAATAGGGTACCCTGGCAAACAGTGGGGACCCAGATCAGACGCCGCAGAATGCGGTGTCTGATCAGGGCCACCACTGTTTGCTAAAAGTTCAGTCATTTTCAAAATTAATTATGAAGAAAACACAACCTGACACCCCTAAATTTTGAAATGGACTCCTGCTATACATGTATATAAGGAGGAAGATTACATTTGGTACTAGAAGGGTTTAGGCTTTTTATACCCCAGGCATACAAAGTATGCTATGGGGGTATATAGTTTTCGTCCTGCCGTTTGTCCGTGTTTCCGTCTGTCCGTCCGTTGGTTAACATTTTGGTTAAAGTTTTGCTTTAAAGTTTCTAAGAGATTGTATCTTCTGAATCCTTTGATAGATTTAGTTGATTCTTACACTGAAGTTACATACTGTTCTAAAGATTTCATTGATGCATGTTCCACCCCTCCACAGTGACCGTGAGGTCAAGGTCACAGACTTAGAAATTTTACATCTTGGTTAAAGTTTTGCCTTATAGTTTCTAAGAGGTTGTATCTTCTGAACCCTTTGATAGATTTAGTTGATACTTACACTGAAGTTACATACTGGTCTTAAGATTTCATTGATGCATGTCCCACCCCCCACAATGACCTTGAGGTCAAGGTCACAGACTTAGAAATTTTACGTTTGGTTAAAGTTTTATGACAAAGTTTATAGATGCCTTTATGTTCTAAACTCTAAGACAAATTCAGGTGATACTTGCATCAATGTTGCATACCAGTCCAAAGATTTTGAGATGCATGTCGCTTCCCCACCCACAGTGACCTAGACCTCAGGGTCATGGACTTAGAAAGTTTACATTTGGTTAAAGTTTTTATGACAGAGTTTATAGATGCCTGTTACATAATGTTCTAAACTCTAAGACAAATTCAATTGATACTTGCATCAATGTTGCATACCAGTTCAAAGATTTCATTGATGCATACCCCACCCTGCTGCTTCAGTAACATTGATGCCCCCACTGCTTCAGTAACTTTGATGCTCTCACTCCCTTGGTCCATTTAGAAAGATTATGTTTGGTTTAGATTTTATAAGCACATTAAAGATTCTTCTAGCTTCTTGACTTCTTTATTCATGTTACATACAAGCTCTAAAGATATATCAGAGGGTGGCACTGGCCGGGGGTATACGTGACCGACAGGTCGCTTTCTCTAGTTACCCATATGTTCAGCATACCAGTGGCAGTTCTCAGTGTAAATGTGAAACTCACTTTACAGAAAAAAATATAGGAGGGAAAACACCACAGATTACATGCAGTGAAACTCCAATGGTTCGAACACTGACTGTTTACCTTTGTTTATTCTAATTGACTCTTGAGTCCCTGGAGAATTCTTGCTATAAAACTCAAGATGTACGTACATTTAGAATAGTTTATGGAGGTTTTTCTTGTTTTTACTTTTATCTTGAAAAAGTATGTATATATATAGATAGTGCCGGTTTTGAGGTAATCTGTTAAAAACCCTCACAAATCACCTCTTCAACCAGCACTATCCATATATAAACACATCTTACCACATATATATTTTACCGTAGTATATATATACTACGGTAATACTGCAGAACAACAACTAACTCTGTCTTTTGAAACAATCGATTGAAGATTACGCTGTAATCGGTGATATATTTGTCTATACATATATATCAAAGACAATTACACGTAATCCATTTTTTATTGATGATTACGCGTAATCCATTTTTTAAGAACATACAAAAAAAATTATGAGGTTACATAATATTGTGCTGGTGTGGCATAATTGGAACAGCCAATATACCACAATTTTCCAACGACGATACAAACTATGTCGCCGACTTGAGCATAAAAAAAAATTAAATTATCATCCTCAACACTCTATCATACTCAATCTTGCAATTTCCTGCTTAAAAGGTTTTATAGAGTAAAAATATCTCTGTTTTTCTCTAAAATTCTTTCCACCACACTTATCACAGATTTGATATTTTGCTGTAGTACCTTTACCACATTGCAAACATTTCACTACTTTACTTTTGTTATGTTTTATAATAAAATTATGAGCCTTGCAGTATATAGAATGCTTTACTGATTTGTTTTTACATGGTTTATTTGAACCTAACGGCAACATAGCACATATATTTTGCATCTTTGCTTTTTCTATATCCATTTTTATTATTATATTTAAAAAATTTTTTTTATAGTTTAAAAGAAAACAAAAAAAATGAGTTCTGTAGAGAGACTAATACAATTGCATAGTGAAGGAAGAATTAGTGATGAGGCTTTAGACAAGGGTCTTAAATCCTTAGATATTGAGAAACAGAAGAGTGATGCACTACAACAAACTTCTACATTGGAAAATCTGCGTAAAAGACGTAGAGATAAAAAGATAAGAAAACGACAGCAACAAAATGCTGTTAAAACAAGTGAAAAAATTAATGATGAAGATACTAAAGAGAAAAATGTTCTGAAACTGGTTGATAAACCATTATGCAATTACTTCAAAGCGTATGAAATAGATGCTCATAAATATAAAGACCCAAATATTTTGTTTAATGATAAAAAATCTGTCATTATAGATAAAATTAATGAAAACATTAAAGAATACAATGGTATTAAATTTTCAATTGGGTTATCTATAAAGTTTTTTAAAGATGAACTTAATGGTGAAAGAAAAGAAGTTACCGGTGCATCACACGGAGAACAATGTGCAGTTCTTGATGGAAATAATTTAGATGAAAACTATAACAAACAAACAACTTATATACAAACATGGATTGAAAAATTCACAAATACCGCAACGGGTTTAGAAATTGACCATTGTATCAAACTTTATCTTAATATAGCAAAATATGAACCACTCAAAGGTTCTTCGTATATTTCTCTTCCAAGTGCAATAGCAAATAAAAAAGCAATAATTAATTTATCAAATGATGATGATAGATGTTTAGAATGGCATATACTTGCTTCTAAATACCCAAACAAAAACAATCCAAGTAAGTTATCAAGTTATCGTAAATATTTAGGCACATTAAATATGGAAGGAATAGACTTTCCCACACCAATCTCACAAATACCAAAAGTTGAGAAACAAAATAATATAGCAATCAATGTTTATGGATACACATTAACAAAAAAGACAGAGAAACTTACTATATTTCCATATCATATTTCAAATCAACCAAATGATAAAGAACGAATTAATCTGCTTTTGATAACTGAAGATGTTGAAGAGGAAATTGATGATAGTGAAGAAGAAATGATAGATGAAGATTATAATCCTGATGACTATCCTCCTGATGAGTCAAAAACAAAATATCACTACTGTTTTATTAAAAACCTTAATAGATTACTTTACAATCAGAACAATAAACACAAACATAAAACACATTTCTGTGATAGATGTCTTCACGGTTTTACAAGAGAAGACCTACTAATCAAACACAAAGAAGACTGTGAAGGCATAAATAAATCTCCAATGCGAATAGAAATACCATCAAAAGGTCTTATCAAGTTTAAAAACCATCAAAATCAAATGCCCGTTCCATATGTTATCTATGCTGACTTTGAAGCACAAATCAAACCCAAATCACAACAAAAAGGAGATAAATCAGAAATAACAAGCGAACACGAAGCGTGTGGATTTGGATATCAAGTTGTTAGATATGATGGTAAAGCAGACAAACCAGTAATATACAGAGGTGAAGATGTTGCAGAGGTTTTTCTAAATCATTTAAAATGTGAAGTGAATAACATCAACAACATCTTTAGACATCCTAAACCATTAATAATGCCAACAGAACAGAACATACAAGATTATGAAAATGCTACCCATTGTTGGATATGTGAAAAAGAAATTAATAATGAAAAGAATCCAAAAGTAAAAGACCACTGTCATTTCACAGGAGAATATAGAGGACCAGCACACAAATCCTGTAATCTCAAACTTGCAATCAAACCAAATAAAACCAAAATTCCAGTTATCTCCCACAACTTAAAAGGTTATGATAGCCATCTAATAATGCAGAAAATACACAAAGCAAGTGGAAACATTACTTGTATTGCAAATAATTCAGAGAAATTCATCTCATTCAGTATTGGACAACTGAAATTCTTAGACAGTTTTCAATTTATGGCTTCCTCTCTTGAAAAGTTGGTAGATGGAGCAATTGGTGTAAAGACAGAATGTGAAAAATGTAAAGGTACAGAAGAAATAAACATCAATGAAAATTGGTTATTAACAGCAAAATGTAAAAAATGTCACAATACAAGATATAAAATGGCTTCCTCTCTTGAAAAGTTGGTAGATGGAGCAATTGGTGTAAAGACAGAATGTGAAAAATGTAAAGGTACAGAAGAAATAAACATCAATGAAAATTGGTTATTAACAGCAAAATGTAAAAAATGTCACAATACAAGATATAAAAAACTCAACAAATCAGACTTACCATTAACTGTAAAACATACAACTAACTCACATCTTCTTGCTCGTAAAGGTATCTATCCATATGAATACATTGATAGTTTTGATAGATTTGATGAAACACAACTACCACCCATAGACAAATTCTACAGCAGTCTTACAGATGAAAGTATCAAACAAAAAGACTATGAACACGCTCAAAAAGTATGGAAACAATTTAACTGTAAAACACTTGGTGATTATCATGATTTATATCTCAAAACAGATGTTCTCTTACTTGCAGATGTTTTTCAAAAGTTTAGAGAAACCTGTATGAATAACTATAAACTTGACCCTCTACATTACTACACTGCACCTGGTCTATCTTGGGATGCTCTTCTAAAATACACAGAAATAGAATTACAACTTCTATCAGATTTGGATATGCATCTTTTCATTGAAAAAGGAATTAGAGGTGGAATAAGTATGGTTTCTAAAAGACACGCAAAAGCAAACAATAAATATGTAGCAGATTATAATCCAAATGAAGAAGACAATTACATAATGTATTTAGATGAAAATAATTTATATGGTCATTCAATGAGCCAACCACTTCCATTTGGTGGTTTCAAATGGATAACTAATAAAGATTTAATAGATGGAAAACTTCCAAAATTACAAAAAGGTAGAGGAAGAATATATGAAGTAGATTTAGAATATCCAAAACATTTACATAAACTACATAATGACTATCCACTTGCACCTGAAAAATTAGCAATTAAAAAAGAAGGGTTATCCGACTATCAAAATGAACTAATTGAAAATAGTATGTTAAAAACAGAAAAACTTGTCCCCAATCTAATGGATAAGAAGAAATATGTAGTACATTACAAAAACTTAAGACTATACAAACAACTTGGTATGAAAATAACAAAAATACACAGAATATTAGAATTTGATGAGAAACCTTGGATGGAACCTTACATACGTCTGAATACAGAATTACGTAAAAAAGCAAAGACTACATTTGAAAAAGATTTCTTTAAACTTATGAACAACTCTGTCTTTGGCAAAACAATGGAAAACATACGTAAAAGAGTTGATATTAAATTAGTCAAAACAGATGGCAGTGAAAATGAAAAAATCCGCAAGATAATAGCCAAACCAAACTTCAATCGTAGAGTAAAGTTCTCTGATGAGTTATCTGCCATTCAAGTGAATAAAACAAGATTAACTCTAAATAAACCAATATATGTTGGCTTCTGTGTTTTAGATTTATCAAAACATCTTATGTATGATTGGTATTATAATACATTGAAAAAGAAGTATGGTAATAACTGCACCTTGTTATACACCGACACAGACAGTTTATTAGTAGATATCAAAACCAAAGATGCTTACAAAGATATGTCTGAAATGAAAGATGAATTTGATTTCTCTGATTATCCAAAAGAACATCCACTATACGATGAAACAAACAAGAAGGTCATAGGTAAGATGAAGGATGAATGTGCTGGTGTTCCAATATCAGAATATATTGGTCTTCGTCCTAAATTATATTCAGTATTAAGAGCAGATGAACAAGTCATCAAAAAAGCGAAAGGAACAAAAAAATATGTAATCAAAAAACAAATCAATTTTGAAAACTACAGAGATGCATTATTCAACAAAAAGAAATACACACACTCAATGAACATGCTACGCTCAATGCATCACAACATATATGGATTAAAAGTAAATAAGACTACACTTTCTCCTTTAGACACAAAAAGATACATAACTGACGATGGCATTACGACATACGCGTATGGGTATCAGCCGGAACAATAAGTAATTCCTCTTTGACAAACCCTCTCTTAGGTGCAGGAGATTTCAAATAATAAACTCTTATGCCTTGCGTTATAATGTGATAATCAATTTTATGTATATCAACAGACCATACTGGGTCAGTAGCCCTTCTCTTTCCACCACCTTCTAATTCTCCAGGTTGATACAAATATCTAACATTTGCATAAGGACAAATTTCAGCATCAACTTTTCTTGTTATAATTGGAGGAGGTTTTTTCGTCTCCTTATTTAATGCTTTAATAACATCAGATAATCTCTTAACCCATTCTCTGTTTCTTTTTTTAGTATCAATCTCTTTAGCATACTGATAACCAAACAATCTTTCTGCTAAGGTTCTATTAAATCTTTCTACTATTCCTTGGTCTCTATGTATCTCTTTTCTACCTCTTCTTATTTTGGTATTATGCTTTTCCATCAAAGTTGAAACGGAACTCATAAATTCTCTACCAGGATCAACTTGCAATAGTTTAGGATACTTCAAATGTCTTTTATAAATCTTCTCAAAAGCATTTGCAACTTCTTTACTATCTTTCGACGTCAAAGGTTCGGCTTCTTTATATCTTGTTCCAATATCAACCACTGTCAATGCATACTTGTATGTCTTCCTACCAATAGTATCGTGAGGTAAAAACAACAAATCAGCCTGATGAACTTCATTCTCTGCAGACACATCAAATTTTGGTCTTATTATTTTCTTAGGTGCAGGTAAATATATTTGCCATACTGCTTGTTTCTTTAAGAACTCTAATGCTTGTTTCTGACTAACCTTTGCTTCTTTTGCTAACTTACCAACAGCTGAGTGTCCTTTCCAGAAACCTTTTGGACTATAGTATATCTTCTCCATTTATTTTTATTTAAGAAAAAATATTTATATATAAAAAGATGTCAAAGAACGCACAAACGCAAAATATAGCACAATTGCTTGATGATGACTATACACCTACAAAAGAAGAGTTTGAAGAGCTGTTAAAGGAACAAAGTCAATTTGACACAAAGAAATGGACTGATTTAGAAATCAACAACATTTATACAATCACTGACTACAGAGAAATTAACACAGACAATGGTTTTGGTTGGTTGGTTGATTTGAGGTTTAACGTCCCCGTCAACACTGTAAAGGTCATTTTGGAGACGTTGCTTCCAATTTTGTGGGACTTTTACCCGACATTGAGATGAAATGACATTTCAAGCCCTGTCGCCCAATGAAACCAATAGGGTTTATTAACATGGACGGTCCGCCTCGCACCGCGGTTCCTGGGCAGGCTTAGATCCTCTAAGCGGTTTACCAGTACTAGTGTGCGGGCCGGATTCAGCTCTGCGTGGAAGCATCATGCAGCCCATATATTTCTTCAAGCCCCTATGGGCGGGGGCCGCACAGACAATGGTGTGAGTGTAATTTTAACTCTCAAAGACAATGGTGAAGTATGGAGTCCTGCACATCTCACAAAGAAGATAGAAGGTAAAGAACCACCATTTTATGTAAGACCACTTGGTTTGAAACCATGTAAGAATAATAAAAAAAATAAATATCATGCTTATGATTTAGTTTTTCCAAAGAAAGATGATGTCAAAAAATAATTTTTTTTTACCTACATCAACTTCCAAGCAACAAATCCTGTCAATGCCATACCACCGACAACAAATGCAATCTCTCTATTTTTCTGGTCTTCTGATGGAGTGTAAAAATCACTTAATGTAGGTTTTGGTGGTAATGGTGTGGATAAATTATCTGGCAATTGTTTTCCTGTAATATAATAATATTGTTTCATAGCAGTATCAGCATCACTGAACTCATTCAAAGCATGATGTTCCTTTTTCAACTGTTCATTAATAAAATCCAATCTTTCTGTTCTCTTCTCATTCCACGCAGTTGTTGCTGATTCTAATTGTTCCATCGCCTTATCATGCCTCTTTCTCTCTTCATCACTATTACTACCCATATGTGAAAATAAATAATTACTACCTGAAAAGGCTACGGCGTTTGTAATTGCTCCTCCAACCATTAATGCTACTGCACTTGCCATTTTTATATAATGGAAAAAAAATATTAAAATTACTTCATAATATCTGCAGGAATAATACCTTGCTTAACAAGCATATCCTTTGTTGCCATTGCAAGTAATATATCAATGGACAACATACCAATATCTGTCATATTAAAATCTACTTTTGGTGCTGGTCTTTTCAATAGTTTTCTACCAAGTTCTGAATATCCAACAGTTAATACAGTTTCCACTCCAGCATGATATAACATGTTTGCAATTTGTTTTCCGTCTATTGAGGTTGTCATTTTTTAATGAGAATATTATTTTTTTTAAATTAATTAAATTCAAATGGGTCAATATCTTTTTGTTGTATAATAGGTGCAGGTTGTTGCATCATAGGTTGTTGTGGTACAACTTGTTTAGACTTGTACATATACAATCCTATTCCAACAACTCCAATTGTTATACATAATGGTATATAATTTTTGTATATATTTATATTCTGTGAATTGTTTGTTTGCACATCATCATCATCTCTTGTTATAGATTTTAATTCCATGTTTTCTTTCTTTATAGTATCAGCCTCCTTTCTTCTTAATTCTGCATTTCTTTTTCTTGCTTCTGCACCTTTCTTACCAGCAGATACTCGTCTTGGGTCTTTTGTTTTAACAGTTTCATTAACTTCACTCATCTTTTCATTAACTTCACTCATTTTTTTCTAAGGAGATATTTTCTTTTTTATTAAAATCAATATGTCTTGCTGTTGTTAGCATTGCAGTTAAAGGAGCAAGATACATTCCATATCTATAGTACAATTCACAACACGAACTTGTCAAAGCGTGATTGATAAAAGGGTCTTCCTCTAAGTCTTGTATCAGTTTAGGTGGATTAACAACATTGAAATACTTTGATACACCCATCACGTATAAGCTAATGAAAGAATTACCTAATGTCTTAGTCATACTTGCTCCCAATCTTGCTTCATATCTGCAGTAAAGTTTGTTTATTTGTTCTGCTGTCATTGTATCAATGTCTGATAGTTGTAAGTCTTTACCAAGATACTGCTTACTACCACCACCAGCAACAATGGCTGATAATCGCTCACGTTTTGTTTCTTGTTCATTATTTTCTGTGCTTTCACATTCAATGTCTTGTAATAATTCTTCAGCATTCATTTTTATTTTATGTAATTTATTTTTTATTTTTAAAAAATAAAACATCGCATATCCGACTATTAATAAGATTGCAGTGTTTGTTATGATTATTGATAAGATTGCAGTGATTGATAATATTTCTAACAGCATTGTTTTTTAGTATTGCTATTTTACTTAAAACATTGCATAAGCATTACTTAAGATTTGCTATAGCATTGCATAAACATTACTTAATCATTGCTAAAAAAAATAATCAATCAACCAACCGATAACCAGTAGGCTGGTCAGTCTTCAAAATTAACTTACGATGCTTCTTTTTTTTCAGTTCTTCTTTTATTCTCTGTCGTTCTTCCAAAGTAGGAATAACATCATTCTCTCTTAAACAATTTTCAAAACTATCTCTATCTTTTGTGTAGAACATGCATAGCCATTTTGTTTGTTCTCTTAAATCTTTTAACACAGAATTATATCTCTGCGAAATAACCCACACTGATTGTTCTGCATGCCTACCAGAAAATGCTAATTCTGATAACATATCTTTTTTCTTTGTTAGTTCTTTCGTTGCACTGCAATCATCAATAATGTAGAGAGTAGAATGACCAGCATATTTATTAAAGAACATTCTTAGTAGTTCTTGTAGTTTTTCTTCTCCATTAACAATAGGATTAACAATTGTTATATTTTTTGTTTTAGGCTTTCTAACATCACCAATCCACTCACGATTTTTATAAGCCTTGTTCCATTGAATGGTTGGGCAAAGTATAACAATATGTTTAAATACTTGACGATATTCCTCTTCCAAAAGGTCAAGGACAAACTCTGTTTTCCCGCATCCAGTTTGACCACATATAATAGCACAATGAGGATATTTTGGTAGTTCCATTTTTATTTGTAAAAAAAAAAAAATATTAATAACTGACTTCTTTAAATCTACCATCTTCAAAGTTGATTTGTGCATCTTGTATAACAAACAAATAAAGATTGATTGGTTCATCTGCTCCTGCTTCTTTCGTTATTTGTATTGTGATACCTTCTGATGCATTTTCAATTCTTCTTCCAGAACCATGAAGTGTATTATCATCAGTTGAACGTAAATCCAACCATAAAGCATACCTGTTCGTTAGATATTTTTCTATTGTTGTATCAGTAAAATATAAATCTTTAACGACCATACTTGTTTCTTTGTTTCTTTTTGAATTCAAAGCAAAGAATTTATTTATTTCGTCCCAGTGTTGGTGGGACTTCATTCCTTGACTATACAATTGATTCGGAATCCCTTCTATTGTCATTTCCACTTTTGTAATTTCTGGATTATAATATTCTTCTGTGCTGGCCCTTTCAGGATCTTCGAATAGCATAAGAATTCCTTTCATACTTCTTGCAGGAACATTTAGATTGATATTCCATAGTGTATCAGATTTGTTTTTAGGTATTTTTCTGTGTCTTAGTATTCTGTCATACAAAATAACCATTTTACCATCAACTTGCTGTCTTATTTGTCTTGCTAATTCAGTATCAGAAACAATATCAAATTCCAAACAAATATTTTTGATTGTATAAGATGAAGTTGCATCGCCTGATTTAATTACTTTATTATAATCATTGAATGTAAGTTCATATTCAAGTCTATCTCCTAATCCAGCTTCATAAAAAGGCATATGGGTTTCCAATAATTCAAAATCAAGTGGGATGCAAAACCTGTTTCCATATGCTTTTGCGATGGCTTGATCTTCTTTATCCGCTGTTGCGTTTCCTGCACCCACTCTATGTTTCAACATGTTCTCTTTGCCAACGCCTTGATATACCATATTTACACGTTCTGTAATAGTCTTCCATAAATCAATATAACAATGATAGATGTCACTATCGTCAATGGACATAACTTCATTTCCACTTATTCTAATTGTTGTTTTCTTAATTATTGCTCTTCCTATGTTTTGAAATATAGTTGCATTTGCATCTTTAGAGGTTAGTTCAATTTCAAATGCTAATCTGACTGTTCCGGGAACAATAACATCATTACCACTTAGATTAGGAAATCTCACTAACAATTGTTGATTTTGGTCAATAGTTGAAGGGTTATTTGTTATTACTACACTTTGGCGGATGCCTCTCACACCTCGTGGTTCTCTTAATTTTCTGTAAGGGTTTAGTTTATCTCCGTAAGCTGACATTTTTTTAAAAGATAAAAAAATATTTTTAAATAATAAATAAATAATGGCTGAATATGAAAATCCTGAGTATGACAGGGAGGATTATGATAAAGAAGCAGAAACATCTTTTACAGATGAAGAAGAGTTTCAGAGAACATTAAATAGTCAGTTTGCTGGTTTGAATGATTTAACCGGTGATGATTGGAAAACTCTGCGTAATAGCATAGGTAAAAAAATGATAGATAGATTTTACGAAAGGAATGATGAATCTAAACGTAAAATCAAAGGTTTGTCTCTCAAGAAAGATGATATAGGGAGACCAATGTTATATGTTAAAGATGAAGGTGGAAAGGATATTGCATTAACATATTATCGTTCCAATGCACCAGATGAAATAGCAACATTTTTATCATTTAATACTTTGCAAAGGAAATATGGTGTTGATTTTGTTAGGAATGTATTAGGTGTAGATGATTTTAAACCATCTGCTACAAGAATTAAAGAAGGTAGAGCTGAGCTTACAACTTTAATAGAAAACCAGTTGAGAGAGACACAATCTGATTTATTATCAGAAAAATTCAAGAATCTTGATAATGATGTATCATCACAACAAGAAGCACAAGAACTATTAGAAACTGCAAATAATGCAGAAACATCTGTGAAAACATTAGAGACATCATTCATTGAAAGTGTTAGTAGTGAAGCAGGAACACAAACAGATTGGACAAAAAGAGAGATTGATGGAATAGCAAATGCAATGACAACAGTCAAAGAAGAGATAGCAAATGAATTGGCAAAACTGAATGAAACAAATAAAGACTTAGCAAAAGAAAATACAAAATTAGAACAAGCCAAAGCAGACAATGATGAATTTCAAATAGAGAGGATAAGTAGTCGAATCAAAGAGTTAGAAAGTGAGAGAAGTGCAAGATTGGAAGTTATTAATGTTAATAAAGAAAAACTACGTAGTCAGGTAAATAGAATAAAAGAAACTATAAACAAAGTATTAAAAGAAGACACTACATTAGGTGAAAGAATTAGAACATTATTCAGAGAACAAGGCATTACAATTGTTAGTGTTTTAACTGCTTTTGGAATGATTATTGCTGTTATTGTTGAGGCTGTTATTCCTACAACTGGTGGTGGAACTACACCAAAGCCTCCTCCTAAAGATGGTGTAAAAGATTGGGTTAAGAAACAATTATCAAATCTTGGTAAATTACTTTCTACCCTTGCAGGAAAAGTAGCAGCAGCATTACCAGGTATTATTGGTTCTATTGTGTCTTGGTTGTTGTCTTCTGCGGGTAAAGTTGTTAATTGGTTTGGAGAACATCTATGGGCATTAGTTGTATTGGTTGCTGGATTGTTATATGCATCTGCAAGAGAGTTTATAAGAAAAAAAAGAACTTAATAAATTTCATACATAATTAATAGTCCAATTGCAATACTACCAACTATTAATGCTGTTTTGTTGTCTTCGTGTTGTATTGCTTCTTTTTTTTCAACGGGTTCTGGTAGAGATTTGATTTTTGGTTCTGGTAGAGATTTCTTTGTTTCCTGATGTTTTGGTTCTGGTAGAGATTTCTTTGTTTCCTGATGTTTTGGTTCTGGTAGAGATTTCTTTGTTGGTGTGCCTTGTATAGTTGCAGGTTGTGTAGTAGGTGCAACAGGTTTAACATTTACATCACTATTGAAACCAAGTGTTTGATTTTCTGTTGCAATTTCAATTTTATTATTATATCCAGCGATAGTGCCAATTTGTAAAATCATATTACTGGGAGACATATATAATCCAATACCATAAACAAAATGCCAGTGAGACATGGCCATTGACAAAGCCAAACCTCCAACGTCTACAGCGAAATGACAGGGCAATGATCCGACAGATCTGCAATGTCAAGCCACAGGACACTGTCACCATCAGGTCCAGTGAGTTACTGGAGCGTCTTGGCATTGAGGACCTGGACCTCATCTTGAAAGAGAGAAGACTTCGCTGGTATGGACATGTGGAACGCTCCAACGGTGCAATCAAGACTGCCTGTGACATACAGGTAAGTGGAAAGCGGGGGCCAGGAAGGCCCAAGATGACCTGGAAGCAGCTAACAGAAAGAGATTGCAGAGAATGGAAGCTCTCTGCTATCGATCCTCATGATAGACAAGCCTGGAGATCTGGTGTAAGATCTGCCATGCGTGCAGCAAGCCAGTTACCTGGAAGGGGGCCCACTTATGTGGACGTTGCCCCTGTACCTGCACGTTAATCAAAAATCCGTTGATGATGATGATGATGATGAAAATCTACTTTACTTCTTGCATATTTGAGTGTGTTTTGATATCTTTGTATTTGACTTGGTAAATCAACTGGACTATTAATAGCGTCTTCAATGTTAGCAAGAAATTGTTTCTGAGCATCAAATCCTGTGCCTATTTTTAGTATTTCTACACGTGTTTGAGATTGTGCTCCTAATAGAGCCCATACAAACATTCTAATACTTTCGTTAATTCGTTCAATACCTGTTTTTGTTAATCCTTTTGATTTGTCTAATATAAACATTGTCCAGGCGTCACTTATATCTACTGTATGTGCTATTTTATCATTTGGATTAAAGAATGGTCCATCACTTCTATGATCTTGTCTATATTTTCCACTTGGTTTAAAATATTGTGTGTAACTCCCTAGACCACTGCATTTAGAACTACTTTCTAATTTTTGACGCCAATCTGTATTAGGTGAAACATTGAATTCATTGCATAACTTTTGATAGGTTGCTTTGTCGTATGGGTTTTTGTAATAACAAAATGATGCATCTGTTGGTAAAGGTGTTTGAAGTTCTTTCAAAATACGAGCAATACAATAATAAACATGAAATGTATATACTGTTTTAGTTAGTCCTGAAGTGTTTTGCAAATGGTCTTGATAACTTACTCCACATCCTGCAGTGGCACACCAGACAGCAAAATTTAATTGACATTGCCACCAGTCAAATGATGAATGAAGCCATGTATTCCACGGTTCATTGGTGTGTAATGTTGGATTTTGATAGTTTTGAAATAAGTCGGGAAACGTTACTGGAAAATGGTCGTCTTTGTTAACATAAATCGTTTGTTTTATAAGTTCAATATTCTTTTCGGTATATTTAGTATTGGGGTTATATGATGCATTGGGATTGTACTTGAATTCTTTAGGTATCATTTTTATTATTGATTATATATAAAAAATAAAAATGTATCATACAATTTCGAATATTGACAAGACAATAAACTTGCAACAATACATTGATAACAGAGATGGGAATAAACGTATTGGTTTGAAATCTATAACATATGGTGTTGGATGGTATAATGTTGTTGATGAATATTTGCAGAAGACTAAAGAGAGACCTCATAAGATTATAGATGGTTATTATAGTTTCCAACAAATAGCAGATTTATTTCAAAGTAATAATATTACATTATCTGTAAATGAAACAAATGGAATTGCTTCTTTAATTACACCGGATGAATTGAAGATAAGCAAGGGCTTAAAACAAATGTTGGGGTTTGGAAATAAGCGAAAGTTTGCAGTTAATGAAACTCATTATGGTGAGAGAGCTGTAGATTTTGCTGTTTATAAATCATTGTATGTTCATTTGGAACAGATTAATACTTCAAATAATTATTTAGATGGTATGCCGAGTACTGTGTTGGCTGTTGTTCCAGTGGAAAATAAAGAGTTTGGAGAGATAACAACAGTGAGATTTGAGCATCCAGAATATAAGTGTTTGGTGAATGATGCTATAGCAGAATTGAAATTAGAAATCAGGGATGAAAATAACAACAAGGCAATTAATCATCTACCAATTAATTGCGTTTTGGAAATTATATAATTATAATAAAAAAAATGAGTATATTTGGTGCTAAGAGAAAACACGTAGATGCATTAGGGTTGAAACAAGAAATATTTAATATGAGAAGTCAAGCATTTACACAAATAAATACATTGAATGATAGACATACAGGACTTCAAGATAGATTTCGGGATATGTATGTCAATCATCGATTATTATATAATAAGGTTGATAATATGTCAGACAGAAAATTGATAAGCATTTGTGCGGAGAGTAAAGGTTCCTTACAGAAGAATGAAGTGTTTGGCTTTGGAAATGGTGGTAGAGAAGTAGGTGTTGGATATGTGATGAACTTTCCTGGCCAGATAATAGGTGTTGGACTGTCGAGTAAAAGAACAAAAGGCGATGTGTCTGTGGCGATTGCAATTAATGGAAATCCACAAGCAGGATATGATATATCATTGAATAATATTTTAAGAAAACACGATAACTTTGATACACCGTTAAAGGTTGAGGCTGGTGATGCAATTGATTTTGTTTGTCAGACTAATAATGCTACATGTGTTAATACTGTGGCTTCGATGATAATTGAATTATTTATTGAATAAAAAAAATATATGTTATCAAGAAAAAAATGAAACAACCTAATGCACCGCTATATCCAGAGTTGCCTATTGAAGATGGGCAAAATTATAGATTACAGAAGATATCTGAGATAGAGAAGACGTTAATTAATGAGAGAGATGTGAGAAAAGCATTATACAAAAAATACAAACGTGGTATAAATATTACTGATGGAGTTGATACTGGTTTGATATCAACAAGTGTTATTTTGGCAGGTGTTGGATTAACTGTTCCAATTATGTTGCCTTTAGAGATTGGTGCTGTTGTGTGTGGGAGTTTGGGTGTGTGTGTTAAACTAATTAGGCGTAAAATGACTTCAAAAGCACAGAAACATTATGAGATTAAAACTATTGCTGATAGTAAGTTGAATAGTATAAAGGATTTGATTTCTAAGGCTTTGACAGACGGACAGATATCTGAGAATGAATTTAAACTTGTGTTGGATGAGTTGGACAAATATAATAAACTCAAAGACAATATACATTCAAAACAAACAGGATTGAGTGAAAGTGAGAGAAAGAAACTTATTGAGGAAGGCAAGGCTCAAGCGAAGAATGAAATGAAAAAAAAGATAGAAAATGCTTGATTTTATTCAATAAAATTACAATAGTAAATGACCCACCACCGAAATATGAAAGTTAATATTTTTTTGCTTCACTTCCAGTTGGCCTACAATGTTGAAATTTTATAAGAATGTGCATTTTGTATGTTGAAACAAATGTACAAAGTTTGGTGGTAATTAGTTGAACCAATGTTATTTTACATCAATTCAAAGACTTGCAGGAAATTCCAAAATGATGCTAGAACTTTGAAATTTTGTGATAATATGTATATATGCAACCCAAATACATATGCAAAATCTGAGACTAATCGGTTTATGGGATTCCACTTTTAGGAAGACTCAAAGACTTTCAGAAATTCCAAAAGTTGTCATAGGAACTTGGAATTTTAATATGTTATACAGCCTTAAAGTCTTGTTATATGTGCAAAATCTGGTGGTCATTGGATTATGTAAAGGCACTTTCAGGAGGGGTTAAAGTTTTTGCCCCAAAGTGGAATTTTCAAAATTCTTTTTAATATGTTTCTATATAGTGTCTATCCGCGACTTTTGTCGGAGCAGATTTTTAATATCACCTCTAATTATTGTTATCTGAACACTGACTGAGACGCATCACACATTTTGATAAGGTTTATCAAATATTTATACACTTAAGTAAAATAGTCCCTTCATTATCTGTGTAAGTGGTTTATCGTGGGAAGGTATTACGTATTATGTTTTGCGGTACAAAGTGATAATAACACGCCCCCTTTTTTGAAATTGATTTTAGATGAATTAGACAAATATAATAAACTGAAAGATAGCATACACTCAAAACAAACAGGATTAAGTGAGGCGGAAAGAAAAAAACTTATTGAGGAAGGAAAGGCCCAGGCTTTAGCTGAGGTAAAAAAAAAAATAGGGGATGCTTGATTTTATTTAATAAAATTACAATAGTAAATAATGACCCACCACCTATTTATAGGAGCGTAAACTAAATATACAAATTTCTTTTACTGACTGTTAAAAGCTACGGTGATTCACGGTCCTTTCGGTGCTTTGATTATTCCCGTAACGACTTCCAGGCCTTTCTGTACTTTGATTATATCCGTAACGACTTCCAGGCCTTTCTGTACTTTGATTATATCCGTAACGACTTTCGGACTATAAGGGTGCGCAGTCTGGTCAGGGTCTTCCCTATTCATAAATGCTAAAAGATACCTTTATCAATAGTTAACAGTATGGCTATTGATAAAAGCTAAAACTTGTAATTGGACTGGTATTTATCATGCTCGTTCTATATATAGAATAAGTACGCATTTATCTTTTCACTTCCATATTTTCACTTCCTCGTTTTATTATGGTGTTAAAACATTTATATTCAAGGATATTTATTTTAGAAGGAAGTTTTATGGTGAGTTGTTTTCTTGGCAATTTAGATAGTGAAACAAAAAGTACACATTTTAACACAATAAAAAGATACATTTGTTAAAAATATGCAAATTTAAAACCCATTTTTTAATGATATTCTTAAGTGCTATGTATATATATAAGAGACTCACATTCAATATTTGGTTGTGTCTGTTACAGCATGGTTTGTCTGGTCTCTGAGTATGACGCTCACCTGTCTGTTTAAGGGTAAATGGCTTGCTCGATGCCATGCATTTGTGAAGGGTGACTTTGATGGGTTGCGCGCGCACAAATAGAATTCTCCCCGTTGAAGTCGCCATTCACAATGCATTGTGCTCACCTTACCTCAGACCGGTCTAGCTGTTCGTTTCGGCTAGGCTGGGAATATGGGGTTAAAGGTGACCCTGGGGCGGAGAGCTTGTCGTGAGCCTACAGGCAGGAGTTCTTAAGAAAGGGGGCTGGCAGCCACTACCCGGTGCTGGGGTGTGTGTGTAAAGAATTCTGCCCAGTGCCGGGTGGTTAAAAGTGCTGTAACAGATGCGGCTTTTGCTAAATTTTGATTTGATTTTTAAAATCTGTGAAACATTTTAGGTAGAATTCCTCACCCCATGCCGGAGTCCGCGGACTGATTTTATAGTGGGTGTTTTTTTTTTTTTTTACATTTTTACAATTTTTCCGAGGTCACTCTAGTAGATGTTTTTTTCCCCCTCTCCTAACTTTTTTTTATTTTTCTGTGCTCTACCCGCCTCATCTCTTCATAGACGGACTCTCTCTTTTTTTAGTTACAGTACCCCTTCCTCTGGAGTGTGTGAATTTTTTTTGGGGGCGATAATTTTTTTATGCTCAAATTGGTGATATATTCATTGTCCGTGCTGACGGACAACGAATATGTCGCCGTACCCCCACTATCTATATATATTATGTTGTATGTACTCATTAGAATCGCCTCACTGAAGAGATGTATGTATGAGTGCATACAGCATATCTTTATTTTATAGATGATACCAATATCATCACCAGCCCCGATAGGTCAGTTGGTAGAGTGTCTGCTCCGGGGAACGGGAGGTCACGGGTTCGATCCCGGGCCGGGACTTACCAAAGTCGTTAAAAATGGTACTAGCTGCTCCTCGCTTGGCACTCAGATTTACGGGGTAGAGCTAGGACTGGTCGACCCAGCGTCAGGATAATGTGACTGGGTGTGGTATCATGTAATATATCTGGGACATGATGCTTCAGTGAGGCAGCACTATAAAAGTGAGCATTGAGCTCCCTGTCGCAACCAGACACCGTCGTGACATGACTGAAAAATTGTTGAAAGCGACGTTAAACCCGAATTCACACACACACACCAATATCATCAACATTCTGCCTCATGATCTTGCACTATTATAATTAACCCTCAGTGGCTGAAACTACCTCTAACTGATAATCTCAAACAAATTTTCATGGCCAATCCATTGAAGTTCAGCTGTGCATACTGCTTTAAGGGAAATGGGAATGCCTGGCAGATTTTTTCACCATTTTTCAAAGGGAGACAAGTTTCGGGACTGCCTGTTTGCTTTTCTATAAGCCCTGTCCCACTGAAAAGGGGGTCTACTCTTAAAGGAAAGAATTTGCTCCTCTGGAGCAAATTCTTTCCTTTTAGAGTAGACCCCTATTGACATGGGAGACAAAATACTTTAGCATGTGTTGCCTCCCCTGAAGGTGTACCCATTCCCCTTAATTGTTAGTACAGCTACATTTGGCAGTTGGTAACTTACGATTGTAGTAATTTGGTGACAGAAAGTCAAAATCAGAAAAAAAGGAATTATTTCAGTTACAAGTGTTTATAACAATGACAGAGATGGCCAGCCATTCAATACCAATCAGTGTCTTTCAATATTCTTTTAGGGAAATTGATTATCAAATATTTTCTGCTGTCCTTCTATCTACTACTGATTCAACAAAGGTCAGTTGTCAGCTTTTGTCGCAAGACTGTGGGCTTTACTGGTTAACCACTTAGTCTGTTCAGAGAGTGTGCAGTTAGGTAGCACCAACATTGGCCTTGTTAACTTTTCATGGTCAATATTGGCAATAAAATAAGTTAAATTTAAGCCAAATTCTGTATGTGCAGTACCTTGGGACTCTTTGAGTTGACGGAGTTGATTTTTACCACCTTATATATGGTTTTGCAATAATAAAACTATCTTTTTGCAAGGCTTCAAAACGTCAGTGAACATGTACATTTGTATCAAAACTACTTTTTGTGTGCCTTATTTAGTTCCAGACAAGGGAGGGTAATTATGGGATAAGTTTCATTCATCCTCTTAAGAAACCTGTGTTGTGGGTACCTGTTTTAATCTTCTCACCAAGGCTATCCTAAGGTGTACAGTACCCACAGGGCCATAACACAGGTTTATGTGAAAAAATAAGGGACATTATCCTTTAACCCATTTTGTACAGGAAACTCCTAAATGGCATCCTGGCAAACAGTGCAGGTCCAGGACAGATGCTGCAGAATACATGTACTGCAAAAAATACTGTATTTACCCTATGTATTAGGACAGATAGGCCTGAGCAAATAGTGCAGACCCAGATGAGACACCACAGAATGTGGCATCACATCAGGGTCTACACTGTTTGCCACCCATCCAGCTATATTTTAGACACAACATCAGGAAGTATATTGTACTGGTTATCCCCACGCTTTTAAACAAAGTGTTCGAGGATATTTTGAACGCCTCCGTCCGTCCATCCGTCTGTCCGTCATGCTATCTCCTTCTTAACCACTGGTCGGAATGCAACCAAATTTGGTACACAGGTTCCTTACATGATGAGGGCGTGCAACGTCACATTTATTTTTGGCCCCGCCCCCAGGGGCCTTCGGGAGGGGTCAAAAGGTCAAATATCAATTAAATTCAATTTCAAAGTCAATTTTATAGATTTTGAAACCAAATTTTGGATAAGTAATGATTAATGATATATGTAACACATATTGAACAGGATTTTGGCTGTGACCCCTGGGTCATGCCCAAGGGGTCGGACTTTGGGGGGTCAGGTGGTAAAAAATCAAATTTTACTGAATATAGTCATATGGAATATCAAATTGAAGGGGGGTGATTAGTAGAATACAATACAAGTAAAATTTTGACCCTGGGGTCAGATTGGGGCCCTGGGGGAGGGGTCAGAGGGTCAAAATTTAAGTTTTTTGGAACATAGTCATGTGGCATATCAAATTGAAGGACGTGATTAGTAGAATATAATACAGGTAATATTTTGACCCTGGGTCAAATTAGGGCCCAGGGTGAGGGGTTTTCGGTACTTGGCCCTTTTGTAGAAAGCGTGGGGATTTGTGATGATGCGCCATCAACAGTATTCTAGTTGAAATTCAGGAACAAGTATGGTAAGGAGTTGAGATGTCAGAATACTTAGGGTAAATATGGTACTCACTTTTTTTCCAAATAAATTTTAAAGATAACACAACCTTACAACCCTGAATTTTGAAATGGTCTCCTACTACATATATGTAGCAAAGTGGCGAGGCCTCATCAGAAGGGTGCTAGTGAATACGAGGCAAACAGAATCAGTGAATCTGAGCAGAAACGTGCACAGCATAAAGCCAGAACTAAGGCATCACATCAGAGCTGTCTTCCTCCAGCCTCTGTTGCTCTATCTGCAACAGACAGTTCAGAGCAAGAATTGGTCTCATCAGCCATCTTATATCACACAACCAGTATTTGTTTGTTTGATTTCAGGTTGAACATCCCCGTCAACACTGTATAGGTCATTTTGGAGACGTTGCTTCCAATTTTGTGGGACTTTTACCCGACGTTAAGATGAAATGACATCTCAAGCCCTGTTGCCCTATGAAAACCAATAGGATTTATAAGCATGGGCGGTCTGACTCGCACCGCTTTGGCTGGGCAGGCTTAGATCCTCTAAGCGATTTACCAGTACTCGTGTGCGGTCGGTTTCAGCACTGCGTGTAAGCATCATGCAGCCTATCTATTTCTTCAAGCCCTGATAGGAGGGGGCAACACACATCCAGTAACATTTCTGAAATGTGATTAAGATTGGTCATTGTCAGTAATGACAGATAAACTATTATATAAGGCTGAAAATTCCATTCAGTACAAAATGGGTTAACCCTTGACCTGCTAAATATTTATATATGCCACACCCACTACTGATTATCAACCAATCAGATTTCTTGATGCAAATCATTGCAGAAAATTCATAAACTGAATGACAAACAATGAAGATCCTGATCGACATTGTTTGAAAGCTAAAACACATCCGGGCTCAGCAGGACAAGGGTTATTTATATTTGTTACTTCTCCTTATCCGATACTTTGCCTTCTGATGTGTTCAGGTTACTATGACAGCGGTGAGATGTTCAGTAGTATATCCAGTATGAGTAGCAGTATGACAACTAGTCTACAGTTGGCTAAAGATTGTCTAGAGTCCGAGAGAGGTGACACCAGCAAGACAGAACAGATAGAAGGAGTACAGAAATTTGCTAATATGATTGATTCAGGTAGTTGAAAGTTAATTTGCTTGTTAAAGGGAATGGGAACACCTTCAGGGGAGGCAACTCTTTCAAATGTATTTTGTCTCCCATGACAGTAGGGATCAACTCTTAAAAGAATTTGCACCTGAGGCTCAGGAGCAAATTCTTGCCTTTAAGAGTAGACCTTGTTTCAGTGGGACTGGGTTTACAGAAAAGTGAACAGGAAGTCCTGAAATTTGTCTCACTTTGATAAATGGCAGAAAAATCTGCCAGGTGTTCCCATTCTCTTAAAATATCAGGACCCGGTTATTCAAAGACTTGTTAGCCTAAAAACTTATTAATCTTTATCCTGCTGAATAATTAATTAAGCCACTCCCATTTCTGTCTTTGAACCAATCAGATGTCTTGATGTAATTTATTTCCTGCAAATTCACAAACTGAATGTCAAACAATGTAGATCCTGATCAGATGGTTTCTTCACAAGCCATCTGATCTGGATGTATACTGTTTGCAAAGGTAGGGATTGTTGTGTTCAGTAGGATAAAGATTAACCCTTGTCCTGCTGATCCCGGATATGTCTTATCTTTCAAACAATGAAGATCCAGATCAGATGGCTTCTGACGAAGCCATCTGATCAGGATCTACATTGTTTGCCATTCAGATTGTGAATTTGTTGCAATAATTTGCATCAAGTAATCTGATTGGTAGATAATCGATAGTGGGTGTGGCATATATGAATATTCAGCAGGACAAGGGTTAATGCTCGAAACATTATCTGCTCTAGCAAGTACAATTTATGTGTGATATGTTTGCTGAAAAAAATGTGATTAGCTTTTGCACTACTCACATTTTTTTCAGCAAAATATATAGTGTATTTGCTGTATTAAATTACCAGTTTTAGCAGTACATCAACTTTTCCTTGTGTTTGAAATTTCACAAAGATTGTGAAATATTCTGGCTTTGAACAACTCTGACAAGGTTGTATAAATTTGGCTTTGACAGTTCACCATTTGAATGTTATTGAAAAAAAAAACACCTGTTGAATATTAAAAAAACAAGATCTGGTGTTGAAGCAAAATTACACCCCTTTTTGTTTTAGAATTCCCATTTGCGGTGTCTTTAACTGCAATGCTTTTACTTTTGTAGGATTCTCTTGACTAACGTCATTAGAATGTGAAACATTCTGGCTTTGTCTGCGTAAATTACTATTCACATCAGCCTGTTAACCCTAATCTTGCTGAATATTCATTTAAGCCCCACCCATTCCTGTCTATCAACCAATCAAATTACTTGATGTAATATATTGCTACAAATTCATAAACTGAATGCCAAACAGTGTAGATCCTGATCAGATGGCTTCTTCAGAAGCCATCTGATCTGGATCTACACTGTTTCCAAAGATAGGGGTTGTCGTGAACAGCAAGATAAGGGTTAATAACTTACGTTACTCATGATAAAATATGGTAAGGCAAAATCATAAACTTTGATACTACATGTAACATGAAAAGAGAAATATATCCTTAAAGTGGCAATTTCTGAAGGACTTTTGATGCAGATGATGTCATAACTCATAAGTAACTGTTACATCAGACATTATCAAAGATGCTTGCACTCTATGTTAGTATTATGTATTGTTGCAATTTGTTGGAAATTCAAATAGGTTAAAGTAAACTATCCTATTAGAATTTGTTATAGAACTTGATAGCTATAATTTTTATTCCAGTTCTGTCTAAGGTGCGAGTTACATTTCAAGATACTGTGATCAGACTAGAGCACCACCCTGAAGCATCACCAAAAGGAGTAGCCCTGGAGATAAGAATAAAAAGGTTGCTTGGGCCCAACTGGCTGATGAAAAAACAAACAGTGTGAAATGTTTCTGTTACGAGGACTGTTCAAATATGAATGCAACTAAGCACATAAAAATGATTCCGTGATAGAATTCGATGAAAAATTTATTTTGTCCCCTCAAAGTATACCCCTTTAACAGATATACAAACTTTCAGTCTTCTGATCCAATCATTGAATGCATTTTGGTAGTCTTTTCGAGGTATACTATGAAGGCACTGGAATATTGCAGAACCAAGGTGTTTGCGCTGTACAAATTTTCGATCAGAAAGGTATTTTTTCAGCCGCGGGAACAAAAAAAAGTCACACGGGGCAAGGTCAGGGGAATACGGGGGGTGAGGGAGTTCAACAACCTTTTCCTGCTTCAGATAGTCTTGCACAATGAACGCCTTGTGCGATGACGCATTGTCATGTAGCAATCTGACATTGGCCAAACCAGTTGCGGGTCTTCTTTCTTTGAAATATCTCTTCAATTTTCGAAGAACTTTATCCTTGTAAAACTTCGCATTTACAGATTTGCCTTTAGGCACAGCAACCTGAATAGCAGGGCCCTGAGTTGAAAAGAATATGGCATACATTACCTTCTTGATGCTCATGGTCCGCTTTTCAATGCATGGTCTTTTGCAATACTTTGTTGCCCATATTTTGTTCTGAATCTTTCATTTTGGCTCAGAAAAGTGAACCCATGTCTCGTCACCTGTGACGACATTAGCGAAAGACCGTGCATTGTAATTTGGAAACTTTTAAGCAACTTCTTTGCGCACTGAATGCATGTCTTTTTCTGCTCATCTGTCAACAGATGGGAAATCCATCTAGCACAGATCTTTCTAATTAACAAAGCCTGTTTCAGAATTGTATGAGCTGCTCCTAATGAGATGCCAACCATACTAGCGTTTTGCCTAGTGGTGTATCGTGCATCGGTAGCAACTATTTCTTTCACTCTAGCAACCATCTTGGCAGATGTTGCTCTTTTCGGCCGACGATCATGTGGTGCATCTTCTGTTGAGCCTAGCCAACAGCTGAATTTCTTACACCAACGAAAAACTGTCGGAAAAGACATTTCATTATGCCCATAAACCAAACATTTTCATCAAAAATGTCTTTGCACCGTATACCAGAATACAACGATTATTAATATAGGACCGTATTTCAACGGCGTACTCTGACCTTCTTCCAACCATGTTTTGTATTAGTATACAAGAGTAGACAGTATTTATCAAACGATATACATGGCTAAAGTTCACAGATTTTAAAAGGTTTGGTATCAATGTATAGGTAAAATGTTTTTCTACGCTGTGATATTTATTTCCAGGTGATTTTCGCATAAGTGCACGAGAAAACGTTCTACTTGCATTCATATTTGAACAGTCCTCGTAAACTTTGTTTATATGCATTGTAAATCTTAACCCTTAAGATGCCTAAAAAGCTACAACTTAAAATGCAACCTGTTTTTGTCGTCTGCTGAATCTTCTTGCAAACTTTGTAAAAATATTTTTGCATGCAGGCAAACAGTGTAGACCCAGATCAGACTGCTCCTGCTCTGGGTCCACACTGTTTGCAAAAATGACTTAAAGTAACAGGCAGGCAGACGACAAAGCAGACGACAATTGTCGGGATTGGCATTTTATCGGTTAAGTGACTGTCACGCTGATGATTAGTGAGACACCAAGTTCTGCAACAGAAGGTCAGGTGATTTTTCTCTGGGTACTCTGGTTTTCACCCACCTGATGAATGGTTGGCTTTATATTTGTGAAATAATCTTGAAACGGCCATAAAACCAAAAAAAAACAAAAAAAAAACACCCCACTGATGACCTGTTTACCATGACTGATTTGATTCAAACTCACCTGAATCACTTAGAAAGACTTCTGGGAGCCATTAGTTCAAAACTAACAATGTCGTTAGTTAATCTATCATTAATTTAATATGGCAAATATACTTGTATCTGCAGAAAAAAATGTGATTTTTTTATTTCTGAAACAAATGTGAGCAGTTGCTATAACCATTCTGCTCAGATGAACAAGATGGCTGCCAGAGCTAAAAATAAAAAAAAGAGGGAACTTCAAACAACTTCTCCTTAACCAGTGGCCGGATTTCGAAATAATTTCACACGAATGTACATTGAGTGACCCTCTAACAAAATTGCTCAAACCATTCAGCTCGGATGAACAAGATGGCTGCCAGAGCTTGCAAGAACAGTTAACCCTTATCTTGCTGTTCGCGACAACCCCTATCTTTGCAAACAGTGTAGATCCAGATCAGATGGCTTCTGAAGAACAATGAAGATCCAGATCAGATGGCTTCTGAAGAAGCCATCTGATCAGGATCTACACTGTTTGATATTCATTTTATGATTTTGTAGCAATAAATTACATCAAGTAATCTGATTGGTTCAAAGTCAGAGATTGGTGTGGCTAAAATGAATATTCAGCAAGAGAAGGGTTAACATTTGAGCACTTACAAGTTTATTACACTGACCTTTGAGCAGTTTGGTCCTGATATGCTAGTCATTGAAAATGATTGTTTTCGGTGTTACTTAATACTTTGTAAGGACTCAATTATTAGCGTGTCTCTTATTTTCAGGATAGAATATTTTGATGACATGGCAACCACAGCAGATGGTTCCTCTGTGGATACCTGGGAACCGGTGGCTGTCAGTCAGAAGAACCTACACATGGAGGGAATACAGATCTATTTTGATGAAATCAACACTAAGAGAACGGGGACCAGGGACAGATGTGAATCCTCAGCTTCCTCTCAGGTTGGTGAAAAGTATGAAGGGGAATTCACATTCACATTCAAGGGAGCTAATTCCTTAAAACTATTTCTGTCTCTTTTGTCAATAGGGTTGAATAGTTGTAAACAGAAAGTTCTGAAAGTTTTCTTCCTTCTAAAAATGGCAGAAAAGTTGTCAGGTTACATGTATCAATTTTTAATTTCTTAAACCTCACTGTCCTGAATATTTCGCTATGCTTCACCCCTTCACAATTTTCAGCCATTTATGTTGCATGATTTTAATTTTTACTTTGGATTCAGAATTACAGTAGTCAAAAATAAGGGAGGAGGGGGTAATGTGGATAACTAAGGGATGATTTTCCTTATTTCTTCTCAGAAACACATGCTGTGGGTACCAGTATTTGCTATGACCACCATATTGGGGGTGATTTTAACAAGTACCACAACATGTTTTAATAGAGGCATAAGAAAATTTATCCCAAAATTGTCCTCAGTACTTGTCTGGAGCTAACATGTTTTAATAGAGGCATAAGAAAATTTATCCCAAAATTGTCCTCAGTACTTGTCTGGAGCTATACAGAAAAGAGAAGAAAGCCAACCAAATGTGTCCAATGTTGGCATAAGGAGTACTGTAATGATCCTAAGTATTGGGACAGATAGGCCTAAGCAAACAATGCAGACGCAGATCAGACTGCTGCAGTCTGACCAGGATCTACACTATTTGCCATTCCATCTGCACTTTTTGGACTCCTTGCTGGATCATGAAACAAATTTGTTAAAATTTTAGAATTATAACAAGTCTTCATGGCGACCATTTTTTTTATTGTTACGGTCAATACTTGCACCTAACTGTGGTCTTAAGAGGAATGGATACACATTCAGAAGAGGCAACTCCTGCAAAAGTATTTTTGTCTCCTGTGACAATAGGGGTGAACTCTTAAAGGAAAGAATTTGCTCCTGAGGAGCCAATTCTTTCTATTAAGAGTAGACACCTTTTTCAGTAGAGTCATAATTTATAGAAAAGTGAACAGGAGGTCCTGAAAGTTGTCTCCCTTTGAAAAACAGCGGAAAATCTGCCAGGTGCACCCATTGCCCTTAATGTACAAACTTTCTAGGACTTGTTTTTGTGATAAAAATCTAATATCTAAGCACACAGTGCCCTTACTGCAGCTGGTATGGTATACATCATAGTGATCCATGGACCATGATCATATGTTTTTGATATGTAGAATAATAGAGGGTAAAAACTGAACCTGTTACTGATAGACTATTCATACTGTTTTCAGATGTATACTTCTATAGCTAGCACCATACACAGTGGTATGTATGATTCAGCTGAGGAGGCCAGTTTTCACAGCATTGCAAGCCCCTCCCAAGAGAGTACCCTGTCTGTGCAGTCTGACCCCGTCCAGGTAGCTGTCCTCACTGGGAGACAGGAGATGAGGCTGAAAATCAAAATATCAGACAATGTACCAGGTCCAAAGGTAAGCGTGTGTCCATGTCTTGAAAATTTTAGGGAAAGAAAAGGCTAGTGAATTCATGAAAATGGCATAAAAAAGGCTAGCAAATGCATAAAAATTTGGGGGAAAAATGGCTAGTGAATGCATGAAAATTCAGGAAAAGAAAACACCAGTGAATGCATGAAAATTCAGGAAAAGAAAAGGCTAGTGAATGCATGAAAATTTTGGCATAAGAAAAAGGCTGGTATATACTTGCAAATTGGGGAAAGGAAAGGAAAAGTGAATACATGAATATTTGGAAAAGTAAAGGGTAGCGAATGCGTGAAAATTTTGGTATAAGAAAAGGGCTGGTAAATACATGAAAATTTGGGATAGGATAAGGCTGGTAAATGCATGAAAATTTGGGAAATGAAAAGGCTGTTGAATGTATGAAAACTTGGGAATGAAAAGGCTGTTGAATGGATGAAAATTTGGGAAATAAAAAGGCTGTTGAATGGATGAAAATTTACAAAAAGTTAAGTAACTGCATGAAAATTTGAGAGAAAAGGTTGGTAAATGCATGAAAAGTTTGGGCAAGGAAATTTCATTAAATGTAGCAAAATTAGGGAAAAAAAAATTGGTAAATGCATGGAAAGTTGGTGAAAGAAAAGGCTGGTGATGAAAATTTGGGAAAAGATTAGGCAGGTGATGAAAATTTGGGACAAGAAAAGGCTGATGATGAATATATAGTAGAAAAAAAAAGGTTGGTGATGAAAATTTGGGAAAAGAAAAGCCTGGGGCTGATGAATGTGTTCACCTGCCTTTTCTTTTCCCAAATTTCATGACCTGGACATACACCGTTTCAATAGAATCTGTAGAGACTGGGTTGTGACAGCAACACCATTTCTAGGTACCACATATGAAAGAAAAGGTCATGTTTGTTTGCTGCAATTAAAGCTTCACTGACAAGATTGTGCTGATGCATGTTCAAGGTCTTGTCAGCTGATAATTGTGGAGCCTGCTTAAAGCATGGCATAAACTAGGAATCTGGTTTTCTGTCCATTTGTTTGTCCATTTATCAAGCTATCAACATTTGCAACAACCACAGCTTTCTCCTAAATGTTCAAATTCATTTCTCAAGAACTATCAGAGCTTCACTAATGATACATGTATTTGGTATTAACTTGCATCTAGGGATGGCAACTGTAATGAAAGTGTCTGTATTTGACCTTCACCTACATCTTGTGGCTCACTGACGCCATGAAACTTTGTGTCAACCCTAGCTTTGACCCTACTGTTCAAGTCTATTGCTCAAGAACTATCAGAGCTTCACTAATGATACTTGGTACAAACTTGCATCTAAGGATAGAAATTTTTATGCAGACATCCATATTTGACCTTGACCCATATTTCATGGTTCACTGACTGTAATCTATTGCATCAAGCCTAGCATTCATCCTAATGTTCAAGTCCATTTCTCAAGAACTATAAGAGCTCCATTAATAATAGGTGGTACAAACTTGCATCTAGGGATGGCAACTTTTATGCAAACATCCATGTTTGACCTTGGCCTAAATTTCATGGTTCTGTGACTTTGCGCCCCCACGGGCATGGCAAAACCTTCTGCAGAATTCTTGTTGGTCATAAAGTTAACTATCCAGCGAGTACTCTTATCTAATACATGTGCAGTGGTATTTTTTTCTGCAAAAAAAATTAGTACATCTTTATGAGCAAAAATGTTGTTTTTTTTCTTTCATTATACTGAATAGTTGAAATTAAGTACATATAATGACTTTTAGGTTTGAACAATTCTGCCAAGATACCCATTCATGGTTTGTGGACAGTGAGTGTTTAACATTTACTTGAGCAGAAATCTTCAGAAATAGAGCCACAGTGTGTGTGTGTCTTTCAGTTTTACGTCCCTCCAACAGCTAAGGTCATATGGAGACGGGACCGCGGTTTGAAGTCTTATCCGAAATTCTGAAGAAGCCGGGGATGGATTCTGCAATCCCTGGTTTAACAGGCGAGTAGCATAACCACTACACCACAGAGGCTTCTACAGCCACAGTGTGATGTATATAACTCCTTGCCAAAGTTGTGGGAGTCGGACCTTCCCTTAAACGCTAGTGGTTTCTTTAGGAGGTAGGGCTTGAGATGTCATTTCATCTCAGTGTTAAGTAAAAGTCCCATAAAATAGGAAACAATGTCTTGAAACGGACCTAAATAGTGTTTCATGGATGTAAAACCTCAACATAAACAAATAGCTCCTTAGCTTTGATGTTGACCATATTTTTTGCAATTTACAGCCTGGTGAACATTATGAAATTTACAGCCTGGTCAACATTATGAATGTCATACTAAACCCGTCAGATAGCATTTTTCACTGTTCCTTAGCAGTTAGACAGTACTTAGTAAATATGTTGTCCCAATTACTGACCTCTTTAATTCTTAAATCTGCAGGTGGCTAGTTGTCTAAGAAATAATTTTATTGTCGGTTTCAAAAACATGTTGCAAGACAAGAGATATCAAAGTTGATGCCTCTGGTTTTGCAGTCAGACCTGCAGCTGACTGCTATTTTTAGTAACAATGTACATAGATCCAAATAAGGAGGAGTAATAGGGATTTTTTTATATATTTCTCCATAAAAACACATGATGTTGGCATAGCAACAGATAAGGTGGGTTTGTTTGATTTGAGGTTTAACGTCACCATCAACACTGTAAAGGTCATTTTGGGGACATTGCTTCCAATTTTGTGGGACTTTTACCCAACATTGAGATCAAATGACATTTCAAGCCCTGCCGACGAATGAAACAAAATGGGTTTATAAGCATGGACAGTCCGACTTGCACCGCTTTAGATCCTCTAAGCGGTTTACTAGTACTTGTGCGCATGTCGGTTTTAGCTCTGCATGGAAGCATCATACAGCCCATCTATTTTTTCAAGCCCCGATGGGCAGGGGCCGAGATAAGGTGTGTATTTTGTGATAATTGAAGGATAGTTTTCCTTATTTCTCCATATAAACCTACGTTGTGGGTATTCATTAGAACCACCTCACCAAGGTTTATATGGAGAACTGACATAAACTATCCTCCAATTATCACAAAATATGAACTTATCTGTTGCAAAATGTTATATTCTATAATATATGATTGATTGGTGGTTTAATGACACGTCAATCCTTGTGGGTCATTTTGTGTTGTCTCCCAGAAAAAGGGAGAAAGAAGAGATAGTAGAGGAGATGCAAGTGAGAGACAGAGGAGAAAGAGGAAAATGAATGAAAGTGTAGAAACAGAAGAAACAACAACACTCCCCATCTACCCTAATCTGCTGCAAGAATAGCAGGCCTTGCCCAACTGTCAGTCAATATCAGTTGCATGCCCTGGTGATGCAAGATACACGTCACCTTTGCCTCACCCAGCCACCCCATAGATTCTATAATATACCCACAACATATGTTTTTAAGAAGAAATAAGGAAATGATTCCTTAATTATCCTTCTTGTATTCATCCTTAACTGGATCAATGAATGTATGTTAACAGTCTGTTACGTGGTAGACTTATTATCATGCTCTATTTCAGTTTGAATTTTCCTGTCAGTTTGGTGCCCTACATTTGTTATTGTCACCACGGCAACTGCATGGTTTACTAGAACTCTTCTCAGGGATGTCTTCTCCAGGTAAATAACATTTCCAATGTATTGTCAATTTTATACCTCCAAGCTTCTATACTTAACAAAAGAACACAGTTCATACCTTGCAGCATCGAACATATACACATACCTTGAACAAAGTAAATGTTTTTATCATATGTCATCGCGTCTGAAAGTGTAATAACGCCATGTTATAAATTTGATAATCCACTAGTGGATTAAATATGCAAATTAGTTAGATACGCCCCGTAATGTTACATGTATGACGTCATTAATGACGTCGCGTTTACTAATGGTGGAATAGTGACATTTTTATTAAACAATTGTGAATAAAATGCGTTTTAAACGTCATATGATAACCAGAATCTTGCATTCGTGCTCATGTAATATTGAATTTATTAAACTCGTTGAGGAAAAGGGATAAAATGCTCGGCACAGCCTCACATTTTATCCCTTTTCCTCATCTCGTTTAATAAATTCAATAATACATGAACACTCATACAAGATCCTCTATGTAATTATTTGAAATATAATGGTAATCCTGACAATTTCTAACAACATAGCTCCTGATAAGGAGGCACAACATCGATAATTAAGGTATTATGTATGGTTTTTCATGTATTATTATTTGCTTAGTACTGATGAAGCTGTTTGAAAATGAGGCCACCAAGCCAAGTGTTCAAATAACTTCGAGGGCCTGGCAAATGTTATTGCAATGAAATAACCTTGGAATATTGTTATTCTTGCATAACTACAATTCTAACAGCAAATTTTGACGAAAACACCCCAAAACTTCATAAAAACTCTTCAAATGTGAACGTAAAACCAACATTGTGGCTAGTTCAGAGCAGTTAACAATGAAGTCAATTCCACAGTGACAATCTGATGTCATCATTTAATTTTAAAATGCTGTGTTCAGGATGACAATGTTACATCATTGAACATAACGTAAACATTGTGACATAAAAAGTTCAAAACCTATGTTCAAACAGCATGGAATTTCATGATTTGAACATGGGTTTTGATACATGAACATGGCTTATGGTCCATACAAGAATAGCTTCAAACAATATGTTCATAAGGTTTTTGCAAGAATTTTCCTTATTTAATGTCAGAAATATTTCTTGTTGGTACTTGTTAGAATCGCTCAGCATATGTTTTTATGGAGAAATAAGAAAACTTATCTCTAAATTGTCCTCGTTATGTCTCCTTATCTGGCGTAATGAACAGGTTTTTGGGTCCCATTGTTCAAACCATTGTTAGCTTAACTAGCTTGTTAGTGGTCAAATTGTCAATTGTTGCAGCAAGTACAATATCTAATACATAGGTATTCAGATACCTTGAGAACTTGCTGTAATTCTCCTTAAGTTTTAACAAAGTTGTTTCATGATCCAGCAAGGAGTTCAATAACTGCAGATGGAATGGCAAACAGAGTAGACCCTGATCAGACTGCTCCTTCAGGAGCAGTCTGATCTGGGTCTGCCCTGTTTGGTAAGGCCTGTCTGTCCCAATACTAAGCATCATCATGGTATATTTTCTTACACTACAGGACCTGATGGAAGTTCCAGCAAATCTAAGAATCGGAACAAACCAATGGACTCAACTGATTTCCAACGGGTTGAGGTGGACCTACAGAGGCAGTTACAGTCGGACAGGTTGGGTAACATACAGAGTAACAAACTTACACTGCAGGACTACCCACTTAGTCCTATTGGTAAGTATTACTGACATTTTTAACCCATTGTTCACTGGTAGTCAGTGCAGGCCCAGGCATGATCAGGGCCTATGCTGTTTGCAGAAAATTGAGCCATTTTTGTCGCACCTGCTTGTAGCAGGACTGGGCATAGGCGTCCGATTTTCCGTTCGTGCGTCTGTCCGCACTAACAAATGTATAGTTAGGTGGCTATGTAAATGCACAGAATCAATGTAAGTCTATGGGATTTATTCCATTAGACACCGAAAATACTTCTTTTCAGTGGCTAAAAGTAGCCACTTAAGTATCAATCCTGCCAAAAATAGCCACATAAGTATACATCCGTGAGCTGTGTAAATGCACAGAATCAATGTAAGTCTATGGGATTTATTCCATTAGACACCGAAAATACTTCTTTTCAGTGGCTAAAAGTAGCCACTTAAGTATCAATCCTGCCAAAAATAGCCACATAAGTATACATCCGTGAGAACGTCCATGCATCCGTCCGTTCTTCCGTCCGTCTGTTAACATTTACGTCGAAGTTTGACATTTAAGTCAAAGTTTTTATTTTACAAACCTCAGCTACCATCAAACCTTATATACTCACCGGAAATAGAAACTATACACTCATTTTTAAGTTGTCACTGGCAAAACATTTTAATGAAATTTGAATATCAATTGTATAAAGTGTCATCAGTGGCATGTCTGCTTTATCGAATAAAATGTTTAATGATAGCTACGATTTATTGGGTAAAGCCACAGGTTCAAAGCAAGGGTTCAAATCTGGCTGTTCAAGTTTCCATTGAGTCAAACATTTTGTGTCTCGAATGTGATTCCCATTTTTACCAGTTATTACGCATCATCTAACATTGGGAATAGTGCTTACAAAATGAAAATTTTCACAACGGCTGAAATGTTATCGGCGTTTAAATATTGGGCCAAGCCACCGCAAGTGAGCGAAAAGTATGGCATGTCTGATTGCGGTTTTTGTTTTTATCAATATTTAAGACACAGCTGAAGATGCTAAAACGATTGAAGGCACTTTTGGGTCGATTTTTGCCTTGAAACATTATTTTGAAAATTTCGCTGAAAAAAAGCAGTTTTTGAGATTTTAATAGAATGTTTATTTCTCGATAATTTTTAGATGTTATGTTATTTTTTTATTCCTTGCTTTTCACTTGTTACCTACCGTATTCGGGTGTGTATTACCCGCATTTGCGTACTACCCGCACCCCCTTTTTTTGCCAAAATCTGGGGGAAAACTGTTATTCTGTTGTATTACCCGCATGGAACATTTGCTGAAATTTTGGTGGATGCATAAGTGAGAAAAAGTAAGAATTTGGCCAGTTTTTGTAGCACACAACGGAACGGGCGATCGTCTTTAAAAGGCGGGAAAATGCATGTGCGTGCGAGTATCACCAGAAAGCATGTATTTTGCATTAAAATGTTGAAAAAACTTTACCTGTTCACCATTGTTATTTATTTATTTACCCACATATGCCTGCGGCCCTTTTTTGTGACATCGGCAAACAGTGCAGTCCCAGATCAGACACCTCAGAAAGACGCCGCAGACGTTTCTTTTTTGGGACATCGGCAAACAGTGCAGTCCCAGATCAGACACCTCAGAAAGACGCCGCAGATGCCTGATTTGGATTTACACTATTTATTGATTTATAACGGTTCAATTATGACACTATTGTTAATCCCTGTAATATAATTGCCACCCTGCGGTGCGTGTCGATAAGGTGTGAAAATATGGTCAAGTTATGTTTCTAAGTTGCGTTTATTCCCCAATCATAAAATTTAATCCGCAGTCAGTGTGGAAATTATTTAATTGCTCCTAAGACGAGTTGCTAAGACTATTCTGCTATCTCGTGAATGGTTATGTTTTGGCGCCAAATAGCAGACGCTTGGCGATAAAAAATGAACTCTTTAATTTGTGTTAACACATCTGTATTTTTTTACGGTTTCCAAACAATTTTTTATGAGAGAGATACGCCCCATTAAGATAAAACAATAGACACATGTGGGGTTGCTGTGGTACGATGACGTCATTTACCGATCGCGTGCAGAAAAAACTAGCGGTGATTTGTGGGCGGCAGTTTGGATGACAGAAAACTTTGATGTTCGCATTGAACTTGCTTGTTTATTTTGTTTAAAATCAGAGTTTTAGGAATAATACTCACAAAATCGGGCTTGCTAGTAATAGAGATTGTTATATTACTCACGTGTTAGTAAAATTGAGTGGACAAACGTTATATATGTCGGGAATCGTAAAAAGATAGAGCATTACATGAGATGCATCCCATTTTGAGCTGACAAAAGTAAAAATAAAATGGTCGACAAATAATTCGGGCGGATTACCCGCACCCTGAACTTGGGCCTGTAATTTGAGGGAAAAAAACTGCGGGTAATACACGCCCGAATACGGTATACGTAAAATGTTCAAGTCAAAATTTGATTACAAACATATTTTGTGCAAAAAATACACTTTTTTACATTTTCCCCAAAAACTTTTATTTTGAACGCCAGATTATCTTTAATTGTTACAGGATTCATGTCTATCGTTAGTCAAATCCTTAACCAGAAATTTTCAACTGAGTTATCCACTTGTTTTGTCAGGCGGGACAATTTAAAAGTGTATAGTTTCTATTTCCGGTCAGTATATGAAACATCTCATAGACCTTCTCACTTTGTAAGCACCTTGACCTGGTGACTTTGACCTATAATTTGCGCTCCATTGACTTAGACCATTACGTCGAAGTTCCACATTTACGTCAAAGTTCGACATTTACGTCAAAGTTTTTATTTACAGACCTCACCTACCATCAAACCTTACATGAAACATCTCATAGACCTTCTCAATTTGTAAGCACCTTGACCTGGTGTCTTTGACCTATATTTTGCTCTCCAGTGACTTTGACCATTATGTCGAAGTTCGACATTTATGTCGAAGTTCGACATTTACGTCGAAGTTCGACATTTACGTCGAATTTTGACATTTACGTCAAAGTTTTTATTTTACAAACCTCAGCTACCATCAAACCTTACCTGAAACATCTCATAGACCTCACTTTGTAAGCACCTTGACCTGGTGAATTTGACCTATATTTTGCGCTCCAGTGGTTTTTACCATTATGTCGAAGTTCAACATTTACGTCGAAGTTTGTATTGTAATAAACTATAAGACTAAACAACCATCAAACCTTTCATGAAACATCACCCTGAGATCCTGACTTGACAAACACCTTGACCCGGTGACCTTGACCTATATTTTAGGCTTCAGTGAGTTTGACACAAATTACGTCAATGTTCCAGATCTTCTCAAATAAAAGGCCTATACCAATAAAATCTTGAATAGTGTTTCTCCTAGATGTATTGACTCTGTAGGTACCTTGACATGGTGACCTTGACCTATATTTTATGCTCCACTGACTTTGACACATTTTACGTGGAAGTTCCAGATCTCCTCAAATAAAAGACCCACAACCATCTAATCTTGCATAGTGCTTCTCCTAGATGTACTGACTCTGCAGGTACCTTGACCTGATAACCTTGACCTATATATTACGCTCCAGCGACTTTGACAAATTTTTATGTCGAAGTTCCAGATCTCTGCAAATAAAAGGCCTACAGCCATCAAATCTTGCATAATGCTGCTCCTGGATGTACTGATTCTGCAGGTACCTTGACCGGTGACCTTGACCTATATTTTACACTCCATTGACTTTGACACAATTTGCGTCAATATTCCAGATCTTCTCAAATAAAAGGCCTGCAACCACCAAATCTTGCATAGTGGTTCTCCTAGATGTACTGACTATGCAGATACCTTAACTTGGTGACCTTGACCTATTTTTTGCACTCCATTGACTTTAACACATTTTAGGTCAACATTCCATATCTTCTTAACTATAAGGCCTAAAACCACCAAACCTTGCATAGTGCTTCTCCTACATTTACTTACTCTGTGGGTACCTTGACCTGGTGACCTTAACCTATATTATGCACTCCAGCATCTTTTATGTCAATATTCAATATGTACTAAAATAAATGGCCTACAGCCACCAAACTTTGCATAGTACTTCTCCTCATTGTACTGATTTGGCACGTACCTTGACCTGGTGACCATGGCCTATATTTTTTGGTCCAGTGACTTAGACACATTTTACATCAACTATCAACTGCTATGAAATTTACTTAATTAATAACAACATTCTGATTGTGACTTCTATGACTTTTGCCCCCAGCAGGTGCGACACCGCCTTCTGCCGAATTCTTGTTGAAATAAATTTTTGATAATAACTCAACGTCACACTCCTGAATCTGGAAATAGGCTCCAGCTGTATTTAGAGGGATGATTCCGTTCGGTACAAAATGCTTTACGCTCACCTATACAAAAGAACAATAAAAACTGTTACTATAGCTTCAGATCAGGAGGAATACACAAATACTTTGGAATACATCTTTTTTTTTCCATTAAAACATATGTTAAGGCTACTTGTTAGAATTGCCTCATTGACAAGAACCCATAACACAAGTTTCTAAGAAGAAATATGGAAACTGATCCCTTATCTGGTTGATCAGGAGGACTCGGGTTCGATACCTGCCGGGTCGGCAACATTCTTTCATGGAGATCATAAAATCTTTTCTACCGTCATTCTCTCCCTTCCGTTGATTCAAGAAGGGCAGTGTCAGTTTCTTGCAAAAGAATGTGCACTGTACTGGTTAACTGCTTACAAATAAGCCTGCCTAGGAAAAGTGTGGATAGATAAACTGACTTGCTAAAAATGACCTAAAATAGAGTTGACTGGGCTGTTAAACTCCAATACAAACAAACAAACAAAAACCTCCATATATGAAGCTATGAACCTATCTGGTCAAATGTTAACATTCCTATGTTCTTTTTTTTTTCTCAAAGAAATCATTTTTTATGTTGTCGGTTTTTATGAGTGAAATAGCAAAGCATTCTACTCTACTTGTACATTTCAAAAATCCATGTAGCTGTCTTAATTTGATGCACAGATGACAGCAGATTTCATGTTGATTCCACCGTGTCTAACTCTTTATGAACTTTTTATTAGAAAGGACAATATGTCAGAAACTGTTTTATTTTCAAAGCAGTTAACCCTTAAGCTGCCGAGAAAAACAAGATCTGAAGCTGTTGTTTGCTTCTGTTGTCTGCTAAATCTTCTTGCAAACTTTTTATAAATATTTTTGCACACAGGCAAACATTGTGGACCCAGATCAGACTGCTCCTACAGGGGCAGTCTGATCTGGGTCCACACTGTTTGCTAAAAAAAGGACTTTTAAGGCTACCGGCAGACGGCAAAGCAGCTGACAGTTGTCTTGATTGGCTTGTTATGGGTTAAGTTATTTATTAAATTTAAATTGTTTGTGTAATGTGCAATAACAGTTCCCAACCAATGGGTATCAGTATTTATTGTTTCTTATTGGCCAAGGTAAATGAAAAACAATATTAATTAATGACATTAGCATTACAACAGTACTTTTGACTTTATCCAATCAAATGTTGCCTTACATTTGCAAGTGTTTTTGAAGTTACTTTATATAAAAAAATGCATGTACTTTAATATTTCATTTGCATGTTTTGTCAAAAGAAAATCCTAAACAAAATACATTTGACTTTCACACTCCCAAATTCAAAGGGACTGAAGCTGTGGGTTTGAGATAATAGTAGTTTAAGAGAAAATAGTTGAAATCTAAGGAATATATAGAAAAACTAAAATTGCATTGCCTAACGATGTCAGTATTTGAGATAGTAATATTAAACTTCTCCTGAACACTAACATTCATTATTAAACTTAACCCTTTTCCTGCTGAATAAATTAATTTATCCCCACCCATTTCTGATTTTTAACCAGTTATATTGCTTTGTAATTTATACATTCGAATTCACAAACTGAATGACAAACAGTGTAGATGCTGATCAGATCATATCAGATGGTGTCTTCTGAAGAAGCCATCTGATCTGCATGTACATGGTTTGCAGAGGTACAACATATCCTGGTTCAGCAGAACAAGGGTCAAAGATTACAAAAAAGATAATAATAATGCTATTATTTTTCACACCTAGGAGGCGAGGATGACCATTTCTTCTCGCTGATGTCGCCGGGGCGAGGTGGTAGTGATATGGAGTCATCTATTTCCAGCAATTTAAGTGCTGTCTCCAGTAGAACTTCCAGCACAACTACTACATGTAAGTTACACAACTGGACAACTCAGTATATACATACATATATACATCTTCATAGCAGGGTCCATTATAACATGGTTTTGGATATAACACGGTTTATTTAGATAGATTTATTTGTTTGAACTGAGTTTAATGTCACTTTATTAAGGTAATTCTGGAGATGTTGCTTCCAATTTTGTGGGACTTTTACTCACCACTGAGATGAAATGACATCTCAATCCCTGCTGCCCAATGAAACCAATAGGGTTTATACGCATGGGCGGTCTGACTCTAGCCATCTGCCTGTTGGGGCTAGGGGAAATAGATTGGGCTGCATGGTGCTTCTGCCCAGTGCTGAAACTGTCCACACAGGAGTACTGGTTAACCGCTTAGAAGGTCTGAGCCTGCCCAGACAAAGTGGTGTGAGTCTGACTGTCCATGCATGCAAACCCTATTGGTTCCATTTGGCAGCAGGGCTTGAGATCTCATTTCATCTCAGTGGTGGGTAAAAGTCCCACAAAATTGGAAGCAACATCTCCAAAATGACCTAAATAGTGTTTACTAACTTCAACAAACAAAAGGTCAGACTTGCACTACTTTGCCTAGGCAGGCTTAAACCTTGTACGTGGTTTACCATTACTCATGTATGGTAGGTTTCAGCTCTGCATGGAAGCACCATGCAGCCCAATCTATCTCTCCAAGCCCCAATGGTCAGGTGCCCATTTAAAGATAGATCCCAAAAAATGTAAAGATTATATAGAAAATGACTATAAATGTTGAGTTTTCTATACAATCTGTATACATTGTTGCATGGATGTACACCACAACCTCTTTTATAACTGTTTATTAAAACACAATTTTGGATATTACACAATTCAATGATGGATCCCAAAAGTGTAAAGATTATATGAGCCAGCGCCCGACATATTCTATATGAGCCAGAGCATGACAAAACCTACAATAAGACATGTGCGTCCAGCGAAGAATCAGATCAGCCTCTGTATTCATAAAATCTAACCAGAGAATTCTCTTGCTGCATGAAGGAGCATTAGTTCCTTAGCTATCCTAAGACTGCACAGATGACCCTCTACCAATATGTGCAGGCTGATCTGAGTCTTTGCTGGGTGCACATGTCTTATTGTAGGTTTTGTTGTATGCTGGCTCATCTAGAATATGACCATAACTGGTCATTTTCTATGGGCTGAGTCAGTAAACTGTATATAACATGCATTTTGATAGAGCTAATGAATAATTTTGCATCCAATTCTTAGTATAGTTCATTCTTAGCATGCAGTCCATGCAAATGCTGTTTCCATCTTCTGAGACGCCATTGACATGACTTCAGCATGAATTTAACATTCCAGCGTCTAAATGTAACGATTGCTTCAGAAAAGTAGGACCGGCCACAGGGAAATATTTCCTCATCCCAGGCCAGAGGTGATTATCATTTTTAATTCATTGAGAAATTGTGGTATTTCTTTGTTATGCATGGGCCATAGCAAGAGAAAATGTGTGTTTGTACATGTGCATTTAGCAATTAATCAGTCCCACCAGCCCATCCACTTACCGTAATGATCCTAAGTATTGGGACAAATAGGCCTAAGCAAACAGTGCAGACCCAGATCAGACTGCTCCTGAAGGAGCAGTCTGATCAGGGTCTGCACTGTTTTCCATTTCGTCTGCACATTTTTAGCTCAGCTGTTTTCGAAGAAAATGAAGAGGTATTGTCATAGCTCTGGCGTTGTCGTCGTGCAAAAACATGGACATTTTCGTCTGCGTCGTTGTCGTGCAAAAACTTGGACATTTTGCAATATCTCTATCATTACTGAACATATTTACTTGAAACTCGGACTAGTTGTTCATTATGAAAAGGGGCTGCAGCCGAGTGTTGGCACCCGCACACGCTGCTCTTGTTTGGCTCATTGCGGAATCGTGTAACAAATTTGTTAAAATTTTTGGAGATCTCAGCAAGTTCTCAAGGTGTTCGAACTTTACTGTAGTCAGAATACAGCCTTTTGTGTCCCTATTATAAAGCTTTGGGTCACAGGTCATTGATATTGTACACAACAAAGACTGATCAGACTGTATTAATGCACAATCTTGATAGGGCTGTAAAACCATAATAAGAAAGAAAAAAAAAAAAAAACAGCTTGTCCTTAGCAATAAGTATTTACCCTTAGTACTTGTTCCAACATTTATTATCATTATCCAAAGTTATGTGTAAAAATAGCTGGATGAGTGGCAAACAGGATAGTTACAAATGATTCTGTGGCATCTAATCCTTGTCTACACTATTTGCTTTGGCATTTCTATCCAAGTACATGTTAAAGGCGTGAGAAATGGTACTAGGAGCTGCCTTGGCTGACGCTCGCATTATCAGGGGGTAGTCCTAGGAAGATATATGAAGGCAGGTAAATATTTGTAAATATACTTTGTTTGCCACAATAAAAGCTCCACAGAGTTTATGTTATTTGTTTCCTTTATCTTTATCTTTATGACATTTATACTTTGTCAGTGTAACTTTTAAATTTGTAATAGGTATTTTATGTTTTGTTTTTCAACAGATAAATCACAGAGTCCTGCAGGAAAGCATCAGAGAGGTAATTTAGTCCATAACTATAAATATTAACCCTTATCCTGCTGTACACTACAACCCCTACCTTTGCAAACAGTGAAGAAGCCATCTGATCAGGATCTACATCTTTTGACAATCAGTTTGTGAATTTACAGGAATAAATTAATCAAGTAATCTGAATGGTTCAAAGTCAGAAGTGGGTGTGGTTAAATTAACTATTCAGCAGTATAAGGGTTAAATGGTAAAAAATGGTTCTAGTCTAAGGAGCAAAAGCATGCAGACATCAGTTACATGATTGTGGTACCATTACTTTATACTGCTTGTGTCCTTGGATGTCTTAGAATGTTGTACCATTTTATGATATTGCTTTGGATGACATCTTAGGGCAATTACATGCTGCCACAATTTGTTGCTTTCTAGGGCAGACTCTAAACTCTAGATAGTACATAAAATGCTTTAAAGTGCTTTAAAACTTTGCTGTGCTCCAGAGATGTCTTACTAAATGTTTTAAAAGAAATTTTGGCATGATTTTGATGGCTGTTTGTGAAACAAACCCGAAACCTTGTCATATTACCAGAAAGTAGCTTTTATAACTCTGCAATAAGAAAAACTAATTAAATCAGAATAATCACCCCCGATTTAATTCCAGGTCTTTCTTGGTTATGTAAATGTGGCTAGAATTAAAAAAAAGTATTTCCTGTTTGCACTGCTAAAGTAATCATAAATTAACCATGATTACTTTGGAAAAGTATTTGTAATTGATAACATTCACAGAAAAAGTAATTTTAATAAAAATCATGAAATTCAAAGTAATTGCAATTGATTTACATTAGCAAGTAATCTGCCCCAGTTGTGCACATTGATAAAGAACCAATGCCAGGATTGCCAAAGCTAGTGCAGCATTTGGCTGAATATGTGAAAGAATTTGGGATCAAAGTGGAATCAGACTTGACTCAAAGATGAAAGCCTTCAGAGCTCTGATGCTGCCAACACTATTATATGAGCCAGCGCACGACAAAACCTACAATAAGACATGTGTGCCCAGCGAAGACTCTGATCAGTCTGCACATCTGCACAGTCTGATCAGAGTCTTCTATGTGCGCTCTAAGGGTAGCTAAGGACCCAATGCTCCTTCATGCAGCAAGAGAAGTCTCTTGTTATGGATTTGCAGGCTGATTTGATACTTCACTGGGCACATATGTAAATTGTAGGAAATGCTGTGCCCCAGCCCAGCATGTGAAACTTAAGACATTTTACCAGGTTGCCAAAAGACTTAACCACTTCTATACAATGTATCTAAGAAAACTTCTAAAGATTAAGTGGCAAGACAGGATTCTAGACACAAAAGTCCCGAAAAGGGATGCAGAGTGTACAAATTCTTATGACAGTGGCACAGTTAAGATGGACAGTCCATGTGACCAGAACGACTGATCAATGTTTACCAAAGAAGATATTCTATGGAGAACTACAAGTGGGAAAATGCAACCATGGTGGTCAGAAGAAGTGATACAAAGACACCCTCACAACCTCCCATAATGATTTAAACATACCAAGTCTTAGAATCATTGTGAAAAAAATTGCACAGGACTGAACAAAGTGATGAGGCTTCATATGTAGGGATTGGGTGAGGTGAATTTGAAGCAAAAGAATCAGTGAAGCTGAACAGAAACTTTCTTAGTGGCAACCCAGAGCTAAGGCATCACCAACAGAATTGTCTTCCTCATACCCCTCTTGCTCTGTCTGCAACAGGTCATTTAGAGCTTTTATATAGAAAATGGGCAAACTTTCTGCAAACAGTGAAGGCCCTGATCAGACGTCGCATTCTGCGGCGTCTGATCTAGGCCTGCACTATTCTCTAATGACCCCTTTTGCAGTTTCCGATATAAAGTGGGTTTATGCATATTATTGAGATTATGCTATATTTCAGATCCAGTGACAGTTCCAAAATATGAGGACCCATCCGCTGAGTTGCTGAGTACCCTTCATTTCCGAGTAGCCTTCTTCTCGGTGACCCTCTTCCACAATAACCCAACAACTAGACCCAGTATGGCTGACAATGCTCAGAGTGAGGCAATGAAGGACGTCTCATTGAAATTCTTCCAAAGAGTTGCGGGAACCAGTATTGCGGGTATGACAGAACTAAAGGAGATTAGGAAACAGTTTGCTGAGTTGGTCACTCAAGATAATCTTAGGTTTGTACTGTTGGCAATTTCACCCAGGCACCAAGCAAAATTGAAGCAAATAACTCATTTTTGTCATCTCAGCTTTTAGCATAGCATGATATAGAGATCTGGGGCCAGTTATTCAAAGCATTTTTAGCTTAACAAGCTCATTAGTAGTCAAATTCTTAACTGTTCTAGCAAGTACAATAACTAAAATAGTGTTATTTTTTTAGCTCACCTGTCACGTAGTGACAAGGTGAGCTTTTGTGATCACTTTTTGTCCGTCTTCCTTGCGTGCGTGCGTCTGTAAACAATTTCAAATAAGTATATCTCTAATACCCCATGGTCATTCTTGATAAAATTTCATGAGAAGCATCATCAGGTAGGGGGAAAGGCTGCATAAGGTTTTTGGGCTGATCAGATTGGAATTCTGGTTGCCATGGCAACATATAGCTCCCATAGACTTACAATGGGAAAAAATTAAAATATCTTCTTCTCTGAAACCACAGGGCCCAGAGCTTAGATATTTAGCATGTATTAACGGCCAGTGGTCACCTACATAATTCCTGCCAATCATGCCCCTGGGTTCCAAATTGGCCACGCCCAGGGGCCCCTTCGCTCCGATAGACTCATAATGGAACAAAAAGCTTCAAAAATCTTCTTCTCAGAAACCACAGGGCCCAGAGCTTAGATATTTAGCATGTAGCAACGGCAAGTGGTCACCTAGATAATTCCTGCCAATCATGCCCCTGGGGTCCAAACGGGCCACCCCCCGGGGCCCTTTAGCTCCTATAGACTCATAATGGAAAAAAGCTTCAAAAATCATCTTCTCTGAAACCACAGGGCCCAGAGCTTAGATATTTAGCATGTAGCAATGGCAAGTGGTCACCTACATAATTCCTGCCAATCATGCCCCTGGGTTCCAAATTGGCGATGCCCCGGGGCCCCTTCGCTCCCATAGACCCATAGGGACAAAAATCTTAAAAAATCTTCTTCTCTGAAACCACAGGGCCCAGAGCTTAGATATTTAGCATGTAGCAACAGCAAGTGGTCACCTAGATAATTCCTGCCAATCATGCCCCTGGGGTGTAAATGGGCCACGCCCCGGGGCCCTTTAGCTCCTATAGACTCATAATGGAAAAAAGCTTAAAAAATCTTCTTCTCTGAAACCACAGGGCCTAGTGCTGAGGTATTTGGCATGTAGCAATGGCATGTGGTCACCTACATAAATCCTGCCAATCATGCCCCTAGGGTCAAAATGGGCCACGCCCTGGGGCCCCTTAGCCCCCATAGTCTCATAATGGAAAAGAAGCTTCAAAAATCTTCTTCTCTGAAACCACAGGGCCCAGAGTTTAGATATTTAGCATGTAGCAACGGCAATTGGTCACCTACATAATTCCTGCCAATCATGCCCCTGGGTTCCAAACGGGCCACGCGCCGGGGCCCCTTTGCTCCCATAGACTCATAATGGAAAAAAGCTTAAAAAATCTTCTTCTCTGAAACCACAGCGCCCAGAGCTTAGATATTTAGCAGGTAGCAACGGCAAGTGGTCACCTACATAATTCCTGCCAATCATGCCCCTGGGGTCCAAAAGGGCCACGCCCCGGGGCCCCCTTATCTCCTATAGACTCATAATGGAAAAAAAGCTTCAAAAATCTTCTTCTCTGAAACCACAGGGCCCAGAGCTTAGATATTTAGTATGTAGCCATGGCAAGTGGTCACCTACATAAAACCTGCCAATCATACCCGTGGGGTCCAAATGGGCCACGCCCCGGGGCCCCTTAGCTCCCATAGACTCATAAAGGAAAAAAGATTCAAAAATCTTTTTCTCTGAAACCACAGGGCCCAGAGGCTAGATATTAGCATGTAGCAATGGCAAGTGGTCACCTACATTATTCCTGCCAATCATGCCCCTGGGGTCCAAACTGCCACGCCCCAGGGCCCTTTAGCTCCCATAGACTCATATTGGAAAAAAGCTTCAAAAATCTTCTTCTCTGAAACCACAGGGCCCAGAGCTGAGGTATTCAGCATGTAGCAGGGGCAAGTGATCACCTACATATGTCCTGCCAATCATGCCCCTAGGGTCCAAATTGGCCACGCCCCGTGGCCCCTTAGCTCACATAGACTCATAATGGAAAAAAAAGCTCCAAAAATCTTCTTCTCTGAAACCACAGGGCCCAGAGTTTAGATATGTAGCAATGGCAATTGGTCACCTACATAATTCCTGCCAATCATGCCCCTGGGTTCCAAACGGGCCACGCGCCGGGGCCCCTTTGCTCCCATAGACTCATAATGGAAAAAAGCTTAAAAAATCTTCTTCTCTGAAACCACAGGGCCCAGAGCTTAGATATTTAGCAGGTAGCAACGGCAAGTGGTCACCTACATAATTCCTGCCAATCAAGCCCCTGGAGTCCAAATTGGCCACACCCCGGGGCCCCTTAGCTCCTATAGACTCATAATGGGAAAAAAAAAAGCTTCAAAAATCTTCTTCTCTGAAACCACAGGGCCCAGAGCTTAGATATTTACCATGTAGCAATGGCAAGTGGTCACCTACATATTTCCTGCTAATCATGCCTCTGGGGTCCAAATGGGCCACACCCCGGGGCCCCTTAGCTCCCATAGACTCATAATGGAAAAAAGCTTCAAAAATCTTCTTCTCAGAAACTGTGAAGCACAGAACTTAGATATTTAGTATCTAGCAACATAAAATAGCCAGCTACATAAATCCTGCTAACCCTGCCCCTGGGGTCAAAATTGGCCACGCACGAGCTCATCACCTCCAATAGACTTATAATGGAAAAAAACTTTAAAAATCTTCTTCTATGAAACCATAAGGCCCAGAGCTTAGATTTTTAGTATGTAGCAACGTCAAGTGGCCACCTACATAAATCCTGCCAGTTATGCCCCTGGGATCCAAATTGGCCCCACCCCAGGGTTCTTTAGCTTCCATAGACTTACAATTGGAGAAACTTCAAAAATCTTCTTCTCTGAAACCACAGGGCCCTTATAATAAAAAAAAAAAGAAAAAAAAAACAACTTTAAATGGGGAAAAAAATCTTCAAAAATCTTCTCTAAAACCATAAGTCCCAGAGCTTAGGTATGTAGCAATGTCGAGTGGTCGCCTACATAAATCCTGCCAATCATGCCCCTAGGGTCCAAATCCTGTGCCCCCTTAACTCCAACAAACTTATAATGGAAAAAAGCTTCAAACATCTTCTTTGAAACCATGAATTACAGACCTTAGATATTTAGTATATAGCAACACAAAATGGTCGCCTACATAAATCCTGCCAACCGTGCCCTTTGGGTCAAAATTGGCCAAGCCCGAGGGCTCATTAGCTTCTATAGACTTATACTGGAAAAAACTTAAAAAAATCTTTTTCTCCAAAACCATAAGGCACAGATTTTGTTTGATTTGAGGTTTTACATCCCCAACAACACTGTATAGCTCATTTTGGAGATGTCTCTTCCAATTTTGTGGGACTTTTACCAGACATTGAGATGAAATTACATCTCAAGCCCTGTGGCCAAATGAAACCAATAGGGTTTATAAGCATGGACACCGCTTTGCCTGAGCTTAGATATTTAGTATGTAGCAATGTCAAGTGGTCTCCTACACTAATGATTTTCTGGTACACAAGTGAGCGTTATAGGGCCATTGGGCCCTCTTGTTTTAAAAATGAGAGCAGCTTTTGCATTTGCAAAAGCTGCTCACATTTTTTTCAGCAAAAATATTAGCATATTTGCCATATTAAATGATCAAAGTTTTAACAATACATTAACTAATGACGTGTTTAGTTTTGAACAACCAGACCCTGATTTTATATCCATTAATTCATTTGTCCAGCCATTAGCATTTGTGTCCACCCTAGGGTCAACCTTAATGTTTAACCATTTTTGTACCAAAATGGAATCTTCCACCTTATATATAGCAGGAGTCCACTTCAAAACTTAGGGGTGTCAGGTTGTGATTTCTTCAAAATTTATTTGGAAAATTGCTGAACTTTTTGCAAACGGTGTAGGCTGATCAGATGCCACGTTCTGCAGCATCTGGTCTGGGTCTGCACTGTTTGCCAGTTACCCCTTTTAGGGTTTCTTGTACAAAATGGGTTAAGATTTGCCCCTCAGAGGCTAGAAATAGTCTTCGACAGAATTCTTTAAATTGTTTTTCAAGGAAAATAATGTACAACATTTCATATGTAGTTTAACTAGCAATGCACATGAAATATCAAGCCTTATCTTTGTATGTTGTTGTTGTTGTTGTTTGTTTGTTTTTCAAGGAGAACAAGGCTTGAAATTTTATGTCAATAGTCGACCTAGCAAACAATTCACACAAAATGCCAAGCATTATTTTTTTTTAAAAATATTTGAAAATGACATCAGCTGCAGTTCTGATGGCTGACACACGGGTGAAAATTGAAAAGATTCATAACTAAGGACTAGGACATGGAGAACCAATAATGTCTGATGCTCTAGCTTTGTCTGGAAGACACGGATCCCAATACTATGGAAACATGAAACATAATGCTTGCTGCAGAGCAAGTGGTTGAAAGTTGATGTGAAGGAAAACTTCAGAAGTTGTTTTCAGATTTTATTTAGAAACTTGTTGCAAACAGTGAAGGCCCTGATCAGACACCCCATTTCAACACTGGTTGCCAGTGTTCTGTTTGGGGTTTTCTATGTAAAATAGGCTTGAATCTCTCACTTTATTTCATTTATACATCACACAGGTTACTGGGGAAGCCATTCAACATGGAGTGTTCCCAGACATCGTCACGGAGACAGAGTAAGTTGAAAGTCCATCTCACACTTGGATTAACAGAACTGGTGGAAAGTTTATATGACAGCAGATCAGCCAATCAGATGCCAGAATTTAATGAGGTAAGCTGTATAACCCAGCCTTAAGGGAAATGGCATGCAAGACGCTGATCCGTCCTTTGGTGGAATACTCCTCCCCAGTTTGGTGCCCTTACACCAAAACTAACATTGATAAAATTGAGATGGTGCCAGGTGGACACTTAATAATTTTTCACCCTATGCAAGTGTCACAGAGATGCTCCAATCTCTTGGCTTGAGATCGCTTGAGCAGAGAAGATCCGACTCCCAACTGTGTCTGTTTTACAAGATTGTCTATGGTCTTGTAGCTGTTGACCTGCCACGGTACGTTGTGCACCCTATGAGAACCCTCAAAAGCTCACACCCAATGTCCTTCCGTCAAATACATACCACAGTTGACTACTACAAATACTCTTTCTACACTTTTGCAATTGTGCAGTGAAACCGGCTGCCGCCAAGTATTGCATTGCTGCCCACATTTGATTCGTTCGAGAATGCAGTGTGCACAGTCAGCCATTCATTGCCTTAAAGGCCAGGGGCCAGTTGTTCAATGCATCGTTAGCTTAACTACCTCGTTAGTGTTCATATTGTTAACAGTTCTAGCAAGTTTAATGAGTAAAATTTTGGTATTTTTGCTGAAAAAAATGTGAGCATCCGCAAAAGCTTCTCACATTTTTCAGCCAAAATTTTAGCATATTTGAAATAGTAAATGATCAAAATTTAAACGATATGTTAACTAACGACTTCATTAATTTTGAACAACTGGCCCCAGAGCGTTGTTTTTATCCTTTTAGTCTGCAATGTCAGCCTACTTCCAACTTTTAATATTTTAACTCTGTCATCTTTATTCCACCTGTACTAATATGTCTTATGGGAACTTTTGACTTTTTACATATCCTCTACTAACATTGCACAGACACACACCTGCACGTAATCCCTGTGAGGGGGTGATGCAGTATGAATAGATAAACAGCTATTTAGATAGTTAGATAGATTAGATAGATAGATAGATAGATAGATAGATAGATAGATAGATAGATAGATAGATAGATAGATAGATAGATAGATAGATAGATAGATAGATAGATAGATAGATAGATAGATAGATCAGTCATTCACTATTCTGGTGAAACTCAAAACAATAGGGATAGAAATGGCGGAATAATTATGTTGACTTGTGTTAGATTCCTGTAGTTTGTTCAAGATCTGTCCAGTCTGCCCTAGCATATTATTTTGTGAAACTGTTACCAGGTAACAAGTCACAAGGATGGGGCAACACCATGCATGTGCCAGATCAGCTGGCTTCTCAGTAGCCAGCTGATCAGGATCTATACTGTTTTCAAGTCTGCTGTTCTGCTTCCGAAACAGACGTAAAAATTGAAATTATGCAACACAGGTGGCTGATCAGGATCTACAGTAGAACTTCGATTGCTGGTTTACCATGGCTGTGTCGAACCCGTTCTTGAGCCCCTAGGGAAGTTCTCTACATAAGAAATGGCGTGAGATAATTAAGGAGATTTTCATCTTTTATCTTGCAAATGTATGCTGTGTGTACTCATTAGAATTGCCTCGTTGAGGCGATTCTAATGAGTACACACAGCATACATTTTCATTACAGAACACCGAAAATATGTTCAAAAGTATCTAGTTATGCCTCCTGGAAGTAATCTCAGTGGCTCGAACATACCCTGTCTCGAACAAATTTTCATGGTCCCAAAGGGGTTCAAGCCATCTAAGTTCGACTGTATACTGTTTTCAAGTCTACCAGTCTACTTCGGAATCTGACATAAAAATTGAAATTATGCAACACAAGTGGCTGATCAGGATCTATACTGTTTTCAAGTCTACCATTCTGCTTTGGAATCTAACATAAAAACTGAAAGCATGCAACACAAGTGGCTGAAAATCAGGAAGGAGTGTAGCATATTGAAAAATTCAGCATGTTGAGGGATAACAGCAAAGTATCTGGTGAGACTATGCATATTCTTTTCAAGCATACAACTAATAGAGGCCAGCCTCGTTAGCTCAGTCGGATGCGTGTATGACTGGTGATCAGGAGAACACGGGTTTGATACCAGCCGGGGTCGGCAACATTCTTTCGTGGAGATTGATCATGAAATCTTTTCTACGATCATTCTCTTCCTTCCACTGATTCAAGAAAGGCAGTGTCAGTTTCTGGCGAAGAATGTGCACTGTACTGGTTAACCCCTTACGTATAATAAAAATTAAAAATGAGTTCCTTTAAGAGCAATGAAAACATTCATAAGAAGGCAGATGGGTCATACTACGTAGTAAGCCTGCCCAGGAAAGGTCTGTATAGGTAAACTGACCAGCTCAAAAATGACCTAAAATAGTGTTGACTGGGCTGTTAAACTCCAATCAGAATTGTTACTGGTGACACGTCAAATGACAGTCATACACCAATACAAACAAACAAACAACGAATAGACCAAAATGATACAGCTTCAGAAGTTTCTGGTCCCAGTTGTTTTAAGCTTAAATAGTTGTTGTTAACCAAACATTTTGTGAAAACTTGTATCATTCAAAGATCTGTCAAGTTTGTGTGAGACATGCAACATGAAAGAGAATGTAGATCATTTTCTGTTCCACTGTCAGAGATTTGAATCAGAAAGGGATACTTTGGAGTATGATGTTGAGGAGATTCTGGGCAGGGAGGGGGTGAAACTGGTAACAGACATTAACCTGAAAGTGTTGACAGGCATGATTGAAGACATTAGTAAGCAAGGAAGGAAGGAACTGACAGATGCACTGATGGAATTGATCAGGAGCACAAAAAGATTTTGAATTGCATTGTAATATAAGTATCATGAGTTTTTCACATAGTGAAATGTACAAGTGACTTATTTAAGTACCAGGTGGCTATAGGCAGCGATAAAATGCCTTATAGATATACAACAACAACAAAGTATCATTCATTATGTCAGAATTGCATAATTTTACTATAATGCTTGAGCAGTTTATGTATTTGAAAAACACAAGTCTACTGGACATGTATATTTGAAGTACATTATTTGAGAACCCCAAGGACCCTTTTCTCATTTGACTGAACATATAGTAAAATTCCGCTATTAAGACCACCTAAAATTAAGACTAATTTTGTTTTAAAAAGCTTATTTTGAAGGCTTCACTTAATTTTCCTTTGTGATTTCTGCCCAAAGTGTCCTCTGGTCATGGACCACCTTTGGGACTGTTCAAAAGTGGTCTTTAAGACCACTTTTGAACAGTTCCAAAGGTGGTCTTATTATAGGAATTTTACTGTTTACACTTTTGATGCTTTGTCTTTCTTCCCAGCATCTGTATGAGATGGCAGGCTTGACAAAACTTGAAGCTGAGTGTGTATGTGTGTGTGTTTGACTCAAATGTCCCAGGTGTGTGTGTTTGACTTTTATGTCCCATCAGCATCTGAGGTCATATGGAGATGGGACCTTGGTTTAAAGATTCATCCAAAAGTCTAAAGAAGCTTGGAATCAAAAGCAGAACCCCTGGTTCATGAGGCGCATAGCTTAATTACTACACCATGGAGGCTTCTGTCAATTTGAAGATGTATTGTAGTATTACAGATATTTTTTTCAGATCTTCCGAAAGGGAGTAAACAGTTGCTCAAAGCAGCCTTAGCTTAACAATTTTTTCTCACCCCAGAATCAGAGACTATGGGACATATAGTTTTTATCCATCTGGCTGACTTTTTGTTCATCTGTCTGTGACAACAAACTGACCATAACTTTCAACCATTTGCCATAGTGACCATTGACCTTCTGACAAGTGTCATCCAGGGGGCATTTGTCGTTAACGCTCACATCTTGTTTAACCCTTATCTTGCTGAATATTCATTTTAGCCACACCCATCTCTGACTTTGAACCAATCAAATTACTTGATCTAATTTATTCCTACAAATTCATAAACTGAATATAAAACAGTGTAGATCCTTATCAGATGGCTTCTTCAGAAGCCATCTGATCTGGATCTACACTATTTGCAAAGATAGGGGTTGTCGTGAACAGCAAGATAAGAGTTAAATGATTGATGAATAAAAATATTCCAGGGAAATATGACTACCCTTTTGCATGATTGACTTCTGTTTCACCTGTTTTCAGCAAAACATATTTAATGGTGTATTTGCATATTGAATGATAGCTGCTTTTGCCCAATGGACTCACCCATATCTTTCTGTAGTGGTGTCTGTCTTTTGTTAATGGTAAATTTTACAAAAATGTACATACTCTTAGTAAAACAGCGTTGACCCAGATCTGGCATCTGATCTGGGTCTACACTGTTTGCCAATGTCTCAAAAATGGGATGCTAGGAATATAATATTATAGGCTAACATAGGCTGTAAGTGACATCATCTAAAGCTTTTATTGGCTTTGAAAAACACCATATTGTTCAAAACATTGTTAGCTTAACAAGATTATTAGTTGTCAAAGTGCAAATTGTTCTAGCAAGCACAACATCTAATACTCTGGTACTTTTTGCAGTAAAAAGTATGCTAACATCTTTGCTAAAAAAATTTGCAAAAGCTACTCTCATTTTTCGAGTAAAAATATTAGCATATTAGCCATATTAGATGATCAATGCTTTATTGATGTGTAAACTTATTATATGATTATTTTTAAACCATTAAATCCACACTGTTTGTCATTAAGATTAAAGAATGCAGTATTTTAGTTCAATAAAATGGAAGTAATTATTTCCAAGAAGGAAACTGATCTGGATCGGTACTGTTTTGAAAAAAGGATATAACTGGGTTTAGCATGGTGAGGGTTAACTTTGTATTAACAGTATCTGGGGATTATTGATGTTGATTGTCACAAAACTGGCAAAGATAGGTTTTGGTGACCTTCACCTTGTTTTCAATATAGCAGATTTAAGGGGAACACCTTCAGGGGAGGCAACTTCTGCAAAGGTATTCTCCCATGTCAATAAGGGACAATTCTTTCCTTTAAGAGTAGACCCCTTGTGCAGTGGGACAGGGCTTATAGAAAAGTGAACAGGAAGTTGCGAAAGTTGGCTCCCTTGGAAAAATGGTGGAAAAATCTGCCAGGTGTTCCCATTCCCCTTAGATAATCAAATTTTAGTCAGATTTGACTTGCCTATAGAGTAACTCAAAAACTGACACTTTACCCTTAAGAGATTTATCAGTGGGATAATTATGCTTTTGAGAAGAGTTTTGTAACCTTGGTCATGTTTTTTTTTAAAAAAAAACTTTGTACAAAATATGTTTCCAGGGTTGAGGGGACATTTGTTTTCAGTGAATGGCAGTTTCATTGTTCAGACAGAAATCAAACAGAAAGAATGCTGTATTTGAATTGTTACAGAAATCTTCATTTTGTGCTATTGATAGAGGACCTGCTTTATAACGACAATATTTATTCCCCATTATTGTGCAGTTATATTTTCGCCGTTATAAAGAATCCCAGTTAGGAGTATTATAGGTTATAAAAGGTCTTTTCCACATCATTACTCCAAGAAACATATGTTATAGACATTAGTTAGAATTGCCTCTGTGAGGTGATTCTAACAAATATCTATAACATTTGTGTACTCCAAGAAACATATGTTATAGACATTAGTTAGAATCGCATCTGTGAGGCGATTCTAACAAATATCTATAACATTTGTTTTTTGGAGTATTAAATTACAAGATTCTTACATGACTAAGGATTCAATTTGGGCATTTCCAACCCGAGGGAAGCCCATGTCGCTCGGAATCAAGGCTAAGCCTTGAGCTAAGAATTCATTCCATTGATTTGTTTGTTTTGTTTGATTTGAGGTTTAACGTCCCCGTCAACACTGTAAAGGTCATTTTGGAGACGTTGCTTCCAATTTTGTGGGACTTTTACCCGACACTCAAGCCAATGAAACCAAAAGGGTTTATAAGCATGGACGGGCCGACTCGCAACGCTTTGCCTGGGCAGGCTTAGATCCTCTAAGCTGTTTACCAGTACTTGTGTGCGGGTCAGTTTCAGCTCTGCGTGGAAGCATCATGCAGCCCATATATTTCTTCAAACCCCGATGGGCGGGGGCGGTCATGCCATTGAAATTGTTGTTGTAACGAGTTTTGCCGTTATAATGAATATCAGTATAAAGAGGGTTGACTGTATTTATTTGATGAGCTGGATGTCTCGAATGAGCAGGCACATGAGAAAAGCAACATATGTGACCAGCAAAGAGAAAGATCAGTCTGCGCATTCATCCACTATGGCAATACTCTCTTTTTTGTATCTTTGGTGGTTATCCTGCAGGCTATAGAAGGTAATTTTGATCCGCAAAAGCTTTCGTGAGACTGCACAGATGTGCATGCTGATCTGTATATTAGCTGGTCACTTAAGCATTATTGTAAGTTTTGTCTTGCCCTGGCTTACTTTATCCCATAAGATGCCAATCACAACAATTATCATCTGCTTTGTAATCTGCTGGTGATTGTGAAATTCATTTTTGCAAACAGTGTGGACCCAGATCAGACTGCTCCTGTAGGAGCAGTCTGATCAGGGTCCACATTGTTTGGCTGTATGCAAAAACATGCTTGAAAAGTGTGCAAGAAGATTCAGCAGATGACAAAAACAGACAACATTTTAAAATGCAATTTTCTCGGTAGCTTAAGGGTTAAATCCCAGGCTTGTCTAGTCTTCCGCATTAGGTTTATATCATCTTATGACTAAGCTGTTGATGGGATGTAAATCTTACACTCATACACCCAGGTAATAGGATATTCCTGAAAAGGTAGGTCTCAGTTTAGTTTTCAAAAGAAGGTTATCGTGACAGTAATTTGAACCCAAATAAGTATTTGCTGCACCAATATCCTTTTAGATTTGTCACAACTATTTCCACATTGTGGGGAAAATCCTGAGGGAAACAATTTTTCATGCTCACTTCAGCTGAGCATATATTTTGTCCTGCCCAGACTGTCATTCTCATAAATAATACAGTAAAACCCTGTCATAGTGGCCACCTCTATTAAGCAAACAACCTGTCTTAAGCAAGCATACATTTGGTTCCCCAAAAAAGCAAATGCATTAAAATTTGCCTGTATTAAGCAAGCACCTGTCTTAACTCTTAAGCAAGCACATTTTGGTTATCCCTTAAGTGCTTGCTTAATACAGGTTGGACTGCATTTTAATATTTGTGAGCTAGACAAATGATTTGAGCCTAAAACAAGCTTAATTTTTTGGTATTGTTTGTTTGAATAGAGGTTTTACGTCACCATCATCATTAGTTAGGTCATTTTCGATTGATTGATTGATTTGAGATTTAAAGTCCCTGTCAACACTATAGGTCATTTTGGAGAGATTGCTTCCAATTTTGTGGGACTTTTACCCAACATTGAGATGAAATGACATCTCAGCCCCTGTCGCCCAATGAAACCAATAGGGTTTATAATCATCCGACTTATACCGCTTGCCTGGGCAGGCTTAGATCCTCTAAGTGGTTTACCACTACTCATTCAGCTATGTGTGGAAGCATCATGCAGCCCATCTATTTCTTCAAGCCCCAATGGACTGGGGCCCTTCATTTTCCAGATGTTGCTTCCAATTTTGAGGGACCTTTACCCGACATTGAGATGAAATCCAAAGCCCTACTGCCCAAACAAACCAATAGGGTTTATATGCAGAGGAGGTCCATCTCGCACAACTTTGCCTGGACTGACTTAGACCTTCTAAATGGTATACCAGTACTCAAGTAGATTTGGTGTCAGCTCTGCGTGGAAACACCCCATAGCCTGGAAACACCCCGTAGCCCAGTCCTAAGTACTGGGAAAGACAGGGTGTGAAAACTGGTATTTGGCCTTTGCATTAACCCTTTTTGTCCCAAATGGAATCTTCGTCCTTATATATAGTAGGAGTCCATTTCAAAATTTAGAGGTGTCAGGTTGTGTTTTTATCAAAATTTATTTGAAAAATGACTGGACTTTTAGCAAATAGTGGAGGCCCTGATCAGACGCTGCATTCTGCGGCATCTGATCTGGGCCTGCGCTGTTTGCCAACTACATGTTTTGGGGTTTCTCGTACTAAATGGGTCAATGAATATCTTGATGAACTTTTACAGATGTATAAAACACCCAAGAAAGCATATTATGACCAAGGACAGTCACTCTGGTAATTCTGGTTCTTGAGTTATCTGCCCTTGATGTATGGTTGTTAGCTAATAGCTCCCTTACATTATGGAATACCTTGATGCAATTTTACAGAAAGAAAGGCTATTGTGGCCAAGGAACCATACTCTGAACTTTTTAGGTCCTGAGTTACCTACCCTTGTATATGTAGCTCCTTTCAATATGGACTAGGCAGATGAATCTTCATTATAATACATTGAGGACTAAAGCTACTGTAAAGTAGGTGAGATGGGCTTCTCTGAGTATTCTACTTCTGGGTTATGTGCCCTTATCATGTGTCTGAAAATAGTTCTTTGGTCTGTATTTCTGAACTACCAGTATATGGAACAGTTTCTTGAAACTTTACAAATGTCCAGGGTACTAAAGGTTGCCTAGAATAGAGATACAGAACATTATTGTCACAGATTTATCAGGGCTTTTGGATACTGGCTGTCCTGTGCCAGCCTCAGTAGCTCAGTCTGAAAGCTAGCTGGCAGTTTCTGGCGAAAGAATGCACTGTACTGGTTAACAGCTTACGTATAAGCTTGCCCAGGAAAAGTGTGGATAGGTGAACTGACTGGCTCAAAAATGACCTAAATAGTGTTGACTGGGCTGTTAAACTCCAATACAAACAAAACTGACTGTCCTGTTTCTAAGGTTGTCTGCTGTAGAAACACACAGAAAATGCATGCTATTGGCCTGCAGTGGTGGGTATCATGCAGTGTCAGTGTGGCTTTTATAATCATTTAAACTTTCAAGCGCTAGGTAAAAGTACAGTAGATGACATTTTGAATTATTTTTGTGATTTTTCAGTATCACGTGAAGCATTATTTTTACTGAAAACTAATACAAAAGATGTTTGAAAATTTATTGAGCTTTTAAACCCATTGTAGGCGGGAAACACCTAAAGGGGTACCTTGCCAAACAGTGCAGGCCCAGATCAGATGATGCAGAATGTGGCATCTGATCAGGGTCTGCACTATTTGCTACAGAATTTTCCATCAAAAGTAGAATAAGAACGAAAAAGTAGCCTTATATGACAAATGGACTTGTCCAACATATAGCTATGGAAGAGTGCACTAGTATATAATGGGTTAAGGGATATGTTGAACGAAAGGATTTTATATGCTCACTTGACGGAAGGTCATGGTGAGCTTTTGTGATTGTGAGATGTCCAGCGTCGTTGTTCATAGTCCATCGTGCGCCATCCGTCCTCCATGCATAAACTTTTTCTTGTGAACACTCTAGAGGCCACAGTTTTGGGCGAGTCATCATCAAACTTGGTCAGAATGATCATCATGACAATATCTTGGTCAAGTTCGAATATGGGTCATGTTCGGTCAAATTGTAGGTCTGTAGGTCAAATCATAGAATAACCTTGTGAAAACACTAGAGGCCATAGTTTTAGTCTGATCATCATCAAACTTGCTCACAATGATCATCTTTACAATATCTCACTCAAGTTCGAATATGGGTCATGTCGGGTTAAAAAGTAGGTCAGTAGGTCAAATCGTAGAAAAACCTTGTGAACACACTAGAGGCCATAGTTTTGGTCCGATCATCATCAAACTTGCTCAGAATGATCATCTTGACAGTATCTGGATCAAGTTTTAATATGGGTCATGTCGGGTCAAAAAGGAGATCAGTAGGACAAATCATAGAAAAACGTTGTGAACACATGAGAGGCCACAGTTTTGGTCTGATCATCATCAATCTAGTTCAGAATGACGATCTTGACAATATCTCAGTCAAATTCGAATATGGGTCATGTCGGGTCAAAAAGTAGGTCAGTAGGTCAAATCATAGAAAAACCTTTTGAACACACTAGAGGCCACAGTTTTGGTCTGATCATCATCAAACTTGCACAGAATGATCATCTTGACAATATCTCTGTCAGGTTCGAATATGGGTCATGTCGGGTCAAAAAGTAGGTCAGTATGTCAAAACATAGAAAAACCTTGTGAACACACTAGAGGTCATAGTTTTGGAACGATTATCATCAAACTTGCTCAGAGTGATCATCTTGACAATATCTCAGTCAAGTTCTAATACGGGTCATGTCGGTTCAAAAAGTAGGTTGGTAGGTCAAATCATAGAAAAACCTTGTGAACACACTAGAGGACATAGTTTTGGTCTGATCATCATCAAACTTGCTCAGAGTGATCATCTTGACAATATCTCAGTCAAGTTCGGATATGGATCATGTTGGGTCAAAAATAGGTTAGTGGGTCAAATCATAGAAAAAAGTTGTGAACACACTAGAGGCCACAGTTTTGGTCCGATCATCATCAATCTAGCTCAAAATGATCATCTTGACAATATCTCGGTCAAGTTCAAATACGGGTCATGTCGGGTCAAAAAGTAGGTTGGTAGGTCAAATCATAGAAAAACCTTGTGAACACACTAGAGGCCACATTTTAGTCTGATCATCATCAAACTTGCTCAGAATGATCATCTTTACAATATCTCGGTCAAATTCGAATATGGGTCATGTCGGGTCAAAAAGTAGGTCAGTAGGTCAAATCATAGAAAAACACTAGAGGCCACAGTTTTGGTCCAATTCTACAATAAGGATCAGGTGAGAAAACCAGAACCACTATGACCCTCTTGTTGTTTGTACTTCTATACTAGCAAACAGTTTTATCTGAAGAAGATATAGTGGCTCCAACCACATAGTTCAGTGAGATGCTGTTCTGCCTATTAGGAGGTGGCTGATTTGATTCCCACCAGGTCTGGCAAGTTTGGGTAACATTCTTTTGTGCAGATTGGTAATGAAACATTTTTGGTTGTGTCCCTTCTGCTAATCAAGAAAGGTAGTTGTCAGTTTCAGGCCGAAGACTGTGAAATGTCATGGTTAGCTTACTTATAAGTCTGTCCAGAAAAAAAAGCCTTTTCTGAAAAGGGTGGATTGGATGTGACTGTAATAGTATTGACTGGGTTGTTAACCCATTCAGTACCAGAAACCCCTAAAGGGGTACCTTGGCAAACAGTGCAGGCCTAGATCAGACGCCACAGAATTGTGGCGTCTGATCAGGGCCTACACTATTTGCAAAATGTTCAGCCATTTTTCAAATCAGTTTTGAAGAAAACACAGCCTGACACCCCTGCATTTTGAAATTAACTCCTGCTATATATAAGGAGGAAGATTCCATTTGGTACAATAAGGGTTAAACTCTAAATCAGCCAAATATCTGGATATGATTGTTCCTTTCTTTGGAAGAATATTGGTCTTTTTCATCAGACACTTCTCAGATGTAATCTTAAACCCCTGTCACACCAGGGCCGCGTTTTCAGGGCGTCCAAGAAAAACTGCAGAACGCCGAGGTGCGCGCAGTATGATCACAAACATCGCCATAACAATGCAGTGGCATCGCCAATAGGCGGGTTGGAATCGCATAGAACGCCAAGCGACGGCGCTCATTTTGAGCATGCTCAAAACAAACGCCATCGCTCGGCAGTCTGATAAAAGCGCAGTGAGGTCACCGTAAGGTTGCCATAGCAGCGCAGTAAGGTCTCCTACAACGCTACAGGAGCTCGGCAGGGGCGCGCAGAGGTCTCCTATAACACCTTATAAGCTCTGCTTGTATAATTGATTAATTGATTGATTGATTTTAGGTTTAACGTCCCCGTCAACACTGTATAGGTCATTTTGGAGACATTGCTTCTAATTTTGTGGGACTTTTACCCGCCATTGAGATGAAATGACATCTCAAGCCACCGGCCCGGATAGCTCAGTTGGTAGAGCGTCCGCTCCGGGGAACGGTAGGTCAGGGGATCGATCCTGGGCCGACATACCAAAGTCGTTAAGAATGGTACTAGCTGCTCCTCGCTTGGCACTCAGGTTAACGGGGTAGAGCTAGGACTGGTCAACCCAGTGTCAGGATAATGTGACTGGGTGTGGTATCATGTAATGTGTCTGGGACATGATACTTCAGTGAGGCAGCACTATAAAAGTGAGCATTGAGCTCCCTGTCGCAACCAGACACTGTCATGATATGACTGGAAAATTGTTGAAAGCGACGTTAAACCCGAATTCACACACACACACACATCTCAAGCCATGTCGCCCAATGAAACCAATAGAGTTTATAAGCATGGACAGTCAGTCTCGCACCGCTTTGCCTGGGCAGGCTTAGATCCTCTAAGCGGTTTAGCAGTACTCGTTGGCGGTCGGTTTCAGCTCTCCCTTGAAGCATCATGCAGTCTATCTATTTCTTCCAGTCCCGATGGGCGGGGGTGCCCGCTTGTATAAACAGTGGCTAGAGTAGACTGTGGAACGTAAAGTTTGATTGAGTACTGTCTTCTGTGGTGACTCATCCCTGGGTTGATAAGGTAATGGCGGTGGACTTGCTCCTGCTTGCGGTGATGGCGGTAGACTTGCTTCAGACGGCACAGGAGGACTGGTAAACCGCTTATGGAATCTAAGCTTGCCCAGGCAAAGGGACACAAGTCGGACCATCCATGCTTATTAACCCTATTGGTTTCATTAGGCGACAGGGATTGAGATGTTATTTCAACTCAATGTCGGGTAATAGTCCCACAAAATTGGAAGCAACGTCTCTAAAGTGACCTATACTGTGTTGATGGGGACGTTAAACCTCAAATCAAACAAAACTGTTTGACTGATGAAGATATCTGTTTACGCTTTGCTTTATAGTGCAAACGAACGTCTTCAACAAGCCGTCAGGGCAGTGTGAGCGCCGTAAAAGCGCAGTGCATGCATTGTGAGCAGCGTAAAAGCGCAGTGCACGCAGTGTTAGTGCCGTGTAAGCACAGTAGATGCGCCCTGAAAGCGCATACAATCTCCATCAAGAACGCCGTAGGATAGCTATAGATCTCCATGTAAGCTACGTAGCAACGTCTTGGTCGCTTAAGAAAGCCATGACAGGTCCGTGTTCACGAAAAATATCCCATATTTCTTGCGATCTCGTGGCGTTCTGGAAAAATTAAACAACGCCCTTCCATCACAGTGGAAAAGCGGCATAGTGTGACAGGGGTTTTATACACGTAACACATTTTGCAGGATCCAAAGCAAAATTGGTGAATTGGTAATACCTAAGTCAAGATGCTTTTATCCAAATAAAGACATATTTTTTTGGTTTTGGTTTTACGGCCCTTTCAAGATTATTTCACTCATATCAGGCCGATCGTTAATCAGAATTGGGCGAAAACCGGAGTACCCGGAGAAAAACCACCAGACCTTCAGTTGCAGAACTTGGCATATCACATGTGACCCGAGCGAGGCTCGAACCAAAAATAAAGACATATAAATCAAATAAAAAAGGTCATTTTTCTGAAGAAAAAATGTTATTTTTGTATAAAAAATGTCATTTTTCTGTATTCTGTAATCTATAAATTTATGGTCATTTTTAAATATAATTCATACATTTTTATTTGGATAAACAAAACTATATAGGTTATATAGTGAAATAAATGGCCATTGTTCTGTACATTGTTCTGTACAATCTATGCATTTGATTTCTTTTTTAGTTCAACTTTACAAAAGTACAGAAGAGCCATAGCAGTCACACTGGCGACGGCGTCATTGTGAACATACAGTGTATGCATATATCTGTGTATGTCACTCAGTTTAAGTGTTTGGTTAAAGTTTTCTGTTGCTCTGTATCTCTAAAACCACTAGTGTGCGGGCCGGATTCAGCTCTGCGTGGAAGCATCATGCAGCCCATATATTTCTTCAAGCACCTTATTATCACTGATCATTATTACATGGTTTTGACTATAACAAAGTTTAAAGAAGATCCCTCGGCCCCTGTCTGTCGGGGCTTGAAGAAATTGATGAGCTGCATGATGCTTCCACACAGAGCTGAATCCAACCCGCACAAGAGTACTGGTAAGCCACTTAGAGGATCTAAGCCTGCCCAGGCAAAGCGGTGCGAGTGTCGGACTGTCCATGCTTATAAACCCTATTGGTTTCATTGGGCGATAGGGCTTGAGATGTGGTTTCATTTCAATGTTGGGTAAAAGTCCCACAAAATTGGAAGCAATGTCTCCAAATTGACCTTTACAGTGTTGACGGGGACGTTAAACCTCAAATCAAGCAAAATAAAGAAGGATCCCAAAAATGTTCAGATTATTTAGAAAAATTACTATTAACCCTTATCTTGCTGTTCACAACAACCCCTATCTTTGCAAACAATGTAGAATCAGATCAGATGGCTTCTGAAGAAGCCATCTGATCAGGATCTACACTGTTTGGCATTCAGTTTATGAATTTGTAGCGATACAGTAGATCAAGTAATTTGATTGGTTGATAGGCAGAAATGGGTGTGGCTTAAATGAATATTCAGCAAGATAAGGGTTAATGGTCATTTTTCTATATAATCTATACATTGCTTTCAGGTATAACAGAACTTTTTTTAGCCCTTGTCCTGCTGAATATTTAAATATGTCACACCCACTACTGATTATCAGCCAATCAGATTAATTTATGCAAATTACTGCAACAACTTCATAAACTGGATGATAAACAATGAAGATCCTGATCAGATGGCTTCTTCAGAAGTCATCTGATCTGGATCTACATTGTTTCAAAGGTAAGGCATATCCGGGCTCAGCAGGACTTGGGTTAATTAACTTGATTCCAACAACAGTGCTAAGCGGTTAAAGTGTAATTTGTTTTTCTCAAATTTCTGTTATTAGTCCTTGTTTAAGGACATTCCCTCTTGAGTGTGACCAGATTTATTTCCCCTGTGGAGCCTCCTTTATTTACGTCAAGGACTTACCTAAGTATATTTTGTTAACAAGTAGATAGAGATCTTTATGTCTGGCCATGTCTCATGTTGATAATTAGATTTCGCTATTAACAACACTCAGCCCAAGGCTACTGTCCTCACTGACAAGAAAAAAGTGCAGTTTTTCATAATTTTTTAATGATTGCTGTTTGCTGTGTATTGATGTGTTTTATATGAATTCATAAAGCGGCAATTTGTTTTGCATGACAAACTGATATTGAATATAAATGGTATTGAACTGGAATAGCCAGAAATTTTTTCCAATACAAGTCTTTTTATAAATACAGCCTTTTAAAGCCACACAGAAATAGTTGAGCAGATAGAAGGTTTATGTGTCAGGTTTTTTTCCCGGCAAAACTAAAGCTTGGCATTTCATGTGAATTGTTTGATTGTATGCTCAGCAGACAATTCACATGTAATTTCATGCCTAATTTTTGCTAAAAATAGGAGAAAAAATACGTTGAAAATGTTGTTTGCTAAATGTACTTAGTGCTTGAAGTGTTATGGCTGTTTTGCATATTCCGGTGATTTTAATTCAGAAGACAAAATTGGAGTGCCCTAAGAAAAATAGTTGACCTTAATGCTGATCAACATTTTCTTTGATGCAACATTAGTTTATCGCCCCCGCCCATCGGATCTCGGAGAAATAGATTGGGCTGCATGATGCTTCCACGCAGAGCTGACTCTGACCACACACGAGTACTGGTAAACCGCTTAGCAGGACTAAGCTTGCCCAGGCAAAGCCAGGTATGTCAGATCGTCCGATGCATAAAAGCCTTCTGGTTTCATCGGGCAGCAGGGCTTGAGATGTCATTTCATCTCAATGTTGGGTAAAAATCCCACAAAATTGGAAGCAATGTCTCCAAAATGACCAAAATAGTGTTGACGGGACGTTAATCACCAATTCAAACAAAACAAACAAAGCAACATCAGTTTAAGGATTGTTAAAGGAACTCCTTTAAGGGGAATGGATTCACCTGGCATAATCTTCTTCAGTTTTTGTACAAAGGGAGATACCTTGTACTTCCTGTCAACAAGTTCCCTCTGAAAAAAGGGATCTACTCATAAAGGAAAGAATTTGCTCCTAGTGAGCAAATTCCTTCATTTAAGAGTAAACCATTACTGATAAAGAGAAGCAAAAACAAAGGAGTTGTCTTCCCTGAATGTGTATTGATACACCTTCAGGGGAGACAACTCCTGCAGAAGTATTTTTGTCTCCCGTGTCAATAGGGGTCAACTCTTAAAAGAAAGAATTTGCTCCTGAGGAGCAAATTCTTTCCTTTAAGAGTCGACCCCTTTTTCTGTAGAAAAGCGAAGGGAAGTCCCATAAGTTGTCTCCCTTTGAAAAGTGGCAGAAAAAATCTGCCAGGTGCTCCCATTCCCCTTAAAGTGTCCAAAAGGTTGATATTTGTTTTATCTTTTCAACCCATATATAGTATCGGTCAGACTACACCTGTTTGCTCATCTTTGAAATTTAATCTGGGGGAATTTTATGGCATGATATTGCTAGCTGTAAAACCGGATAGGTGTGTATAAATTTCAATGGGCAGGTTGTTTACCTTTCAGTGAAAGGACAACTTAAGTTAATAGATGAATATACTAATTTTTGGCAAATATAGGTACTTCATACCATCAAGCTGACTTGAGCGGCTCTGTACCTTACCCCTTGCCCTTCTGACTACGTACAACAAACCCCTATTTGGATGCAGATCAGATCAGGTATGGTAGACCTGAACCAGATGTTGAGGGTGAAAGGATTCTTGAGTATGCCCTGGCATTTGACCTGCTTCTTGGAAACACATGTTTCAAGAAACATGACAGTCATCTTATCAAATACAAGTCAGGAAGTGCAGCTACGCAGATAGATTTCATCCTTTCCCTGGCAAAGAAGTAGCCCTGCAACATCAGCTACTTGTTTGCGACATGAGGATTGATGTGCCACATAAACCCAAACGCAAGTTCACCCCCAGACTAAAAGTTTGGAAGCTGAAAGAATCTCAGACAAGAAATCCTTTTCCAGGAGGTTTTCATCCAGCATGTGAGTGCCTCAGCAGGTGTAGCTGATGCTACCACTGAGGATATATGGAACACCATCAAGACCGGTCTACTCAAGACAACTGAAGAGGTGTGTGGCACAACTCAGCCCCACCACTGGCGTCGCGAAACCTGGTGGTGGAATGAGCATGTTAATAAGGTCATTGCAGCCAAGCGGCAAGCCTTTAAGGCATGGAAGACTGGTAAGGGCACTTGTGCATCATATCTTGCGGCCAAACGCATAGCCAGACGTGCGTTGCACCATGCTTGCCAAGAATCTGAGAAGGAGATAACAAGAATATTGATCCGAAGTCCTCAGAAGTATACCGCCTTGCTAATCAGATAAGAAGAGAGAATGCCGATGTTGTAGGTTACAAACCAGTAAAGAATGATGCAGTGGAGATGTCAATGAGTGAAGACTCAAAAGCAGAGGGCCTGGTTAGAACACTACCAAAGGCTACTCAATGTTGAGTTTGACTGGGACCCAGACCACCTGTCTGATGAATCACCAGTGGAAGGGCCGTCCATCCCAATCACTATTGATATGGTAAAGAAGGCTATCTCTCAGATGAAGACTGGCAAAGCACCGGGTCCCTCTGGCATAGTGGTGGAGATAAAGAGCAGCAGGTGATGTGGGTGCCTCAATGATCCGTGACCTTGGAGCTGCAATAATCTGTGATGGAAAGGTACCCTCTGACTGGGAACAGAGTTTCATTGTCTCTCTCTACAAGGGTAAGGGCGATGCGTTGGACAGGGGCAACTACTGGACTGGTCTCAAGCTGACAGAACGGGTCATGAAAGTCCTGGAGAGGATTGTTGATGGCCTCATTAGGCAGTTGGTGTCCATCGATGATTCCCAGTTTAGCTTCGTCCCAGGAAGAGGCACAACAGGCACAATTTTTGTTGTATAGCAGCTACAAGAGAAGTATCTGGCGGTTAACAAAAGACTCTACATGGCTTTTGTAGACCTGGAGAAGGCCTTTGATTGAGTGCCCAGGAAAGTCATCTGGTGGACGAGTGGATTGTGCGACTGGTCCATGGGATGTATGCTAATGCTCGGAGCAGTGTCCGTGTTGGTGATGGTTACAGTGAAGAGTTCGAAGTGAAGGTGGGTGTTCATCAAGGCTCTGTTCTCAGCCTACTGCTTTGTGCTTGAAGCCTTGTCATGTGAGTTCCGCTCTGGAGTCCCCTGGGAGGACCTTTATGCTGATGACCTTGTCATCATAGCTGAATCCCTTGAGGAATGTGTCAGGAGGCTCTTAACTTGGAAAGAAGCAATGGAGGCGAGAGGACTGAGAGTGGATGCAGAAAAGACAAAGATCATGATCTTTGATACAGGTCTGGACCTCCTGCAGAGTACAGGCCAGGTCACATGCGCTGTATGTCGCACTGGAGTGGGCAGCAACAGTATCTTTTGTAATGGCTGCAAGTTCTGGGTGCACAAGAAATGCAGTGGGCTCAAGCGCTTGATTGAGGACCCTGATTACAGGTGTACACAGTGCCAAGGAACTGCAAGCCGCTTAGATGGCAGTCCACAGAGGGAAGTACAAGTCGGACCCGAAAAGCTGGAGGTTGTAGTTTCCTTTTGCTACCCAGGTGATATGCTCTCAGCAGCAGGTGGTTGTGACCTTTCAACCACATTACATGTGAAAACAGCCAGGTCTCTCTTCCCGCCACCTCTCGAGATACATGGTCATGTGTACAGCTCTTGTGTGTGGAGCACAATGCTTCATGCCAGTGAGACATGGCCATCGACGAAGCCAAGCTCCCAACGGAATGATAGGGCATTGATCAGACAGATCTGCAATGTCAAGTCACAGGTCACTGTCACCATCAGGTCCAGTGAGCTAGGACCTCATCTTGAAAGAGAGAAGGCTCTACTGGTATGGACATGTGGAATGCTGCAACTGTGCAGTCAAGACTGCCTGTGACATACATGTAGGTGGAAAACTGGGACCTAAAACAAATTTGTTAAAATTTTAGGAAAATTACAATAATTCGTCGTGGGGTCCAAATTTTTAGGATTTTTACAATATTTAAAAGTTCCAGTTTTTCCTTCTTTGTGTATTCTACACCCAGTATCTTCTAGTAAGACAACATCTTCTGGACTGTTCAAAAGTGGTCTTAAAGACCATTCTTGAACAATCCCAAAGATGTTCATAATACAGGAATTTTATAGCATTCCTGATTACCCATAAAACCAACACAAAAACAAGAATACTTCACTTTTTTGTAATAAACATCTCTTGTTTTAACATGTGCAAACAGTCGGGGCTCAGGTCAAGTAGCACTGGTGTTTTTGTTAAGGTAGTTGAAATAAATATTGAGATGTTTTTATGGTATTTCAGATAGAGTGGGTGTCCGTTAATAAATATGGTTTCTCTTACTGAACCACTGGCCTCAGTAGCTTGATTGGATGCGCGTCTGGAGGTGGTTGGTGGGATACTGCCGCGTCAACAACATTCTTTCGTGGAGATTGAGAATTTAATCTTTTCTGCAGTCATTCTCTCCCTTCCAACTGATTCAAGAAATGCAGTTGTCAGTTTCTGGCAAGTGAGTCTACTGGTAAACAGCTTGTGTATAAAATGTGGTTAGGGAAACTGACTGACTTGTTATGATGACCTAAACAGTGTTTACTGGGTTGTTATACTAAAAAAAAAAAAACTTTTAATAAATCAAGCATAACTGGAGCAGAGGACTCACTTGAAAATTCAAGCCTTTTTCATCCCTCCAGCTGCAACAGAAAAATCTTGAGCATATGACAGTCTTTTTTTTTCAGACCAAACAGATTAACCCTTATCTTGCTGTTCACGACAACCCCTATCTTTGCAAACAGTGTAGATCCAGATCAGATGGCTTCTGAAGAAGCCATCTGATCAGGATCTACACTGTTTGGCATTCAGTTTATGAATTTGTAGCAATAAATTACATCAAGTAATTTGATTGGTTGATAGACAGAAATGAGTGTGGCTTAAATGAATATTCAGCAAGATAAGGGTTAAACTGAAACTTGTTTTATTGCTAGAGCGTGATGTGGAACATATTGTTTCAAGGTTACAATCCACAGAGTACTAATAAGAGTTATTCCCTTTTGAAAATTACTGTAAATTTTTCATTTCTGGCTAACTCCTCCTGTAGTTTACATCCATTCTTGCTGAAACTTAATAAATAGTAACATTATGGTGTGGAGGAGTGCATATAGTTTCTAGGTTACAGTCTACCAAACATTAGTAAAGTTATGCCCCTTTGAAAAAATCTGTAAACTTTTTATTTTCTGACCTAAAACACCTCCTATGGTTTACATATAATCTAGGTGAGACTTAGTAAATTGTTATACCATGATGTGAAGCAGCACATATTGTTTAGAGGTTACGGCCCACCAGATATTATCAGAATTATGCCTCTTCGAAAGTCCTGCTACACTTTACAAAATTTCGATCAAGCTGAAACTTGTTAAGACCATGATGTGGAACTGTGCACATTGTTTTGAGTGAGTGTTTTACATCCCACCAACAGCTATGGTCATACGGAGACAGCACCTCGGTTTAAAGACTCATCCGAAAGTCTGGAGAAGCCCGGGATCGATCCTGCGACTGCTGGTTTACAAGGCAAGTAGCTTAACCATTACACCACAGAGGTTTCTGCACATTGTTTTGATGTTACATTCAATGAAACTGGCTTTTAAAAGGGCCAATACAATATGCTACATCTTACTGCTTATATTGCCATGGGCGTATGAAGCCCCATCCTGTGGAGCTCTTGTTGTTCAGAGGAAAGCAAAGGCAGGAAAAATCCCTGTCTGGTGACTTAATTTATTCTTATGATGGAGCTGAAGATCTTTTTCATATACCAGAAGATTTTAACCCTTGTCCTGCTGAATATTCATATATGCCACACCCACTACTGATTATCAACCAATCAGATTATTTGATGCAAATTATTGCAACAAATTTACAATCTGAATGGCAAACAATGAAGATCCTGATCAGATGGCTTCGTCAGAAGCCATCTGATCTGGATCTTCATTGTTTGGAAAATAAGTCCTATCCGGGCTCAGCAGGACAAGGGTTAATTTGTTTGATTTGATGTTTAATGCCCCGTCAACACTATAGGTCATTTTGGAGACATTGCTTCCTATTTTGTGGGACTTTTACCCGACTTTGAGATGAAATGACATCTCAAGCCCTGCCACCCAATGAAACCAATAGGGTTGATAATATAAGCATGGGCGGCCCGACTCACACCGCTTTGCCTTGGCAGGTTCAGATTCTCTAAGCGGTTTACCATTACTCGTGTGCAGTCGGATTCAGCTCCGCGTGGAAGCATCATTCTGCGTGGAAGCATCATGCAGCCCATTTACTTCATCAAGCCCCGATGGGCGGGGGCCGAATATACAAGAAGATAAACATAGACATGGACGGGCCTCCGTGGCCTAGTGTATAAGATCACTGACTCTTAATCATTAGGTTTCCACCGTGCTCCCTCGTGTCACATGTGAGACGCCAAGCTCTGCAACAGAAGGTCAGGTGGTTTTTCTCCAAGTACTCCAGTTTTTGCCCACCTCTGATTAAAGATTGGCTTGATATGAGTTAAATAATCTCGAAAGGGCCATAAAATCAAATTAACAGTCTTATTGTCATTGTTGTGGTTTGGCTTGGGTGGCACAATTATGATTACTTATTTGGCTATCAACATGCATTGAAGTGAAACTTACAGGTATTTAGTGAATAAACCCATTTAGTACCGGAAACCCCTAAAGGGGTAATTGGCAAACAGTGCAGGCCCAGATCAGACGCCGCAGAATGCGGCGTCTGATCAGGGCCTACACTGTTTGCAAAAAGTTCAGCTTTTTTCCAAATCAGTTTTTAAGAACCCCTAAATTTTGACGTGGACTCCTGCTATATATAAGGAGGAAGATTCCATTTGGTACAAAAAGGGTTAAGTACACTTGTATGTTGTTAATTTGCATGATCAGTAGACTTTAAAGTATAGCATGGGGATACATTTTAAGGAGAATGGAGATACATTTAGGGCCAGCAACTGTGAAATTTCAAAAATACTTTGTCTAAGCCTCCATGGTTTAGTGGTTAATTTACTTACCTCACAAATCAGAGCTCATGGGCTCGATTCTATGCTTCTCCAGATCTAAGCCTTTAAACTAAAGTCTCATCTCTATGTAACCTTAGTTGTTGGTGGAGGATAAAAGTCATGTACACTTAAATAGGGGTCTACTGTTAGAGAAAAGAATTTGCTCCCAAGGAGCAAATTCTTTTCTCTATAAGTAGACTCTTTAAAAGCCGGCCTCTGTAGCTCAGTCGGATGTGTATCTGACTGGTGATCAGGAGGACGCAGATTCAACACCTGCCGGGATCGGCAGCATTCTTTCATGGAGATTGATCATGAAATCTTTTCTACGGTCATTCTCTCCCTTCCGCTGATTCAAGAAGAGCAAATATCAGTTTCTGGCGAGAGAATGTTCATTGTACTAGTTAAGGTATATACAAATGTCAACCGGACACGTGAGCTAAAATTTACGGTTGTTCAGAATGTCGATACGTTTCTAGAAAAGCAACCCATAATGTTCCAAATTATATTAAAAATCATGAAATATGCTTACTAAAAAGTGTACTTTTGTTGTTAGAAGAAAAAAATAATAAATTACTTTATTATAAAATTACCTTTCAAAATGGTCAATTTTTGAACATCCATTTCTCCATTGTACTTGCTCAGAAACATTCAGTTTTTACATTAATCTAAAGTATATTCCATGTCCTAGCAAGGACGAGAAGTTTTTTTTCCAAGAACTGCCGTACTAACATTATATCCATTTTTTTAAACACCCACCGAACAGTCGTTTTGACATCCATTATTGTATACATGGTCGGTAGATTCTCCAGGTAAATCAGGGGTGTAAATGTGCTAATCGTGGGTAAAAATATCCTGCATAACGATTTTGTTCTAAATATTTTTATGCCCAGATCTTGCTTTCCTTTATTCTTCGGTTAATTTCGTAAACATATTTATGCATTAAATAGATACAAGAGGGGAAAATTGTTTGTTTTGTCCAAAAGCCATCATAACGATTTGACAGAATTTTTAATAACGCTATGCTGATTTACCCCAGTGCTAAATTTAATCCGTGCGCCATACTGTATACATGGATGACAATGTAAAGTGAACTCTACATGTTGATAGGGGTTCTATCGGCATAAATATAATGTTATAATGCCAGTATTTGGAAAAATCAGGTCTCTTCGTTGCTAGTACACACAATAAAGTATATTTTGGTGTAAAAATGGTATGATTCTAATGAAGAACAATGGAGAAACAGACATTCACAAATAGACCATTTTGAAATGTAATTTTCTTACAAAGAGATTTTTTATTTTTTTCTTCCAACAACAAAAATACATTTTTTAATATGCATGTTTTATATTTATTCATTTAATTTGAAACATTATGGGTTGTTTTTCTAGAAATATGCCAACATGCTAAAACACCCATGAATTTTAGCCCAAGTGTCTGAAAGACATTTTCATAGTCCTTAACAACTTACTTGTAAGCATGCCCAGGAAAAGTGTGGATAGGTTTTTGTTTAAGGTTTAACGTCCCCGTCAACACTGTAAAGGTCATTTTGGAGACATTGCCCAATGAAACCAACGAGTTTATAAGCATGGACGGTCCGACTCGCACCGCTTTACCAGTACTCGTGTGCGGTCGGTTTCAGCTCTGCATGGAAGCATCATGCAGCCCATCTATTTCTTCAAGCCCCATATGGGTAGGTAAACTGACTGGCTCAAAAGTGAACTAAAATAGAGTTGACTGGGCCGTTAAACTCCATTGCAAACAAACAAAGACCCATTTAAGCATATATAACTTTTAGAAAAGACCCCTTCTTCAGAGGGGTCCAGTTAACAGGAAGGTAAATTTGTCGGAATCACAAAAATTGTATCCCTTGTAAAATGACAGACAATATGTCACCCATAGGCATTCACCTTAAATAAACTGGTAGCCTGATTAACTAGTAGCTGGAGATTTCATTCCTTAAAGTGTTTACACATTTATGTGTATCTTATGGTTATGAATGGTAAAACACAGTTTACTTAAGCCAAGGTTGAATACCTTCAACAAACTTTAGATCAGTCATGTTTACATATTATAAGTCACGGATTTTGCTATATTTAGTGACATGAATTCATACTTTTTTTCTGAGAATCATTGTGTTCTTATGTCCTGTTTTATGAATATTATTGAGTTAAGTCATAAAATGCCAATCACGACAATTGTCGCCTGTTTTGTTGTCTGCCGGTTACTTTAAAAGTCATTTTTGCAAACAGTGTGGGCCCAGATCAGACTGCTCCTCTAGGAGCAGTCTGATTTGGATCCACTCTGTTTGCCTGTATGCAAAAATATTTTTAAAAAGTTTGCAAAAGGATTCAGAAGACGACATAAGCAGACAACATTTTCAGCTGGAGTTTTTCTTGGCGTCATAAGGCTAGGGTTAATTTAAAAAAATATAACAGTATAAAAATAATACACACAAAATATATATAAAAAAAACTATAACATAACTACTGAACAACAATGTTTCTGACATCCACACATCAGTATCAAATTTCATGTGGCAAACTTGAAAGATCCAGATTGAACACTGCGGTGCTGGTATCTGGTTACCCACTGATTGCTAAAATACTGGCAAGGTGACCACTCTTTGAAAAACATGCCAGCCAGATAGGTGTCCCACTGATAATCAGAAGGTTGTGAGTTCAATTCTCGCTAGATCGGCAGAATTGTTTTGTGGAGACTGGTTTAGTCTGGTTATATTTTCCACAATTACTGTCCATTAGGATAACACACCATGCGACATAGTGCATTTTTTCACATCTCAAAAATGGCTTGTTTTCTGATGAAAATCTGTGATTTCTTTCTTATTTATACAGCAAACATAGGTTGTGGGTTCTCGTGAGAACCACCTCATTGAGGTTGTTCTAACGGGTACCCACAACCCATGTTTTTGAGCAGAAATGAGACCAATAATGTATATCCCCGTAAACCCCAGTTTTCTCTATATAGAGTGGGCTGTAGATGGCTGTTCATTGCACGGACTTGTTCACATGATGCTAAAAAAGGAAAATTCAGTTTCTTGCAAAAGGATGTGCACTGTACTGTTACCTTAATGATTCTTAGTATTGGAACACAGGCCAAAGCAAACAGTGCAGACCAAGATCAGACTGCTCCTACACAAGTAATAATACTAAAATTCCTTAAAATTATGACACCTTCAGGTTTTGCAGTAATTCTCTCAAAATTGTAACAAAAAAAATTTGTTTCACAAACAGTGTACGCCCTGATCAGACTGCTCCTTCATTGGTCAGAATGGCAAAACAGTGAAGACCCTGATCCAACTGCTCCTTCAGACTGATCCGGGTCTGCTCTGTTTGTCCCAATACTAGAATAATAATGGTAAATTATTTTATTTGATCAGTAACATAATATTATATTGTGGGGACTGGCAAGGCGGTTATGACACAGAATTGCAAACAGTGTAATGAGCTCTTGGTACTGGTCATACCGCCCCACTGAACCCAGCATGCACATGACGTAGTTGTGACGTTACATCAACATTGGTACAACGTCATGACGTTTATGCAACATCAAATCTACGTCGGTGCAACGTCATGACGTTGCACCGACGTTGATTTGACGTTGCCCTAGCGACTTGTGCCTGCTGGGAAGCAGTTCTAATTTATAAGTGCATGTACCCTTTTTATATAGGCCAATTCAAGTGCCCTGTTGTCAATCATCATAGGCCCTTGTGTATCTCTGAAGTGTCTTTAAATTTTAACATTTGTCTTAGCCATACATCTTGTAAATTGAAGAGATAGCTTGCTGCTTAGGTCATTGTCTAAGTTATTCCAAGTTTATTGTCAAATAGAGGCGGGGCAAGTAAAGTTATGTTAAAAAGACTAAAATGTGTACCGTAAAAATTCTAAAAATTGGGACACCCTGAGGACTTGTTTTGATTCTCCTAAAATTTTAACAAATTTGTTTCACGGCCCAAAAAGGAGTACAAAAAGTGCAGATGGACTGGCAAACAGTGTAGACCCTGATCAGACTGCTCCTTCAGGAGCAGTCTGATCTGGGTCTGGCAAACAGTGTAGACCTTGATCAGACTGCTCCTTCAGGAGCAGTCTGCTCTGGGTCTGCACTGTTTGCTTTGGCCTATTTGTCCCAATACTTAGGATCATTAAGGTACATGTATTGTTTGCATCAATCACTGCTGCCGGCATAGCAGATGGTGCATGAGTATTTCAAATATTTTGCTTATTTTCAGAGCAAATCAGGTTTATGTAAATGACAGCCTGAGGATTCACATGAACTGTTAGGCCTTATTTTGTGTGTGTGTGTGTGTGTGTGTGTGTGAATTCGGGTTTAACGTCGCTTTCAACAATTTTTCAGTCATATCACGACGGTGTCTGGTTGCGACAGGGAGCTCAATGCTCGTGTTTATAGTGCTGCCTCACTGAAGTATCATGTCCCAGACACATTACATGATACCACACCCAGTCACATTATCCTGACACTGGATCGACCAGTCCTAGCTCTACCCCGTAAATCTGAGTGCCAAACGAGGAGCAGCTAGTACCATTTTTAACGACTTTGGTATGTCGCGGCCCAGGATCGAACCCGAGACCTCCCGTTCCCCGGAGCGGACACTCTACCAACTGAGCGATCAGGGCCGGTCCTTATTTTGTGTCAAAAATAAAAGAGTGATAGGTTATATTGGGTTTAATGGCACATTGACCCTTGTTGGTCATTTTGTGTTGTCTCCTAGAGAAAGGGAGAAAAGAGATAGAAGAGATAGCAGAGGAGATGAAAGTTAGAGACAGAGGAGAAAGAGAAAAATGAATGGAAGTGTAGATACAGAAGAAACAAAAACACTCCTCCTCTACCCCTAACTGCTGCAAGGACAGCAGGCCATGCCCAGCTGTAAGCCAATATCAGTCTAAGCAAAGTGATGTGAGGCAGCCCATCCATGCATATAAACCCTATTGGTTTCATTAGGCAACATTAATTTTCATCTCAATGTTGGGTAAAAGTCCCACAAAATTGGAAGCAACGTCTCCAAAATGACCTAAATAGTGTTGATGTGGACGTTAAACCTCAAATCAATCAAACAACCAATTTAACAACACAGGGACAAAAGTAGTGTGGCTATAAATAACCGTGACCTAGATTTGGTACAAATAGGTGATATAAAGGTTACTGCCCTTCGTAGCTTTGGGTAGACTGACAAACAGTCGACCCGAAAAGGACATTTTGCTGTGATTAACCAATTGTATACTAGTGGACTCTTCCATTGCTATATGTTGGACAAGTCCATTTGTGATATTAGGGGTGTCGGGCTTTTTTTTTTGTTTTTATTCTATTTTTGACAGGAAATACTGTTATCAATAGTGCAGGCCCTGATCAGACGCCACATTCTGCAGCTGTCTGACCTATGCCTGCACTGTTTGCCAAGGTACCCCTTTAGGGGTTTCCCCCGCATGCAATGGGTTAAAGATTTTGTTGAAATGCAAGTTAGATTTAGAAGTTACCAATTCATTAGGCTGACTGTGTGATTTGGTAGGTCAGTCAATAAAGTTCAGCAGGCCTTGGGTTTGAGTCCTGGTCAGGCCATGTTCCTTTTCCTCACCTGTGCTTATTTTGGTAGTAAATTAATTATCCCCATATTTACCTCAGCCCTCAGTGACCTTGAAGTAATGGAACTTGCTGTTGCAGTGCATAGGCATTAGTGTAGACAAGCTGTCTTTTCTGGTGACAGGTCTTGTTTCTTATTTTATTATGTGTCACAGCTAAAAATAACCCATCATGCACTACTGAAAACTCTGAGCATGATGATTCACATAAAATGTCAATCCTTATTTCATCTTAACCCTTATCTTGCTGTTCTCGACAACCCCTAACTTTGCAAACAGTGTAGATCCAGATCAGATGGCTTCTTTAGCCATCTGATCAGGATCTACACTGTTTGACATTCAGTTTATGAATTTGTAGCAATAAATTACTTCGAGTAATTTGATTGGTTGATAGACAGAAATGGGTGTGGCTTAAATGAATTATTCAGCAAGAGAAGGGTTAAAATAGGAAAATGCTCATTGAAAATATTGCTAGGGTTATCTGATGCTTAACCCTTTTTGTACCAAATGGAATCTTCCTCCTTCTATATGGCAGGAGTCCATTTCAAACTTTAGGGCTGACAGGTTGTGCTATCTTTAAAATCTATTCGGAAAATAGCTGAACTTTTTGCAAACAGTGTTGGCCCTGATCAGAGGCCGCATTCTGTGGCATCTGTGGCTGGACCTGCACTGTTTGCCAGCATACCTGTTTTTTGGGTTTCTGTTACAAAATGGGTTAATATTGACATTATTGATAAAACTGTCAGTTTATCAATATTGATGGTTCTCCTGTTTTGTTTTCCACAGCTTCAGATATTGATTTGTGTTTGTTTGTTTGTTTGATTTGAGGTTTAACGTCCCCGTCAACACTGTAAAGGCCATTTTGGAGACATTGCTTCCAATTTTGTGGGACTTTTACCCGACACTGAGATGAAATCACATTTCAAGCCCTGTCGCCCAATGAAACCAATAGGGTTTATTAGCATGGACGGCCCGCTTCGCACTGCGGTTCCTGGACAGGCTTAGATCCTCTAAGGGGTTTACCAGTACTAGTGTGCAGGCCGGATTCAGCCCTGCGTGGAGGCATCATGCAGCCCATATATTTCTTCAAGCCCCTATGGGTGGGGGCCTTTCAGATATTGAAAAACACTGGGAATAAGTAATTTCTATACATTGTAGTTATATTCATTAGGATTGCTTCATTGAGGCGATTCTAATGAGTACCCACAATACAATGTTTTTATGGATAATCATGGAATTACCTGGTATCATCAAATCAATACTTGCCCTAATTTTTTTCCTGTATGATTAGTCATCATTAGAACGGAAAGAAGTCGGGGATTTTCACCTGGTCACCAGGACAATTTTCGCACTACAGCGTTATTAATTAGTCATCATGGGCTGAATACCAGAGGGCTAGTTCAAATAACTGGTGACAATAAAATGTGCCAATGCATAACAATTAGAGGGGATAAGGGTTGAATAAGCTTACACAAATTTATACAGTTTATTTTACGAAGTCAATTTACTGCTAAGCTTATGTAACTGCCTCTGGGTGTGTCAGATGAAATTAAAGGGGATTAACTATATACTGTATTGAAGGGGATTAACTCTTTACTGCAAGACTGGTATGAGCCAGCACATGAAAAATCTTGTTGTGGGTAAATAATAGTTTGAGCCCAAAAAGGGGTTGGAGCTCAGTTTAATGCAATGCAGTTTAACTGCAGTCCTGGTGGTGCATTTAAACCTGCTAACCCTGCTTATTACACTGTCATTATATGCAGCTGAGGCCAACTGCTGACAATGCACCTTACCTGCTAATAAATTAGGCACCTTTGCAATTATGTTTATAAATGTTTGCTTGTTTTGTTTGTTTTGAAGTCAACACTATTTTAGGGCATTTTTGAGCCGGTCAGTTTACCTATCCACACTTTTCCTGGGCAGACTTATACGTAAGTGGTTAACCAGTCCAGTGCACATTCTTTCACCAGAAACTGACAACTGCCCTTCTTGAATCAGCGGAAGGGAGAGAATGACTGTAAAAAAGATTTCATGATCAATCTCCACAAAAGAATGTTGCGGACCCCGGCAGGTAGCGAACCCACATCCTCTTGATCACCAGTCAGACGCGCATTCGACTGAGCTACCTAGGCCGGCCAGTATTTAAATGTTATTCACAATTCTAACATGACTTTAACGTTTTTCCCATTGAACCCAGTGGAAACGTCAGCGTTTGCAAATATGCGATAATTCACGTCGTCAACGTGGTGCGTGCAATTTGGCGTCATCTTGACGTTGCATGTAAACATTTCCTTCTGTCGACATCCGCTGCAAAATAGTCCCCAAGATAACGCTTTGTTACTACTGTATTTCAGTTTAGCATCATGTTAGAATCGAAATAATTTCCACGCACCCGGTGTGTTATCGTGATTAACACGCGGTGTTGTCGGGCAGATGCGAATATTAATTCTCTCCGGCTTCGCCGTCGTGAATTAATATTTCGCAATCTGCCCTCCAACACCGTGTGTTAATCACGATAACACACGGTACGTGGAGATTATTTCTTAAGTAATACAATATGGAATATGAACATAAAGTAGCCACTTTTCAAAAAAATCGTGGTTCTTGCATTTTCGACTAGATTTCTACCAATTAGACGTAATTGAATGAAATTTAGACAAAAAGTCGTATTTGACCAAACTTCTTAGGCTACCATATGCCGCATTCAATGAGACATCGTATCGACAAAATGTAATTCAACAAAATGTCATGGAAGTGCTTTTTCCACAGGGGAACACTAGGAATTTCTTATTTGTAACACGTTCATAAATGTCTTTCCATCTTGGCAGGACATTGATCTGAACAGGGTTTTTTGTTAAAAATTTAAACACTAAAGGTCCAAAAGTGAGTCTGCTTGACAAACTTGCATGAGCCATCTCATCAAGATCTACACTGTTGCCTGGAATTTAGTTTTTGACAACAGGGTTGAAACTATATAACCATTTTAAATGGAAAACCCCAAACTACAGAGAAAATTGTTGGTTGTATCGTATTTACTGTATGTATTGGCAGACAGACCTGGGCAAACAGGGTAAACCCAGATAAGGCACCTCAGAACAATGGCTACACTGTTTTCCACTCATCCAGCTATTTTTAGACATGTTTGTTTTGTTTGTATTGGAGTTTATCGGCCCAGTCAACACTTATAGGTCATTTTTGAGCCGGTCAGATTACCTATCTTCACTTTTCCTCGGCAGGCGTATACATAAGCTGTTAACCAGTACAGTGCACATTCTCTCGCCAGAATCTGACAACCGCCCGTCTTGAATCAGCGGAAAGGAGAGAATGTCTGGAGAAAAGATTTCATGATCAATCTCCATGAAAGAATGTTGCCGAACCCGACAGGTATCGAACCCACATCCTCCTGATCACCAGTCAGAAGCGCATTCGACTGAGCTACCGAGGCTGGCGGCATTTTTAGACATGATGTCAGGGAGTAAATTGCATTTGTTCAAATTTTACAAGTATGGTAAGGAGTTGTTGGTGAAGACAAAAAAGAGGGGGAAGGAGAAAAGGAAGAAGTAGGGATAAACTTTAAGCACTTGAACAAACCTTTCCCAAGTTCTAACTTTAAGCCTATTTTAACCCATTTTGTACCGGAAACCCTGAAACTGGTACCCTGGCAAATAGTGCAGGCCCAGATCAGATGCCACAGCATGAGGGGTCTGATCTGGGCCTACACTGTTTGCATAAAGTTCAGCCATTTTCCAACTTAAATTTCAAGAAAACAACCTAATACCCCCAAATTTTGGAATGGACTTGCGCTAGATAAAGTATACATTTTTTCCTATATTCAGAGGTAGTGTTTGACACAACATGTGCTGGGCAGATGATTCACAGTGATGAAATGTCAAGCTTTATTTTTCTCTGAAAAAAATATTCAAATGACAAAGAAAATAGTTATTGCCTTATGCTATGTTCCCACTATCACGATTCGCGCCACGATTGCAATCGTGTTCTTAATCGTGGATTAATCGTGATGATCCTATCAGATCTTATCAGATCTTGAGGTCAGTCGTGGCAATCGTGTTAATCGTAGAAAATTTTTGAACGGTTCAAAAATTTTCCACGATCAACACGATCGATTGTCAAATCGGGATCATCGTATCACGCCGTGTTGCATCGTAACAAAGCGCGACGGATCGCATCTAATCGTGCTTCCAAATCGCGGTGATCGGGGCCAATCTTGGACAAAACAAACCCCGCGTTCTGTTGAGATGTGTTGCGATCTCACAAGATCTGTCACGATTTGTTACGCACTGTCGGGTGCGATTGCTCAAGACCAGTCACGAATGACTCGTGATCAGATACGAGATGATATGAGGAAATGCGATTAGATACGAGTATGCTACGTTTTTATACGAACGTTCACTATATATTACGAGTTCTCAAGATTTAATGCGAGTCATTCAGCGATCTGCTCATGTGTGTGTGATTGAGTGAATTTCAGTTTTACGTCCCAACAATAACTAAGGTCATACGGAGACGGAACCTCGGTTTATAGACTCATCCGAAAGTTTCGAGAAGCCCGTGAACGGTCCTGTAATCCCTTGTTTTATACAGGCCTTTGCTAGTATTTTTAAAGCCTTTGAAAGATGCCACCCAATGGTAATGGAAGCTAAGAATGGAAAAGGCAAGCCTGAACCATTCCAGCCAGAGACATTGCCACATTGCCATCATCCGCAGCTCCTACCATCATCAGTGGCTGAGGCTCAGTGTTCATGCTGTAAAAGTTCAAGAAACAATTAAGTCCATGGTCAGTCCGGCTGTTTATATAACAGTCGGGGTCAAGTCGTAGCTCAAATCGTGATCGCCCTCGATCATGATCGTGAAGAACATCGAGACGACAGTCGTATGCTATCGTAACAGAGCGCATCTGCTCGTGATGAGCGTATAAGAACGTATCTGCACGTATCAGATCGTTCCAATTCGAGGTACTCGATCGTGATGATCGTTTCAGATCGAGACCAAGTCGTAGACTCGATCGCAACAATCCTATCGGAACGCATTTGATCGTATCTGAACGTGGGAGCAGACCGTGGCTGATCGTGATGCCAGTATTTGACAAATCGTGATTGGATTGCATCGGAGCGCAACGAATCGCACCAGAACGTATCGACTCTCATCACCTCGTAGCCAAACCTGAACTTTCAGAGAATATTCCACGACTAGCTACGAATGGCCAATCGTGGCGTTCGTAACGGATCGCACGACAGTGGGAACCCAGCATTAAGAATTATCCTTAGTGCTTTAAGGATTATAATAACTCGTCTTAGATGTGTTTTAAAATAACTAAGTTTGTAATCTTATGTAGGCCACCTCAGAGGCATATACTAATGTTTAAAATAGCAAAGTATGTATAATAATCTTATGTAAATATGTCTAAATGAACTTAAATTTCTTGAAAGACCTGTGTTGAATTTAGTGCTTAGATCATTATCATATGATAGTGCTATTTCAGTCTGTAACCTATGTGAAATGGGTACTTGCTGCCTATGTCCCCTGCACCCCAAAGGGGGGGCCTTAGTGTAGTACCAATAGCAGATTCTTGCAAAATGAGGCTTGAAGAAATAGAGGGGCTGTATTATGCTTCCATGCAGACTGAAACTGACCATACACGAGTACTGGTAAACCGCTGAGAGGATCTAAGCCTGCTCAGGCAAAGTGGTGCGAGTCCGACTGTCCATGCATATAAACCCTATTGGTTTCATTGGGGGACAGGGCTTGAGATGTCATTTCATCTCTTTGTCTGGTAAAAGTCCCACAAAATTGCATGCAACGTCTCCAAAATGACCTATACAGTGTTGACGGGGACGACAAACCTCAAATCAAACAAACAAACAAACTTTCAAAATGATGTAACTTAAGCCTGTCCTGCTGAACCAGTATAGTATAACCTTGTAGATCCAAATCAGATGGCTTCTTCAGAAGCCATCTGATTTGGATTTTCACTGTTTGTAATTCAATTGTTGAACTTAAAGGAATAAATTAAATAAAGTAATTTGATTGGTCGATAGTCAAGAAAAGGGTGGGGTAAAGCTAATTTATTCAGCTGAACAGTGGTTAAATGAAAGCACAGCTTTCAAAATGAGGTTCAGACAGTGTTGTGCTGATTGCATGATATCGCCGGGATCATCGTGGATGCTGGTTAGAACTAGCCCTAGTGACCTTCAACGAGCACCCATGAGATACCCCACATTTAACCCTTGTTCTGCTGAGCCCAGATATGCCTTTTCTTTGAAACAATGTAGATCCAGATCAGATGGCTTCTGAAGAAGCCATCTGATCAGGATCTACATTGTTTGTCATTCAGACTGTGAATTTGTTGTAATAATTTGCTACAGGTAATCTGATTGGCTGATATCGGTAGTGGGTGTGGCATATATGAATATTCAGCAGGACAAGGGTTAAGTGAGGGTTGTACATTACGATAACACATCCATGTGACATTGTGTCCACTGTCAATTCTCCAAAACGGTTATTTTTATGATGAAATACTGCAATTTTTTTCCTTATTTTTGTTCTCGACATAGGCTGTGGATGCTTGATGAGGCAGTACTCACACCCTGTGTCTTAGAGGCAAAATTAGAAAAATAAAGAATACCTCTGTAAATCTGTTTTTGTATATAAAGTGGGGTTTAGACAGTTGCATGTTCATTACACTGACTTGATATCCTGATGAAGGGTGTTCATTGCATGGACTTGCTAACCTAAATTTGGAAGAAATAGAAACACCAATCAAATGATCTCTTTGTATGAATTCTTTATTTGGTCAATTGGTAACAATATTATAACTAGGCATAGAAATATACAACACTATATAAATGTAACAACTTTCACAGAAAGAATAAGATGAATATATATATAAGTAATAATATGAAATCTTTCTGTCAGCACATTAGTAACATGGAATGAGAATGTACGTGTATGACTTATGAACATAGCCCCTGATAACATCACACAAACAAGCCTGTTTAATTTTGACCCCCTTGAACCCCACTTTTATACAGTAAAACTGGGGTTTACAGGGGTATATTTTATTATGCCCCCAACTTCGAAGAAGTTGATGGGGCATATTGGTTCTGTCCTGTCCGTCTGTCTGTCCGTTACGCTTTCACTCAGTAGGAAACTCAAGAATGGTTTGAGCTAGGATCTCGAAATTTTCATATGTGCATGAAAAATAAGTGGACACGTTTTTTAATTTTTTTTTATCGCCGGACTTGTCTTTGCAGAGTTACACCCCTTTTCAGACTTATGCATCTGTGGCTATAGGGAAACTTGTGAGCAAGATGTCTGGAGAACCACTTGAGCTAGGCTCATGATATTTAGTAAACAATTTGGGTATAAGGTGTAGATGACCTGATTAACTTTTGACGGAATTCCGAAAATATTTAACGGAGTAACGCCCCTTTCGGACTTACGCATTACGGCTGTGGGGAAACCTTGTGAATAAAATATCTGAAGAACCGCTTGAGCTAGGCTCATGATATTTAGTAGAGTGAGTGAGTGAGTGCTCGAGTTTTACGTTCCACCAACAGCTAAGGTCATACGGAGACGGGACCTCGGCTTTAAGACTCATCTGAAAGTCTGGAGAAGCCCGGGATAAATCCTGCGACCCCTGGTTTACAAGGCGAGTGGCGTAACCACTACACCACGGGGGCTTCTGATATTTAGTAGAGAGTTTGGGTCTAATGTGTAGATGACCTGATTAACTTTTGATATAATTCTGAAAATATTTAATGGAGAAACGCCCCTTTTCGGACTTATGCATTGTGGCAATGGGGAAACCATGTGAGCAAAATATCTGGAGAACTGCTCCAGCTAGGCTCATGATATTTAGTAGACAGTTTGGGTCTAAGGTATAGATGATCTGACTAACTTTAAAATTTGATGAAATTCCGAAAATATTTAATGGAGTTACGCTCTTTTTTCGGACTTACGCATTGTGACTATGGGGAAACCTTGTTTAATTATGTCTCTATTAGTGGCAAGCATATGGTTGGGGGCATAGTGTTTCACAAACACATTTTCTAGTTTTTCTTATTTCTACTCTAAAATATCGATTGCGGGTACCCGTTAGAACCGCCTTGACGAGGTGGTTCTAACAAATACCCACAATCTATATTTTGAGCAGCAATAAGAAAAATATCATTTTTTTGGCAGTAAGGTTTACATTGCCCCAATACTAAGAATCATTACAGTATGTGTATGTTGTGGGTGCTTGTTAGAATCACCTCTATAAACAAGTACCCACAACATATATTTTTAACAAGAAATAAGGTTTGTTGTTTGTTTTTCGTGGGGTTTGGTTTTATGGTCGTTTCCAGATTTATTTTATTTAGTACGAAAATGAGTACCTGGAGAAAAACAACCTAACCTTCTGTTGCAGAACTTGTTGTCTCACGTGTGACCGGAGCATGGCTTAACCAGTCACAGATTAATAACTCTTACTGCCACAGAATTTTTGCAGTAGATGGCTATGTTATTTTCTTACTTATTTTTCAGAGAAAATAAGCCTTGACATTACATGTGAATTGTCTACTGAGCAGTTGATTGATCAGAACTAACAATAACAGCAGATGATGTAACATTATAACTGTGATTATTTAATCGGGCAAATTTACTGATATTTGTGCTGAAAAAAAACAATGATTTTATCACCATTTTTTCCAAAAAATAACTACACTGTAGCGTCGTTATAACGCTGTCATCGGGATCCATCGACGTCGACCGCGTTATATGTGATCCAGCGCTATATTGATCCCGAAAATATAGCGTTATATTGTTACCCCACCCACTTTTTCTGCATGCATGGCTACTGTTTCTGCCAGTTTATTATGAATAATACATACTACATGTATTTTATAAATTATATAGTTACTAGATTAAATAATAATCTGATTCTATACTTCTAGTGGTCATTTAGCTTTTCATTCAAACCATTGCTGAATTTATTTATTACTGTACTTTCGTTTTTGTATCTCTGGCCGCCATATTTATTTACCTCCTCCGTTCTCAAGAAGGTATCACTAAATAGTGAAGTAAAATGCAACTTGACAATTCCGAAAGGTTAGCTTGAAAGAGGGGCTATTAATGTAAGCAAACCAATTTTAACATGGGGATTATGAATGTTTATTGTTGTACCTTGCTTGATTCCCGTTTCTTTGTTTTTATCTAGTGAATAATAAATAAATATCAAAAAAAAAAAAAAAAACCGTCTGCTATGCTCTGTTTTGGCGGGAAAAATATTTAGCGTGTGCAAGTGACAATTACAAAGGGATTAATTGAGACAAACAGGTACAAATACCTTGATTACCTTGTTTTCACACCTTACCACACAGTTAATTGCCGTCTTATCAATAAGCCATAGGCGAGTATTCACAGTTTGATAGTGTTGACAACTTAAGTAAATAAGCGAGAATACAGGTATTGCCTTGGTTGATGGTATTTTGACTGCCGAGTTCGGCGGAAAAATGGGAAAAAAATTGACCATTTTCAAAACTGGCGGACAAAAGCAAAAAATTGGAGCGACAGACCAACAGCGTTATAACGATTTCCCCCCAACAAACGGCCCCGCGGATTTACCGCATGCAGATGCACATGTGAAAACAGCGTCTGCATTGCTGTTTTGGCGGGAAAAATGTTTAGCATATACAGGTGTCAATTTAATTTCACACCTTGTCCAGCTTATTTTTAATGCCTTATGTGAATATTCACAGTTTGATAAGTGTTGACAGCTTGAGTAAATCGGCGAGTATACACGTTGTATCATGGCCGACGATGTTTTGACTGCCGAGTTCCGCAAAAAAGGGCAAAATTTTCAACCAAACTTTCAAAACTGGGAAAAAACGTAAAAAAAAAACGGGAGCCACAGACCAACAGCGTTATAACGATTTCCGCGTTATAAGCATCAGCGTTATAACGACTCTACAGTGTATAAAATTGATTGTTATCTACTCTAGATTTTCATTATTACTTGAGGGTTATGTAAATTACTCTGACTTGCTTGAACAGATTATTGGACTTTTACTGACCAGGATAAACATTACAACCAACATGAAAGTACATGTAAATGAAAAAGAAATAACTGGAAAACCAAATTACCCTGAATTTTACTTGGTAGAAAAAAAATCATAACCCCGGATAGGATAATTTTGGAATAATTTTTTTTTGTTTTTCCATTAACACATATGTAATGTGGGATTCACATGATTCAGTAGAATCGTCTTGAGGGCATGATTGTAAATAACCCTTGTCCTGCTGAATAAATTAATTTAGCCACATGTATTTCTGACTTTCAGCCAATCAGATATGACATAATGAATTCCTACAAATATATGACATGAATGTCAAACAGTGTGGATACTGATCAGATGGATGATCTGTATCTACACTGTTTGTAAAAGTAGAGCATATCCAGGTTCAGCAGGACAGGGGCTAATACTCATACTCTCTTTCCAACATTTATCCCCTAAATATGCCTCATTAACCCTCCTAACCCTCAGTCATGATTTAGCCTTAATCCTTATCCTGTTGAATGAATTAATTTAGCCACACCCATTGCTGACTATCAGCCAATCAAATTACTTGATATAATCTTTTTGTTCAATTCACAGACTGCATGGCAAACAGTGTAGATCCTGATCAGATGGCTTCTGAAGAAGCCATCTGATCTGGATCTACACTATTTGCAAAGGTAGGGTTGGTTGTGCTCATTCAGATAAGGGTTAACCCATTTGGTACAAAATGGAATCTTCCTTCTTATATATATAGTAGGAGGATAGTCAAGAAACATTTTTTTTTTCTTGTCAGAAATACATGTGGGTATTTATTTCTAATTAGGGCCCCGCACTGAAAGTGTGGGTGCCCTATAGTAATAAAGTGTCCGTCCGTCTGTCTGTCTGTCTGTCCGTCCACAAATTTCTGATAGCGCTGCCGGGGCCCTAGTCAGTTTCACTGACAGCTCTAGTATTATATTTTAGTACCCACAAGAAATGAATGAGAAAACTTATCCCACAATCACACCACAACCTCATTACAACACTATTAATGGGGTCCGAAGCAGAGACCGTGTTAGTTAAACAACCGTGTTATATCCAAACAAAAATGTATAGATCATATAGAAGAATGACCATTTATGGTCATTTTTCTATATAATCTATACATTTTTGGGATCCATCTGGACACTGTGTTATATCCAAAACTGTGTTATAATGAACCGTGTTATAATGAGGTTGTGGTGTACTTGTTCTACAATTTGAACAAGTATGTGGGTCACTGCCCAATGTTGGCTCACAAAGTTTGTTTGGTTTGGAGTTTAACGGCCCAGTCAACAGTATTTTAGGTCATTTTTGAGCCAGTCAGTTTATCTAACCACACTTTTCCCGGGCAAGCTTATACGTAAGCGGTTAGCCAGTACACTAGTGCACAGTCTTTCGCCAGAAACTGAAATTGCCCTTCTTGAATCAGCAGAAGGGAGAGAATGACCATAGAAATGAATTCATGATCAATCTCCGCGGAAGAATGTTGCCCACCCTGGCAGGTATCGGTCACCAGTCAGACGCCCATCCCTGACTGAGCTACTGAGGCTGGATGGGTCACGAGGTGGCTTGATGAGTGGCAAACATAGACCATGATGAAACATTGTGTTCTTCACTGTTCGCATAGGCCTGTCTGTCCGAATGAATACGGCAAATACATGGTTATTACAGACAATGAAAATTAACACAAGACTGTGCACTGTTGATCACACTTGTTCAGCCTTCATTGATTATCCTTTTTGTACCAAATGGAATCTTCCTCCTTATATTTAGCAGGAGTCCATTTCAATTGTGTTTTCTCCAAAATTTATTTGGAAAATGGCTGAACTTTTTGCAAACAGTGTAGGCCCTGATCAGACGCCGCATTCTGCGGCGTCTGATCTGGGCCTGCACTGTTTGCCCTTGTACCAGTTTTGGGGTTTCTGGTACTAAATGGGTTATACATGTTCTGAGGAGTACATCTCTTGTGGCTTACAATGCTTTAAACATTATGGTAATATCACTGAATTTTAATATATCAAACTTGCACAATGCTTTACCCATTATGGTAATATCACTGAATTTTAATATATCAAACTTACATGATGCTTTACCCATTATGGTAATATCACTGAATTTTAATATCTCAAACTTACACGATGCTTTACCCATTATGGTAATATCACTGAATTTTAATATATCAAACTTACATGATGCTTTACCCATTATGGTAATATCACTGAATTTTAATATATCAAACTTACACTTATGGTAATGTCACTGAATTTTAAGATATCTAACCCTTAAAGCTCAGGAGATAACATTTAAAAATATAAAAAAAATCTCACATTTTTCAGAGACAGTAAGGCTTGACATTTTATGTGAATTGTTTGCAGACAATTCACATTAAATGTCAGACCTCATTTTCTCAGATTTTTTTTTTAATATAAACAGATTGCATAGCAGTATTGTATGGAGCTTTAAGGGATTCAACAACCAGATATGCATTATAACCCCTTGCATGCAGGAAACCCCTAAAGGGGTACCTTGGCAAACAGTGCAGGCCCAGATCAGACGCGGCAGAAGGCAGCGTCTGATCATTGCCTGCACTATTTGCTAACAGAACTTTCCTTCAAAAAAAGAATAAAAAAAAAAAAAATAGACCTACCACCCCTTATATGACAAATGGACTTATTCACCATATAACAATGGAAGAGTCCACTGCATTAAGGGATACAACAACCAGATATGCATTAATCACAAATATGATATGTAAGTTTAAAAATATACAAATATAATATTTTCTGTATTTACAATATTTACAAAATGTCCATGTACACATAACCAACATATACTATTTACAAATAATTAAATTAACCCTTACTTCATGCTGAACATATTAATTTAGCCACGCCCATTGCTGAATCTCAACCAATCAAATTACTTGATATGATTTATTCACTCAATTCACAACCTGCATGAAAAACAGAGTAGATCCTGATCATATGGCTTCTTCAAGTGATCTGATCAGGATCTACACTGTTTGCAAAGGTAGAAATTGTCGTAAGATAACCGATAAGTTTGTACACATAGTCTCATATGAAATTGTCATCTGCTTTGTTGTCTGCCGGTTACTTTAAAAGTCATTTTTGCAAACAGTGCTAGGAGCAGTCTGATCTGGGTCCACACTGTTTGCCTGTATGAAAAAATATTTCTAAAAAGTTTGCAAGAAGATTCATCAGACGACATAAGCAGACGACATTTTCAGATGTAGTTTTTCTCAGCATTTTAAGGGTTAAATAAACGGGGCAAATCCTTTCCTTCAAATCCAAGCACCCGGTTCAATCTTTAATGGACTGAGTGGGTGTGCCAGAAAACCTCTTCCTACCAGGCCAGTGACCCTATAGTTATTCACTTCTGTGAAATATCCACTAAACACAGTCGATGCCCTGCAGGGCTGTAATTATATTTAATGTGTCTGTCCTCTAAGGTATTTGTCACATCTGTCACCTTGACCGATCATTGCCTGGCTTCTAAAAATGAATATCGGCAAAAAGTGTCGACCCAGATCAGATGCTACAGAAAATGGCATCTGATCTGGGTCTACACTGTCTGCTTATAATACACAACTTTTTGTTTTGTAACACCTACAAAAATAAAATAAATACACATTAAACCAGAAAGTAATTTGGTGGCAGATTGGGTTTGAGCAAAACATGAAAAGTGGAACAATATTGTATTGCTTAGTCTTCACCTTAGGAGAGTTACCATATTTTCTCAGTGCAATCTTAACCCTTGTCCTACTGAATAAATTTAATTTGCCAAACCTGTTCAAGAGTATTTCACTTATTTTGACCTGATTGTTAATCAGAGGTGGGCAAAAACTGGAGTACCCGGAGGAAAATCACCTGCCCTTCCTTTGCAGAACTTGGGCATCTTGCATGCAGCCCAAGCTAGGCTCAAACCACAGCAGTGAGAGACCTAATGATTAATCCTGCTGAACATGAAAACCCAAACTTTGCAAACAAATGTAGATCCAGTTCAGATGGCTTCTGAAGAGAAGCCATCTGATCAGGATCTACACTATTTGTTATGCAGTTTGCGAATGAAACAAATACACTAAATCTAGTAATTTGATTGGTTGATAGTTTGCAGTGGGCGTGGCTTAAGTAATTTATTCAGCAGAATAAGGGTTAAGATAATATAAAGTTAACTTCATTGGCTCAAATACCTTTGGCGCCATGGAAGTTTTCTGAAAATAATTGGTAGTTCTAGTCAATGAGGCAGGTAAAATGGTTTACCAGCCAGAACATTTGGAAATAACTTTGGTCAGTCTTCCAGCTCTTAACCCTTTTTGTACCAAATGGAATCATCCTCCTTATATATAGCTGGAGTCCATTTCAAAATTTAGGGGTGTCAGGTTGTGTTTTCTTCAGAATTTATTTGGAAAATGGCTAAACTTTTTGCAAACAGTGTAGGCCCTGAGCAGAAGACGCATTTTGCGGCATCTGATCTAGGCCTGCACAGTTTGCCAACTACCCGTTTTGGGTTTTGGTACAAAATGGCTTAGATGCAATAGTAAGGAGATCTTCATTGGCACTCACAACATTTACCACAACCTCATTATAACCTGTTCATTTTAACATGGTTTTGGATATCATATGATTTCATTATGGATCCCAAAAATGTATAGATTATAAGGATTTTTCTATATAATCTATACATTTTTGTTTGGCTATAACACAGTTGTTTAACTAACATGGTCTCTGCTTTGGCCACCATTAATCATGTAATGGTGTTATAAAGAGTTTGGATCATTTCCAGTTTACAAGAAGAAAAATCTTCCTCAGTTATTGGTAAATAATTCAATTAACCCATATCCTGCTCTTCTGACAACCCCTACCTTTGCAAACAGTGAAGCCATCTAATCTGGGTCTAATCTGGCAAAGTGCAAACAGTGTAGATCCAGATGAGATGGCTTCTTCAGAAGCCATCTCATCTGGATCTACACTGTTTGCTTAGGCCTATTTCTGCCAATACTTAGGATCTTTACAGTATTGCCAGATTTGAAATGACCGATCATATGGACAGTTTGTTCAAAATTATTTTTCTAACATTAAAATTTTGATGCATGGATAGGGTTTTGGAAATATCCGACGTGTATGCAAACTCAAACCCCTTGGCACACACAAAACTCATCATATGGACACATATGTGTATGTTTAGTAACATCCATCTTTCTGAGAGTAGCATCATTCTCTTGTAACACTTTGTCTCAGAATAGTCTTTGGTTAGTCCGTTTATGTATTCTTTGCTCTATATCACTATCACATTATACACATATCACACCACAACCTCTAAATAACACTACTCATTATTACAGACTACATAGCTACAGATAAGGTAAGTATTTTGTGATAACTGAAGGATAGTTTTCCTTATTTCGCCATATAAAATTATGGAGATTGTGGCCACGTAAAATCAATTTAATGGTTCCAGTGGAATTATTTTCACTTACCGTTTCAAGGCATTTCTTCTGTCGCGGTTTAATTTTTGTTATGGTTTGTCGATGAGTTTTTGTATCGCTTATATTATTTTGTTTTAGACAGCCAATTGGCCATTTTGGCTTTCCACTGTTGATGTTTCTGTTAGGGTGTGTTGCTTCATGTTTGTGTTTCTTTCCCTTTGGTGTCTCTGATGGGAGCTGTGGGTTAATTGTATCGATTCCTGATCATTGCCTTCACTTCTACTTATTGTGTTGTGGGTATTCATTAGAACCGTCTCACCAAGACGGTTCTAATGAATACCCACAACATAGGTTTTCATGGAGAATCCCTCAGTTATCACAAAATACCTACCTTATCTGTTCCTACCGGTTTGTTAAACAGTTTTTGATATATATAACATGGTTTTTAGATGGATCTTAAATTGTACAGATTATATAGAAAAATGACCTTTTTCCTATATTATCTATATAATATAGGAAAAAGGTCATTTATTATATATATTATATATGTTTTTGTTTGGCTATAACATAATTGTTTTATAACAGTGTCAGCCTTGGACCTCAGCAGTATAGTGTTATGGTGTATTTAGCACTGTCCGTTGTGTTGATGGTCAGATTTATCACATCAAGACTTGCATTCAAATTGTCATCAATGGTTACATTCTATATATTTTACACATGACATATTTTAAATATATGTTGCTTTTTCTGATTTGCCACTTCTTTCTAGTTTTGCAGCATCTATTTCACTGTATGTATTAGTTGAAGCTGGTAATGGATCAGCACTACCGGTAAACCCAGTGTTTACATATCCTTTTGATTTTGCCCCTTTGGAATCTGGAACCCCATAAGGGGTCCTAGGCAGAGGTCTTTCTACACTCAGATCATTAACATAATGTCCGTGAGAACTTGAGCCACCTGATGCAGATGATCCTGGTCTGTGAAAGTCTTTCTCGTGTAACATTTGATAACTTCCAGCAGAAAATCTGTCCTTTCCATCCATACCACCATTTGATATTGTATTGATCTGTATATCATCAACACCTACAGCACCTTCCTTGCCATCTTTAGGCTTGGCAAACCTCCGTGCAGTGCCACCTGCTTGAGGCAAGCTGCCTGATGGAGCTGGAATAAAACTAACAGGTGTGGTTGGAGGAGGTGGCTGCTTTGGTGGTTTCTTAAAACGTAGCAATATTACAACAATAAGTATGATTATTCCAATAAGAGCCACACCACCGACTACAGCTCCAATTATAATGCCAGTGTCAGCAGCTGGTTGCTGTGTTGTTGGGGCAGTTGTTGTAGATATTTGTGGCTCCAGTGTTTTATGATTTTCACAATCCTGATACAAAGGATAAGGCACTCCATTGAGCTTGAAGTACAAACAGAAAGTATAATATGTATTTGGCTCAAGATTGTCAATAGTCTTAGCAGTCAAATCCCGATGTATTATTTCCTCCCTGTATGGCTGGTTTCTCTTAAGGATTTCTAAATTATAACCACTTACATCAGTCTTGTCAGTCACTGTCCAGAATATGTTGATTGATGTTTCCGTTCTAGCACCAAAACCTATGCTAATAGTGGGAATGTTAAGAGGAACAGTGTCTGTAGCTCTGCATTTTGTGAATTGATTATCAAGAACATTGTTAACCATCAGATACAAGCAGAAAGTGTAACGTGTATCTGGTTCCAGATTATCAACTGTCTGTGATTCCAAGGAACTGGGCATTGTTCTATTTGGTTGATCTGTCCCAGGAACTTCAAGCACATACCCAGTAATATCAGTTCTATCGCTTATTGTCCACATCACATGTATTGTATAGTGTGTTATCTGTCCAAAGAAAATGTTGACAATATACTTTGGTGGAGTAACTGTTGTAGTTGTAGTAGTAGTTGTGGTAACATATAGATCAGTACAAGTTGGTTCAGCATAGCCTGGATTGCAAGGCAAGTCAGTTTTACTGCCAATTTCATTAAGAAGTTTACCAACCAGTGATGCTGGACTTGTACAGGCTCCAATGAAAAAGCCTGCCTGAAATTTATCAGTCTGTGCATGAACCCAGTCATAAAGCCATCTCATACTACAGTCACAATCTAGAGGATTATTTTCAAGGTACAAATGTTCCAGCACTCTAAAGTTATTTAAGACACATTTATTGATAGAGGAGATTGAATTTGCTGACAATGTCAATGATTTCAGCGAGTCTCGAAGAGGATAGAATGAACCCTCTTGAAGAGTAGTAATGCCATTTTTCTCAAGATCCAGAATGGTTATCTTGTCATTATTTTTAAAAGCTTTTTCTGGAATAGTTTGAAGATTCAGACTTGATGCACTTAACCTAAGCAGGTTTGGAAGCTTTTGAATAAGAGTCCAGAAAATTGTGATGTCTATTGTGTTATTACCAATAAACAAATAGTTTAGTGTATTTTCTATTCCATTGAATGAATTGATATTTATTGTCATTGGAAATTTCTGTTTATCTAGTCGTAATTCTATTAAACCTGGACTGTTCTGAAAAACAGAAGCTGGCACACTCTGTATTTGGTTCCTTGACAAAATGAGTGTGTGAAGAGCCTGCAGGCCGTTGAAGATAGAACTGTCAATGTTTGTTAACTCACATGAGTCTAAGTTCAGGTAAGCCAGTTGTTGTCCCATTTTACTGAAGCTTGATGATGGTATTGTCCTTAAAGGGTTGTATTGTAGATTTATTTGAGTTAATTGTGTCCAAGTTCCATCTGCTAGTGGAGTGAGATCTCTAAGATTATTATGTCCAAGAAAAAGATATTCTAACGTATCATAAAGTCCATCAAAAACACCTCTGTCAATGGCATTTAGATTAGAATTGTGTGTGATATGAAGGTTTGTCAAATTAAGAGCTCTAAATGAGCCTCCAAAGATCCTTGTTATTCCTGTTCCAGAGACTTGTAATTCTTCTAATGCCAGAAATTCTCCAATGGCTGGTACCGGGTAAGTTGTTAATGTTGGCACATCCATTAAATTAAAAGTTTTCAACTTAGGTAACTTAGGTTGATCATTTTCTAAAAACGCATCAAAGGCAATATTACTGAGTCTTTTGATATTCTTGAATGTCAATTTTTGCAGTTTTGGAAATGGACTAAGGGTGTTACTTGTAGTCATTGTTGGTTGATCAAAATGTTCCAGATGTAGTGTTTGTAGATTAGTCAAAGCGCTGATTACTCCATATGGAGGCAAATTTGTTCCATCACCTTCAAGTTCCAGACTTTCAAGTATGGTTTCCAAACCAGAAAAAGCATTGGCACTGTATGTATTAATGGCATTTTGTGTAAGAACAATCTTCTTTACTCTTAAATTTTGAAAAGCACCATTTGAAACAGCAGTTATTTTATTACAATTTGGACATCCTGTAGCCTGAGAAGATCCAAATGTTATTTCATCATAAGTGATTGATGTTGATGTAAATGAAGGAATAACTGTTAACCGTCTGTCTTTGCATATGATTTGTAACTTTTCATTTGTTTTGACACAGTCACATAGTTGGGTGGGACTTAAACAGCTTTGTTGATAAGAAATCTGGACGAACATGGCTATCAACGAAATCACCAGTTGTATCATTTGTTGCGTCTTTGCCATTCTGATGTCTGTTCTTCTCTTACATGGACATGTAACAGTCTGTAAAATAAGAAAACAACATAAGCATTGCACTCACTACAGACATTGTGTGTGTATGTCATGAAAGAAGGTCCCCACCCCACCCCCCACCCCCCCCCACCCCCGCACATCAGGGCTTGAAAAAATAGATGGGCTCCATGATGCTTCCACGCAGAGCTGAAACCAACCACACACGAGTACTGGTAAACCTCCTAGAGGATCTAAGCCTGCCCAGGCACAATGGTGCGAGTCAGTCTGTCCATGCTTATGAACCCTATTGGTTTCAGTGGGCGACATTGCTTGATATGTCTTTTTCATCTCAATGTCGGGTAAAAGTCCCACAAAATTGGTAGCAACGTCTGAAAAATGACCTATACAGTGTTGATGGGGACGTTAAACCTGAAATCAAACAAACAAATCATGAAAGAAGGATCACAGTAGATATTTTCATCCTTTAACCCCAACCTTTGCAAACAGTGTAGATCCAGATCAGATGGCTTCTTCAGAAGCCATCTGATCAGGATCTTCACTGTTTGGCATTCAGTTTATGACTTTGTTGCAATAAATCACATCAAGTAATTTGATTGGTTTATAGACAGAAATGGGTGTGGCTTAGACGAATATTCAGCAAGATAAGGGTTAAATTAAGCTTTTTGATTGGTTCATAGTCAGAAATGGGCATGGCTAATTAATTTATTCTGCAGGGTGAGGGTTACTACTTTTCAAGCTATTTTTGCACATTCAAAAACATCATCATGAAACCACGCCTATATAATTTGACCCCCTTGAACCCCACTTTTATGTAGTAAAACTGGGGTTTAGAGGGGTAAACCTTATTCTTCTTATTTCTGCTTTTGAGCAGAAATAAAAAAAATATCACAATTTTTCATCTTAAAATTTTCTTTTTTTCCGCAGTTAAGTTTACAATGCATTTGTATAGGCATGTTTTCGTAATGTGCCGGGAGAATTTCCACTTTGTGTCGACATAGATGCAAATGTCTGCCAGACTGTAAACCATTGACCAGTGATGGAACACCATGATCAGTCTGCACATCCATGCAATCTGAACAGACTGTTTGCTGATCACATTTGAGCCGGCACATAACAAAACCTACAATAAGACCGGTGTGACCAGCACAGACTCAAATCAACCTGCGCACCCATCCACTATGACAAGACCTTATGTTGATGTCTCTTTTCATAGATATTAGCCAATGAAAGGGACATGCGATCAGCGAAGACTCTGATCAGACTGTCCGAATGCGCAGGCTGATCTGAGTTGTCGCTGGTCGCTCAAGACTTCTTGCAGATTTTGTTATGCGCTGGCTGATTTGCCGGCTGTACAGAGACAAAAGTGAATACCCTTGCCATACTAGTAGGGTGAATAGGTTGAACTGAGTCGTTCTTTGCCTGTCACATATTCTTGTCATATCTCATTGATTCCATATTTGTCATAGTAAGCCCACATACTGTATTATGTGCACACCAATAGTTTCTCAGGAAGTACAGCGAAATTCCTATATTGAGACCATCTTTTGGACTGTTCAAAAGTGGTCTTTAAGACCACTTTTGAACAGGCCCAAAGGTGGTCCATGACCAGAGGACACTGTTTGCAGAAAATACAAAGAAAGAATAACTAAGCTTTTTAAAGCAGAATTAGTCTTAATTTTAGGTGGTCTTTATAGTGGAATTTTACTGTATAGTTTTTTTGTTTGTTTTGGAGTTTTACAGCCCAGGCAACACTATTTTAGGTCATTTATGAGCCGATCCGTTTAACCAGTCATACTTTTCCTGGGCAGGCTTATACTCCAGCGGTTAACCAGTACAGGCAGATAAATATTTCCTGGTTCTAGTCAGTACACAACAACCTCTTTATAACACTATTAATGGGGTCCAAAGCAGAAACCCGTGTTATTTAAACAACCATGTTATATCCAAACAAAAATGTATAGATTATATAGAAAAATGACCTTTAAGGTCATTTTTCTATATAATCTACACATTTTTGATCAAATGGTCATTTTTCTATATAATCTACACATTTTGGGATCCATCTTGAAACGGTGTTACATCCAAAACTGTGTTATAATGAACCTATCTATAATGAGGTTCTGGTGTATAATGCACCAGTCATTTGTAACCACTGCCCCCCCACCTACGGGGATAGCGGGGACAATGACTTTTCACTTTTCACAGCCCTGCTAGAAGCCCTGCACTGCAGGGGACCTCCACAAGGTCAAAGCCCCGCTGTTTATAATAGTTCATTCCACTGGGGGTATATTTGCATAATATCAAAACCCCTGCATTAACCCGGCACTGCGGGGGAACACAGAGGGTAACTACCCCGCGCATTAGCCCCGCTATCCCCCGCCTATCCCCGTAGGTGGGGGGGGGCAGTGGTTACAAATGACTAGTGCATAATGGTGAAGCTTCCCTGTTAATAGGAAAACTAGACAATCGTTTGTGTGACCCAAATCAAACTGCTCCTAGAGGAGCAGTCTGATTTGGGCCCACACTGTTTGCAAAAATGACTTTTAAAGTAACCAGCAGACGTCAAAGCAGACGACAATTGTCGTAATTGGCATTTTATGGGTCAACATGATGTCTCTTTGCTAAAGTACCTGTTAGAACGGCCGCAGTTCTAGCAAGCTGCAACATTCTACTGTGTGGAGCAGAAGAATTCACCATATTTGCATTATTTGCTGGCTCCCAGCTTGCACATTGTCAATATTGGAAAAACAGGTAACCAGACCCCCCTGACCTTTCAAGGTCAGGGGGGTCTGGTTACCTGTTTTTCCAACACTGATAACCTTCAGACTAGGAACCAGCAGATAATGCAAATATGGTGAATGGAGAATGTCATATTTTCATCAGAAAAAAAGTATTTCGCATAGGTGTGTTTTGATAACCTTTGTCCTGTTGAATAAATTAAAATTTTGCCACATCCACAAGTCAGCTTACTTGATATAATTCAATTCATGTTTTGAGTTTGCAAACTGAATGACAAGAGTGTAGCTCCTGATCAGAAGCTATCTGATCTGGATCTACACTGTTTGCAAAGATTATGGCTGTTGTTTTTTAGCAGTATAATGAAAGATTGAAATGGCTCTGATGATAGTTTTCTTTTATCCTCCAATACTGGCCCACGCCTATTGGGGCTTCAAGAAATAGATGGGCTACATAATGCTTCCACGCAGGGCTGAAACAGACAGCACAGGACATCTAAGCCTGCCCAGGCAAAGCAGTGTGAGTCGGACCATTCATGCTTATAAACCCTGTTGGTTTCATTGGGTGGCAGGGCTTGAGAAGTCATTTTATCTCAATGTCGGGTAAAAGTCACACAAAATTGGAAGCAACGCCCACAAAATGACCTATACAGTGTTGACCGGGATGTTAAACCTCAAATCAAACAAACTATCCTCCAATGCGTCTTAACCCCCAAGGGGACATTATGTTATTTTCTGTTAGACTTTACCTGTTTAAAATTTTTACTTTACTTCACATTCAGATACACCTTTATGGTTGACACACATATTTAAATTATTCCGTAATATTACACACTTGGTTTGGTTTCTTGACGCATACACTGAAAAATCCTTTTTAAATGTTGAAAATCTGTGTATTTGGCCTTTATTTTTAAAATCCTGTTCAGAAATATTAGAAATAAATCATTCAAAGAATCCACCCCATTTGGAATTCCTTATTGATTGCTTAAGAATGACAATAAAATGAGTCACATATATATCAATGACCTCTTCTTGAAAATCTCACCTGGATTGGATGACACTCGCTCACCTGTATAATAGTGAAGTGTAAACATCAATACACCACACCTGAGAGGCCCACAATTGGGGGTTTCACAGTTGGCTTGGGTTGTCATGTTGAGAGCTGTTGTAACAGCTTGTAACAAGTCGCAGAGTTTTTAAGGGAAATGGATATACCTGGCAGATTTTTCTGCCATTATTTTTCAAAGGGAGACAACTTTGTGGACTTCCTGTTCACTTTTTTTATAAACTCTGTCCTAAAGAAAAAGGGGTCAACTCTTAAGGAAAGGTGTAAATTCTTCTCTTTAAGAGTTGACTCCTATTGACATGGGAGCCAAAAATATTTTTTTCAAGAGTTGCCTCCCCTGAAGGTGTATCTATTCTTCTTAAGGGAAAATGATACACTCTTGAAGGAGTGAGTGAGTGAGTTTTTAGTTTTACGGCCCACCAACAGCTAAGGTCATACGGAGACGGGACCTCGGTTTAAAGACTCATCCGAAAGTCTGGAGAAGCCCGGGATCGATCCTGCGATCCTGCGATCCCTGGTTTACAAGGCGAGTAGCGTAACCACTGCACCACGGAGGCTTCTACACTCTTGAAAGAAGCTGTTTTCGCTGTTTTCAAAATTGCTTTAATGGGTTTGTCAAGAAGAGCTTGTTTTAAAAGAAAACTTTGTTCCTGAAATTTTGGTTTGGTTTGGAGGTTAATGGCCCAGATATATGTATTTAGATCATGATGAACTGGTCAGTTTACCTTACCACACTTAACCCATAAAATGTCAATCATGACAATTGTCATCTGCGGGTTACTTTATGTTTGTTTGTTTGATTTGAGGTTTAACGTCCCAGTCAACACTAAGGGTCATTTTGGAGACATTGCTTCCAATTTTGTGGGACTTTTACCCGACATTGAGATGAAATGACGTCTCAAGCCCTGTTGCCCAATGAAACCAATAGGGTTTATAAGCATGGACGGGCCGACTCGCACCGCTTTGCCTAAGAGCCTCTAAGCTGTTTACCAGTACTTGTGTGCAGGTCGGTTTATGCTCTGTGTGGAAGCATCATGCAGCCCATATAGTTCTTCAAGCCCCGATGGGCTGGGGCCGTGTGGGTTAACAGTGTAAACAGTGTGGACCCAGACCAAACTGCTCCTGTAGAAGCAGTCTGATCTGGGCCCACACTGTTTGCCTTCATGCAAAAATATTTTTAAAAAGTTTGCAACTAGAAATGTGTCAACACAACACAGATGCCCCCGCCCAAGGGCCCACCTCACCCTCGAAAAAAATCAGGTTGCAACAACAGCTGTCATTGGACAGCATAATTCACCTGGAACAATGTTCTTGAGGTCAATGGCATAGTTGGGGGTATTGCCGATTTAGCCTTTGAAAAAAAAAAAAAATTATCATCATACCACATATGAATCCTATCCATCAAATGGTTCGGAAAATATGAGCCCTTTAAACTTTAAAATTAAAAATTCTAAGTTTGTGACCTTGACCTTGAGGTCCTGGGCAAAGGCAGGCAATGACTGAATGAAATTTTGACCTGTATCTGTCACCATTCCAAATATGAAGCAAATCCATTGTATGGTTCGGAAAATATGAGCTCTAAAAATCTTTAATTATAAAAAATTTCCAAGTCTGTGACCTTGACATCAGGGGTGGTGTTATGGCTGAATAAAACTTTGGATCTGTAACTATCATCATACCAAATATGAAGCAGATCAAAAATATGGTTTGGAAAATATGACTTAACAAACTTTAAATTTAAAAAATTTCTATGTCTGTGACCTTGACCTTGAAGTCACATGCATAGGTGGGTTATTGTTGTATGTCATGTTGGACCTGTATCTATTATCATACCAAATATAAACCCAGTCCATCATTTTGACTCTTAAAAAAATAATGTTAAAAATTTCTAAGTGTGTGACCTTGACCTTGAAGTCATTGTCATGGATGGGGGTATTACTGAATAAAACTTTGACCTGAACCAAATATGAACCAAATGAATCATAAAAGTTCAAGTTCTGCCTGGTACAAATACCTTAACCTGAGTCTTAAACAATAAAATTTTCTAAGTCCTTGACCTTGAGGTCATGGGTTTGGGTGGGGGTATTGCTGAATAAACCTTTGGACCTATATCTATCATTATACTAAATTTTAACCAAATCCATCGTATGGTTTGGAAAATATGAACTCAAGTTCTTTCTGGTACAAATACCTTAACCTGAGTCTAACAGGATCACGTACGTCTACACATTCATACAGAAGGATGTACATTCGTACGCACGTACGGAAAACAGAAACACTTAATGCCCCCGGTATCTTCGATACGGGGGCATTAAAAAAATCGGCAGACAACATAAGCAGATGACATTATTTTTTTTAACGGGCCTCTGTGGCCAAGTGGATAAGAGCGCTGAATCTTAGTCATTAGGTCTCTCACCGCCGTAGGTTCGAGCCTCGCTCGGGCCACGTGTGAGACGCCAAGTTCTGCAACGGAAGGAATCGTGCTGATGTGCCAGTGCCCTCCCCTTAGTAAAATAGAAGCACTGTAATTTTGAATTTTGAACACCAGGTCGAAAGTGGGATTTTGAAATTATTTTGCAAAATTGTTAACCATCATGAGGTGATGTGTCACACGCAAAACCTAGGTCCGTACCTCCAAGGTCAAGGTCATACTTAGGGGTCAAAGGTGAAAAAAGAGCCCGAAACTTAAACACAGGCAATAACTGTTCTGAATGGATTAGGGGTGTAACGATGCATCGATAGATCGATGCATCGCGATAGGGACTGCCTCGATAGCAATGCATCGATAGTACTCTGGACTATCGATAACTATCGCCAATAGTTCATTCAACTATCGATAGTTTCGATATTTTTTTTTTCTTGAATAGACTTTGAAAATATACCCTTACTGTTGTGTAATGACGCAAGTATTTTTGACAAGTACATCCATGCAGCTGTAATCAGGACAGACTGATAAGCCTTCACATATGTGCATGATGATCTGAGTCTTCGCTGGTCGCACATGTGTATCATAGTGAATTTCTTGCAGCGATGAATTTCCCGCCGTCCTTTTTGCACGCGCAGTTGAGGCAGTTAGAAATTTTCCCGAGTTTTTCAATAACAAAACGTCAATGATAATTTGCTCACATAGTTGCTGTATGCAACTTTCTGAAAACATGACAGTGAAACCTGTGCGACATGTGAAGGCTCAGATCAGCCTGCGCAGTCATATATAAATGTTTGCTGTTTGTATTAGCCTTCCGTAGTATGGCTTCTGGGACAAATGTCATTTCCCTGTTCAGTTTTGCAAGATGCACAAGCTGATCTGTTGTATGAAGAAATGTTTGTTTTTGTTGTGTGCGGACTCATTCACATCGGCAAATGTATAATAAACGACGGTATAATGCAATTTAACTTGTATATGTGACTCTTTTTGCATCTGACACACACGACAGCTAATGAGTATTAGGACCAGACTGTCAAACCGCCCGTTCGTGGTCTCATGATTCCCGAGAAATGCACAGAATGCACATGTGCGTACATGATAGACTCAGATTAGTCGATAAGTATGCACACATGCATCAATGATTATGTCGTCAGTGTGCTGGCTGGACCGATTGGGATTTCAGTAGAACTCTGTGGGGAACATTTAAGCTGACAAAGATTTATTTTCCTGCCGTCATTCTGCAGGAAAAGAACACAACCAAAAAGTGTACAGCACGCGGCCTTAGGTCTCTGTCTATCAAGTACTTTATTAAGGTGAATGGTGGACAATTTGCCGTTTTTCTTTTTCATGTGTCTTCCTTATTTTATTTTGGTTGTCTTTCTATTACAATATCTTGAGGGATATTCCAGAAAAAAATAACAGGTCAAAACAGCCCAATTTCATTACATAAAAACTTTGTACTATTATTGCTGCTTAGCTGTCTGGTGTGCAATGTCCACAGAGTCAGAGTGCCCAGGTCGAGCACTGTACGTATTGCTTAATGAAAACCTCGACTTGTTCATTGCTTTACTCCTATTTTGATAGTCTAGCTTTTGATGCTAAGTTCAAATAAAAAATATGTAAAGTTTTAATGCAGTTTGTTAGATTCATGTCGCCCTTAAAGAGGTGCAAAAATGTCGTGCTGTGATTACGTAATACTATGTAATGATCAAGTTACCTTATTAACTGAATTCACAGATTAATTTACCACAGGCGGCAAACATCTAACAATCGAAGAACGATCAGCATGTGACAGTTTCCACAAGCAGAAAATCTCAAACACTGCAAAGGTGTATGTGCATAGGTATTAAAGCAATGACAGGAATATATACTGGAAGCAGCAAGCTATTTTTAAGCGGTGGGTCCTTCTGTAGGTGGTGGGGATATATAAAGAGCCGTCTCCTCATGATGTTTTTTATTTTCTGGAATAGCCCGGAGGGAATGAATGCTGATATTAAAACACAAGAAACATACAATAAGGCCATTGCAATTTTCCTATCTCGTTCTGTCACTCTTAGCCATTTTTATGTGAGTGACATAACACCTATGAATCATTTATAACAGTACCCGATAGTATCACGATAGTATCGTGATAGTATGCTGCAATAGTGATAGTATCGTGATAGTAGTTTCCACGATAGCAATACTATCACGATAGTCAAAATTGGCCTCGATAGTCAGCCCTAGAATGGATTTTGTATCTACTTGGCAGAAATGTTCATCATCATGAGACAATGTGTCATGCACAAAACCCAGGTCCATACCTTCAAGGTCAAGGTCATACTTAGAGGTCAAACATCAAAAATTGGTCCTAAACTTAAATCATTTATTCTTGATTATTGAAGACTATCATTTCATTACATATGTAGCCTTCAGTGCTGTCAGAAGAGAAGCCCTCTGTCTTCAACAGGTAAGGGGTCTCCTTGGGAAATCAACAGTTTACTAACAGTTGACTGAAGTATACATTATTAAGTGTCTCAGTCAGGGTCTCATTCACAAGAGCTACTAATCAACCTATTAAGTGCCATCTTTGATCTACTGTAGACAGTATAGCACAAGGGGCAATAAAACAATTATGAACACACAGCGTGTCCTACTGTTACAAGAATAAATGCCTTTTAACACTTTCAATAACTTCCTTATTTCTGGATGTATTTTGAAATTACTTGGCAGAAATATTCACCATCATGAGACGATGTGTCGATTGCAAAACCCAGGTCTGTACCTCCAAGGTCAAGGTCGTACTTAGAGGTCAAAGGTAAAAAAAAATGGCCCAAAACGTAAACAAAGTCAATAACTTTCTTATTCATGTATGGATTTTGAAATTACTTTGCAGAAATTTTCACCATCACGACAACCCCTACCTTTGCAAACAGTGTAGATCCAGATCAGATGGCTTCTGAAGAAGCCATCTGATCAGGATCTACACTGTTTGGCATTCAGTTTATGAATTTGTAGCAATAAATTACATCAAGTAATTTGATTGGTTGATAGACAGAAATGGGTGTGGCTTCAATGAATATTCAGCAAGATAAGGGATAATAGAGAAATAAGAGAAAAACTTATCCACAAATGATACTCAGTACTCTCCTTGTAGAGACAGTTATGATAAGATTTGGGAACTCATAAAGAGTCTCCTCTGTTGTTTCATCTATCTCTTACTTCCTGTGGCCTAGTGGGTAAGAGCCCTGACTCTTAATCATTAGGTCTCTCACTGCTGTGGGTTTGAGCCTGGCTCGGGTCACATGCAAGACGCCAAATGCTGCAACGGAAGGTCATTTGGTTTTTCTCTTGGTACTCTGGTTTTTCCCCACTTCTGCTTAACCATCAGCTCAAAAACAATGAAATAATCTTGAAAGGGCAGAAAAACCAAAAGCGAAAAAAAATCTCTTCCATCTTTTTTCTGGGGCACAACATAAAGTGACCCACAAAGGTTGACATGTTGTTAAACTCCATAGCACAATCAATCGGTCATTGATCTCAGCTGTTTAGTTTTGAGTCAGTAATTTCTCTTCTGTCAACTGAGTTTAATTAAAATAATTACAGTTTGACAGGATTCACCCAAGAATATTAACCCTTGTCCTGCTGAACCCGGATATGCCTTTTCTTTGAAACAATGTAGATCCAGATCAGATGGCTTCTGAAGAAGCCATCTGATCAGGATCTACATTGTTTGTCATTCAGGTTGTGAATTTGTTGTAATAATTTGCATCAAGTAATCTGATTGGTTGATAATCGGTAGTGGGTGTGGCATATATGAATATTCAGCAGGACAAGGGTTAACAGCTAACAGTAATAAAAAAATAATAAGCATCCTTTTGTTTCAAATCTTCAAATCTTGCTTGGTTGAGCTAATTTTGCCAGCTTTCAGACAAAACATGCCATGTGCTTGTTATTTATCTTTCTCAGTAAATGATGGATATGGAGCCTTATGTATTGAGAGAGAGATAAACATTACGATAACACACCCGTGCGACATAGTACATTTTCCATAACTCCAAAATGGCTACTTTTCTGATCAAAATCCGTGATATTTTCCTTATTAGCTCACCTGTCACGTAGTGACAAGGTGAGCTTTTGGGATCACTTTTTGTCCGTCGTGCGTGCGTGTGTGCGTGTGTGCGTGCGTAAACTTTTTCTTCAAATGACATCTCCTCCTAAACCACTGATTGGATTTTAACCAAACTTCACAGGAATGATCCTTAGGTGGTCCCCTTTCAAAGTTGTTCAAATGGTTCCGGTCCATTGCACATCTAGGTCACAGGAGCTAAAAATAGATTTTTAAAATGAAAACTTTAAAAATCTTCTTCTCTGAAATCTAAAGGCCCAGGTCTTTGATATTTGGTATGAAGCTTCATCTAGTTGATCTCTACCAAGATTGTTCAAACTATGGCCCTTGGGCCAGAAATGCCCCCGCCCCGGGGGCCTTTGGGTTTACATAGGCTTATATAGGGAACATCTTTAAAAATCTTCTTCTCTGAAACCACAAGGCCCAGGTCTTTGATATTTGGTGTGAAGCTTCATCTAGTGGACCTCTACCAAGATTGTTCAAATTATAGCCCTAGGGCCAAAAATGCCCCCGCCCCGGGGGCCTTTGGTTTTACATAGGCTTATACAGGGAAAATCTTTAAAAAATTTTCTTCTCTGAAACCGAAGGGCCCAGGTCTCTGATATTTGGTATGAAGCTTCATCTAGTGGACCTCTACCAAGATTGTTCCAATTATGGCCCTTGGGCAACAAATGCCCCTGCCCTGGGGGGCCTTTGGGTTTACATAGGCTTATACAGGGAAAATCTTTAAAACTCTTCTTCTCTGAAACCACAAGGCCCAGGTCTTTGATAGTTAGTGTGAAGCTTCACCTAGTGGACCTCTACCAAGATTGTTCAAATTATAGCCCTGGGGCCTAAAATGCCCCTGCCCCGGGGGCCTTTGGTTTTACATAGGCTTATACAGGGAAAATCTTTAAAAATCCTCATCTCTGAAACTGCAAGGCTCAGATCTTTGATATTTAGTGTGAAGCTTCACCTAGTGAACCTCTACCAAGATTGTTCAAATTATAGCCCTGGGGCCTAAAATGCCCCCGCCCCGGGGGCCTTTGGTTTTACATAGGCTTATACAGGGAAAAGCTTTAAAAATCCTCATCTCTGACACAACAAGGCCCAGGTCTTTGATATTTGGTGTGAAGCTTCACCTAGTGGACCTCTACCAAGATTGTTCAAATTATAGCCCTAGGGCCAAAAATGCCCCCGCCCCGTGTGCCTTTGGTTTTACATAGGTTTATACAGGGAAAATCTATAAAAATCTTCTTCTCTGAAACCTAAAGGCCCAGGTCTTTATTATTTGGTATTGAGCTTCATATAGTGGACCTCTACCAAGATTCTTCAAATTATGGCCCTTGGGCCAAAAATGCCCCCGCCCCGGGGGCCTTTTGGTTTACATAGGCTTAAATAGGGAAAATCTTAAAAATCTTCTTCTCTAAAACCGAAAGGCCCAGGTCTTTTATATTTGTTGTGAAGCTTCACCTAGTGGACCTCTACCAAGATTGTTCAAATTATAGCCCTAGGGCCAAAAATGCCCCCGCCCCGGGCGCCTTTGGTTTTACATAGGCTTATACAGGGAAAATCTATAAAAATCTTCTCTGAAACCCAAAGGCCCAGGTCTTTATTATTTGGTATGGAGCTTCATATAGTGGACCTCCACCAAGATTCTTCAAATTATGGCCCTTGGGCCAGAAATGCCCCCGCCCTGGGGGCCTAAGGGTTTACATAGGCTTAAATAGGGAAAATCTTAAAAATCTTCTTCTCTAAAACCGAAAGGCCCAGGTCTTTTATATTTGTTGTGAAGCTTCACCTAGTGGACCTCTACCAAGATTGTTTAAATTATAGCCCTAGGGCCAAAAATACCCCCGCCCCGGGGCCTTTGGTTTTACATAGGCTTATACAGGGAAAATCTTAAAAAAATCTTCTTCTCTGAAACCGCAAGGCTCAGATCTTTGATATTTGGTGTGAAGCTTCATGTAGTGGACGTCTACCAAGATTGTTCAAATTATAGCCCTGGGGCTAACAATGCCCCCGCCCCGGGTGCCTTCGGTTTTACATATGCTTATATAGGGAAAATCTTTAAAATCTTCTTCTCTGAAACCGCAAGGCCCAGCTCTACCTCTACCAAGATTCTTCAAATTATGGCCCTTGGGCCAGAAATGCCCCCGCCCTGGGGGCCTAAGGGTTTACAAATCTTCTTCTCTGAAACCGCAAGGCTCAGATCTTTGATATTTGGTGTGAAGCTTCATGTAGTGGACGTCTACCAAGATTGTTCAAATTATAGCCCTGGGGCTAACAATGCCCCCGCCCCGGGTGCCTTCGGTTTTACATATGCTTATATAGGGAAAATCTTTAAAATCTTCTTCTCTGAAACCGCAAGGCCCAGCTCTACCTCTACCAAGATTCTTCAAATTATGGCCCTTGGGCCAGAAATGCCCCCGCCCTGGGGGCCTAAGGGTTTACATAGGCTTAAATAGGGAAAATCTTAAAAATCTTCTTCTCTAAAACCGAAAGGCCCAGGTCTTTTATATTTGGTGTGAAGCTTCACCTAGTGGACCTCTACCAAGATTGTTCAAATTATAGCCCTGGGGCCCAAAAATGCCCCTGCCCAGGGGGCCTTTGGTTTTACATAGGCTTATACAGGGAAAATCTTAAAAAATCTTCTTCTCTGAAACCGCAAGGCTGAGATCTTTGATATTTGGTGTGAAGCTTCATCTAGTGGACCTCTACCAAGATTGTTCAAATTATAGCCCTGGGGCCAAAAATGCCCCCATCCTCAGGGCCCTTTGGTTTTTCATAAGCTTATAGTATTATAGGGAAAATGTTTAAAAATCTTCTTCTCTGAAACCACAAGGCTCAGGTCTATGATATTTGGTATGAAGCTTCACCTAGTATAGCCCTGTGGCCAAGAATGTACTAGAGACACTGATTCTCAGGTGAGCGATCCAGGGCACTCTGGGCCCTCTTGTTTATACTGCAAACATAGGTTGTGGGTGCTCGTTAGAACTGCCTCATTGAGGCAGTTCTAACGAGTACCCACAACCTATGTCTTGGAGCAGAAATAAGAAAAATATTGTATATCCCCGTAAACCCCAGTTTTCCCTATATAAAGTGGGGTTTAGGAGGTCTTCATTTCACGGATCAAGACCACCTAAAATTTAGACAAATTATGCTTTTAAAAGAATATTTAGAAGGTTTCAGGTACATTTTCTTGGTGTTTTCTACATCCTGGGTGCTCTGGTGGGAAACCCCCTTTGGGACTGTTCAAAAGTTGTCTTAAAGACCACTTTTGAACAGTCCCAAAGGTGGTCTTGATGTAGGAAATTTACTGTATTTGTCTTCAAGTAAATAATTCTAATGATAATCTTTCTTTAAGCTTATTTTTGCTGGCTTCCTTCTGATGTATTTGTTATAGCACCTTCAAATCTGGGAGAATAGTGTTCAGCACTTTCAAAAGTCTTATAAGCAGTACAGAAAAAAAAATGACAGAGGACATGAAGGAAGGTTTTTATTAACTCCTGTTCAAAACAAAATCATAAATACATGCAAATATTGTGAGGTAGCGACAAATAAGTTCAGTGTCTTTATATTTTATCATTTTTGGTTTGCCTGCATAACAAATAGGGGTGTAACGATGCATCGATAGATCGATGCATCGCGATAGGGACTGCCTCGATAGCAATGCATCGATAGTACTCTGGACTATCGATAACTATCGCCGATAGTTCATTCAACTATCGATAGTTTCGATATTTTTTTTTTTCTTGAATAGACTTTGAAAATATACCCTTACTGTTGTGTAATGACGCAAGTATTTTTGACAAGTACATCCATGCAGCTGTAATCAGGACAGACTGATAAGCCTTCACATATGTGCATGATGATCTGAGTCTTCGCTGTTTGCACATGTGTATCGTAGTGAATTTCTTGCAGCGATGAATTTCCCGCCGTCCTTTTTGCACGCGCAGTTGAGGCAGTTAGAAATTTTCCCGAGTTTTTCAATAACAAAACGTCAATGATAATTTGCTCACATAGTTGTTGTATGCAACTTTCTGAAAACATGACAGTGAAACCTGTGCGACATGTGAAGGCTCAGATCAGCCTGCGCAGTCATATATAAATGTTTGCTGTTTGTATTAGCCTTCCGTAGTATGGCTTCTGGGACAAATGTCATTTCCCTGTTCAGTTTTGCAAGATGCACAAGCTGATCTGTTGTATGAAGAAATGTTTGTTTTTGTTGTGTGCGGACTCATTCACATCGGCAAATGTATAATAAACGACGGTATAATGCAATTTAACTTGTATATGTGACTCTTTTTGCATCTGACACACACGACAGCTAATGAGTATTAGGACCAGACTGTCAAACCGCCCGTTCGTGGTCTCATGATTCCCGAGAAATGCACAGAATGCACATGTGCGTACATGATAGACTCAGATTAGTCGATAAGTATGCACACATGCATCAATGATTATGTCTTCAGTGTGCTGGCTGGACCGATTGGGATTTCAGTAGAACTCTGTGGGGAACATTTAAGCTGACAAAGATTTATTTTCCTGCCGTCATTCTGCAGGAAAAGAACACAACCAAAAAGTGTACAGCACGCGGCCTTAGGTCTCCGTCTATCAAGTACTTTATTAAGGTGAATGGTGGACAATTTGCCGTTTTTCTTTTTCATGTGTCTTCCTTATTTTATTTTGGTTGTCTTTCTATTACAATATCTTGAGGGATATTCCAGAAAAAAATAACAGGTCAAAACAGCCCAATTTCATTACATAAAAACTTTGTACTATTATTGCTGCTTAGCTGTCTGGTGTGCAATGTCCACAGAGTCAGAGTGCCCAGGTCGAGCACTGTACGTATTGCTTAATGAAAACCTCGACTTGTTCATTGCTTTACTCCTATTTTGATAGTCTAGCTTTTGATGCTAAGTTCAAATAAAAAATATGTAAAGTTTTAATGCTGTTTGTTAGATTCATGTCGCCCTTAAAGAGGTGCAAAAATGTCGTGCTGTGATTACGTAATACTATGTAATGATCAAGTTACCTTATTAACTGAATTCACAGATTAATTTACCACAGGCGGCAAACATCTAACAATCGAAGAACGATCAGCATGTGACATTTTCCACAAGCAGAAAATCTCAAACACTGCAAAGGTGTATGTGCATAGGTATTAAAGCTATGACAGGAATATATACTGGAAGCAGCAAGCTATTTTTAAGCGGTGGGTCCTTCTGTAGGTGGTGGGGATATATAAAGAGCCGTCTCCTCATGATGTTTTTTATGCCCCCGCCATTCGAAGAATGGTGGAAAGGGCATATAGCGTTGCCCCTGTCCGTCCGTTCGTCCGTCCGTCCGTCCGTCCGTGCGTCCGTCCGTGCGTCCGAAACCTAAACGCAGTCAATAACTTCCTTATTTCTTGATGGATTTTAAAATTACTCGGCAGAAATGTTAACCATCATGAGACGACGTGTCACGTGCAAAACCCAGGTCCGTACCACCAAGGTCAAGGTCATACTTAGAGGTCAAAGGTCAAAAAAAGGGTCCGAAACTTAAACGCAGTCAATAACTTTCTTATTTCTGGATGGATTTTGAAATTATTTTGGAGAAATGTTAACCATCATGAGTCGATGTGTCACCTGCAAAACCCAGGTCCGTACCTCCAAGCTCAAGGTCATACTTGGAGGTCAAAGGTCAAAAAAAGGGTCCGAAACTTAAACGCAGTCAATAACTTTCTTATTTCTGGATGGATTTCAAAATTACTTTGTAGAAATGTTAACCATCATCAGTCGATGTGTCACATGCAAAATCCAGGTCCGTACCTCCAAGGTCAAGGTCATACTTGGAGGTCAAAGGTCAAAAAATGGGTCCGAAACTTAAACGCAGCCAATAACTTACTTATTTTTGGATGGATTTTGAAATAATTTTGAAGAAATGTTAACCATCATGAGACAACGTGTCACGTGCAAACCCAGATCCGTACCTCCAAGGTCATACTTGGAGGTCAAATGGCATAAAAAGGGTCCAAAACTTAAACACTGTCAATAACTTTCTATGGATGAATACGAACATAGACATATTTTCAGGCGGGGGCATCCGTGTCCTATGGACGCATTTCTAGTTATTTTCTGGAATAGCCCGGAGGGAATGAATGCTGATATTAAAACACAAGAAACATACAATAAGGCCATTGCAATTTTCCTATCTCGTTCTGTCACTCTTAGCCATTTTTATGTGAGTGACATAACACCTATGAATCATTTATAACAGTACCCGATAGTATCACGATAGTATCGTGATAGTATGCTGCAATAGTGATAGTATCGTGATAGTAGTTTCCACGATAGCAATACTATCACGATAGTCAAAATTGGCCTCGATAGTCAGCCCTAATAACAAAAACATGCCCATTCAAATATATTGAAAATTTTTTCCACCAAAAATGAAAATTTTCAGATAAAAAAAATTCTGATACTTTTCTAATTTTCTGCACAAAACATAGACTGTGGGTACTTGTTGGAACTGTCTCAGTGAGGCAGTTCTGATAAGTTGCCACAGTCTATGTTTTTGAGCAAAAATAAGAAAAATAATGGATACCCCTGTAAACCACAGTTTCACTATATAAAAGTGGGGTTTAAGGGGGTCAAATTATAAAGGTGTGTTTTTGTGATTGATATACTGTATATACCATAGGAAGAGCTATGAGACATTTTATTTTAACCCTTTAGATGACAATCACAACGATTTTCATCAGCTTTGTTGTCTGCTGGTTGCCGTAAAAGTCATTGTAGCAAAAAGTATGGATCTAGATCAGACTGCTCTTATCAGGGTCTGCACTGTTTGCCTGTGTGCAAAATACCTTTTAAAAAGTTTGCAAGAATTTCAGCAGATGACAAAAACAGATAGCATTTTTGATGCAGGTTTTCTTGGCATCTCAAGGGTTATTTAGTATCATAATTATCCTAAGTATTGGGAGTGAGTGAGGGTTCAAGTTTTTCGTCCCACCAACAGCTAAGGTTATATGGAGAGGTGACCTTGGTTTAAAGTCTCATCCGAAAGTCTGGAGAAGCCCGGGATCGATCCTGCGACCCCTGGTTTTGACAAGGCGAGTAGCGTAACCACTACACCACGGAGGCTTCTCTTCTAAGTATTGGGACAGATAACCCTAAACAAACAGTGCAGACCCAGATCAGACGGCTCCTTCAGGAGCAGTCTGATCAGGGTCTACAGTGTTTGCCATTCAGACTGATGAACAATATGTTCTAGAAAGGGGTATCCTTTGGAAGCAGTCTTATCTGGATGTACACTGTTTGCCATTCCGTCTGCACATTTTAGGCTCCTTGCTGGATCGTGGAACAAATTTGTCAAAATTTTAGAACTACAGCAAGTCCCTAATTTGTCTGAATTTTTAGGATTTTATGTTAACAAGTTCATGGTAATTCTTGATATACAGGATCATATTTTCTGTTATCATATACTGAGACTTGAGTAGTGATCGTATTAGCAGTATGGGATGGTTGTGTGTCCCCTGTTGCTTGGTTTGTGAGAGGAGTTGCTGGAAGGGGTCTAGATGCACATTTTGTAGACCTCTTTTTTAGAAGCTCTTCAGCATTAAGTCTAGATGGAGCTGAATGCCTTTGCTCCAGATCAACTTTGGAATATACACTATTAGGATCCTTGTCTTCTAAACTTTCCTCCTGAGCTCCATTGTCATTGTCTTCTGATTTGTATTTGCAATCATCATTCATACTAGAACCATCAACGCCATACTGCCGCTGTAGATACTTTCCACCTATAGTATGGTACTTTTTGGCCTTTTTCATTTCTTCCATCTCAATATACTCATTATCCACAGTACAAACTTTCTCAGTCCTACCAGTCAGTTCCCTGTCTATGTTCTGCTGTAGATGGTTTAGTGTTAATGAGAGTGTCTTTAATTTCTGGACCTTATATTTTACCACAAGATAAAGACCTGTGATAACCAATATTACAGTGACTGATGTTCCTAGAATGGCCCCAATAAGAACATTCCTGGCATTTATATCTTCAGCAGGATCATCACCGCCATTATCAGTTTGTCCCTCAGCATCTGTACCTTTGCTGTGTGTTTGAGTTGTTCTGCAGTCCTTGACTGAGTTATCCCTTACTTGATTTATTTCAGCAATTACACACACACTGTAGAATTCTCCTGGCTTTAAATTATGTATTGTGTACAAAAAATTATCACGATGTAAGTTTTCTCTCTTAACATGTTTGTCAGCAGTAGCATGATATTCAAGTATGAATCCAGTAATTGTAGACTTATCTTTTATGTTCCATGCTATTGTGATGGAATTTACAGTCTTCCCGGCAACTGTTAATGTTATTTCATTCATATTCTTTACTGTTGTCACAGTAGTTATTGCTGTAAGTTTTGTAACTGTTTCTGCTTTCCTGCTGATTGTTGTTGTTGGTTTCTCAGGTCCAGGAGTTGTAGTAGTGAGATTTTGATGTATACACACATTTGGTATATAACGTGAACATGTCTCATTGAAAGGGAGTGTGTACAGAGCCTGATTTTCGTATTGTTTTGGGGTAGAACAGATATAGTCAGGATTGAAACAAGGACCAATGGGTGCTGTTTGTCTAGAAATAAAATTGTAAAGCCAGAACATACTGCAGTCACAGTTCAAAGGATTCTGGGCTAAACAGACAGCCTCAAGTTGGGTATGTTTTTCAAACACACAGCTGCTTATTGTAGACAGTTTGTTGGAACTTAGTAACACTCTCAGAAGTGTATCTGTGGGTCCAATGAAAGAATCAGCAGTTAGTGATACAATATCATTTTCCTCAAGTTCTACCTCTTGAAGCTTGCTGTTATAAACAAAAGCAAAATCAGGAATTTCAGAAAGTCTAGTTTTACTCAACTTAAGAGTTTTTATGTTGATCAGAGTTCTGATAACATCCCAGAACTGCTGTGGTACTATAGGGGTATAATGAAGATTTAAAACAGCTAGGGACTTCTCTAGCCCGATAAATGCCTCTGGGGGCATTTGCATAGCAAAATCAGAAGGGATGACTGTTTGTCCAAATTGTCTGTTAAGTTTCAGCTCATGTAAGTTGGGCATATGCTGAAAAGCATTAGCTTCAATTTTTACCAGTTTATTCCATGACAAATCCAAAGTATGCAGATCTTTTAGGCCTGTGAAAAAATCCTTTGTTATTTGTCGCAAGTTTATTTGAACAAGATTCAGGTACTGCAACATAGGCATTGTTTCAAAACTGTGCACAGGCATTGATCCTAGTTTGTTGTTGTATGATAAGGTCAGCTGTTCAAGCTTTGGCCATGTCTTTCCAGAAAGTGCTGTCATTGATTCTGGAGTCAGTTCATTGAAAGTTAGATCCAGAGATTCCAAATGATTGTCTATGCCTTGAAAAGCATCTTTTTCAAGAGTAGTAATTTTGTTGTATGAAAGATCAAGGTCAGTTAGATTTTGTAGCTGTTCGAAGGATCGAGAATACACTGTTACAATTTTACTGTCTTTAACATGAAGTTTCTGTAAGCTTTTCAGGTGGATCAAGCTTTGCACTGGTATGTTGGTAAGGTGACTGTTGATTATCTCTAGCCTTTGAAGGTTTGGGAGCTTGTTTTGAAAAGCTAAGCCATCTATGGATGCCAAAGAGACAAACTTGTATAATTCAAGAACTTTTAAATGTGGGAATCTGTCAAAATAATTATCCTGTTCAATGCTATACTGCTGAAAATTTTGTAACCTAAGCAGTTCTAAGTTTACCAGATTAGAAATTTTTGTATATGGTGGAGGAATATTTCCATTGCCTTGAATAAGTAGTTCCTTTAGATGGCCTTCAACTCCAGTAAAAGCTCCAGGAAGCACAGATATCAAAGAGTTTTCTAACAGATTGATTCTTTCCACCTTTAGATTTCTGAAAGCATTATGTTGAATCTCAGTAATGTAATTGTTCATACTAAATGTTATTTCATAAAAGAGGGTGTTCACTGCAGTGAATGTTGGAATCTTTGCAAGCTTCTGGTGCCGACAGTTGATGATGTAACGGTTGATCTGAGAATCAAGTTGACAGTAACATCTTGTCGTTGGACATTGCACAGATGATAGCACAAAGCCTCGCTCATGAACGGGTAGGGGAAGTCGTACATAAGGTTCTCTTTCCGATCTTGATTTGTTTATATTATCATTCAACGGTTGATATGGATTGTCAATAGCTGAAGTTCTATCCAAAAACGCAATTAGGAGTCCAACCATGTTTACCAGAAAGGAGATCAGTTGAATTCTGACAACAGTGTCCATTTTGTACAGCTCTGCTCTGAAACATACAAAAGAAATATTTTAAGATCAGCTCTGAAATTCGGAATGAAAATATTTTCATGCATCGTAAAATGTACAGGTACTTATTGAAGTACACCTAAACCGCTTTGTAACGCTGTTTATCACAAAATGTTTTTCAATAATTACATAGTTTAAAATGGAAGTGAAGGCAATGAGCAGGAACCGATACAGTTACCTCACTCAGCCCACCCAAGGAAACTCAAACATAAATGTAAATGTTACAAAAGGACAGTTACTTTCCCACAAAATGGCCAAAAGGCTATCAAAATAAAAAGATATTAGCAATACATACTTGCAAAGATGAGCTACATTAATAAGAAGAACTGCCTAGGAATTGTCAGTAAAAAGCTTTTTACTGGGGGTGGGTGGGGGGGGGGGGTCTTAAATCCATTTTACGTGGCCACAATCCTCGCCCTTGGTTCTGTTTTGCTTAAGAGAATTTAACTCTTATCATGCTGTTTACCACAACCCATATCTTTGGAAACAGTGTAGATCCAGATCAGATGGCTTCTGAAGAAGCCATCTGATGAGGATCTACACTGTTTGACATTCAGTTTATGAATTTGTAGGAATAAATTACATGAAGAAATCTGATTGGTTCAAAGTCAAATGGGTGTGGCTTAACTGAATATTCAGCAAGAGAAGGGTTATAGATGGATCCCAAGGACATGTAGATTATATTCAAGAATGATTAGATTATACAGAAAATGATGATAAATGATCATTTTTCTATATTTATAAGTCTGTACAATCTTCTTTGGATTTAACGCTGTTGATAAACTCACAGAAACTTTCTGCTTTGGACCCAAGCAATACTGTTATAAAGAGGTTTTGCAGTATTGAAATGATATTTACTTGTACATGTATTTTATATTCAAACAAGTGATCTCAACCCATTTTGTACTGAAAGAATCTTCCCCACCCCCTCACATACAGCAGCCCTCTTGTTTTATTATTTCTGCTGGAAAGTGTGGACTATAGAGTTAGTGGACTCTTCAAGAACCACCTCATTTTGGTCATTCTAATGAGCCTCCAGAACCTATACTTCGAACAGAAATGTTACAACAAATCTTTCTCATGAAAAAATGCATTTTGGAACCTTTTAAAATTTCAATCGACAAGGCAAATTAACCCTTACTCCACTGGTCATGACCACCGCTTCTTTTGCAAACAGTATAGATCCAGATCAGATAGCTTCTTCACATGACTGAAGAACCATCTGATCAGGATCTTCACTGTTTGACTTTCAGTTTGAGAATTTGAAGGAACAAATCACATCAAGTATTCTGATTGGTTCGAAGTCAGAAATGGGTGTGGCTAAATTAATTATTCAGCAGGATAAGGGTTAAAGATAATGGTTTCGTCTGCCATTATTTCAACATTTTTACAAGAGAGACATATTTTGCAACTTCTTGCTTCTTTTGCTGTTAACTGATCCCTTCTTAAAAAAAGGGTCTACTCTTAAAGGAAAGGGAGCAAATTCTTTCCTTTAAGAGCAGACCCTTATCAATTTGGGAGACACTGATATTTTTTGGAAGAGTTGCCTCTCCTGAAGGCACATCCTTTTTGGAATGATTGTTTGTCAGTCGATCCAAAGTTACTAAGCACAGAAGCTCTGCAGTGCTGATGTCCACGTGACTGTCACTGATATGAAGAAAATTCCAGTAATGGTTATTAATAGAAAATAGCCACGCTATTATTAATGCTTTGAGGTCAGTGTTGCATATGAGGGTTATCTATGGAATCTGGACTGGAATCATGTGTTTGGTTTTGAAAACAGTGTAGACTCAGATCATAAGAGGACTGTTCAAATATGAATGCAACTACGCACATAAAAATGATTCCGTGATAGATTTCGATGAAAAATTTATTTTGTCACCTCAAAGTATTCCCCTTTAACAGATATACAAACTTTCAGTCTTCTGATCCAATCATTGAATGCATTTTGGTAGTCTTTTCAAGGTATATTATGAAGGCACTGGAATATTGTAGAACCGAGGTGTTTACGCTGTACAAATTTTCGACCAGAAAGGTATTTTTTCAGCCACGGGAACAAAAAAAAGTCACACGGGGCAAGGTCAGGGGAATACGGGAGCTGAGGGACTTCAACAACCTTTTCCTGCTTCAGATAGTCTTGCACAATGAACGCCTTGTGCGATGACGCATTGTCATGTAGCAATCTGACATTGGCCAAACCAGTTGCGGGTCTTCGTTCTTTGAAATATTTCTTCAATTTTCGAAGAACTTTATTCTTGTAAAACTTTGCATGTACAGATTTGCCTATAGGCACAGCAACCTGAATAGCAGTGCCCTGATTTGAAAAGAATATGGCATACATTACCGTCTTGACGCTCATGGTCCGCTTTGCAATGCATAGTCTTCTGCAATACTTTGTTGCCCATATTTTGTTCTGAATCTTTCGTTTTGGCTCAAAAAATTGAACCCATGTCTCGTCACCTGTGACGACATTAGCGAAAGACCGTGCATTGTAATTTGGAAAATTTTTAAGCAACTTCTTGGCGTACTGAATGCGTGTCTTTTTCTGCTCATCTGTCAACAGATGGGGAATCCATCTAGCACAGATCTTTCTCATTTTCAAATCCGATTTCATAATTGTATGAGCTGCTCCTAATGAGATGCTAACCATACTAGCTATTTGCCTAGTGGTGTATCTTGCATCGGTAGCAACTATTTTTTTCACATTAGCAACCATCTTGGCAGATGTTGCTCTTTTCGGCCAACGATCATGTGGTGCATCTTCTGTTGAGCCTAGCCCACAGCTGAATTTCTTACACCAACGAAAAACTGTCGGAAAAGACATTTCATTATGCCCATAAACCGAACATATTTCATCAAAAATGTCTTTACCAAGAATACAACGATTCTTAATATAGGGCCGTATTTCAACGGCGAACACTGACCTTCTTCCAACCATGTTTTGTATTAGTATACAAGAGTAGAGAGTGTTTATCGAACGATATACATGGCTTAAGTGGACGGATTTTAACAGGTTTGGTATCAATGTATAGGTAAAATGTTTTTCTATGCTTTGATATTTATTTCCAGGTGATTTTCGCATTAGTGCGTGAGAAAACGTTCTACTTGCATTCATATTTGAACAGTCCTCATACACCGTAGCCACAGAATGCAGCATCTGATCAGGGTCTAAGCTGTATGCTTTAAGTACAGGAATTTAATAGTTTAACGAAATGTCCTCTTCCCTATCTACAGCTAAAGACAATTGACCCACCTGGTGACAATGCTGTCAGTGTTCTGATTCCTTTACTAGATGTTTTAACTCTTATCTCACTGCATAAATTAATTAAGCCACACCCATTTACATTTCAACCAATCAAATTAATTGATGCAATAAATGCCTACTAATTCACAAACTGAACATCAAACAGTGTAGATCCTGATCAGATGGCTTCTTCAGACGCCATCTGATCTGGATCTACACTGTTTGCAAAGATTGGGGTTGTTGTGAAGAGCAGGATAAGGGGTAATATACTGCATGATGTACAAATATCTGGCATGCCAGAGTTACATTCATTAAATTTGTTACCTGATCAGGAATAAATCCAATTGCTTTGATGACTAGTTGAAATGCTCCTCACATAACTTCATCAAAATTCTACAATTACTCAGAGACAAAAAAGATATCAGACAGTTTTGGTTAAAGGATTGTTTCTTGTACAAAAATTACTTCAATTAACTTCGAATTTCCTTGCATAAAGTTCTTGAAAATGTCCTTTTATTGTATGATGTTTGTGAGGGTGACCTAGTGTATCACTTTGATTTAAGGATGTTTGCCACTTATGTTGCATCCATCCTTTTAAATAGTTCAGGATTTCTGTACTTCCGAATAAACAATTGACAATTTAATAGAAAATTAATCATAAAAATTTAGTTTATAAGAGACAATGACAACGTTGGTAATTTTATTGCCACTGACCATGATGTGTTAACAAGTTCGTGAAATGAACGCCCTGGAAAATCCTAATTTGTACAGTCAGACTTCAATGGCTTGACCACCTTTCCATTACGATAACGCAACAGTGCGATATAGTGCATTTATTCACATCTCCAAAATGGCAACTTTTATGATGAAATCTGTGATATTTTTCTTATTTGTACTGCAAACATAGGTTGTGGGTGCTCGTTAGAACCACCTCAGTGAGGCGGTTCAAACGAGCATCCACAACCTATGTTTTGGAGCAAAAATAAGAAATATAATGTATACCCCCGTAAAACCCAGTTTCTATATATAGATAGGGGTTTAGAGGGGTGTTCATTTCACGGGCTTGTTTATGATGGAACAACAAAAATCTGTTTGAGATGGGGGTGTTTCAAGACACTGATGGTAACTGCCAGGAGGCATAGGTGGTTAATTGTGGGGTATTTTTCAGGTGTTCTATAAAAAAATGTATACTGTGTGTACTCATTAGAATCGCCTCATCGAGGCGATTCAACACACAGCATACAAAAGTAGAAAATCTCCTTAATTATTGCACACTACTTCTTATTCAGAGGAATTCCCATAACACTCGAAAACCAGTTCGACTCAGCCATGGTAAACGAGCAGACTGATCAGGGTCTACACTGTTTGCCATTCAGTCTGCACCTTTTGGACTCTTTGCCAGATCATGAAACTTTGTTAAAATTTTAGGAGAAATACAGCAAGTCCACCAAATATCCAAATTTTTAGGATTTATTGGTAACTAACATTGATTTTTCTTTGGGTCCCAACAGTATAGTGTTATAAAGAGTTGGTGTAGCTAGAACTGCCTCATCAAGGTGGTACTAAGAAACAAATAATAAGAGAACTCTCACCAAGTTTCAACTAAAAAATGTCATTTAATGAGCCATTCAAGAACATTTTCTTTTTTTTTTTGCATATCCGGATAAGAATATTTCATTAACACAGGGTATAGAAATTCTTATCTCAACTTGTTTATCCCAACCTTCATATCCCACCCTGCTTTGCACGGTTTGCAGGGTGTGCTGATAGAGAGTGACAACAAAACTGCAACTGAAAATTTGCATGAAGGTGCTTGACAAGTCTGTGACTTGAGATTGTAGAAAGAGACCAGGGGCCAGTTGTTCAAAGCATCGTTAGCCTAACGAGCTTGTTAGTGGTCATATTGTTAGCTGTTCTAGCAAGTACAATAAAATTTTTATTATTTTTGCTGAAAAAATGTGAGCAGCTTTTACATATGCTTTTTTGTACAGCAGTATACATGGCTGGAGTAGCTTGCACTTAGAAGATTCTGACCAATCACTCAAATATTGTATCCTGAACATTGCAGATGGTTGTATTTTAGGATTTGTTTGTTTGTTTTGGAGTTTGACGGCCCAGTCAACACAAGTTTAGGTTATTTTTGAGCCGGTCAGTTTACCTATCCACACTTTTTCTGGGCAAGCTTATACGTAAGTGGTCAACCAGTACAGTGCTCATTCTCTCGCCAGAAACTGACAACTGCCCTTCTTGAATCAGCGGAAGGGAGGGAATGACCGTAGAAAAGATTTCATGATCATTTTGTCTCCACAAAAGAATGTGCAAATCCTGGCAGGTATCGAACACGCGTCCTCTTGATCTCTAGTCAGACGCGCATACGACTGAGCTACCGAGCCGGCTGTATTTCAGGAAGATTGGGCAAAAGCAAATGCTTTCCAGTGAAGTGGTTTACCTATGAATAGTTTCAGTACAATGTATCCTGACCAATATAACTCAAACAAATGCTGTCCTATGTTTCAGATTGTGGTATTCCAGAAAGATGGGACTGATGTCAAGAAGTCTCAGATGTACAGTAGTATGCATGGTGGGAAACCATGTGTGGCTGTTGACATTACCAATCTTACCTCAAACAGGGTAGGTCTGAGGTTGACACGATTAATCGGATAATCGACTAATCGATCGATAAGTTCCACAAAAAATTATTATCAATACTGATTTCCTTGTCATCGATTATTTGATAAGAACAAAATACTACCCAAAGTTGTGCCAAGAATAGCTGGATGAGTGGCAAACAGTGCAGATCCAGATGAGATGCCACATTCTGCGGCATCTCATCTGGGACTACACTGTTTGCACAGGCCTGTCTGTTCAAATTCGTATGGTAAAGTACGAGATATGGTAAAAATCATGCTCACACAGAAAGCCAGACAGGTAAAATTATGACCAAATTTTCACTGATTACTAATCGATTATGGATCACAATGACATGACTGATAATCAATTATCTTTTCAGCTTTGATTAGCAAGTCCCAGTAGGTCTTCAATAAAGATAAAATGTGCCCCCAGTCCAAGGGCCAGAGGGATTCTGGATTGTTACAGTCTGATAGTAACTTTCTTTTGCATATGAAAGGCGAGGGCCAATCATCTTCAGCCTTTCTTACCTATTCTTACCTGGAAACCCTTAACCCATTTTATGCTAGTGGACTCTTCCAATGCTATATGTTGGACAAGTCTATTTGTTATACATGGGGTTTCAGGCATATATTTTTGTTTTTATTCTATTTTTGATGGAAAATTCTGTTAGCAAATAGTCCAGGCCCTGATCAGATGTCGCATTCTGTGGCGTCTGTGATCTGGGCCTGCCCTGTTTGCCAATGTACTCCTTTAGGGGTTTCCTGCTTACAATAGGTTAAAAGAGGTATAGGCAAACAGTGCAGACCCTGATCAGATGCCACTGGTTAGCTTATACCATAAAAATCCAAAAAATTCAAACACCTTGAGAACAGGCTGTAATTCTCAAAAAAAAATAACAAAAATGTTTCATGATCCAGCAAGGAGTCCAAAAAGTGCAGATGGAGTGGCAAACAGTGTGTAGACCCTGATCAGACTGCAGTCTGATCTGGGTCTGCATTGGTTGTTTAGGCCTGGCAGACCCATTATTAATGATCATTATGGTAGTATGGCATGTTGTCATTGTCTTTCATCTGTCAACTGTTTCAAACATCTCCTCTAAAAGCCCCTGTCACACTATGCCGCGTTTTCACTGCGATGGGACGGCGTTGTTTAATTTTTCAGAACGCCGCGAGATCGCAAGAAATATGGGATATTTTTGTTAACATGGACCTGTCTTGGCGTCCCTACAGCGACCAAGACGTTGCTATGGAGCTTACATGGCGATCTATCGCGATCCTGCGACGTTCTTGATGGCGATTGTATGCGCTCTCACGCGCTTCCTCTGCACTTTTACGGTGCTCACAATGCGTGCACTGCGCTTTTACGGCGCTCTCAATGCGTGCACTGCGATTTTACGGCGCTCACATGTTGAAGACTTTCTCAAAGTGTAAACAGACATCTCCATCAGTCGAACAGTTTTGTTTGATTTGAGGTTTAACATCCCATAAACACATTATAGGTCATTTAGGAGACGCTTCTAATTTTGTGGGACTTTTACCCGACATTGAGATGAAATGACATCTCAATCTCTGTCACCCAATGAAGCTAATAGGGTTAATAAGCACGGATGGTCCGACTCGAGCCCCTTTGCCTGGGCAAGCTTAGATCCCCTAAGCGGTTTACCAGTACTCCTGTGCCATTGGAAGCAAGTCCACCGCAATCACCGCAAGCAGGAGCAAGTCCACCGCCATTACCTTACCCGGAATGAGTCACCTCAGAAGTAGGTTTTTCGGGACAGTACACAATCAAACTCTACTCTAGCAACTGTTTATACAAGCGGGCGGCCCCCTCCCATCGGAACTGGAAGAAATAGATAGGCTGCATGATGCTTCCACGCAGAGCTGAAACTGACCTCACACGAGTACTGGTAAACCGCTTAGAGGATCTAACCCTGCCCAGGCAAAGCGGTGCGAGATATGTGTAAACTCTATTGGTGTAAACATGCTTATACATGTAAACTCTACTGGTTTCATTGGGCGACAGGGCTTGAGATGTCATTTCATCTCAAAGTTGGGTAAAAGTCCCACAAAATTGGAAGCAACGTCTCCAAAATAACCTATACATTGTTGACTGGGACGTTAATATCAAATGAATCAATCAGTTAATCAATTATACAAGCAGAGCTTATATGGCGTTGTAGGAGACCTCTGTGCGCACCTGCCGAGCTCCTGTAGCATTGTAGGAGACCTTACTGGGCTGCTATGGCAACCTTACGGCGACCTCACTGCGCTCTGATCAGAACACCGCGCGACGGCATTTGTTTTGAGCATGCTCAAAATGCGCGCCGTCGCTTGGCATTCTATGAGATCCCAACGCATCTACTGGCGACGCAACTGCGTTGCTAAGGCGATGTTTGCGATCGTACTGCCCGCACATCGGCGTTCTGCATTTTTAGCTCACCTGAGCCGAAGGCTCATGTGAGGTATTAGTATACCACGAGCCGGCGTCCGTCGTCCGTCGTCGTCCGTCGTCCACACTTTCAAAGAAGTATATCTCCGGAACCAGTGGGCCAATCTTGATCAAATTTCATGTGAAGCATTATCAGGTAGGGGGAAAGGCTGCATACTGTTTTCGGGCAGATCGGATTGGAACTCTGGTTGCCATGGCAACAAATAGCTCCCATAGACTTAACATAGGAAAAAGTTTGTCATCACTCTAGCTCCGTCAATTTTTTTCTGATTGTCTTCATTCTTGCAGATAACGAGGACAGGCATGAAATCTCGATCAAGTTCGATTTTGGGCTGAATCGGATTATTCACTCAGGAGTTACGTGCCCTTGAGCGTTCTTAACATAGGAAAAAGCTTGTCATCACTCTAGCTCCGTCATTTTTTTTCTGATCGACTTCATTCTTGCAGATAACGAGGACAGGCATGAAATCTCGATCAAGTTCGATTTTGGGCTGAATCAGATTATTCACTCAGGAGTTACGTGCCCTTGAGCGTTGAAAAAATTGCCTATTGACTTAACATGGGGAGAATGTTGTCATCACCGTAGCTGCTTCAATTATTTTCAGATTGGCTTTATTCTTGCAGATAACCAGCACAGCCATGAGATCTCGGTCAAGTTCGATAACTGGCAGAATCGGATTATTCACTTAGGAGTTACCTGCCCTTGTGTGTTTTTGCATTAGGGTTAATGGGAATTTCAAAAATGTATATCTTAAAGACTACTTGGCCAGCTTTGATCAAATTTCATGTGTCGCATTATTGGGCAAGTGGAAAGGCTTCATTAGGTTTTCAGGCAGATCTGAGTGGAACTCTGGTTGCCATGGCAACATCTAGCTCCCATAGACTTCACATAGGAAAAAGCTTGTCATCACTCTAGCTCCGTCAATTTTTTTCTGATCGACTTCATTCTTGCAGATAACCAGTACAGGCATAAAATCTCGGTCAAGTTCGATTTTGGGCCGAATCGGATTATTTGCCTTGGAGTTACCTGCCCTTGAGCATAAAAAAAATACGTTGTGCCCACGATAGCAACTTTATTTTTATTCACATCAGCTTCAAACTTGCAGGTAACGTGGACAGGCATAAAATCTCAGTTAAGTTCGAATCGGAATATTGACCTCGGGAGTTACATGACCTTGAGCGACAAAAAATTTGCCCATAGACTTTACATAGGGAAAATGTTGTGACTACGATAGCGACTTGACTTTTTTTCAGATCAGCTTCAAACTTGCAGGTAACGAGGACAGACATAAAATCTCGGTTAAGTTCGATTTTGGGCCGAATCGGATTATTTGCCTTGGAGTTACCTGCCCTTGAGTATAAAAAAATACGTTGTGACCACGATAGCAACTTTATTTTTATTCATATCAGCTTCAAACTTGCAGGTAACGAGGACAGGCATAAAATCTCGGTTAAGTTCAATTTTGGGCCGAATCGGAATATTGACCTCGGAGTTACGTGACCTTGAGCGACAAAAAATTTGCCCATAGACTTAATTAGGGAAAATGTTGCGACTACGATAGCGACTTGAATTTTTTTCAGATCAGCTTCAAACTTGCAGGTAACGAGGACAGACATAAAATCTCGGTTAAGTTCGATTTTGGGCCGAATCGGAATATTTGCCTTGGAGTTACCTGCCCTTGAGTATAAAAAAATACGTTGTGACCACCATAGCAACTTTATTTTTATTCATATCAGCTTCAAACTTGCAGGTAACGAGGACAGGCATAAAATCTCGGTTAAGTTCGATTTTGGGCCGAATCGGAATATTGACCTCGGAGTTAGGTGACCTTGAGAGACAAAAAAATTTGCCCATAGACTTAACGTAGGGAAAATGTTGTGACAGAAATAGCGACTTGAATTTTTAGCTCACCTGAGCCAAAGGCTCCAGTGAGCTGATAGTATACCAAGGCTCCGGAGTCCGTCGTCTGTCGTCCGTCCATCTGTCGTCCACACTTTCAATGAAGCATATCTCAGAAGGCAGTCGACCAATCTTGTTTAAATTTTATGTGTAGCACAATTGGGCAAGGGGAAAGGCTGCATTAGGTTTTGGAGCTAGTCTGGTTCATTTGTTCCTTCATTCTTCTTTCTCTCCATATAGAGATAATAGACCAATGTTAAATTTTTAATCAAAGATTTCTCAGGAACTATAAAAGCTAGAAGCATCAAATTTGGTATTCAATAGAATAATGATGACTTATTTTGTGTAAGAGACATTGGGCTTTCTCAGCTTATTTGTTCATCTGTTCTTTCATTCTTCTTTCTCTCCATTTTGACCAATGTTAAATTTTCGTCAAAGATTTCTCAGGAACTATAGAAGCTAGAAGTCTCAAACTTGGAATGCAATGCAATAATGATGACTTATATGCTGTAAGGGTCAATGGGCTGGATTCTATTAGCAGATTTAGTAGTCAAGTCTGTGAATTGTTAAAACTTAAGTTCCTCAGGTGAGCGGTTTAGGCTCATTGAGCCTCTTGTTCTTGGACACCGTGAGAACGCAGCCCTGGTGTGACAGAGGTTTAAACCACTGTGTTGATTGAAACTAAATATGGAGTGGGGAAACAAAAGTTTGTTCAAAGTGGTCCAGGTCACATGACCAAGATGTTTATTTTCTCAGGAAGCGGTGTTGCCTGTGTACCCCTGACACCAAGGGATGGGGACATGTTTTTTTGTGCGGATCCCATTTGCATCAGCATTGGTGTCGGTGTAGCCTGTTTGAAGCACTATATCTCCTGATCCTATGGATGAATTCTGACCAGAAACTGTCAGTTTTGGCTTGTGATATTGTCTGCACCCTATATATCTCATTATCGAATAAATGCAATTTGGTAAGACTTGGTTCAATATATCCCTGCAACCTACCAAATAACTGGAGAGTTTGATGGCCTTATTCTTATTTTCAAGGGCTCAGGCCCATTTTCATCATTAACCATTTTGTACCAAATGGAATCTTCCTCCTTATATATAGCCGGAGTGCATTTCAAAATTTAGGGGTGTCAAGTTAGTTATGTTTTCATCAAAATTTATTTGGATTATGGCTAAACTTTTTGCAAACAGTGGAGGCCCTGATCAGATGCCAGGTTCTACGGCGTCTGATCTGGGCCTGCACTGTTTGACGGGCTACCCATTTTGGGGTTTCTGGTACTAAATGGGTTACAGAATTGATGAAATTTGGTCAAACTTTGTACAGTATACCATTGAAACCAACCAAAGATTTGATAAGGTTTTGGTGACCTTGCCCTTATTTTCAAGGGTACATGTCCCAAAAAAATTAAATTTTGGTCTTTCTGCACCATGTCTCATCAACAAATTGAATGATAACAACCTATCAAAAAATATTCTCCAGAACCAATGGGCTTATTACCTTGAAACTTGACAATGACAATTGGGGCCCATCAGAGTTTGTTCAAGTGATTGCACTGTCCCTATTTTATGCCAAGATCACTTATTTGGTCATTTATGCTTTTTCAAAAACTATGGTGCAGCCTTAAGTTTGTTCAAAATCGACTCCTGCATTATTTTATTTGGTTCAAAAGGATTTTCAAGGCACTTGGGATTGTGGATGCATGCACTGGAGAGGCAACTATTTCTGAAATATTCTTTGTCCCTTTGCAAAAAGTGCCTAAAGGATAGAATTTACCCTTAAATGAAAGAATTTTGCTTCTGAGAAGCAAATTCTTTCCTTTATGAGATGACCCCTTTTCATCAGAGGGGCTAATCTTACTGGATCAACACTGTTTGCAAAGGTATTTTGGTTGAGCAGGACAAGGGTAAAAGGTACAACCTTTTTTCAAAGGGGCCAGTAAAAGCCTGGCAATCAGGAAGACATGACATGGAGGATATCTCCCTTGAGAAGTGGTGTGGAATAATTTATATCTTGACTTGTTTTTTTTTCTCCACAGACATCCTCCAGACCAGGAAACATTCCTCGAACTGACATCAACATCAGTCTAGGAGATTTACTGACAGAGCTAGACTTTACTTTAGTGGACAGAATCAGCAATGTTCTCACTCCAGAGAAGATCATATCACCCCACCCACCTGGTGGTATCTCGATGTACACCACTGCTATGGTAGGTGTAGCTTGCATCCGTAAATATCTATAATGAGTTAGTTTTCCTTTGAATTTGCAGAAGTTTATTACTACACATTAATATTTTTAACACTGTTCATTATAACATTAAGGTTTGGGGTATAACTCAGTTTCAAGATGGATCTCACAATTGTATAGTTTATACAGAAAAATTATCATAAATCTTCTTCTTTCTATATGATTTATACCCTTTTAGCTTACAGAGCCGAAGGCTTCAGGCGGAGCTTATAGCACAGACAGTGGTCTGTCTTCTACATCGTCAACCTTTTTGAACGACATCTCACACATTCCACACCAACATTCCATATCTACTCATCTATAAGGCCATATCCACAAGTGCCTCTCCTTGATGTAATGATGCAGCAGGTACCTTGGACATGGTGACCTTGACCTATATTTTGCACTCCATTGACTCTGACACATTTTACACCACTTTCAACTACTAAGAATTAAATAGACTTATTTATGGGGAATGGGTACCCCTTCAGGGGAGGCAACTCCTGCAAAAGTATTTTTGTCTCCCATGTCAATACGGGTCAACTGTTAAAGGAAAGAATTTGCTCCTTTAAGAGTAGACCCCTTTTTTCAGTGGAACAGGGCTTATTGAAAAGCGAACAGGAAGTCCCGAAAGTTGTCTTCTTCGAAAAATGGCAGAAAAATCTGTCAGGTGTTCCCATTCCCCTTAACCCATTGCATGCGGGAAACCCAGAAGGGGTACCTTGGCAAACATTTGCAGGCCCAGATCAACATCGCAGAAAGGGGCATCTGATCAGGGCTTGCACTATTTGCTAACAGAATTTTCCATCAAATATGGAATAAAAACGGAAAAATAGGCCTGACAACCCTTGTTCAACATACAGCAATGGAAGAGTCCATATCAAACAATGGGTAAATAACTACATTCTGATTGTGGCTCATTCACCTTCTGCAGAATTCTTGTTTGTACCCATGGGTAGATTTGTCGGGAGTGTGTTGATTGATGATAGGATTTTGGTGACCATGTTACAAAGGCCGAACATAGATTGTATAGAATATCTGATATTATCATATGACCTTGCGTCTGACAGTGTAATAATGCCATGTAATAAATTTGATAATTAAATATGTAAATTAGCTAGATACACCCAGTAACGTTACACATACGCTGCCCATAATGATGTCCCGTTTATTAACAGCGGAATATTGACATTTTTGTAATACAATCATGAATAAAAAGCGTTTTAAATTATGATAAATAGAAACTTGCATTCGTACTCATGTGTTATTATACCCCCGGCATAAGTATATCAGGGGGATATAGTTTTCGTCTTTCCATCCGTTCGTTGGTTTGTCGTTCGATTGTTTGTTTGTTAGTTAGTTAGTTCGTTCATTCGTTCGTTCGTACTTCCGTCTGTCCCGCTGTTCGTCAACCTTTACGTCAAAGTTTTGCGTTAAACCTTTTTGATACCTCATATCTCTGTAACCACATGTTAAATTCTCTTCATATTTGGTAAAGGATATCTCTATAGTATTACCTTTCATATGGAATATCTAAGCTGGGTCAAGCTCCTGGGTCAAGCCCCTGGGTGGGCTGTCTGTCTGTTCATCTACTTTTATGTAAAAGTTTTGTGTTAAACCTTTTTCATTGCTGATATCTCTGTAAGCACATGTTAGATTCTCTTCATGTTTGGTAAAGGATATCTCTATAGCATTGCCTTTCATATGGAATATATAAGCCCCTGGATCAAGCCCCTGGGTGGGCTGTCTGTCTATCTGTCTGTTGGTTCATCTACTTTTACGTCAAAGTTTTGTGTTAAACCTTTTTCATAGCTGATATCTCTGTAACCACATGTTAGATTCTCTTCATATTTGGTAAAGGATATCTCTATAGCATTACCTTTCATATAGAATATCTAAGCCCCTGGGTGAGCTGTCCGCCCGTTTGTCAACTTTGACATCAAAGTTTTGTGTTATAACCTTTTTGATTGCTCATATCTCTGTAACCACATTTTAGATTCTCTTCATATTTGGTAAAGGATATCTCTATAGCATTACCTTTCATATGGAGTATCTAAGCCCCTGGGTGGGCTGTCCATCCGTTTATCAACTTTTATGTCAAAGTTTTGTGTTAAACCTTTTTGATTGCTCATATCTCTGTAACCTCATGTTAGATTCTCTTCATATTTGGTACAGAATATAGCTGTAGTATTAACTTTCATATGGAATATCTAAGTGCCTGGGTCAAGCCCCTGGTTGGGGCTAGGGGTCAATAATTAAGACTTAGGCATTTTGATTACATCCAAGTTTTGTGTTAACTGTTTTCATTATACTCCTTGTTATTGAAATGCAATAGTTATTCTCAGTGGACTAAATGGTTATATGGAAAGGTTCAATGCTACAGACAAATTGTCACTTCCACTAAAAGGGGAGGGCACTGGCCGGGGGTATACGTGCCCCACTGGGCACTTTCTCTAGTTGAATTTCATAAATTTGTTGAGGAAAAAGGATAAAATGCTTGGCAAAGCCTAGCATTTTACCCCTTTTTCCTCAACTCATTTAATAAATTCAATAATACATAAACACTCATGTAAGATCCTCTATTCTGGTGGTGTGGTTCTTTATTTCACAGAAAACAATACTAGTAACAAATTATGGCCCCCACCCATCGGGGCTTAAAGAAATATATATGCTGCATGATGCTTCCATGCAGAACTGAAACCAACCCGCACACGAGTACTGGTAAATCGCTTAGAGGATCTAAGCCTGCCCAGGCAAAGCGGTGCGAGTCAGCCCGTCCATGCTTATAAACCCTATTGGTTTCATTGGGCGGCAGGGCTTGAGCTGTCTTTTCATCTCGATGTGGGGTAAAAGTCCCACAAAATTGAAAGAAGCATCTCTAAAATGACCTTTACAGTGTTGACGGTGACGTTAAACCTCAAATCAACAAACAAACAAACACAATACAAGTAACAAATTTGTTTGCCTGTATCTTTTCCAGCCCCACCAGTTTTACAGCCTTGCTAACACAATGGAAGAAGATTCTGCCTCTCAAGACAGGAAAATTATCTTACAGATTACAAGTACTTCTGCAAAACTCAACCTTAGGTAAAAATACAGTGTCACCTCCAGCAGAGGTTAAGGGGAATGGATACACCTTCAGGGGAGGCAACTCCTGCAAAATGTATTTTTGTGTCCCATGTCAATAGGGGTCAACTCTTAAGGAAAGAATTTGCTCCTGAGAAGCAAATTCTTTCCATTAAGAGCAGACCCCTTTGCAGTGGGACAGGGCTTATAGAAAAGTGAACAGGAAGTCCAGAAAGTTGTCTCCCTTTGAAACATGGCGGGAAAAAACTGCCAGGTGTTCCCATTCCCATTAAACATGCCATCTCAAAAATCAAAAAAGTTCTGATACATGAAATTGCATTTGTTACGATTGTTGCTCCAAAGATAATACACTCAAATTTTCTTTTCCTGTGAAAAGATTACACTTTTTCCTGTTGGATATCATCAGTTGTTCCGGCTTTCTGAGCTTCATCACGGCTTAAACAGCCAAAGGGTCATGATAACAGTTTCACATAAATGGCACAATAGTATGTATGAAAAAATACCCTATATCAAGTGATTTCTGCAAGCTTCAAATGCATACATACAAAAACTTAGGAGCATCAGTGAGTGAGTGAGTGAGTGTTTGAGTTTTACATCTCGCCAACAGCTAAGGTTATATGGAGATGGGACCACAGTTTAAAGACTCATTCGAAAGTCTGGAGAACTGCAACCCCTGGTTTACAATGCGAGTAGCATATCCACTACACTACGGAGGCTTCTAAGAGGCATCAGTATGTGTTTGTTTGTTTGTTTGTTTGGATTTAAACAGTTCAGTCAACCCTATTTAGGTTATATTGAGCCCATCAGTTTACCTAACTGCACTTTTCCTGGGCAGGCTTATACATAAGCAGTCAACCAGTAATGTGCAAGACACTTCCATTGAAAACCAAAATTGTTAGAAAATTTTGTGACATGAGTTTTCATTGGTATTAACCCATTTTGTACCGTAAACCCCAGAAGGCGTAACTGGCAAACAGTACCGGAAACCCCAGAACGCGGTGACTGATCAGGGCCTACACTGTTTGAAAAAATTCAGCCTTTTTCCAAATTAATTTTGAAGGAAACACAACCTGACACCCCTAAATTTTGAAATCGACTCCTGTTTTATATGGAGAGGAAGATTCCATGTGGTACAAAAAGGGTTAAACATAAAGTGAAAATGCTGTTTTTAGTTTAGTAACAAAGGCATTTAAAAGAAATTAACATGTATTGGAAAAGTTGTTGTATTACTAAATCTTATTCAAAGGGAGATAATCTGATTACTTTATTCCCTTTTCTTAACCTATTTGTGTACCAGAAACTTCAAAACAGGATACTGGCAAACGGTGCAGGTTCAGATAAGACACTCTTGAATGCATCATCTGATCAGGGCTTACATTGTTGGCAAAATATTCAGCCATTTTCCATATAAATTTTGCTGACCCCCCCCCACTAAATTTTGAAATGGACCTGCTATATATAAGGAGGAAGATTCCATTTGGTACAAAATGGGTTAAGCATGGTTGTTACTTAGTTGTCTCCCTTGCAAAACAATGGCTGAAAGTTTGTCAGATATACCAGTTCTTGTTTAGGACATCTAAATATGGAACATATGCTAAGAACTTAGTTTTTTCGTAGAAATAATTTTCTGATGTTTGAACAACTGAATCAAGTATGCTTGAGATCTGACTAGAATTACTCCATATGCAGGTTTCCCATCCCTGATTTACGGCAAGATCCACATGTTGACAAGTCCTGGTGGCAGCGAAATCTACGAGAAGAGATCCTCACACTTGATTGTGATGATGTACGGTTTAATACTACATTCAATACCAGCCAGTCTGTGGAACAGATTGAGGTCACATGCTCAGAAATTCATGGTATGTCTGTCATATTTAACCCTTGTCCTGCTGAATACATTAATTTAAGCACACCCATTTCTGACTATCACCCAATCAAATTACCTGATATAATGTATTCATTCAAATTTGTAAAATGAACGACAAACACTGTAGATCCTGATCAGATGGCTTCCTCAGAAGCCATCTGATCTGGATCTACAGTGTTTGCAAAAGTTTGTGTTGTCATTTTCAATGGGAAAACAAAAAAGATGTGAATGAATACTAATATGTGGGTTGAACACATATAGCATCAACATCAAAGAAGTCACTGTATGGTAAATACTGAGTTCTAGTTACAGTGATACTTTAGTGACTTAAACACAGATAGTTCATTTTCCATGACTGATTTGAACTCTGAATCTCGAGGAATTCTTTCTCATAACTTCAGGTAGCAAAATATTAGGGATAATTAAGGGAGCTTATTCTTAATTTAGTGTTGACTCTTAATTATTAGGTCTATATTAGCTTTCTCAGGTCATATGATTTTTCTCTGGGTACTCCAGTTTTCAGCCACCTCTGATTAACTGGCCCCCGCCCATCGGGGCTTGAAGAAATAGAAAGGCTGCATGATGCTTCCACGCAGAGCTGAATCCGAATGCACACGAGTACTGGTAAACCGCTTAGAGGAACTAAGCCTGCCCAGGCAAAGCGGTGCGAGTCGGACCGTCCATGTTTATAACCCTATTGGTTTCATTGGGCGACAGGACTTGAGATGTCATTTCATCTAAATGTCGGGTAAAAGTCCCACAAAATTGGAAGCAACGTCTCCAAAATGACCTATACAGTGTTGACGGGGAAGTTAAACCTCAAATCAAACAAACAAACAAAACAGTGAAACTTTAGTGACTTAAACACAGACAGTTCATTTTTTTTTCATGACTGATTTGAACTCATTTCTAAATCTCAAGAAAGTCCATGTTTATGACCCTATTGGTTTCATTGGGCGACAGGACTTAAGATGTCATTTCATCTAAATGTCGGGTAAAAGTCCCACAAAATTGGAAGCAACGTCTCCAAAATGACCTATACAGTGTTGACGGGGAAGTTAAACCTCAAATCAAACAAACAAACAAAATAGTGAAACTTTAGTGACTTAAACACAGACAGTTCATTTTTCATGACTGATTTGATCGACTTAATCATAAGGTCTCTATTATTAGGTTTCGCAGGTCAGGTGATTTTTCTCGCGGGTACTCTTGTTTTCACTCACCGCAGTTTAAAAATCAGCTTGATTAAGTGAAATGATCTTGAAAGGGCCATAAAACCAAAAACAACAACAAAAAAATCTTAAGTTATGATTAAATGCATGTTGTCCCTACCTACTAGAATTCAGGCATTTCTAATAAGGTGACACAGCATACTTTTAGAGAAAATAAAAAAAAAAACCAGTGCTTCAGCTGAAGTGCACGACCCGCCAGATGCTTTTAGCTTTATGAGTGTTACCATATATGGGTATGGCGGCCATGTTGGTCATGTGACCTGGACCTAAAACGGTTCCCCCAATAAATGCGCCTTATCGTAAGGAGCAAAAATATATCTTATACTTTAGTACTGTATTCTGAATCGTTTGCAGGATAAAATGCATTCTCACTTTTCCAATACAAAAGCATATGTGTCAAAGTTTGACCTAGGCACAAAGAAGGTCAAGGTCAACCCAGGGTCACCATTTTAGTAATTTATGATGGGCCTACATCCCAGATGCTATTTATCAAGTTTCGTGGAAATCTGCCCAGTGGTTCTGGAGAAGACTATTTTTGAAGTATTTTTACCATATATGGCTTGGCGGCCATTTTTGTCATGTGACCTAGACCCCATGAGCAAATTTTGGTTTCCCCCATCCCATAGAGGCTCCATATGAAATTTGACTTCAATCGGCCCAACGGTTTCCGAGGAGAAGCAGTTCGAAAATTTTCACATTTTTCGCCTCGGCGAGGCTATACTGAATGGAATGTAATATTTCGCAAGTTCATTGGTTAGATCTCATTGATATCTATCAGTATGCCAAAAATTGTTTAAATATTCCAACAAAAGCATATGTGTCAAAGTTTGACCTAGGCACAAAGAAGGTCAAGGCCAATCCAGGGTCACTATTTTAGCAATTTATGATGGGCCTACGTCCCAGATGCTATTTATCAAGTTTCGTGGAAATCTGCCCAGTGGTTCTGGAGAAGACTATTTTTGAAGGGTTTTTACCATATATGGCTTGGCGGCCATTTTGGTCATGTGACCTGGACCCCATGAGCAAATTTTGGTTTCCCGCATCCCATAGAGGCTCCATATGAAATTTGACTTCAATCGGCCCAACGGTTTCCGAGGAGAAGCAGTTCGAAAAGGCTAAACTAAATGGAATGTAATATTTCGCAAGTTCATTGGTTAGATCTCATTGATATCTATCAGTATGCCAAAAATTGTTTAAATATTCCAAGCGGTTAAGTCACTATCACCAATTTTCACAAACGGGTTACGGACAGACAGACAGACTGACAGAATGACACGGTGATTTTAGGGCACTCTTAGAAATCAACCGACTTCAGTCGGTCACTTTTTCTGCGGGTCGTGCAATAAACCTAAATTTACCCCGTTAATCCAAAGTGGCTAAAACTACCACTAACTAGAACAAATTCCTTAATCTTAAGGGGAATGGGAACACCTTCAGGGGAGGCAACTCCTGCAAAGTATTTTTTGTCTCCCGTGTCAATAGGGTTCAACTCTTAAAGGAACGAATTTGCTCCTCCTTTAAGAGTTGACACCTTTTTCAGTGGGGCTGTGCCTATAGAAAAGCAAACAGGAAGTCCCGAAAGTTGTCTCTCTTTGAAAAATGGCAAAAAAAAAAAATGACAGGTGTTCCCGTTCCCCTTAAAATATGGTCAAGCTATTGAAGCTCAACAAAAGCTATAAGCCACAAAAGCTATAAGCTACAAAAGCAAGTTAAAGAAGACCATAAGTACAAAGTTGAGCCAGCATACTCACCAATAGTATAGAACTGTTGCAGTGGGGATACGAAAACCTTTGGCTGTTCAGTTGCAAGTCTGTTAGAACGCTGAACTCCAGAGTTTTGAAATTTCATTACTCAACGTCAATACAGAATTGGAAGCAACATCTCCAAAATGACCTATATAGTGTTGACGGGGATGTTAAACCTAAAATCAAACAAACAAGTTCCAGCATAGTTTTATATGTAGCCCTCAACCTCTTTATAACACTTCTGTTGGGTCCAAAGCGGAACCTGTGTTAGTAAAGCACCTGTTTTATACCCAGACAAAAATGAATAGATTATACAGAAAAATGACCATTTATGGTCATTATTCTGTATAATATATACATTTTAAATGGGCATTTTTCTATGTAATCTACATATTTTTCGGATTCATTTCCAAACCGTGTTACAATGAATAGTGTTGTAATGAGGCTTATTTGTATTTGCAGGTTACTTCAATGTCAACCCTAATGAGGAAAGCAAACATTTCGCCCATGTCTGTAGTGATGGGACAGAAGTAGGCTTCGATAGACCGAGACTGGCTTTGAAATTTTGTAAATCAGTCAAGTCCGAATTAGATGAAGATCCATACTCTGACGAGAGTCTCACTGGGGACTCATTGAACGGAGCTTGTCAGTTCGGGAAGACGGAGCCATCACCGTTCTCATCCCGGAAATATATGTATGGAAAGGAAGAGTCTGATCAGTCCGAAGACACAGTGATGAAAACTGTGAGCGAGGAGGTAAGTTTCTGCGGGAGTCATAAAACACCGTAACTTCTTCATGACACTTTTGTTAGGTCCCAAGTGGAAACCATTGGTTGCGACTTTTTATAGGAAACTTCAAAATAGGTCATTGGAAACAATGTAGGCTCTGATCAGACTCCGCAGATTGTGGAGTCTGATCAGGGCCTTCACTGTTTGCAGAAAGTTCAACCATTCTCTAAATAAATTTCTAAAAATAACTAAACTTTGTACCCCTAAATATCCAAATGGACTCCTACTGTATATAAGAGAAGATTCTATTGAGTACAAAATGGCAAAAATGTTGTGTGATAACTTACTATAATAATCCTAAGTATTGAGACAGGCAGGCCCAAGCAAACAGTGCAAACCCAGATCAGACTGCTCCTGAGAGTTCACATACAAAGACAAATATTTCTTCGGAAGAAATCATATTGTAATTAGTTAACACATGGACCATGCCTTGTGAAAAGGGTTCTTCGATTAGGTGTGGTCAGCAAAGACAAAAATCAGTACTCACTCTGTCCGAAAATATCCATATCAGTTATCCCCTATATTAGTTGCATTGCAATACCTTCACCTGATGAAGAAATGCTATCATAGGACATGTATGCTTTATCAGGTCAACTTGATATTGCAATATTATGAATGAATTGGACTCCTGGAAAAATAGGCATATTGACAAAAAATGTTTATTTTTATTGGAAAAACTACATGAAAAAATATCATAGAAAAAAATTACGGTCAGATGATAATAAATATACGGACAGATTATTGCACGCCAGAATCTTGTAATGCACTGAGGACAATTGATAGCTATTGCATATTTAAAAAGTGTACAAGGGGATAAAGTGATAAATAGAATATCAGATTTGTGCCATTTATATCAAGTTTATCAGGCTCGGCTTTGAGAATGCATGTAGAATTGGCTGGCAAGCCTCTTGATTCGAATTCTTGCCTGATAAACGTGATATCAAAAGACACGAACCTGGTATTGTCAATTTCCCAATCTGCATGAAGATTCTTTGAGTCAGTCAGTGACATATTTCGAATGTCCAATATTCATGTATTATTTGAGTTAGGTTTCAGTATTTTCATGTGAACGGATATACCTCCTACTATTTATTTAGGATGCTCAGTCATGCAACAAAAGATATATGTAGATACAACAACTTCTATTTATCTCTTGACTGCAATTCACATTTTCACTTATTCAAGAACTGATGCATTGTACAGTTTAATAAAACATTATTTCAATAAAACTGTATCTTGTTATCTGGCTTTACACAGTCTTGTTTATGTCTGGCAGTATTTGGACACCGAGTAGATTCAGATCGAAGTGGGAAATGCAGTGACAACCTATAACCTAGCTCACACGCACAACTGGCACCAAATTATTAAAATAGTTTGCACTCAAAATATTGTGCAGTCCAATTTTGTCATTCTGAGTGTTCCAAAAATGTGCACAGTGCAGAAGGCTTAGCCTCGGTTCCGAGCGGTGTGGGCTTCCCTTGGGTTGGAAATGCACAAATGAAGTCTATAGTCATTAAAAGTTCTTGTATTCTAATACTCCAAGAAACAAATGTTATAGATATTTGTTAGAATCGCCTCACCGAGGCGATTCTAACAAATGTCTATAACATTTGTTTCTTAAGTAAATAAGTAAAGTCTTTATTTAACGAGGGTGACAACATTTAGCAGGTAAGCAAACATCCATGAGGCCCTTAAAAACTAAACTAAACTTGAAGTAACATTGGGGAAAAGGCCTTTTATTAGCTCACCTGTCACGTAGTGACGAGGTGAGCTTTTGGGATCACTTTTTGTCCGTCGTCCGTCGTGCGTCCGTGCGTCCGTCCGTCCGTGCGTCCGTAAACAATTTCAAATAAGTATATCTCCAATACCCCATGGCCAATCTTGATCAAATTTCATGTGAATCATCATCAGGTAGAGGGAAAGGCTGCATAAGGTTTTTGGGCTGATTAGATTGGAATTCTGGTTGCCATGGCAACATATAGCTCCCATAGACTTATAATGGGAAAACATTTTAAAATCTTCTTCTCTGAAACCACAGGGCCCAGAGCTTAGATATTAAGCATGTAGCAAGGGCAAGTGGTCAACTACATAATTCCTGCCAATCATGCCCCTCGGTGCCAAATGGGTCACACCCTAGGGCCCCTTCGCTCCCATAGACTAATAATGGAAAAAAAGCTTCAAAAATCTTCTTCTCTGAAACCACAGGGCCCAGAGCTTAGATATTTAGCATGTAGCAATGGCAAGTGGTCACCTACATAATTCCTGCCAATCATGCCCCTGGGTTCAAAAAGGGCCACGCCCCGGGGCCCCTTCGCTCCCATAGACTCATAATGGAAAAAAAGCTTCAAAAATCTTCTTCTCTGAAACCACAGGGCCCAGAGCTTATATATTTAGCATGTAGCAATGGCAGGTGGTCACCTACATAATTCCTGCCAATCATGCCCCTGGGTTCCAAATGGGCCACGCCCCGGGGCCCCTTCGCTCCCATAGACTCATAATGGAAAAAAAGCTTCAAAAATCTTCTTCTCTGAAACCACTGGGCCCAGAGCTTATATATTTAGCATGTAGCAATGGCAGGTGGTCACCTACATAATTCCTGCCAATCATGCCCCTGGGTTCCAAATGGGCCATGCCCCGGGGCCCCTTCGCTCCCATAGACTCATAATGGAAAAAAAGCTTCAAAAATCTTCTTCTCTGAAACCACAGGGCCCAGAGCTTATATATTTAACATGTAGTAACAGCAAGTGGTCACCTACATAATTCCTGCCAATCATGCCCCTGGTGTCCAAACGGACCACGCCGCGGGGCCCATTAGCTCCTATAGACTCATAATGGAAAAAAGCTTCAAAAATCTTCTTCTCTGAAACCATAGGGCCCAGAGCTTAGATATTTAGCATGTAGGAAGGGCAAGTGGTCAACTACATAATTCCTGCCAATCATGCCCCTGGGTTCCAAATGGTCCACGCCCCGGGGCCCCTTCGCTCCCATAGACTCATTATGGAAAAAAGCTTCAAAAATCTTCTTCTCTGAAACTTCAGGGCACAGAGCTTAGATATTTAGCATGTAGCAATGGCAAGTGGTGACCTATATAATTCCTGCCAATCATGCCCCTGGGGTCGAAATTGGCCACACACCTGGGCCCCTTAGCTCCTATATACTCATAATGGAAAAAAAGGTTCAAAAATCTTCTTCTCTGAAACCACAGGGCCCAGAGCTAAGATATTTAGCATGTAGCAACGGCAAGTGGTCACCAACATAATTCCTGCCAATCATGCCCCTGGGTTCCAAATGGGCCACGCCCCGGGGCCCCTTAGGTCCTATAGACTCATAATGAAAAAAAAAGCTTCAAAAATCTTCTTCTCTGAAACCACAGAGCCCAGAGCTTAGAAATTTAGCATGTAGCAACGGCAAGTGGTCACCTACATAATTCCTGCCAATCATGCTCCTGGGGTCCAAACAGGTCACGCCCTGGGACCCCTTAGCTCCTATAGACTCATATTGGAAAAAAGCTTCAAAAATCTTCTTCTCTGAAATCACAGGGCCCAGAGCTTAGATATTTAGCACGTAGCAACCGCAAGTGGTCACCTACATAATTCCTGCCAATCATGCCCCTGGGTTCCAAATGGGCCAAGCCCCAGGGCCCCTTCGCTCCCATAGACTCAAAATGGAAAAAAGCTTCAAAAATCTTCCTCTCTGAAACCGCAGGGCCCAGAGCTTAGGTAATTAGCCTGTAGCAACGGCAAGTGGTCACCTACATAATTCCTGCCAATTATGCTCCTGGGGTCCAAATTGGCCACGCCCGCGGGCCCCTTAGCTCCTATTGACTCATAATAGAAAAAAGCTTCAAAAATCTTCTCTGAAACCACAGGGCCCAGAGCTTAGATATTTAGCATGTAGCAACAGCAAGTGGTCACCTACATAATTCCTGCCAATCATGCCCCTGTGGTCAAAACGAGCCACGCCCCAGTGCCCCTTAGCTCCTATAGACTCATAATGGAAAAAATGCTTCAAAAATCTTGTTCTCTGAAACCACAGGGCCCAGAGCTTAGATAATTAGCATGTGGCAATGGCAAGTGGTCACCTACATAAATCCTGCCAATCATGCCCCTGGGGTCCAAATGGGCCACTCCCCGGTGCCCCTTAGCTCCCCTAGACTCATAATGGAAAAAAGCTTCAAAAATCTTCTCTCTGAAACCACAGGGCCCAGAGCTTAGATATTTAGCATGTGGCAATGACAATCACCTTTTGTCTGTCATCCGTGCGTAAACTATTTCTTCAAACGACATCTCCTCCTAAACCACTGATTGGATTTTGACCAAACTTCACAGGAATGATCCTTTGGTGGTCCCCTTTCATAGTTGTTCCAATGGTTTCCGTACGTTGCACATATAGGTCACAGGAGCAAAAAATAGATTTTTTCACCGAAAACTTAAAAAATCTTCTTCTCTGAAACAGCAAGGCCCAGGTCTTTGATATTCGGTATGAAGCTTCATCTAGTCAACCCCTACCAAGATTGTTCAAATTATAGTGCTGGGGCCAAAAATGCCCCCGCCCCGGGGCCCTTTGGTTTTACATTGGCTTATATAGGGAAAATCTTTAAAAATCTTCTTCACTGAAACCGCAAGGCCCAGGTCTTTGATATTTGATATGAAGCTTCATCTAGTGGACCCCTACCAAGATTGTTCAAATTATAGTGCTGGGGCCAAAAATGCCCCCGCACCGGGGCCTTTTGGTTTTACATGGGCTTATATAGGGAATATCTTTAAAAGTCTTCTTCTCTGAAACTGCAAGGCCCAGGTCTTTGCTATTTGGTATGAAGCTTCATCTAGTAGACCTCTACCAAGATTGTTGAAATTATAGTGCTAGGGCCAAACATGCCCCCGCCCCGGGGCCCTTTGGTTTTACTTAGGCTTATGTAGGGAAAATCTTTAAAATTCTGCTTCTCTAAAACTGCAAGGCCCAGGTCTTTGATATTTGGTATGAAGCTTCATCTAGTGGACCTCTACCAAGATTGTTCAAATTATAGCCCTGGGGCCAAAAATGCCCCACCTCCGGGGCCCTTTGGTTTTACATAGACTTATATAGGGAAAATCTTGAAAAACCTTCTTCTCTGAAACCACAAGGCCTAGGTCTTTGTTTTTTGGTATGAAGCTTCAGCTAGTGGACCTCTACCAAATTGTTCAAATTATAGCCCTGAGGCCAAAAATGCCCCCGCCTAGGGGCACTTTGGTTTTACATAGACTAATATAGGGAAAATCTTTAAATAATTTCTTCTGTGAAACCACAAGGCCTAGGTCTTTGATATTTGGTGTGAAATTTCATCTAGTGGACCTCTATCAAGGTTGTTCAAATTATAGCCCTGGGGCCAAAAATGCCCCTGCCCCGAGACCCTTTGGTTTTACATAGGCTTATATAGGGAAATCTTTGAAAATCTTCTTCTCTGAAACTGCAAGGCCAATGTCTTTGATATTTGGTATGGATCTTCATCTAGTGGACAGTTATAGCCTTTGTTGATATTTGGTATGAAGCTTCACCTTTTTAGACCTCCCTCAACATTATGCACATTATAACCATGGGGTCAATAATGGCCCTCCCCAGGGCCCACTTGTTACTCTATGGATCAGGTGAGCGATCCAGGGCCATCATGGCCCTCTTGTTAACTATCATACTCCTAACTGGGATTCTTTATAATGGCGAATTCGTGAGAATGGCGCAATAATAGGGAACAAATACTGTCGTTATAACGAGAGTCCTCTGTACATAAATTTCAGATGGTATTGCCTGCTGATAAGGAAGAACTGAAGGAATTTCAAGAGAAATGTCTGGCCAATACCAAGATGGTGGTCGAGATCACACTGCCGAATGCCTGCCTCTTTCTGCCAGATAAACATTTCTTTGAAGTTTTATACAACAGGTAAAGATTGATTATATTGAGGTTAATGTTTGTTTGTATTGGAGTTTAACAGCCCAGTCAACACTATTTAGGTCATTAACATTTTGAGCCGGTCAGTTCACCGATTCACACTTTTCCTGGGCAGACTTATACATAAGCAGTTAACCAGTACAGTGCATAGTCTTTCACCAGAAACTGACAAGTGCCCCTCTTGAATCAGCAGAAGGGAGAGAATGACCATAGAAAAGATTTCATGATCAGTCTCCATGAAAGAATGTTGCCGACCCGGACAGGTATCGAAACCGCATTCTCCTGATCACCAGTCAGACGTGCATCCGCTGAGCTACCGAGACCGACGATTTGGGGTTTAACTACCTTTAGGGTCATTTTCAGTTGTCTCCCAGAGAAAGGGAGAAAAGAGACAGAAGAGATAGGAGAGGAGATGAATGAGAAGGATAAGCAAGAAAGAGGAAAATGAAAGCAGAAATATAAAATCACCTATACCCTAACCTGCTGTAAAACCAATATCAGCTGTATGGTACTTAGCTTTTTATCTAAAAATGATTATTAACCCTTATCTTGCTGAATATTCATTTAAGCCACACCCATTTCTGTCTATCAACCAATCAAATTACTTGATGAAATTAATTGCTACAAATTCAGAAACTAAATGCCAAACAGTGTAGATCCTGATCAGATGGCTTCTTCAGAAGCCATCTGATCTGGATCTTCACTGTTTTCAAAGATAGGGGTTGTCGTGAACAGCAAGATAAGGGTTACCATTCATAACTTACAAAATTTGTTTGAAAGACACAATAAGAGAAAATGATTAACCCTTCAAGCTGTAAGCAGATAGATGGGCACTGGGCGGATGATTCACTTGAAGTGTCAAGCTTTACTTTTGCTGAAAAATAAAGAGAAAAAATTATATTCCCATGTGCTCTAGAATTTTTTAAAGGGATAAAGCAGTGAGCTGAGTTTCAGCAGATGACAGTCTATTTTGTTAGCTCACCTGACCGAAGGTCATGGTGAGCTTTTGTGACTGTGAGATGTCCGGCGTCTTGCATCCTTCGTCGTGCATGCGTAAACTTTTCTTGTTAACACTCTAGAGGCCACAGTTTTGATCCAATCATCATCAAACTTAGTCAGAATGATCATCATGACAATATGTTGGTCAAATTCGAATATGGGTCATGTCGGGTCAAAAAGTAGGTCACCAGGTCAAATCAAAGGAAAACCTTGTTAACACTCTAGAGGCCACAATTTTGGTCCAATCATCCTCAAACTTGCTTAGGATGATCATCTTGATAATATCTTGGTCAAGTTCGAATATGGGTCATGTCGGGTCAAAAAGTAGGTCAGTAGGACAAATCATAGAAAAACCTTGTTAACACTCTAGAGGCCACAGTTTTGGTCCAATCTTCCTCAAACTTGGTCAGAATGTTTATCCTGACAATATCTCGGTCAAGTTTGAATATGGGTCATTTCAGGTCAAAAAGTAGGTCAGATCATAGAAAAACCTTGTTAACACTCTAGAGGCCACAGTTTTGGTCAAGTCATCCTCAAACTTGCTCAGAATGATCATCCTGACAATATCTCGGCCAAGTTCAAATATGGATCATTTCGGGTCAAAAGTAGGTCAGTAGGTCAAACCACAGAAAAACCTTGTTAGCACTCTAGAGGCCACAGTTTTGGTCCAATCATCCTCAAACTTGCTCAGAATGATCATCCTGACAATATCTTGGTCAAGTTCGATTATGGGTCATGTCGGCCAGAAAAATAGGTCAGTAGGTCAAATCATAGAAAAACCTTGTTAACACTCTAGAGGCCACAGTTTTGGTCCAATCATCCTCAAACTTGCTCAAAATGATCATCCTGACAATATCTCGGTCAAGTTCGAATATATGTCATGTCGGGTGAAAAAGTAGGTCAGTAGGTCAAATCATAGAAAAACCTTGTTAACACTCTAGAGGCTATAGTTTTGGTCAAATCTTCATCAAACTTGCTCAGAATGATCATCTTTACAATATCTAGGTCAAATTATAATATGGGTCATGTGGGGTCAAAAGTAGGTCAAATCGTAGAAAAACCTTGTTTACACTCTAGAGACTGCAATTTTAGTCTAATTATCATCAAACTTGCTCAGAATGACCATCTTGACAATATCTAGGTCAAATTCGAATATGGGTCATGTGGGGCCAAAAAGTAAGTCAGTAGGTTAAATCATAGAAAAACCTTGTTAACATTCTAGAGGCCACAGTTTTAGTCCAATCATCATCAAACTTGCTCAGAATTGTCCTCTTTTTGTAATACCTTGGTCAGGAGGGGTATTTTATTTGACAGAAAATGCTGTAAGCAAACAGTGCAGACCCTGATTAGATGCCACGTCTGGGACGTCTGATCTGGGCCTATGCTGTTTGCCAGGCTACCCCTTCAAGGTTTTTCCGCCTTTTTGGGGTTATTATAACTTTAAACAGATATTCTGTATGATAATACAGTATCTCAAGCAATTCAGACTTTCAGGATGTTTGGATCAAGGTCAAAGTTCTTTTGGCTATTTTTAGAAAAAACATTGTCATCACTCGACCTAATTCTATTTCAAAATTACTCACACCATAAGCATGCTACAGATTAAAAATGATTGAAATCAACCTTCAGGCTGCAGAAATATAAATGCTGTCAGACATGAAGGGGCGGACCTTTCATCTCAATGTCGGGTAAAAGTCCCACAAAATTGGAAGCAACGTCTCCAAAATTATCTAAATAGTATAAACCTCAAATCAAACAAACAAAATTGGTCAAATCATACTTGAGACTGCATTTCTGGTTCAAGCTTCATGAAACTTGCCAAGAATGTTTGCCTTTATAAAATCTTGATTATGTTTGAATATGAGTCATGTGGGATCAAAAACAAGGTGATGAATAGACTCAGGTGAGCGATACAGGACCATCATTGTCCTCTTGTTTAATTAGTTCTTAGAAAAAGTGTGGCTTGACATTGCATGTGAACTGTTCACATGCAATGTCAGGCCTTATCCTATTCACATGGAATTGCAGGCCTTATTTTTAAATCGGAAAAATAAGAACAGTAAAAATATTAAAAATTCAGACACCTTGAGGGCTTGCTGTAATTCTCCTAAAATTTAACAAATTTGTTTCACCCTCAAGCAAGGATTCCACATGATGCAGACAGAATGGCAAACAGTGTAGACCCTGATCAGAAACAGTCTGATCCAGGGTCTGCACTGTTTCTTAGGCCTATCTGTCCCAATACTTAAGATCGTTATGTTAAATTATTGGAATATGTTATCTGCTTTGATTGTGCTTCAGGGCTTAAGAGTTTGTAATTTTGTAAAAAATGATAACTTCCCTTTAAGAAGATTCATCTCTTTGACATTTTTATGTCCAATTTTTATTTATTTGCAGATTGAACAATGACCTGTTGCTGTGGGAACCAGTTGCTCCCTCCCCAGTTACCAGTCAGGAACCATTTGCTGTTTCCCAGCATATGGATCTGAATGTCTATAACCAGTTGCAGTTGGCCGGAGACAACTTTGAGATGGCAAAATCAGGAATACAATACGGTACAGAAAATACAGATAACACTGTTTAAAATAACATAGTTTTGGGTAAAACACAGTATCGAGAGACATATCCCAAAAAAATGTATAGATTATATAGAAAAATGACCATAAATGGTCATTTTTCTATATGATGTAAACATTTTTTTTGTATATAACACAATTATACAACCACATTTGAATAATGATTGGCTCTTTATAAGTGAATAATCTTTAATAGCAATGAAAGTAATAAGTTACCAAAAAATTTTGATTTTCTTCTGGAAAATGAAAACACAACACATCACAGTAGAACTTGTGAACAGATTTAGATCAGTTTGACTGTTTTTGGATCATTGCCGAAATTTTATTGTTGTCAGATTCATATTTGTCTTTTTTACTGAAACTTTTTGGGGCCCATAGCATTTGGAAGAATAGCCTTTAGCAGGTTCATTTAACAAGGTTTTTGTAGCTCCATGTTTTGATGGAGATCTATGGAAAGCTATCTGTAAGTTACTGATATTACACAACAACCTCATTATAACACTGTTCATTATAACACAATTTTGGATATAACATGGTTTCAAGGTGGATCCCAAAAAGGTGAAGATTATATAGACAAATTACCACAAGTGGTCATTTTTCTATATAATCTATACATTTTTGTTTGGATATAACACGGTTGTTTAACTAACATGGTTTCTGCTTTGGACCCCATTAACACATTTTGTACCGGAAACCCCAAAATGGGTACCCTGGCAAACAGTCTAGGCCCAAATCAGACGCCGCAGAATGCAGCGTCTCCTGGCAAACAGTGTAGGCCCAGTCTGATCAGGGCCAACACTGTTTGCAGAAAGTTAAGCCATTTTCCAAATATTTTTTTAAGAAAACACCCTTAATTTTGAAATGGTCTCCAGGTATATATAAGGAGGAAGATTCCTTTGGTACAAAAAATGTTAATAGTGTTATATAAAGAGGTTGTAGCGTACTTTTTTATAGCCTGCTATAGTAATGCTATCTTCTGTAGATTCTGACTCGGATTCTGACCCTGATGCACCTCACTACAGTATCCATGACAGTCGTTACCCTCGGAGAAAGAAATCTGGTGTTACACAACCAAGTAAGATGTGTCTGTCTCTCGGGATAAACAAAGGTAGACTGACAGCCTACACACCTTGTTTGGTAAGTTTAGCCCATTTAGTACCAGAAATCCCAAAACTGGTACCCAGGCAATCAGTGTAGGTCCAGATCAGAATGCGGCGTCTGATCAGGGCCTCCACTGTTTGCTTAAAGTTCTGCCATTTTCCAAATCAGTTTTGAAGAAAACACATCCTGACACCCCTAAATTTTGAAATGGACTCCTGCTATATACGTATAAGGAGGAAGATTCCATTTGGAACCAAAAGGGTTATACAGTAAAAAAAAAAGGGCCAAAAGCAACAGATAATGTGAGTTTTTTGTGATATTTGAAGGATAAATTTCCGTATTTCTCCCAAGAAAACTATGCTGTGTGTATTTATTAGAACTGCCTCACTGAGGTGATTCTAATGAATACCCATATCATAGGTTTTTGTGGAGAACAGACAAAAAATTTCCTTCAGTTTTACAAAATAACCATCTGTCAGATCTCTCGACAGTGCTCTGAGATGCTTGCATATCATTTTGGTTGATAATAGAGATATTCAAATTTAGGATACTAGCTTATGATAGGGTGTGGGAGACATTGTTTTTACAAAAACTAAAAATGAGCTGGTGCATGACAAAACCTACATTAAGACAGGTGGGACCAGCAGAGACTCAAATCAACCTACGCACCCATCTGCTATGACAAGACCTTTTGCTTAGATATAAGCCTATAGTGGGTACATGCGATCAGCGAAAACTCTGATCAGACTCTGCAAATGCAAAGGCTGATCTGAGTCTTCACTGGTCACTCAAGCCTTCTTGTAGGTTTTGTCATGCGCTGGCTCAAATTTTAATGTATTAGGTTTTGCCAGGCAAGTTCATAATTGTAAATAAATAATAATAAAAGAAGACACTCAAATAACTGAAGTATATTCTAAGTACATCTTGTTATCCTGGGGCCAGTTGTTCAAAACTAACAACGTCGTTAGTTAACATATCGTTAAAACTTTGACCATTAAATATGGCAAATATGCTGAAATTTTTGCTGAAAAAATGTGAGCAGCTTTTGCGGACGCAAAAGCTGCTCACATTTTTTCAGCAAAAATACCAAAATTTAGGATATTGTACTTGCTAGAAGAGTTAACAATATGACCACTAACGAGCTCGTTAAGCTAACGATGCTTTGAACAACTGGCCCCAGATATTTAAACAATAAATATAGAGAATCATTGAGTGTCAGAACCCGGTAGCTTCAATTTCTAGTCTCAAGAGTATGACGTTTAAGCCCATTTTACTATGAGGTATTTTAACTATTGTAGGATCCATCTGGTGTGGCCATGGGAGACAAACATGGAGAAGTGCTACTACAGGTGTCAGACCTCTCACTGTTCACAGTGGCCAATCACAATGGGGACCCTAACCTACAGTTCCTTAATATCATAGTTAACAAGGGAGATGTCTATCATCAAGGTATAATTATATGTTGTTGGTGACATGAATTTCCATTATAGCCCATAGCTTCAGATTGGAGAGGAGAGTGAGTGTTTGAGTCTTAGGTCTCACCAACAGCTAAGGTCATACGGAGACGGGACCTCAGTTTAAAGACTCATCCGAAAGTCTGGAAAAGCCCAGGATCGATCCTGAGATCCCTGGTTTACAAGGCGCGTAGCATAACCACTACACCACAGAGGCTTCTACTTTTTAATTCTGCATAAAAACATAGGTTGTTGGTACTTGAGGTCATTGTGGCGATTCTAACAAGTACCCATAACGTGTGCTTTTAGCAAGATATAAGGAAATTTCTCCCTTAATTATCCTCAATACTCCTGAGCTATATGTATTAATATATGCAATTTAAGGAGAATGAATACACATTCAAGGGAGACAGCACTTTCAAAAATATTTTTTTCTGCCTTGTCCATATAGGTCTGCTCTTGAAGGAAAGTTTCCTTTAAGAGTGGACTCCTTTTACAGAAGGACTAGATTTATTACAGTAGAACTTCGATGGCTCGAACACCGATGGCTTGTTTACCATGGATGAGTCGAACCCATTCTTGAGCCTCTAGCGAAATCCCCTACATAAGAACTAGTGGGGGATAATTAAGGAGATTTGAGTCTTTTATCTTACAAATGTATGCTGTGTGTACTCATTAGAATCGCCACGATGAGGCGATTCTAATGAGTACACACAGCATACATATTCATTATGGAACACCGAAAAGATGTCTAAAAGTATCTCGTTATGCCTCCTAGCAGTAACCCTCAGTGGCTCGAACTCCCCCTGTCTCGAACAGATTTTCGAGGTCCCAAAGGTGTTCGAGCTCTTTCAAAAATATTTTTTTCTGCCTTGTCCATATAGGTCTGCTCTTGAAGGAAAGTTTCCTTTAAGAGTGGACTCCTTTTACAGAAGGACTAGATTTATTACAGTAGAACTTCGATGGCTCGAACACTGATGGCTTGTTTACCATGGATGAGTCGAACCCATTCTTGAGCCTCTAGCGAAATCCCCTACATAAGAACTAGTGGGGGATAATTAAGGAGATTTGAGTCTTTTATCTTACAAATGTATGCTGTGTGTACTCATTAGAATTGCCACGATGAGGCGATTCTAATGAGTACACACAGCATACATATTCATTATGGAACACCAAAAAGATGTCTAAAAGTATCTCATTATGCCTCCTAGCAGTAACCCTCAGTGGCTCGAACTCCCCCTGTCTCGAACAGATTTTCGAGGTCCCAAAGGTGTTCGAGCTATTGAAGTTCGACTGTATATGAAAACAATCTGGAAATCTGGAAGTCAGAGAGTTTTTTCTTATGTCAAGATGGCAGAAAATATGTGAGGTGTATCATAGCTGTGGATAAGAGGGGGTATGCACATATTTGCACAAAATCATGTGTTGTGGGTACTTATTAGAAGTGGGTCACTGAGATGTGTCTAATGAGTACCCACAGCATACATTTTCATGCAGAAATAAGGAAAATATCAGTAGTTTTCCGATGAAAAAAAAAGCGCCTTACCTGGAGCTATGGGTGTATTGCCTTGCCCTTAAGCGATACATTTGAAGAGAGGTTATTCTGATATAGAAATCTTGGACCCTTTTCTATCATAGTAGCCATAGGCACCCTTTAAAAGAATCAATTTCCTTCTCACTCTTACAAAAGAATTTTCTGATATGGGAGATAGCAATAATCTTCTTTGTGAACAGATTAAATGAAGACAGGGAAGAATAAAAATTATGTTGTGGTAGGAAGGTCTCCCTTTGAATCAGGGCATTTATTCATTAATCTACCAATATGCACATATGAGTATTGTGTTATGAGCAAAAATGAAAGTTATAAAAGCAGAGAATACATTGCTGGTAGAGGGTGGGAGTATAATTATTATCTGTTAAGTTTCTTAGATAAACATCTGCTTAAACAAATTCAGGAAGATTATATCCGACTGAAAAATAAGAAAAGAACATCAAAATGTTGTATTTTAATCTCAATAGCATGTGTAGACAATTCTGAACATCAGCCAGTGATAGACTGCCAGGAGTTATCAGCCCCTGTCCCACCACACCTGCAGCACAGTAAGACAATCTACCGCTCTGAGAATGGTGTGTTGGTGAGCACCAAGGATGATATTGGACGTGGAACGGACAGTCTAGATATGGTGTCAGTGGCTGTGAAGATACGGTTGAAAACTGAGGCGTCAACCTGTGACCTCACCAGTGATGAGAAAGTAAAGGTACAGTACAGTATGATCCCAATATTGAAAAAAAACATGTAGCTTGGTCCCGTTCTTCAAAGCATCATTAGCTTAACAAGCTCATTAGTGGTCAAATAGTTAACTATTCAAGCAAGTACAGTATCTAAAAGTTCAAATATTTTGTCTGGAAAAAATTGAGTAGTTTTTTCATTCTTGGAAGTTTGTTTGAGACAGGAGTATTTTGAGCCATTGAGGGTTATTCTAGTGCCAAGCTAAGTGGCATAGTGGAAACAATTTAGATACATTCTTGACAATATGGTATGTCTGTCATCAAGGTGATTATAATGAATACACAAAACATTACTTTTTAAGATAAAAGAAGAAAATCTCCCTGCATTATCCCTATGTCTTATCTGACACTTTGGGGAACTCATGGTGTTTAAGTCATAGTACTGTTTAACCCCATTTGTACCAAATGGAATCTTCCTCCTTATATGTACCAGGAGTCTTTTCCAAAATTAAGGGGTGTCAGGTTGTGTTTTCTTCAAATTTTATTTGGAAAAATGGCTTAAACTTTTGCAAACAGTGTAGTCCCTGATCAGATGCCGCGTTCTGCGACATCTGATCTGGGCATGCACTGTTTGCCAAATACCTGTTTTGGAGTTTCCGGTACAAAATGGGTTAAAATAAAAAGTCACTCCAAATTGGTGCATGTTGAGAAAAACTTCATTGAAGAAGCAGTTTAGAGTTGTATCTACATAATACTTTTCTGTACATCTAATTTAATGTTCTGCATGCTGGGTATTTTATCAGCAGATAACATTTTGAAATATATTTCTTATTTTTCTCAGAAAACAGGATTTGACATTGCATGCAAATTTTCTCCTGTGGAGACAATTTGCATGAGATGTCAAATTCTGTTTTCTGAAAGACAATTTGCATGGGATGTCAAATTCTGTTTTCTGAAAGACAATTTGCATGAGATGTCAAATCCTGTTTTCTGAGAAAAAAAAAATAAGAAAAATACGAACAATTTTCTGAATTAGCCCAGAAAGTGGTAACGGTTCGAGAACAAATGAAGTAACAGATAACAAACTTAATGGATGTTTGTATGTTTTGGCATATTTATAATGAAATATAAAGTATCATAAATATAGAAAATTAGCCGTAAGTTATCCACAGGATTCTATATACAGTAGAACTTCGATGGCTCGAACACCGATGGCTCGTTTCCCATGGCTGAGTCGAACCCGTTTTTGAGTCCCTATGGAATTTCTCTACATAAAAAAATAGGGAAGGTCAAAGTTAGGATATTTTCGTCTTATCTCGCAAATGTATACTGTGTGTACTCATTAGAATCGCCTCAATGAGGCGATTCTAATGAGTACACACAGCATACATTTTTCATTATAGAAAACCGAAAAGATGTCCTAAAGTATGTGGTTATGCCTCCTGGCAGTAGCACGCAGTGGCTCGAACTACCCCTGTCTCGAACAGATTTTCGTGGTCCCAAAGGTGTTCGAGTCATTGAAGTTTGACTGTATTTCAAGTTCTAGTCATGGTCTCACCTTTCTTGACTTACTGTATTCTTACTATTTTCAGGAGTTCACAGTATCAGTTGGTGTTAGAGGTGGAACCATGAGGTACAGGGTTGCTCAACCTTATCATAGTGTCTTTACACAGGTAAGGAAGATTTCTGTTTCATTTTAATCCCTAACCTGCTGAAAAAAATTACTTTTGCCACACCCATTTCTGACCAATGAAATCAATTGATATAGTGCATTCATTTAGATTTGCAAACTGAATGACAGAAAAAATGTTGATCCTGGTCAGATGGCTTCTCCAGAAGCCGGCTGATCTGGATCTATACTGTTTACGAAGGTGAGGATTACCATATTTATCTTATGTATTCAAACAGACAGGTCTAAGCAAACAGTGTAGACCCAGATGAGATGCCACATCCTGCGCCGTCTTTTCAAGGTGTACACTGTTTGTCATTCATCCACAACATTGGACAGTAAATTGTACTTTATCAAATTTTAGAACATGTATGGTAAGGAGTTGAGGTGTCCAAATATTTAGGGTAAATACGGTATTGTTTATTGTGGTTCAGCAGGACAAGAGTTAAGTTTAAGTTTATGGTCCAGTCAACATTATTAACCCTTGTTCTGCTGAATATTGAAATATGCCACACCCACCACTGATTATCAACCAAACAACTTATATGATGCAAATTATTGCAACAAATTCACAATCTGAATGACAATGTAGATCCTGATCAGATGGCTTCTTTAGAAGCCATCTGATCTGGATCTACATTGTTTGAAAGGTAAGGCATATCTGGGCTCAGCAGAACAAGGGTTAAGGCATCTGGTACATTTTCCTTCGTGTTTTTTTTTAAGGGAGATAACTTTTGAAACTCACTGTTCACTTTCTGGTAAGTTGAGTCCCTCTTAAAACAGGACCTACATATAAAGGAAAGGATTTGCTTCTCAGAAAATTCTTTCCTTCAAGAGTATACTGCTATTGCTAAGGGAGGCAAAACCATTTTTGGAAAAGTTAGCTCCCCTGCGGGTGTATCAAGCCTACCCTTTAAACTATTTACATTGACTTTGTGAAATATCGTGACCAACTTAGAGTTCACCCTGATGATCAAGTTCATTTCTCAAGAAATATCAGCCTTCATTAATGATACTTCATACAGACTTGCATCTAGGGATGACAATACTAATGCTGGCATCCATGTTTGCCCTTGACCTATATTTCATGGTTAACTGACTTTGTGAACTATTGCATCAGCTCTAGCATTCACCTCAATGATCAAGTCCATTTCTTAAGGACTATAAGAGAGAGATTCATTAATGATACTTTGTACAAATTTCCATCTAGGGATGACAACTTTAATGCATGCATCCAGGTTTGACCTTGACCTATATTTCATGGTTTGGTGACTTTGCACCCACACAGGCGCGACATAGCCTTCGGCAGAATTCTTGTTCTATATAATCTATACATTTTTGGGATTCATCTTTAACCCATTTTGTACCGGAAACCCAAAAACAGGCAGTGCAGGCCCAGATCAGACGTTGCAGAATGCAGCATCTGATCAGGGCCTACACTATTTGCAAAACGTACAGCCATTTTCCAAATGAATTTTGAAGAAAACACAACCTGACACTCCTAAATTTTGAAATGGGCTCCTGCTATATATAAGAGTGAAGATTCCATTTGGTACAAAAAGGGTTAAACTGTTTTTTGTCCAAGATCATATTATAGCACAGTGTTAGAAAGAGGTTTAGGTGTAATACCTATTTCATGTTTCATTTCATCTTTCTCTTACAGCTACTAGCGTTTTTGGATGTGACAGATTACCCTATACTTGGTTATGTAGACCCTAAAGTTCTTACAGAATTACATGTTCATTTGTGGAATTGTGCAATAGATTATAGGTATGTTTATTCTTACCCGTTTTAGTGGGGGAAAACCCCTGAACAGGTGCCCTGGCAAACAGTGCAAGCCCAGCTCTGACGTCAAATCAGGGCCTTAACTGGTTGCTTAAAGTTCCGACTATTTTCTAAATAAATTTCGAAAAATAACTGAACTTGACACCCCTTAATTTCATAATAGATTGCCATCTCAGTAGCTCAGTCATGTTGAACAAAAGGTTGTGGCTTCGATAACTCTAAATATACATTTTAATAGTAGGAAACTGATCAAATATCAAAGCTACCTAACACAGTATTAAACAAACAAACAGACTTAAAAATCTAAGACATTGCCCCTGTGTCTATGCATTGTATTAATTTTCTAAGGGTCGGGATTGCTTGGATGTCTAACACCTAGGGTATCCTTGCCTCCCCCTTTCTGTGGTGGAGAGACTGATAGATGCATTATAGTTCTGGAAGGGCTTCTATGGCCTGATGGTAAAAGTAATGAGTCTTAATCATCAGGTATCTCACTGCTGTGGGTTCATGCTTTGATCGGGCCACATGTCAGACACCATGTTCTGCAACAACAGGTCAGGTAATTTTGCTCCGGATACTCCATTTTTTGCCAACCTCTGTTTACAATCAGCTTGACATAAGTGAAATAATTTTGTGCCGTGAAACCAAAATAAAAAAATTATAGTTCTGGGTTTCTTCTTATTTCAGACCGTTACATTTACCTGTGAAGTCTTTGTTGGCTGTTGATTCATTTAGTATATCTAGTAATGTTGTAGCTGAATCTGCTGCTTCCTTGTTAAGGTAAGTTCTATAATCCTTTTTTATAGTCTTTCTTTTTATACCCCCGCCATTCGAAGAATGGTGGAAGGGCATATAGCGTTGCCCCTGTCCATCCGGGCGAACATCCAGGGCTTTGGGGCTAGGGTTAGGATTAGATAACAATAGAAAATGATTGGAAAATAATAGATTTATTCCGTAAACAAAAGGTTTAGGAGGTTAGCCCCTAAACCAAACAAAAGAAAATAACAAAAGAAATAGCCCTTAAACCCGAAACATTGGAACGTCCATTCATTTGTTCGTCCGTCCGTTCGTTCATTTGTTCGTCCGAAACTTAAACTCAATCAATAACTTTCTTATTTCTGGATGGAATTTTAAATTACTTTGTAGAACTGTTTAACATCTTGAGACGATGTGTCACATGCAAAACCCAGGTCCGTACCGCCAAGGTCAAGGTCATACTTAAAGGGCAAAGGTAAAAAAAAAGGGTCCGAAACTTATTTCTTGATGGATTTTGAAATTACTTTGTAGAAATGTTAACCATCATGAGACGATGTGTCACGTGCAAAACCCAGGTCTGTACCTCCAAGGTCAAGATCATACTTAGAGGTCAAAGTTAAAAAAAAGGGTCCGAAACTTAAACGCAGTCAATAACTTTTTTTATTTCTGGATGGATTTTGAAATTACTTTGTAGAAATGTTAATCATTATGAGACGATGTGTCAGGTGCAAAACCCAGGTCTGTACCTCCAAGGTCAAGGTTATACTTAGAGGTCAAAAGTAAAAAAAGAAAGGGTCCAAAACTTAAATGCGGTCTGACAATAACTTTCTTATTTATGGATAGATTTTGAAATTACTTGGCAGAAATCTTGGCCATGATGAGACAATCTGCCTCACACAAAACCAAGGTCTTTACCTCCAAGGTCAAGTTCATACTTAAAGGTCAAATGTGAAATAAAAGGTCCAAAACTTAAACAGCGTCAATAACTTTCTATGGATTAATACGAAAATAGACATTTTCAGGCGGGGGCATCTGTGTCCTATGGATGCATTTCAAGTTTTCAGTCTTCAATGGCTCAAACACCTTTGGGACCATGAAAACTTGTACAAGGCAAGCAAGATGGGGGTAGTTTGAGCACTGAGGGTTAATTATAGTGCCAGGTGAAGAGGCATGATAGGCATACCTTTTCAATTGTTTCTGAAATAAAGGTAGAAACACACGTGATGTAGCGGTTACGCTACTCACCTTGTAAACCAAGCGTCCCAGGATCGATCCTGGGCTTCTCCAGAATTTCGGAAGAGTCTATAAACCAAGGTCCCGTCTCCGTATGACCTTAGCTGTTGTTTGGACGTAAAATTCAGACACTCACTCACTCTAAAATAAAGGTATGCTCCTATGTACTCATTAGAATCGCCTCATTGTGGGGATTCTGATGAGAGCACAAAACATCCATTTTCAAGGTCAAATAAGAAACCTATCCCAAACATATTGATATCTGCATGGATAGAAAATTTTCTTAGGGACTAAAAAAAAAGTTTGAGACAACCATGGTAAATAATGATAATAATAATAATAATGAGCTTGATGTTCAAGCCATGGAAGATTCACTGTATTTTAATCTTACAAACATAGGCATAGAATACTTATTTACTGTCAAATATGTGGTAACAATTAACATGAGACCTTATGCCTTTTACTTTGACAAACAAGTGTACAGTTTAAAAGTAACAATGTTACCACAACACACGAGACATAAAACCAAGTAGCACAGTAAATATACGCAACATATGACAACTAAAATAAAAAGTAAGAAATACATATATTACAAAAGCACACATTGAAAAAAAAACAGTACAACCAAACAAAGTTAAAAGCAACTAAATAAATGAGTAAATTAAAATAAATAAGAACAGAGTCTATGATGAACGTGAAGGGCACTTACAGCTCGGACTATCACAGGCATGCAACAGTCATCTGATCTGTGGGTAATTCTCAGCTAAATTCCCATGTCACAGGTCCTGGTGTATGAATGTCATTTGACATGTCACCAGTAACAATTCTGATTCTGAGTGTCTATATCTTAAACTAGTGACTCGTTTACATCCATAACCTGTGAAGCATCTTGGACTCAGATGAGCAATCCAGTGCCATCATGGCCCTCTTGTTTCTGTATAATTGAAGCAAAATAAATAAGATTTAAATAAAAAATAAAAGAAAGTTTTATGAGACAAAGCCATTAAAGATAGAATTATATTGTATAAAGGTGTATTTTCATAATGTGTTGTACTGATCCCTTTCTCATATCTTATGGAGTAAATTCCTATATTACAACTACCTTTGAGACTGTTCAAAAGTGGTCTTTAAGACCACTTTTGAACAGTCTCAAAGGTGGTCTCTGACCACAGGACATGGTATGCAGAAAACATAAAGAAAGAATAACTGCAACCTACTAAATAAGCTTTTAAAAGGAAAAATAGTCTTAATTTTAGGCGGTCGGAATTTTTTCTGTATGTCTCTGTATTTTGTAGATTTGCGATAGAAGATGGTGCGTTGTATTTATCAAAGAAATTAAATCATATGAGGACAGATTTAAGAAAAGGTAAGTGTGCTCTAGTAAGAGAAAATATCAACCATTACGATAACATACCGGTGCAACATAGTGCATTTTTTCACATCTCCAAAATGGCTGCGTTTCTGATGAAAATCTGTGATTTTTTTGTTATATTTACTTCAAACATAGCTTGTGGGAGCTCGTTAGTACCACCTCATTGAGGTGGTTCTAACTAGTACCCACAACCTATGTCTATGAGCAGAAATAAGGAAAATAATGAATAGCCCCCTAAACCTCAGTTTTCTCTAAAGTGGGGTGTAAGGGCATGTTCATTTCACAGACTTGTTAGCTTGATGCCTCACCATGCTGAACCTGGATGTATCTTTTTTTAAACACATAGCTCCAGATCAGCTGGCTTCTTGGAAGCCAGCTGATCAGGATCTTTACAGTTTTCCATTCTGTTTCTGAATCCATATAAAAAATTGAAATCATGCCACAGAAATGGCTGAGAATCAGGGAGGAGTGTAGTACATCAAAATATTCCTCATGGTGAGGGTTTAATGAATAAATGAGCCATATGCAAACAGCTGCCTGCACATCCACACAGTTTGATCTGCACATGCTGAGATAGTACACCACAACCTCTTTATAACACTATTGTTGGCATCCAAAGCAAAAACCGTGTCATAACCAAACAAATATGTTTAGAGTATATAGAAAAATGACCATTTATGGTCATTTTTCTATATAATCTATACATGTTTGTATCCTTCGTTAAACTATGTTATATCCAAAACCATATTATAACGAACCGTGTTATAAAGACATTGTGCTGTACAATAACTTGTTTTACCTAAAAAATTTAAAGACTCTTAAAAGTCTGTGTATCTGAGCAGATCATCAGTTTGTATCTTTCCCAGCCACAAACTTCATAAAAGGGCTCATTTTGTAATATTCACACCAAAGAATAATGGACTTTTAAGCAGAAGCTAGGCTTCATTTTATTTCCCGTTTTATTATCACAAAAGACTGTCAGTCATTCTGTTAAAATCGCTTTGTCCAAAATCAACTTCATCCATTCAGTAATTTCAGAATAATAACTAAAAAATTTCATTTCATCGAGATGCCATTAGGGCCCATTTGTCCAAAGCCTTGTTAGCTTAACTTTGGCCTTGGAGTGGGGCTTACGGGTCTAGAATTAAGGCAAATTCACTTTACAATTTTGCAATAAAGTTCTTTAAAAAGTCTCTACAACTACTGACTGACTCTGTATGATAAATTTTGGCAGTAGTTTTTTGTGCAAGAACTGTACATACCATAATGTTCCTAAGTATTGAGATAGACAAGCCTAAGCAAATGGTGCAGACTCAGATCAGACTGCTCCTCAAGGGGTCTGATCAGGGTCTGCACTGTTTGCCATTGTCTGCGTGTTGGACTCCTTGCTGGCTTGTTAAACAAATTTGTTAAAATTTCACAGCAAGTCCTCAAGATGTCTGATTTTTTTTTAGGATTTTTATGGTATAATAATGTGGAAACATAGGTAGACAAGGTATTCACAAGGCAAGCTATGCAGTCCTTATCCTAAATATTTGGAGACCTTGAGGACTTGCTATAATCCTCCTAAAATTAAAAAAAAAATGTTTCATGACCCAGCAGGGAGTCCAAAAGGTGCAGATTGAATGTCAATTCTTAGGAGCAGTCTGATCTGGGTCTACACTGTTTGATGCCTATCTGTCCCAATACTTAGGCTCATTACGGTACAAACTACTTGTGCAATTTTCTGCTCAGATCAGTAGACAAATTAATAAGCAGGACAGTATTCCATATTCAGATGATGAAAAATGTTTGATTTTAACATACTTTATTGCATATAAAGACACACAGAAGCAAACAGGTCAAACCACAAGTTCTGGCAATGTCATTTACTACCCTTCCCAGATAAAAAAAGCTTGATAGCAAGTCTTTAATCTCTTGAAATTCCTTTTCAGATTATGTGTGTGTGGCAGATATAGGAAGACTAGAAATACTGTTGAGATCGTATGACGGCAGGGACCAGGTAGGCTATAGGTCTGCTAGGCAGACAATTCACAGGCAATGTCGAGCCCCATTTTGGCTGAAAAATAATAAAAAAAAAAAAACAAAGGGGTTGGCAACATTCTTTTGTGGAGAAGTGATCATGAAAGCTTTTCTTAAGTCATTCTGGCACATAGAGATAGGGAAATCCATTGTTTTAACCTGGAATAGAAATTTTTGCCACCCTGCTGTTCTTAATCAGGGACAGGGTAAAAATTGAATATTCTCACATGTTTGATTTGCACATGCATACATGTGATATTTTCTTGGACCCAAATAGGGAGATTTTGATTTTCAGATAGGGAGATTGGGGTCCCAAATCGGGAGAGTTTTCCGCGGTAAAAAGTGATGTTATTTTTGGCTAAAATTTTCCTCTGAAGCACTTTTTCACCCATAACATGCCAACACGACAATTGTTGTCTGCTTTGTCATCTGCATTAAAAATCTTTTTTGAAAACAGTGTGGGCCCAGATCAGACTGCAGAGCATTCTGATGACGGTCCACACTGTTTGCCTTTCTGCAAAAATATGTTATAAAAGCTTGGAAAAAGAAAGCAGCAGACGACAAACTTCCATTTTTTATTTTAATAGAGAGACAATTTCTCGGAAGAACGATCAAAGAACAAGCACTGACCAATAGATTGGTGTTAAATACCCACCTAGCACCTGGCAGAAAAAAACAACGTTCAGAATACCCGCATAGCAAAAAAAATTACTCATACTCTTACACCCCTTCCCTTATCATCCCCAAAATGTACCTCGGAACTTAGTCGGAACTAATAAGCATGCATGATTTTTAGCTCACCTGTCACATAGTGACAAGGTGAGCTTTTGTGATCACTTTTTGTCCGTCGTCCATCGTACGTGCGTCCGTGTGTGCGTGCGTCCGTAAACAATTTCAAATAAGTATATCTCTAATACCCCATGGTCAATCTTGATCAAATTTCATGAGAAGCATCATCAGGTAGGGGGAAAGGCTGCATAAGGTTTTTGGGCTGATCAGATTGGAATTCTGGTTGCCATGAAAACATATAGCTCCCATAGACTTACAATGGGAAAAATTTAAAATATCTTCTTCTCTGAAACCACAGGGCCAAGAGCTTAGATATTCAGCATGTATTAACGGCCAGTGGTCACCTACATAATTCCTGCCAATCATGCCCCTGGGGTCCAAATTGGCCACGCCCGGGGGCCCCTTTGCTCCAATAGACACATAATGGAACAAAAAGCTTCAAAAATCTTCTTCTCAGAAACCACAGGGCCCAGAGCTTAGATATTTAGCATGTAGCAACGGCAAGTGGTCACATACATAATTCCTGCCAATCATGCCCCTGGGGTCCAAATTGGCCACACCCAGGGACCCCTTAGCTCCCATAGACTCATAGTGGAAAAAAAGCTTCAAAAATCTTCTTCTCTGAAACCACAGGGCCCAGAGCTTAGATATTTAGCATGTAGCAACGGCAATTGGTCACCTACATAATTCCTGCCAATCATGCCCCTGGGTTCCAAATTGGCGACTCCCAGGGGCCCCTTCGCTCCCATAGACTCATAATGAAACAAAAAGCTTCAAAAATCTTCTTCTCGGAAACCACAGGGCCCAGAGCTTAGATAAGTAGCATGTAGCAAAGGCAAGTGGTCACCTACATAATTCCTGCCAATCATGCCCCTGGGGTCCAAACGGGCCACACCCCGTGGCCCTTTAGCTCCTATAGACTCATAATGGAAAAAAGCTTCAAAAATCTTCTTCTCTGAAACCACAGGGCCCAGTGCTGAGGTATTTGGCATGTAGCAAGGGCAAGTGGTCACCTACATAAATCCTGCCAATCATGCCCCTAGGGTCCAAAGGGCCACGCCCCGGGGTCCCTTAGCTCCCATAGACTCACAATGGAAAAAAAGCTTCAAAAATCTTCTTCTCTGAAACCACAGGGCCCAGAGTTTAGATATTTAGCATGTAGCAATGGCAATTGGTCACCTACATAATACCTGCCAATCATGCCCCTGGGTTCCAATTGGCCACGCGCCGGGGCCCCTTTGCTCCCATAGACTCATAATGGAAAAAAGCTTCAAAAATCTTCTTCTCTGAAACCACAGCGCCCAGAGCTTAGATATTTAGCACTTTGCAATGGCAAGTGGTCACCTACATAATTCCTGCCAATCATGCCCCTGGGGTCCAAAAGGGCCACGCCCCTGGGCCCCTTAGTTCCTATAGACTCATAAGGGAAAAAAAAAACTTCAAAAATCTTCTTCTCTGAAACCACAGGGCTAAGAGCTTAGATATTTAGCATGTAGCAACGGCAAGTGGTCACCTACATAAATCCTGCCAATCATGCCAGTGGGGTCCAAATGGGCCACGCCCCAGGGCCCCTTAGCTCCCATAGACTCATAATGGAAAAAAGATTAAAAAATCTTCTTCTCTGAAACCACAGGGCCCAGAGCTTAGATATTTAGCATGTAGCAACGGCAAGTGGTCACCTTCATAATTCCTGCCAATCATGCCCCTGGGGTCCAAACGGCCACGCCCCGGGGCCATTTAGCTCCTATAGACTCATAATGGAAAAAGATTCAAAAATCTTCTTCTCTGAAACCACAGGGCCCAGAGCTGAGGTATTTGGCATTTAGCAATGGCAAGTGGTCACCTACATAAATCCTGCCAATCATGCCCGTAGGGTCCAAATGGGCCACGCCCCGGGGCCCCTTAGCTCACATAGACTCATAATGGAAAAAAAAGCTTCAAAAATCTTCTTCTCTGAAACCACAGGGCCCAGAGTTTAGATATGTAGCATGTAGCAATGGCAAATGGTCACCTACATAATTCCTGCCAATCATGCCCCTGGGTTCCAAATGGGCCACACGCCGGGGCCCCTTTGTTCCCATAGACTCATAATGGAAAAAAGCTTAAAAAATCTTCTTCTCTGAAACCACAGCCCCCCGAGCTTAGATATTTAGCAGGTTGCAACGGCAAGTGGTCACCTACATAATTCCTGCCAATCATGCCACTGGGGTCCAAAAGGGCCACGCCCCGGGGCCCCTTAGCTCCTATAGACTCATAATGGAAAAAAAAAACTTCAAAAATCTTCTTCTCTGAAACCACAGGGCCCAGAGCTTAGATATTTAGCATGTAGCAATGGCAAGTGGTCACCTACATAAATCCTGCCAATCATGCCCGTGGGATCCAAATGAGCCAAGCCCCGGGGCCCCTTAGCTCCCATAGACTCATAATGGAAAAAAAGCTTCAAAAATCTTCTTCTCTGAAACCACAGGGCCCAGAGTTTAGATATTTAAGCATGTAGCAACGGCAATTGGTCACCTACATAATTCCTGCCAATCATGCCCCTGGGGTCCAAATGGGCCACACCCTGGGACCCCCTTAGCTCCCATAGACTCATAATGGAAAAAAAAACTTCAAAAATCTTCTTCTCTGAAACCACAGGGCCCAGAGCTTAGATATTTAGCATGTAGCAACCGCAAGTGGTCACGTACATATTTCCTTCTAATCATGCCCCTTGGGTCCAAATGGGCCACGCCCCGGGGCCCCTTCGCTCCCATAGACTCATAATTGAAAAAAGCTTCAAAAATCATCTTCTCAGAAACTGTGAAGCACAGATCTTAGATATTTAGTATCAAGCAACATAAAATAGCCAGCTACATAAATCCTGCTAACCATGCCCCTGGGGTCAAAATTGGCCATGCCCGAGCGCATCACCATCAATATACTTATAATGGAAAAAAACTTTAAAAAATCTTCTTTTATGAAACCATAAGGCCGAGAGCTTAGATTTTTAGCTCACCTGTCACGTAGTGACAAGGTGAGCTTTTGGGATCACTTTTTGTCCGTCGTCCGTCGTGTGTCCGTGCGTGCGTCCGTCCGTAAACTTTTCTTCAAACGACATCTCCTCCTAAACCACTGATCGTATTTTGACCAAACTTCACAGGAATGATCCTTAGGTGGTCCCCTTTCAAAGTTGTTCAAATGGTTCCGGTTCGTTGCACATATAGGTCACAGTAGCCAAAAATAGATTTTTTCACCGCAAACTTAAAAAATCTTCTTCTCTGAAACCACAAGGCCCAGGTCTTTGATATTTGGTATGAAGCTTCATCTAGTGGACCCCTACCAAGATTGTTCAAATTATAGTGCTGGGGCCAAAAATGCCCCCGCACGGGGGCCCTTTGGTTTTACATGGGCTTATATAGGGAAAATCTTTAAAAATCTTCTTCTCTGAAACCGCAAGGCCCAGATCTTTGATATTTGGTATGAAGCTTCATCTAGTGGACCCCTACCAAGATTGTTCAAATTATAGTGCTGGAGCTAAAAATGCCCCCGCACGGGGGCCCTTTGGTTTTACATGGGCTTATATAGGGAAAATCTTTAAAAATCTTCTTCTCTGAAACCGCAAGGCCCAGGTCTTTGATATTTGGTATGAAGCTTCATCTAGTGGATCCCTACCAAGATTGTTCAAATTATAGTGCTGGGGCCAAAAATGCCCCCGCACGGGGGCCCTTTGGTTTTACATGGGCTTATATAGGGAAAATCTTTAAAAATCTTCTTCTCTGAAACCGCAAGGCCCAGGTCTTTGATATTTGGTATGAAGCTTTATCTAGTGGAGCCCTACCAAGATTGTTCAAATTATAGTGCTGGATCTAAAAATGCCCCCGCACGGGGGCCCTTTGGTTTTACATGGGCTTATATAGGGAAAATCTTAAAAAATCTTCTTCTCTGAAACCGCAAGGCCCAGGTCTTTGATATTTGGTATGAAGCTTCATCTAGTGGACACCTACCAAGATTGTTCAAATTATAGTGCTGGGACAAAAAATGCCTCCGCACCAGGGCCCTTTTGTTTTACATAGGCTTATATAGGGAAAATCTTTAAAAATCTTCTTCTCTGAAACCGCAAGGCCCAGGTCTTTGATATTTGGTATGAAGCTTCATCTAGTGGACCCGTACCAAGATTGTTCAAATTATAGTGCTGGAGCTAAAAATGCCCCCCACACGGGGCCCTTTGGTTTTACATGGGCTTATATAGGGAAAATCTTGAAAAATCTTCTTCTCTGAAACCGCAAGGCCCAGGTCTTTGATATATGGTATGAAGCTTCATCTAGTGGACCCCTACCAAGATTATTCAAATTATAGTGCTGTGGCCAAAAATGCCCCCGCACCAGGGCCCTTTTGTTTTACATAGGCTTATATAGGGAAAATCTGAAAAATCTTCTTCTCTGAAACTGCAAGGCCCAGGTCTCTGATATTTGGTATGAAGCTTCATCTAGTGGACCCCTACCAAGATTGTTCAAATTATAGTGCTGGAGCTAAAAATGCCCCCCACACAGGGGCCCTTTGGTTTTACATGGGCTTATATAGGGAAAATCTTGAAAAATCTTCTTCTCTGAAACCGCAAGGCCCAGGTCTTTGATATATGGTATGAAGCTTCATCTAGTGGACCCCTACCAAGATTATTCAAATTATAGTGCTGTGGCCAAAAATGCCCCCGCACCAGGGCCCTTTTGTTTTACATAGGCTTATATAGGGAAAATCTGAAAAATCTTCTTCTCTGAAACTGCAAGGCCCAGGTCTCTGATATTTGGTATGAAGCTTCATCTTGTGGACCTCTACCAAGATTGTTCAAATTACAGCCCTGGGGCCAAAAAATGCCCCTGCTCCGGGGCCCTTTGGTTTAACATAGACTTATATAGGGAAAATCTTGTTTAACATAGACTTCTATATGCAGGGTAAACCTTTAAAATCTTCTTCTCTGAAACCAGAAAGCCCAGGTCTTTCATATTCGATATGAAGCTTCAACTTGTGGACCTCTTCCAAGATTGTTCAAATTATAGCCCTGGGGCCAAAATTGACCCTGCCCGGGGCCCACTTGTTATACATTGGATCAGGTGAGCGAACCAGGGCCCTCTGGGCCCTCTTGTTAGTATGTAGCAACGTCAAGTGGCCACCTACATAAATCCTGCCAGTTATGCCCCTGGGATCCAAATTGGCCCCACCCCAGGGTTCTTTAGCTTCCATAGACTTACAATTGGAGAAACTTCAAAAATCTTCTTCTCTGAAACCACAGGGCCCTTATAATAAAAAAAACAAACAAAAGAAAAAAAAACAACTTAAAATGGGGAAAAAAATCTTCAAAAATCTTCTTCTCTGAAACCATAAGTCCCAGAGCTTTGGTATTTAGCATGTAGCAATGTCGAGTGGTCGCCTACATGAATCCTGCCATCATGCCCTGGGGTCCAAATCCTGTGGCCCCTTAACTCCAACAAACTTATAATGGAAAAAAGCTTCAAACATCTTCTTTAAAACCATGAAGTACAGACCTTAGATATTTAGTATATAGCAACACAAAATGGTCGCCTACATAAATCCTACCAACCGTGCCCTTTGGGTCAAAATTCGCCAAGCCCCAGGGCTCATTAGCTTCTATAGACTTATACTGGAAAAAAATTAAAAAAATCTTTTTCTCCAAAACTATAAGGCACAGATTTTGTTTGATTTGAGGTTTTACATCCCCAACAACACTGTATAGGTCATTTTGGAGATGTCTTTTCCAATTTTGTGGGACTTTTACCAGACATTGAGATGAAATTACATCTCAATCCCTGTCGCCCAATGAAACCAGTAGGGTTTATAAGCATGGACACCGCCTTGCCTGAGCTTAGATATTTAGTATGTAGCAATGTCAAGTGTTCTCCTACACTAATGATTTTCTGGTACACAGGTGAGCGATATAGGGCCATTGGGCCCTCTTGTTATTGATTTAACTTGGGGGCATATTTTTTTCATAAAAGATCCATTAAAAACACGGCAAAAATATTTTTTCTCGCAAGCTAAAAAGGAAACAGGTTTGATTAGAAAATTTCACCCTGCAAAACTCCGGTTCTATGTTTATTTATAGGGATGTAATGATAGTCAGAAAATGACTATTGCGATAGTATTGACATTGCAGGAATAACCATTGCGATACTATTACTATTGCTGACTACTATTGCGATACTATTGCCTGAAACATATTTTCTTGTTTGAGAAGGAAATAAAAACTATTCAATCCTTCAAACTGTTTTCTGTATGCTTTATCTGCATACAAGAAATAAACAAGATAATTTACACAAGAGGGACACCTGTTGTAAACTCCTGTTTGCTTTTCTGTCTGCCCTACATGAAGAGGAAACAGCTCCCTAGGAGCATCTTTTTTCCTTTAAGTGTAAATCCTTCTGGAAGAGCCGGGAGACTCATTTTAATAGAAGTAGCCAAGTAAAATGTATCAGTTCACAGTGAGAATGTGAAATCAGTTTCTTAATCAAAATAAATGTAAGCTCTTCATGAAGGCAATGAAATCTTTGCTTGTCTTCAAACACACTTCAGGCTTGACAATGTGACTAAATACACCTTAACCTCGTTATAACACTGAACTTTGGGTCCAACCAAACCGACCATGTTAGTTAACCGAATCGTGTAATAAACGCCGGATATGCAGTCTATTCTATAATTACACTGTAAACACAAGCCTCCGGCGCTACCGATAAGCCTATAATGTTCCGCGTGACAAGGTGTGAAAATAAGATCAAGTTATGTCTTTAATTTGCATTTATCCCTCAATCATAAAATTTAATCCACAATCAAATCGCTCCTAAGACAATTAGCTTCATCTATCGGTAGATGTATGCATATTAATAAAAACAGACTATTCTACTGCCTTGTGCATGGCTATATTTTGGCGCCAAAATAGCAGACGCTTGGCGGGAAAAGTCGAACGCTTTAATTTGTGTAAACACATCTGTATGCTGTTGTTGGTGACACGGATCGAGTTTCCAGGTATGAATCGGAATTGTGCAGGGCACTGTTTTCTATCCACCTCTATCCACAACCGTTTAGCTATTGAGAAAATATGTTTTACCGGTTATGAAAGAAATACGCTGCATTAAAATAAATAGTAGATAGCTGAAAAACTATGTCAGCAATGCATACGATTCAGAATCAGAATTGTTACCGATGACAGGTCAAACGAATCCATACACCAGAACCTGTGTTTTGGGAAGTTAGATATGAATGTTAAGACCGAAAATCTGAGGAAATCTTTAATATAAGTCTCAGTGTTTCGGTACACAATCGATCGCATGCGTTTGTTAAACGGAACACCTTTGAGATCAGGGCTAAAGAATTTTTATATCCAAATCGGCCCCGGTCGACCGATGACATCATCAGTAACGTGCCGAACGTGCCTTACCATGTCATCCCGACATTCTTGCATCTGCCAACTTATCTATTTTTCCATCATTTTCATTGTGTAATGTTTTTTTTTCCAAACATCATTTGTATTTTCCTTTTGTTGTTTGGTAAAATCTTTTGAAATATTTTAGCAATACAAATAAACAGAAAATCGTACCACGTTTTTATTTTCTTTAATTGTTTTCTAGTGCGGTATTTCCCTTACTCGGTGTCCAAGATTCAAAATTAATTCCTCGGCTGTATAAACATGTCTGAATGCCCAAATAATAAACGTTCTTTGCAGGACGACACGTATTTCATTTCCTTTGATGTCTGTTAATGACAAAATAAGAATCCTCTAAAACATCAACCAGAACATTTTTTGGCATCTTTTGAAGCGGTAGTGACACGTGCGGACTTCCCATGCTTCATGTGCTAATTAATGCGGGTGGCACCCTTTGATAATAAATACCACTGTGTAAACACGCATTAATTATCGCTTTTCTTATCACTGGCTTACAGACAGCTTGCAGATTAGCGTAATCAAAATATGGGTGGTGGTCCGTGTCAATTATTTCGAAATCAATAAACATCAAAGTGCTGTTGAAATATGCTTCAGAAAGTTGTAAATTTACCAGTTCAATGAAGGAATATTCAGCGTTCTGACCTTATACAGACATTGGGTGTTAAGTTGATAATGTGTAACAAAATAGGATGCATAAACACAGTGTACCTGCAGGCTACTGCCAAATCACGATTCGGTTTGAATTTTATTGCCTTTATCTGGCGACAAGCAGCCGTTGTCTCCCATACACAGGAGATCATTGGATTTTAATTAGGACAATGTACAGTTTGACGCTTGACCGGGTACAAGACGTAGTAGGTAATAAAGAATATAAATTATATTAGAATGAAAACAACTTCGGGAATTATCTGAAAAACTTGTGATATAGAAAACTATCGAAACTATCGATAGTTCGAAACGCTATCGGCGATAGTCATCGATGTTTAACTTTAACATCGATGCAGTACTATCGGCCCAGTGCCTATCGCAATGCATCGATGGTCCGATGCATCGTTACACTCCTATTTATTTATAAATGAAAAACTACATACAGATGCTTAGAAAATACCAGCGTCTGCTCTGCTCTGTTTTGGTGGGAAAAATATTTAGCGCGTTCACCTGTCAAAGGCCAAAAAGCATGCACGAATTTTCATTGGTGTCAAGTGGGGCATATTTCTTTCTTCCGTTAAAAACGGCAAAAATATTTTTCTCGGGTTTAAATAGAAAATGTCACTAAGTAATTACCCAGTTCTATGATTAATAAAAGAATAACAGTTTACAGACGCGTAGAAAAAAAAAGCGTCTGCTTTGCTCTGTTTTGGTGGGAATAATATTTAGCGTCTACACGTGTCAATTACAAAGGGATTAAATAAGCTATAACTGGTATATCTTGATTGACTAGTTTTCACACCTTGTCACATTGTTAATTGTCGGCTTATCAATAAGGCCCGCCTCGGGTGTAAACGGTTTAATAGCGTTGGCAACTTGAGCAAATCGGTGATCAGTAATATTGCGATATTATACTTGTGCGGGTGTGTATTGCAATTTACCTGCATACCGCCTAGCGTAAATACACTGACGGTTAACCGCATAGGTATTTTACAGTGGTTAACACTAAATTGGTCGGTCAGCGGAAAACTACTGTAGGAAAATTGTCGTGTCGGGAGATTAGGGCCGTCGGACGGGAGACCGGGAGATGGGGTTCGAAATCGGGATATCCCGACGAAATCGGGAGATATCACATGTATGCACATGTTGAACGCGACCTCATACGCACAATCGTTAATGTTGATGTCATAGCATGTTACGTGAAATCACTATACATCACACCATGGTCATCACAATATGGTGGACGTCGACAGCTGAAGTGACTGTATTATCAAAAATCAATGCTCAGAAATGAAAGATATGCAAGAAAAAGAATCCAAAATGGTTGTGAGGGGTGAATAGAAAATCCATCCCTCGGGATCACTGTCCGGCATCAGGAGGCAAGCCCTGTGATGCCGGACTTTGACCCTTGGGACGGATTGTTCTGTCCACCCCTCACACTCATGTAAGATTCTAATATTCTCTCCCTTCCCCTGATCCATGAAGGGCAAGTGTCAGTTTCTGGCAAGGAACTTGCAATGTATTGGTAAACAGCTTATGTTTAAGCCTACCCACAGAAAATTGTGATGTGGTAAACTAACATAATAGTGTTGACTGGGCCATTAAATTCCAAAACAAACAAAATGAACTATCCTGTATTGTATTTGCAGCGATACCCAAAGACTGATCTGAGAGTGTCAAGTGACAAGGTGAATCTAAGAACATGTGCTGATTCATGTAGACTGTTGATAGACCTGATCAGATACCTGGCTGAGGACGGAGATCTTATCTACCACGAACCTCTGGATATACTGACAGACACAGATACAGACATCAGTGCTAATGTAGGTGTTAATATGATCTACCACAGCATTTTTATATCACCGCTGTTGTGTTCCAAAGCAGGAAACCAGCTAATCTGTGCTCTCTATAGTTTTTCTGTTCTGTAGTCTTTGCTTCTAAAGGATTACCCTTTTATAGGGCTATATATGCTATATCCAACAAAAATCTGTAGATTGCAGTGGAAGTCTGCTATTTACCCTCTGTATGCGGGAAACCCCTAAAGGGGTATCTTGACAAACAGTGCAGGCCCAGATCAGACGCCGCAGAATGCGGGGTCTTATCAGGGCCTGCATTATTTGCTAACAGAATTTTCCATCAAAATGGAATAAGAACAAAAAAAATAGGCCTGACACCCCTTATATGACATATGGTCTTGTCCAACATACAGCAATGGAAGAGTCCACTAGCATACAATGGGTTAAGACCAGCTAAAATTAAGACATATTCTGCTTTTAAAACATATTTAAAAGTTTCAGGTTTTCTTCCTTTATGTTTTCTACACCCAGTATCTTGGACTAGTAAGAGACCACCTTTGGGACTGTTCAAAAGTGATCTCTTAAGACTACTTTTGAACAGTCCCAAAGGTGGTCTTAATATAAGAATTTTACTGTATATTGGAAAGAAAAAAAACAAACAACCATAAATGGTCACAGCAGAAACTGTAAGTTAAGCAACTGTGTTACATCCAAACAAAGATATGTAGATTGTGTAAAAAATAAATGTCCATAAATGGTCATTTTTATGCCCCTGTTATTAGAAGAAGGCTGGAAAGGGCATATAGTGTTACCTTTGTCCATCCATATCCAAAGTTAGCAATTTGCATTATTCATCAGTGTGATGAGTACCAGGTAGGGACATCCCTATCCCTTGGACTTATTTTTAAGTTCTATATAATCTATACATTCTTGTGATTCATCTTAAAATTGTGTTACTTCCAAAACCATGTTATTATTACAATAATGATCATAGGTACTTGGACTAATAGGCCTAAGGAAACAGTGCAGACCCAGATCAGACTGCTCCAGTCTGATCAGGGTATGTACTGTTTGCCAGTCTGTCCGCACCTTTATCAACTCCTTGCTGGATCAGGAAACAAATTTCTTAAAATTTTAGGAGAAAAAGAGGAATACTAATTCAAGATAGACACATGCATAAAATAAACACAAATTAAGAGCATGCAAGATTAAAAAGTAAAAAAAAAAATATAGAATTAAAACAAGCTTCTGGTTTAAAGAAAATAGTAATAATTGCCTGAGGACATATGAAATCAAAGGAGGGTATAGCTAAATTGTAACAAGGCAACTGATTAACAAAGCAAATAAATAAATACAGGCAAGCAGGCACAGGAAAACACAGGAATCAACCAGAAGGTGCAGAGAGCGGTCGGAAACCATACTGGCAAAGGGCACACCTACACTGTGCACCAATCCAACCCTTCCAGGGGTGTAAAATTCCACTCGCCCGCTCGCATTTGCGAGTAAGTTTTAAGGCAGGGCGAGTAAGGTTTTCAAAACTGACCTTACTTTTTCTTCATTTTTAGCACCTAAATGTAAAGTTTAGATGATAAGGGCGAGTAAGTTTGAGGGAAATTTTACACCTCTGAAAAAGGACTTCAAGATGCTGAAGTCTGCTATCCTTCTGGCTTCTTCTGGTAGTGAATTCCAAAACCTGGCTGCCTGTCCTCAAGGTGTCTGAATTTTTAGGATTTTTACAATAACAATGTAGTAAAGGGGTTTATGTGCACAGCTCTTTGCTCAAGCAACCGATGATCATTAATGCATTTTATGATAAACAGAATCTTACACTTGTGGTCAGTTCATATGAAATTGTGAAACCAGTTAGAGGTTATGGAGCTGTGTTAGAATGACCTCAATCAGGCGATTCTAACAAGTGCCTACAGCATATTTTTATGGAGAAATAAAAAAAAAAAAATATTAGAAAGTTGAAAGATACATATGCAAATATATATCTAATGCTTTGTTTAACCCTTATATGCCTAGCTGCCTTTTTGGGACATCAACAAATAGTGTAGACCCAGATCAGATGCCGCATCTGCGGCATCTGATCTTGGTCTACACTGTTTGCTTAAAGAACATACATTTTTATGCCCCCGCATCGAAATGATGCCGGGGGCATATAGTTTTTAGGTTTTCCATACAAAAGTGTGTACGTTCGTAACCCTGTTAGACTCAGATTAAGGTTTTTGGTCAGGGTAGAACTTGAGCTCATATTTTTCAAACCATGCAATGGATGATTTTTATATTTAGTATGATGATAGATAGGGGTGAAAAGTTTTATCTAGCATTACCCCCACACCTACCCATGGTCTAAAGGTCAAGGTCACGGACTTAGAAATTTTTAATGTTTAAGACTCAGGTTAAGGTTTTTGGTCCAGGTAGAACTTGAGCTCATATTTTTCAAACCATGAAATGGATGTGGTTTATATTTAGTATGATGATAGATATGGGTCCAAAGTTTTATCTAGCAATACCACCACACCTACCCATGGTCTCAAGGTCAAGGTCACGGACTTAGAAATTTTTAATGTTTAAGACCCAGGTTAAGGTATTTGTACCAGGTAAAATTTGAGCTCATATATTCCAAACCATGTAATGAATTTGGTTCCTGTTTGGTATGATGATAGATATAGGTTCAAAGTTTTATTCAGCAATGCCCCCCACCCATACCCATGACCTCAAGGTGAAGGTCACATACTTGCAAAGTTTTAATGTTTAAGACTCAGGTTATGGTATTTGTACCAGGTACAACCTGAACTTTTATAATTCATTTGGTTCATATTTGGTTTGATGATACATACAGGTCCAAAGTTCCATTTGTCATATGCCTACCTATGCCTATGACTTCAAGGTCAAGGTCACAGACTTAGAAATTTTTAAACATTATTTTTTTAAGAGTTCAAATTTTGAAAACTATATGATGGTATCGGGTTTAAATTTAGTACGATTATAGATACATGTCCAACAAGACCTACAGCTATGCATGTGGCCTCAAGGTCAAGGTAAGGTCATGGTCACAGCCATAGAAATTTTTAATATTAAAGTATGTTAAGAGCTCATATTTTCCAAACCATACAATGTATTTGCTTCATGTTTGGTAGGATGATAGATAAAGGTAAAAAGTTTCATTAAACAATTATCCTGCCCTTGCCCAGGACTTCAAGGTCAAGGTCACAGACCTAGAAGTTTCTAATGTTAAAGTTTTAACAGCTCATTTTCCACAATTGATGGATAGGGTTCATATGTGATATGAAAATAATTATTTTTTCAAAGGCTGAATCAGCAATACCCCTACCTATGCCATTGACCTCAAAGACACTGTTCCAGGTGAGTTATGCTGCCCAATGACAGCTGTGGTTGCAACATGATTTTTTTTCCGGGACAGGTGGACCCTGGGCGGGGGCATCTGTGTCGTATTGACACATTTCTAGTTGTAAAATTTATCACAAACAAAACAAATCTGACACGCCTACAATCGGAAATGGACCACTTCAAACTCATTAGGTGGAATATTCCATTGTCATATATGGGTTAAGTTTCTGCTGATTTAAATTTTCTGGGATGAAGAATGGAATAAAAAAATCTTTCAGAGGTCTGCAGTGTCCTCAGTTCCATCAAGTACATCACAACCTCTTTATAACACTATTAATGGGGTCCAAAGAAGAAACCGTGTTATATTCAAACAAAAATGTATAGATTATATAGAAAAATGACCATAAATGGTCATTTTTATATATAATCTATACATTTTGGGGATCCATCTTAAAATTGTATTAAATCCAAAAACCGTGTTATAAGGAACCGTGTTATAATGAGGTTGTGGTGTACATTGAAAAGCAACATACATACAAAGGGCAAAATGACATACGAGTAGAACGAAAAATTAGGAGTTTTTTTCTTTGCACCCATTGTATTTGTAGAATGAAGATGATGATGACCAAAATGAGGACCAAACCATGTTACCTCCCCTGTCAGAGTCCAGTATGGACCATGTACATACAATGATGACAGAAGCTATGATTGAGTCAACCCCAGAATCATCAAACACACGTGAGTACATGAAGGTTATTTCCCTTGTCTTAAATGAATGCATCGTTTGGGGAGGTTAATAGCTCCGGAAAAAAAAGTATTGAGGGTTATTATGGGATATTTTTATCTTATTCATGAAACCATTACGTTGTGGGTACTTGTTAGAAGCGATTCTAACAAGTACCCACAACATGATGCCACAATTAAATTTGGACAGTTTTTACACATATCCTTAACAATTACGGGAGGGGAAGCTTTTCAGTGCTGTAAATTCTGTTAAAGTCCAAAAAGAGACTGAAGTGGATTGGTTCCCTGTAACCTCAAATAGATATTCAAGGACTCCTTAAGAGCCTGGTACCAGTCCTAAAATAATGGGATCAAAGTACCCAGAGTACTGAAACAAAGTACCCAGAGTACTGAAATCTTATTTTATTTCTGAAATAAATGGTGCCTATTGTATGTCAATAGGCCGTATTATTTCAAGGTGGATAAAATTAAACACAATGTAACAATGCAGTAGATCCTTTAAATCTTTCTGATTTATTCAACTAGACAAATAAAATATACTCACCGGAAATAGAAACTATACACTCATTTTTAAGTTGTCACTGGCGAAACATTTTAATGAAATTTGAATTCCAATTATATAAATTATCATCATTGGCATGTCTTATTTATCGAATAAAATGTTTAACGATAGCTACGATTTAACGGGTAGAGCCACAGGCCCAAAGCAAGGGTCAAAATTATGCTGTTCAAGTTTCCATTGAGTCAAACTTTTTGTGTCGCGAATGTGATTCCCATTTTTACCAGTTATTACGCATCATCTAACGTTGGGAATATTGTTTACAAAATGAAAATTTTCACAATGGTTGAAATGTTATCGACGTTTAAATACTGGACCAAACCACCGAAAGTGAGCGAAAAGTATGGCATTTCTGATTGCGGTTTTTGTTTTTATCAATATTTAAGACACAGCTGAGAATGCTAAAACGATTGAAGGCACTTTCGGGTCGATTTTTAGGCTTGAAACATTATTTTGAAAATTTCGCTGAAAAAAAGCAGTTTTTGAGATTTCAATACAGTGTTTGTTTCTCGATAATTTTTAGATGCTATGTTATTTTTTCATTCCTTGCTTTGTACTTGTTACCTATACGCAAAAAATGTTGCCGTCAAAATTCGATTACAAACAGATTTTGTGAAAAATGCACTTTTTTACATTTTTCCCAAAAACTTTTATTTTGAACACCAGATGTTCTTAAAATTGTTACAGGATTCATGTCGATAGTTAGTAAAGTCCTTAATCAGTAATTTTTAACTGAATTATCCACTTGTTTTGTCAGGCGAGACAATTTAAAAGTGTATAGTTTCTATTTCCGGTCAGTATAAATGTATACATCTATATGCTCATCTTTACGATTCTTATTTTGTTGACACAACTTCAATAATTTTTATGCCCCCACATCGTATGATGCCGGGGGCACATAGTTTTTTGGTTTGCCGTACGTGCATCCGTGGGTCTTTGCGTACGTGCGTAACTGCGTCCGAATGTACGTCTGTCTGTACGAATGTATGTACGTACATGAATGTATGTACGTACATACATACGTACGTAATCCTGTTAGACTCGGGTTAAGGTTTTTGTAGCAGGTAGAGCCTGAACTTCTTAGAGATTATATTTTCCAAACCATGTGATGGATTTGGTTCATATTTGGGATGATAATAGATATAGGTCCAAAGTTTTATTCGGCAGTACCCCCACCAATGCCTATGACCTCAAGGTCAAGGTCATGGACTTGGAAATTTTTAATGTTGAAGACTCAGGTTAAGGTATTTGTACCAGGTAGAACCTTATTATTTAAGAGCTCATATTGGGTTTGGAGCATATTTGGTATGATGGTATATAGGTGCAAAGTTTTATTCAGCAATACCCCCACTCATGCTTATGTCCTCAAGGTCAAGGTCATAGACTTAGAGTCAGGTTAAGCTATTTGTACCAGGTAAAACCTTATTATTTAAGAGCTTATATCTTCCAAAGTTTACCATGGATTTGATTCATAATTGGTATCGTGATAGATATAGGTGCAAACTTTTATTCAGCAATACCCCCACTCATGCCTTTGTCCTCAAGGTCAAGGTCACAGACTTAGAAATTGTTAATGTTTAAGACTCAGGTTAAGATATTTGTACCTGGTAGAACCTGAACTTTTACAATAAATTTGATTCATAGTTTGTATGATGATAGATGTAGCATTAAAGAATCATTCAGCAATACCCCTGCCCATGCCCATGACCTCAAGGTAAAGGTCACAGACTTAGAAATGTTTAATGTTTTAAGTTCTCAAAGAGTTAGTATTTTTCAAACCATACAGGGATTTGGTTTATATTTGCTATGATGATAGATACAGGTCCAGTGTTTTATTTGCTAATACCCCCACACATGCCTAAGACTTCTAGGTCAAGGTCACCCACTTAGAAATTTTTAATGTTAATTTTTCAAGAGTTCATATTTTCAAAACTGTTTGATGGATTGTGTTTTTATTTTGGTGTTATGACAGCGAAATGTCCAAAATGATATTCAGCAGCACCCCAACTTATGAACATGACCTCAAGGTCAAGGTCACAGACATAGCAATTTTCAAATTTAAGTATGTTAATAGCCTATATATTCCAAACTTTATGGTGCATTTGCTTCATATTTAGTATGACAATAGTTGCAGGTCAGAAATTTCATTCAGCCATACCCCCACCCATGAACTCAAGGTCAAGGTCACAGACATAGAAATTTTATGTTATGTCTTTTGAGAGCTTGTATTTCCTGAACCATTTGATGGATTTGCTTCATATTTGGAATGATGATAGATACAGGTCAAAAGTTTCATTCAGCCATAACCCCGCCCCTGCCTCATGACCTTAAGGTCAAGGTTGCAGTCTTAGAGAAATGTTTAGTGTTAACGTTTTATAATGTTTCCAAACCATTTGATGGATTGAGTTCCTATTTGGTATGATGATAGTTATTTTTCCAAGGTTTAATCAGCAACACACCAATCTATGCCAGTGACCTCAAGGACACTTGTCCAGGAGAGTTATGCTGTCAAATGACCTGTGTTATTGTAATACGAGTATTTTGTGGGGTGGGGGTGAGGTAGGTTCCTGGGTGGGGGCATCTGTGTCGTATTGACACATTTCTAGTTTACTGGCAAAAGGTTACAGATTAGTGGCTGGAAAAACCCATCAGTGCAAAGTGCTGTCTGATTCATCATGTTACTGACCACCGCAAAGCTGAACAGCTTAGTATGTACACAAGCTCATTTCATAAGTCTCATATGAAATACCCACTCACATCAGATTCTCCATATACTTCTATACTTAAGTGTATTTCTATTTTTAGCCTCACCAGAATCCTCGACAACCAATCAAACACAAGTATTCTTCCTGCCCACAACTAGTCAGACTCAGCCAGTGCCTTCATCATCTAAGACACCAATATTTATATCAGCCAATGTTGACTCAGTCACCAGTAGTACATTGTCAGAGCAAACTGATGATAATGATGATGAAGATGATTTTTGTCTCATCAATGATACTGGATGGGGAAAAGCTGTAAGTACATTTGCAAAAGCAGCTCACATTAATTCTGCAAAAATTTTAGTATATTTGCCATAGTAAATGATCAAAGTTTTAATGATACATTAACTAATGACATCGTTAGTTTTGAACAATTGAACCAGTACTGTCATGCAATGATTATTGTTTGACGATGCATTTCGAGTGCACAAGAAAAGGTGTACATTGGCAGCTTCATCCAAGTGAAGACTTGGATCTTTTGAATTGTCTGCCGTAAGGCTTTACATTTCATGTGAATTGTCTGCTCAGCAGACAATTCATATGAAATGTCAAGCCTTTTTTTCTAAAAACAAAAACGAGGTTGTAACAATATTGTCTAGAATGGTCCTTGGAGCTTTAAGCATAAAAAGGAATCGAATCAGGAGTTGCTCCTCACTGGAGTCATACAGCTTTCATTCTTTGAAGCATCCATTATAACCTGAAAACAATGAAGACTCAGGAGCTTGTATCTGACCCTTTCTATTCACATGTTTATAAGGCATTCTCTGTGTAGATATGGTTAAAAAAAAAGCAATCCTTTGGAAGCAAGGAATACTCCATAGAACTGATAACAGTGAAGTGTTCAAGCTTCTCTGTGCCAGACTAGCTTGTTTTGGCCAATTAGCCATCATCAGTCACCTTCAGATAAAATATTTCAAAATTTCACAATGGAATCAAATGAACAACAAATGACTAGAAAATATAATTTACACTGATAAAGGACAGGGAGATGTTGCCAAACATTCCCTGTATTCCAACTGTAGTGAGGTTAGATATGTTCTGAAAACAGTAATCTTTTGGAAGCAAGGAATACAACATAGAACAGAAGACCCATTGTCCTTGCATCACTTTCTTTGAATCTATTATAGGATAGTGAGCCAAGCATTCGTGTTTTCCTGGACAAGCCAATAGAAATTGTTGATGATTACTTCTCTAAACCAATTGGTAGAGCTGATCTCTTGAAGTCACCTGACCATTTCCCTATGGCAGAGAGTAGATACACACTGAAGGAGTTGACTTTTGTCTGGCATATGTATGGCGGAAGTGATTTTTCAGAAGAAACACGCAGTAGTTCATCTAAAGAAAGAGTTTGTAGTGCACCTGACCTGTCCAGGTATGTTGATAAGAAGTCACCATGATATGCATGCACGGGTCAAGAAAAGAAGGAGTAACAAGGATATTTAAGGGGAATGGGAATACCCGGCAGATTTTCCGCCATTTTTCAAAGGGAGACAACTTTCGGGACTTCCTGTTCGCTTTTCTGTAAGCCCTGTCCCACTGAAAAAGGGGTCTACTCTTAAAGGAAAGAATTTGTTCCTCAGGAGCAAATTCTTTTCTTTAAGAGTTGACCCCTATTGACATGGGAGGCAAAAATACTTTTGCAGGAGTTGCCTACCTGAAGGTGTTCCCATTCCCCTTTAGAGATATTTTTTTTATTAGGGCCCCGCACTGAAAGTGTGGGTGCCCTATAGTAATCACTCTGTCCATCCGTCTGTCTGTCCGTCCACAAATTTTCCTACTCCTCTGATAGTGCTGCCGGGGCCCTAGTCAGTTTCACTGACAGCTCTAGTTTCTTGTTAGAAACATATGTTGTGGGTACTTGTTAGAATTGCCTGAATATGTTGTGGTAACTTGTTATAATTGCCTCATTGAGGCAATTCTAACAAGTACCCACAACATTTGTTTAAATGGAGAAATAGGACCAATTTTTCCCAAATTTTCCTAAGTACTACTCATCTTGCACTATGTGAATGTAATTTTAATTAAAGCAAGTGATATTTGTAGATCCCTTAAGCTACACACTTCAGAGAATCTTACAGGAAAAGTGGGCATGATTGTTAATGTTTTTACTTTAAAGTACTGGTTGTTTTACTTTTAAGTACTGGTTTCTTCTCTGAGGCCATTGGGTAAAAATCCGAACCTGAAGCCATAGGGTAAAAATCAGAACCATTGTTTATATAGAGCCTTATTAAAAAAACAAAAACAAAGAGGAAATGAAAAACATGTACTTGCATGATCATGATCCATTAACAGAGATGCCCACTGGGAGATAAACCTCTTCAGTACCAATAATCTTCAACAGAAATAATCTTATTTGCAAGTTGCAATAATCTACTACTTGTAAGTTATTTGTTTGGAGTTGAACAGCCCAGTCAGCATTAGCTTGGGCGTGTGGAGCAGTTCAACTTTCCCTGGGCAGCAATATACATAAGTGGTTAACCAATACAGTGTACACCAGAAACTGACAGCCGCCCTTCTTGAATCAGTGGAAGAGAGAGAGAGACTTCCCTGAAGTTGTGTGTAGATATGCTCCAGATATATTGCCAAGTTTTTCTGATGTGTTTTTAGCTCACCTGTCACGTAGTGACAAGGTGAGCTTTTGGGATCACTTTTTGTCCGTCGTGCGTGCGTCCGTGCGTGCGTGCGTGCGTGCGTCCGTGCACTTTTCTTCAAACGACATCTCCTCCTAAACCACTGATCGGATTTTGACCAAACTTCACAGGAATGATCCTTAGGTGGTCCCCTTTCAAAGTTGTTCAAATGGTTCCGGTCCATTGCTTATATAGGTCACAGGAGCCAAAAATAGATTTTTTTCACCGAAAACTTAAAAAATCTTCTTCTCTGAAACCGCAAGGCCCAGGTCTTTGATATTTGGTATGAAGCTTCATCTAGTGGACCCCTACCAAGATTGTTCAAATTATAGTGCTGGGGCCAAAAATGCCCCCGCTCCGGGGCCCTTTGGTTTTGCATGGGCTTATATGGGGAAAATCTTAAAAAATCTTCTTCTCTAAAACCGCAAGGCCCAGATCTTTGATATTTGGTATGAAGCTTCATCTAGTGGACCCCTACCAAGATTGTTCAAATTATAGTGCTGGAGCTAAAAATGCCCCTGCATGGGGGCCCTTTGGTTTTACATGGGCTTATATAGGGAAAATCTTGAAAAATCTTCTTCTCTGAAACAGCAAGGCCCAGGTCTTTGATATTTGGTATGAAGCTTCATCTAGTGGACCCCTACCAAGATTGTTCAAATTATAGTGCTGGGGCCAAAAATGCCCCCGCACAGGGGGCCCTTTGGTTTTACATGGGCTTATATAGGGAAAATCTTGAAAAATCTTCTTCTCTGAAACCGCAAGGCCCAGATCTTTGATATTTGGTATGAAGCTTCATCTAGTGGACCCCTACCAAGATTGTTCAAATTATAGTGCTGGAGCTAAAAATGCCCCCGCATGGGGGCCCTTTGGTTTTACATTGGCTTATATAGGGAAAATCTTGAAAAATCTTCTTCTCTGAAACCGCAAGGCCCAGGTCTTTGATATTTGGTATGAAGCTTCATCTAGTGGACCCCTACCATGATTGTTCAAATTATAGTGCTGGAGCCAAAAATGCCCCCGCACGGGGGCCCTTTGGTTTTACAAGGACTTATATAGGGAAAATCTTTAAAACTCTTCTTCTCTGAAACCCCAAGGCCCAGGTCTTTGATATGAGGTATGAAGCTTTATCTAGTGAACCCCTACCAAGATTGTTCAAATTATAGTGCTGAAGCCAAAAATGCCCCCGCATGGGGGCCCTTTGGTTTTACATGGGCTTATATAGGGAAAATCTTGAAAAATCTTCTTCTCTGAAACTGCAAGCCATGAAGCTTCATCTAGTGGACCCCTACCAAGATTGTTCAAATTATAGTGCTGGGGCCAAAAATGCCTCCGCATGTGGGCCCTTTTGTTTTGCATGGACTCTTATATGGGGAAAATCTTTAAAAATCTTCTTCTCTGAAACCGCAAGGCCCAGATCTTTGATATTTGGTATGAAGCTTCATCTAGTGGACCCCTACCAAGATTGTTCAAATTATAGTGCTGGAGCACAAAATGCCCCCGCACGGGGGCCCTTTGGTTTTACATGGGCTTATATAGGGAAAATCTTGAAAAATCTTCTTCTCTGAAACCGCAAGGCCCAGGTCTTTGATATTTGGTATGAAGCTTTATCTAGTGGACCCCTACTAAGATTGTTCAAATTATAGTGCTGGAGCTAAAAATGCCCCCGCATGGGGGCCCTTTGGTTTTGCATGGGCTTATATAGGGAAAATCTTTAAAAATCTTCTTCTCTGAAACCGCAAGGCCCAGGTCTTTGATATTTGGTATGAAGCTTCATCTAGTGGACCCCTACCAAGATTGTTCAAATTATAGTGCAGGAGCTAAAAATGCCCCCTGCACGGGGGCCCTTTGGTTTTACATGGGCTTATATAGGGAAAATCTTGAAAAATCTTCTTTTCTGAAACCGCAAGGCCCAGGTCTTTGATATTTGGTATGAAGCTTCATCTAGTAGACCCCTACCAAGATTGTTCAAATTATAGTGCTGGGGCCAAAAATGCCCCCGCACCGGGGCCCTTTTGTTTTACATAGACTTATATAGGGAAAATCTTGAAAAATCTTCTTCTCTGAAACCGCAAGGCCCAGGTCTTTGATATTTGGTATGAAGCTTCATCTTGTGGACCTCTACCAAGATTGTTCAAATTATAGCCCTGAGGCCAAAAATGCCCCGGCTCCCGGGCCCTTTGGTTTTACATAGACTTATATAGGGAAAATCTTGAAAAATCTTCTTCTCTGAAACCACAAGGCTTAGGTCTTCGATATTTGTTATGACGCTTCAGCTAGTGGACCTCTATAAAGATTGTTCAAATTATAGGCCTGAGACCAAACATGCCCCCGCCATGTGGCCCTTTGGTTTTACATAGACTTATATAGGGAAAATCTTTAAAAATCACCTTCTCTGAAACACAAGGCTTAGGTCTTTGATATTTGTTATGAAGCTTCAGCTAGTGGACCTCTACCAAGATTGTTCATATTATAGCCCTGGGGCCAAAAATGCCCCCGCTCCGGGGCCCTTTGGTTTTACATAGACTTATATAGGGAAAATCTTGTTTTACATAGACTTCTATATGCAGGGTAAACCTTTAAAATCTTCTTTTCTGAAACCAGAAAGCCCAGGTCTTTCATATTAGATATGAAGCTTCATCTTGTGGACCTCTACCAAGATTGTTCAAATTTTAGCCCTGGGGCCAAAATTGACCCTGCCCGGGGCCCACTTGTTATGCTTTGGATCAGGTGAGCGAACCAGGGCCCTCTTGTATGACTATTTAAACTTTTAGGAAATGCAAGAGATTTTAACCTTCAAACATGTAAATACATGTATTGCAGAGATGGTCTGACAGTATCATACCATAGAGGGTCCCCTGAGAACAGGTGGGAGGGGCATGCTGGAGGCAGGATAACTTCCCCAGCCCCTCGGAACACATTACAGACCAAAGGAGGACCAGGCAGGGACCATTCAAAATGCATGGAGCTGCAGTTGACCAAGGTAGTATTTTCTTCACCAAATGATGTAAGAAGAACCAACAGCAAAAAGCAAAAGAAAGAAAAAGAACACTGTTGTTAATTTCTTGAAAATTTTAGTTACAGTCAGTTGGACACAAAATAGGTTGAAAAAGGTTCATGTAACAGTTTATCTCCTTTCCTTCCCAGTATGTAAGGAAATTCGTGAACATGCATTGTTATCAACTAATTCATTAAGTGGAATGGGAACACCTGGCAGATTTTTCCGCCATTTTTCAAAGGAAGACAACTTTTGGAACTTCCTGTTCACTTTTCTACAAGCTCTGTCCCACCTAAAAAGGGGTCAACTCTTAAAGGAAAGAATTGCTCCTTAGGAGCAAATTCTTTCCTTTAAGAGTTGACCCTTATTGACATGGGAGACAAAAATGCTTTTGTAGGAGTTGTTTCCCCTGAAGGTGTATCCATTCCCCTTAAGTTTTTAAAATTGATAGTAAAGCTAAAATATGAATTATGTTGGTTCCTGAGTACGAGTATTTCTTAAGGTTTTGTACTGGAAAAAATATAAGAATAACATAAATATTTATGTCTCTTTGTCTGTCCGTGGGTCTGTTTCTTTGTATGTCTCTGTGTTTGTCTTTTAATATTCTTCTATGTTTTCATAATTGTATATGTATGTGCGAATTTTAAACTGTATATCTTGGCCTTAGATTGTAGAACATTTTCAGTGCTCAGCTCACCGAAGCATGGATTTGTGATTTTCATAAATATTAAAATACAAACAAACCTGGCAGTGTATCTGCTCATACCAACAGAGAATGATATTTTGTCCTGTTCATAAATTTTAAAATGCCAACAACTGTTGGCATTTTTAAAAGTAATGAGCAGGACAAATTTCATATGCATACAAGTTGAGTATGTCACAGATATTATAATCTCTGAAACTGTTTTACATAGGTGAGATTCGAGAGAATGATATTTGTCCTGTTCATAAATTTTGAAATGCCAACAACTGTTGACAATTTAAAATTTATGAGCAGGACAAATTCCATATGCATTTGAGTATGAAAGAGATTTTATATCTTCCAGAGAATTATATTTGTCCTGTTCATAAACTGTTGGCATTTTAAAATTTATGAGCAGGACAAATTTCATACGCATATGAGTTGAGTATGTCACAGATGTTATAATCTCATGAACTGTTTTACAAAAGTGAGATTTGAGAGAATGATATTTATTCTGTTCACAAATTTTAAAATGCCAACAGCTGTTGGTATTTTAGAATTATGAGCATGACAAAGTCCATATGTATTTGAGTATGAAAGACATTTTATAACTTCCAGAGAATGATATTTTCCTGTTCATCAATTTAAAAATCCCAACAACTGTTGGCATTTTACAATTTATGAGCAGAACGAATTTCATACCCATATGAGTTGAGTATGAAACAGATTTTATAACCTCAGGAACTGTTTTACATAGGTGAGATTTGAGAGAATGATATTTGTCCTGTTCATAAATTTTAAAATGTCAACAGCTGTTTGCATTTTAAAATTTATGAGCAGGACAAATCTCGTACGCATACGAGTATGAAAGAGATTTTATAACTTCAGGAACTGTTTTACATAGGTGAGACTCCAGAGAATGATATTTGTCCTGTTGATAAATTTTAAAATGTGTTGAATATGAAACAGATGTTATAATCTCTGGAACTGTTTTATATGGTGAGATTCTAGAGAATGATATTTGTCCTATTCATAAATTTGATATGCATATGAGTTTAGTATGTCATAGATGTTATAATCTCATGTTTGTTTTACATAGGTGAGATTGAAAAGAATGATTTTTGTCCTGCTCATAAATTTTAAAAAGCTTACAGTTGTTGGCATTTTAAAATTTTTGAGCAGGATAAATTACATACTCTGCTGATTTGAGTATGAAACAGATCTTATAATCTCAGGAACTGTTTTAAATAGGTGAGATTCCAGCACGAGAGGTACCCTCGTAGTGCAGAACAAGCTTCACGTCAGATCCTCCTCATTTATGATGCTGAAGTTAGAGATCGTCTTAAAGCATCCAAAATCAATAAATTCCTATATCAGTATTCCTCCAGTGAGATGCCAAAGCAGACTTACGCTAACATGGTAAGTGTTTAAAATAAGAAAAAGAAGTATCTTTTAAAAACAGATAATCAGGGAGGGTAAAAGCATCCTGCCTTTGGCATAGTGCAGTAGTAGAATAGTGGTTCTTTATAGGAAATAGCCGCTTTGAGGTCAGAGTGTTGCGTAAGAGGGTCACCTATAGAATCCGGACTGAATTAATGGGTTGAGATTGGAAAATGGTGTGGACTCAGATCAGACACTGAAATACAGCATCTGATCAGGGTCTTCACTGCTTAAAAATGGAAATTAAAGGTTAAATGAAACAGTTTAAATCTAAGTCCAGGAGCCAGTTATTCAAAGCATCGTTAGCTTAACGAGCTCGTTAGTGGTCATATTGTTAACTCTTCTAGCAAGTACAATATCTAAAATTTTGTTATTTTTGCTGAAAAAATGTGAGCAGCTTTTGCAAAAGCTGCTCACATTTTTTCAGCAAAAATTTTAGCATATTTGCCATATTTAATGATCAAAATTTTAACGATACGTTAACTAACGATGTTGTTAGTTTTGAACAACTGGCCCCAGAACTATTTTCTTGGCCTACACTCAGAAACAATCGATCCACCAGTACTCTCATTGTTTTGATTTCATTCATCCAGCTGTCAACATTTATCTCAACTCAAGCATTGGGCTGGAGCCAAGCGATGGTCTCCCTATTCACCGACAACGGGGAATAGAGGTACCACCGAACGGCTACGGTGTAGTGCCAGGATGGATTCATTCCCGGCACCCCATCAGCTGACGACCCGCGACACGGGGAAACTGGAAAACAACAACTCGAGCATTGACCCCTAACAACAACCGCAATTTTTAAGTAAGTTTTGTCCTCCATAGCTATGACTAAACCTTCTGCAGAAGTCTTGTTGATGAGTAAGGATCTACTCTTGTAGGACGTACTTTTTTCCTAAGCAGAAAGTCTTTCCTTTTAGAGAAGATCATATTTCTGAGGGTCATAGGTTATGGCTCAATTATACTTATTGTTGTTCTTTTTAAATTTATCTTTTCGCAATACTTTTAAATTGAATGCAAACTATTTTAGTTGACTTGCATAAGTACAGGAAGGGTTATCAGTGAAACGCATTATACATGTGTGTCTGTTTTGTAGGTATTGATAAAAGCATTACACAGAAGAACAAACCCCTCTGCAGAAGATGAAGAAGAGTGTTTATTAAAAGTCTCACTTCAGCCATTAAGACTAAATATAGACCAAGTAAGTGGACAAGGGACTGTTGGATTTCTTATCATCACTGAGCTGTCAATAAAATGCTTGATGGAACAAAATATATATGTGATTTGTAGCCAAATTAATTATGATACGCACATAATAAAATGCTAGACACAAGTGCAAGATAAAGAACAGAGGAGGGGGCGGGGGAGATGGGGTGTGTGTGTGTGTGTGTGTGTGGGGGGGGGGGGGGTTGGTGTAATAGCATTTCTTTATGAGCAGAGCTGTAGATTTTAACTTGCTTAATATGCCCGTATGGAGCCTTGGCTGAATGAGCTACTCGGTTAGGTACCAAGTCGAGAGTTTCAAAAAGAGATTATACCTTCAACTGCTGCTATAAATTCTATAGCATATTATAGTTTGATTTCTTTTTTCATTATTTATCAGCATAAATGAGACTTGACATTTCATGCGAATCATCTGCCCAGCAGATGATTCACACGAAATGTCAAGGCTCAGTTTTGCTGAAAAGTGAGGAAAAAATACTTCAGTAATGCTGCCTGCTAAACGTGCCAAGAGCTTGAAAAGTTATAGAATATCTTCACTATTATGAAATACAAGGAGATATTGTAGTGTCCTTCACAGCACTTCACAACAATCAAAGGCTGGCATTGGGAACAACTCCAACCAAGTATACACAGACTAGTCAGTGTGCCATAAGTGATGAAATTTATTATGTGTCCCCCGAAAAAAAATTTTTCGGAGAGACATATTGTTTTTCCCCAGGCGTCTCTCTGTCACAAAATCGTGTCCGCTCTATAACTTGAAAATCGTTCAAGCTATCTTCGCAAAACTACATATAAATATTAATCAATATTAGACGACGTGCAAAGCGCAAGAACTACAACTCTCGTATTTGTACTTTTTGAGTTATCTCCCTTGGAAGTTTGTCGGTATGTATGTATGTGTGGGAAAATCATGTCCGGTCAATAACTTTCTTATTTTCAGATGGATTCTGAAATTACTTGGCAGAAATATTAACCACCATGAGACGATGTGTTGTGCGCATGACACAGATCATTACCTCAAAGGTCAAGGTCATACTTAGAGGTCAAAGGTAAAAAAAAGGGGCCTTTTTTCCTGTTTGGTCAATAACTTGCTTATTTTTAAATGGATTTTGAAATTACTTGGCAGAAATGTTAACAACCATGAGACGATGTGTTGCATGCATGGCCCAGGTTGGTACCTCAAAGTCAAGGTCATACTTAGAGGTCAAATGTAAAAAAAGGGGCCTTTATTTTCGTGTTTGGTCAATAACTTTCTTATTTTTAGATGGATTTTGAAATTGCTTGGCAGAAATGTTTACTATCATGAGACAATGTGTTGCATGCATAATTCAGGTTCTCAACCTCAAAGGTCAAGGTCATACATAGAGGTCAAAGGTAAAAAAGAGGCCTTTATTTTCGGGTTTGGTCAATAAATTTCTTATTTTTAGATGGATTTTGAAAGTGCCTGGCAGAAATGTTAACCACCATGAGACGATGTGTTGGTACCTCAAAGGTCAAGGTCATACATAGAGGTTAAAGGTAAAAAAAAGGCCTTTTTTGTGTTCCGTCAATAACTTTCTTATTTTTAGATGGATTTTGAAATTACTTGGCAGAAATGTTAACCACCATGAAATGATGTGTTGCGTGCATGACCCAGGTTGGTACCTCAAAGGTCAAGGTCATACTTAGAGGTAAAAGGTCAAAAAAGGGGCCTTTTTTCATGTTTGGTCAATAACTTTCTTATTTGTAGATGGATTTTGAAATTACTTGGCAGAAATTTTAACCACAATGAGATGATGTGTCTCTTGCATGACCCATGTTGGTACCCTAAGGGTCACGGTCATACTTAGAGTTCAAAGGTAAAAAATGGGGCCTTTTTTAGTGTTCAGTCAATAACTTTCTTATTCCTGGATAGATTGTGAAATTACTTGGCAGAAATGTTAACCATCATGAGACAATGTGTTGCTCGCTAGACCCAGGTCAGTACCTCCAAGTTCAAGGTCATACTAAGAGGTCAAACGTCAATAACTTTTTTCATTTCTGGATGGACTTTTTAAAGTAACATTGCAGAAATGTTCACCTTCATTAGACAATGAGTCGTGTGCAAGACCAATGTCCATACCTCCAATGTCAAGGTCATAACTAGAGGTCAAAGGTCAAAAAAGGGGCATTTTGTGTACAGTCAACAACTTTCTTATTCTTTGATGGATTATGAAATTACATGGCAGAAGTGTTAACCATTATGAGATGATGTGTTGTACCTCAAAGGTCAAGGCTATACTTAGAGGTCAAAGGTAAAAAAGGGCTTTTTTGTGTACGGTCAATAACTTTCTTATTTCTCTATGAACTTTGTAAAGTTACTTTGCAGAGTGTGAGTGTGAATTTGGGTTTAACGTCGCTTTCAACAATTTTTCAGTCATGTCACGACGGTGTCTGTTTGTGACAGGGAGCTCAATGCTCACTTTTATAGTGCTGCCTCACTGAAGTATCATGTCCCAGACACACTACATGATACCACACCCAGTCACATTATCCTGACTCTGGGTTGACCAGTCCTAGCTATACCCCATAAATCTGAGTGCCAAGCGAGGAGCAGCTAGTACCATTCTTAACGCCTTTGATATGTCGCGGCCCGTGATCGAACCCGTGACCTCCCGTTCCCTTAGAGCGGACATTCTACCAACTGAGCTATCGGGGCCGGTGTGTTACTTTGCAGAAATGTTCATCTTCATTAGATGATGTGTTTCACACAAGACCCAGGTCAATACCTCCAATGTCAAGGTCATACTTAGAGGTCAAAAAGGGGGAGACATCTGTGTTTTTGTAGAAAAACAAATTCTAGTTGGAAATGCTGTCGTGACTGAGTTTTTTAATTTTTGGCAGCAACAGTTTCATTGATAGAGATATCCCCTTATTTCAACAAAAACTGTAGTATTTTGTTTTAAAAAGCAATACACTGTAGAGTCGTTATAACGCTGATGCTTATAACGCGGAAATCGTTATAACGCTGTTGGTATGTGGCTCCCGTTTTTTTTTTACGTTTTTTCCCAGTTTTGAAAGTTTGGTTGAAAATTTTGCTTTTTTTTTGCGGAACTCGGCAGTCAAAACATCGTCGGCCACGATAAGACGTGTATACTCGCCGATTTACTCAAGCTGTCAACACTTATCAAACTGTGAATATTCGCCTAAGGCATTAAAAATAAGCTGGACAAGTTGTGAAATTAAATTGACACCTGTATAGGCTAAACATTTTTCCCGCCAAAACAGAGCAATGCAGATGCTGTTTTCACTGTGCATCTGCATGCGGTAAATCCGTGGGGCCGTTTGTTGGGGGTAAATCGTTATAACGCTGTTGGTCTGTCGCTCCATTTTTTTGCTTTTGTCCGCCAGTTTTGAAAATGGTCATTTTTTTCCCCATGTTTCCGCCGAACTCGGCAGTCAAAATACCATCAGCCAAGGCAATACCTGTATTCTCGCTTATTTACTCAAGTTGTCAACACTATTAAAGTGTGAATACTCGCCTATGGCTTATTGTTAAGACGGCAATTAACTGTGTGGTAAGGTGTGAAAACTAGGTAATCAAGGTATTTGTAACTGTTTGTCTCAATTAATCCCTTTGAAATTGTCACTTGCACACGCTAAATATTTTTCCCGCCAAAACAGAGCATAGCAGATGGCGTTTTATTTTTTTTTTATATTTATTTATTATTCACTAGATAAAAACAAAGAATCAGAAATCAAGCAAGGTACAACAATAAATATTCATAATCCCCATGTTAAACTTGGTTCGCCTACATTAATAGCCCCTCTTTCAAGCTAACCTTTCGGAATTGTCAAGTTGCATTTTACTTCACTATTTAGTGATACCTTCTTGAGACCGGAGGAGGTAAATAAAAATGGCGGCCAGAGATACAGAAACGAAAGTTCAGTAATAAATAAATTCAGCAATGGTTTGAATGAAAAGCTAAATGACCACTAGAAGTATAGAATCAGATTATTATTTAATCTAGTAACTATATAATTTATAAAATACATGCAGTATGTAATATTCATAATAAACTGGCAGAAACAGTAGCCATGCATGCAGAAAAAGTGGGTGGGGTAACAATATAACGCTATATTTTCGGGATCAATATAGCGCTGGATCACATATAACGCGGTCGACGTCGATGGATCCCGATGACAGCGTTATAACGACGCTACAGTGTAGTTGGATGTATTCTTAGTAGAGCTGTAGCGTAACTTTAATGAAAAGTTTTAACAGATTTTACAAATACCAGTGAGAAACCTAGGTACTTTTTACAGCTATTATTTGGCATGAATACATAAAAAATAAAGGCTTTAAGCTGCTTTCAATACTATTTTAACCCTTTTTGTACCAAATGGAATCTTCCTCCTTATATATAGCAGGAGTCCATTTCAAAATTTAGGGGTGTTAGGTTGTGTTTTCTTCAAAATTTATTTGGAAAATAGCTGAACTTTTAGCAAACAGTGGAGGCCCTGATGAGACGCTGCATTCTGCGGCATCTGATCTGGGCCTGCACTGTTTGCCAAGTTACCCCCTTTAGGGGTTTCCAGTACAGAATGGGATAATCCAAACAACATTAAAAGGGTTCAGCCTTACTGTGTCAAAATTGATAAATAACATGCAATTAGTTGTAAATTTAAATTGCATATATACCAAGCCATGACAACACATTTTATATATAACATAAGCCTGCCTAGGAAAAGTGTGGTTAGGGAAATGGATTACCTTGATGTAGCCTAAATAGTTGACTGGGCTGTTAAACTCGAAAAAACTTACTGATTCTCATCATGGCCGTTTTCACTTTGCAGGATACTTTGTTTTTTCTGAAAGAGTTCTTCACTGACCTATCTCCTCCAGACGAGAACTGCCAGACCCCAACCCCTACCAACTGTGATAAATCCCACAGCTCCCGGGCAAGTGCAACTACCCCACCCCCTCCTGTGATGACTGTAAACAAACCTGAGGTGGCCTCCACCAGAGAGCCCACTCAAGATCTTTTGATGCAATTTGACGAACTGACGCAGGACTTGCAGGCGAGTCTACACGCCAGTTTGCGTAGTAATCTTAGTGGTTCTGGAGCCTTGAGTACGAGTGGTGCTAGTATAAATAGTTCCGGTACAGTATCTTCTTCCGCTGATACACCAAGGTCAAGTCAGCCAGTCTTCATCAAGTAAGTTCTTTTGTATTGAATTAAGTTTTTCATGTAGGTGCGGCATCTGATCAGTGTCTTCACTGTTTCCTTCAAGTACAGGGATTTGTGTAAAACCTACAATACATAAAATAAATTAGAATTCCTATGAATTGAAATACCATAATGATCCTAAGTATTGGGACAGACAGGCCTAAGCAAACAGTGCACACCCAGATCAGACTGCTCCTGAAGGAGCAGTCTGATCAGGGTCTACACTGTTTGCCATTCCGTCTGCATCTCTTGGACTCCTTGCTGGATCATGAAACATATATGTTAAATTTTTGTGAGAATTACAGCAAGTTATCCAGGTGTCCCAACTTTAAAGATTTTTATGGTAGGCCTGTTCTGTTTATCATAAATGGTTGCCGGCCTCGGTAGCTCAGTCGGCTGCACATTTGGCAGGTGATCAGATACCTGCACGGTACCAATATTCTTTCTTGGAGAAATATCATGGTCAACATGGGCAGTTGTCAGTTTCTTGTGAAAGAATATGCACTGTACTGGTTAACCCCTTATGTATAAACCTGCCCAGGAAGAGAGTTGTTCGGTAAACTGTCTGGCTCTATATGACCTAAATAGTGTTGAATTTGTCATTAAACTCCAAACAAACAAATGAATCATCATAAATGAGTAAATAAATAAGTTAAATGTTATTAATAATAATAATAATAGACCTTCTTTATAGAGGGTAACACATTTAGTACCCGTACTAATCTCCCATGTGGCCCTCTTTTCCTGGGTAGGAACCAGTACTAAGCAATGTGGATAAAGTTCTTTGCTCAAGGAAACAACATGTGGCACTTGCGAGGATCGAACCGGCTACCTCTCGATCTCAAATCCGAGGTGCTTGCAGTGTTTTGTTGTGCAGTACAGTCTTCTGTAGTGCTATTGTTGGGAGTCATATATAATAAAATACTTTGTTATGATGAGACCATGCAATTTCCATTAAAATTAGATAATGAAATGAACATATAGGAGGCTTGGCACAATAGTGTTATATCCAAGACAGGCCCCCGCCCATCGGGGCTTGGAGAAATAGATTTGGCTACAGGGTGCTTCCTTGCAGAGCTGAAATCCGCTTAGTTTTAATTACTGGCAAACTACTTAGAGCATCGAAGGCCACCCATGAAAAGTGGCGGTAATCAGGATTTCCCTATCAGTTACTTTGGGCGGTAGGGCTTGAGATGTCAGTTCATCTCAATGTGGGGTAAAAGTCCCACAAAATCAGAAGCAGTGTCTCCAAAATGAACCTATATAGTGTTGACGGGGATGTAAAACCTAAACCCAAACAAAGAAACAATATCCAAGACCATGTCATAACAAGTAGCATTATAATAAGACCACTGTAGTGTACATAGAGGATCTTACATGAGTGTTCATGTATTATTGAATTTATTAAATGAGTTCAGGAAAAGGGATAAAATGCGAGGCTTTGCCGAGCATTTTATCCCTTTTCTTCAACAAGTTTAATAAATTTAATAATATATGAGCACGGATGCAAGATTCTATTTAGCATATGACATTTAAAACGCATTTTAATCATGATTGTTTAACAAAAATGTCAAAATTCCGCCATTAGTAAACGCAACGTTGTTAAGGAAGTCGTACATGTAACGTTACAGGGTGTATCTAGCTAATTTGCATCTTTAATCCACTAGTGGAATATCGAATTCATTACATGGTGTTATTACATTCTCAGACGCAACGTCATATGATAAATGGATTTCATAACTCTAAGTAACAGAATGATGACTGTCCAATTTTATTATCCCCTTGCACCAAAGTTGAGGTGGGGATATAGCATCACTTCTGTCGGTCCATATGTGGGTGTGGGTGTCAGTGTGTCAAGAACCTTGTGAACAGGACGGAAGCCATCTGATCAGGATCTACACTCATTCAGTTTTCGAAGTTGAATGAATAGATTACAGTAAGTAATTTGATTGATTGAAATGTAAATGGGTGCGGCTAAATTACTTTATGCAGTCGGATAAGGGTTAAAAAACAAAGTTATAATGTCTTCTACACATAATATGAAATTACACTTGCTTTTCCTTGATACACCCATTCAGTACCAGAAACCCCTAAACGGGTACCCTGGCAAACAGCGCAGGCCCAGATAAGACGCCGCATAATGCGGCGTCCGATCAGGACCTCCACTGTTTGCTAAAAGTTCAATCATTTTCCTAATAAATTTTGATGAAAACACAACCTGACACCCCTGAATTTTGAAATGGACTCCTGCTATATATGAGGAGGAAGATTTCATTTGGTACAAAAAGGGTTAAAGCTGGCCTCTGTGGCTCAGTCCAGTGGGCATCTGACTGGTGATCCTGTCGTTGGTTCGATCCACTTGGTTGGCAACATTCTTGTTGAGTTTGACCGTGAAATCTTTTCTATGGTCTTTCTCTCCCTTCTGCCAATTCAAGATGGGCAATTGTCAGTTTCGGGCGAAAGAATATGCCGTGTACTGTTTAACCATTTATGTTTTAGCCTTCACAGACAAATGTCACTAGGTACACAGACCAGCTTAACATGACCTAAATAGTATTAACTGGGCTGTTGAGCACCAAACAAACAAACAAAACTTGTTGCTTCTTCATTTAACCCTTTTAGTACCAAATGGAATCTTCCTCCTTATATATAGCATAAGTCCATTTCCAAATTTAGGGGTGTCAGGTTGTGTTTCATCAAAATTTATTTGGAAAAAGGCTGAACTTTTTGCATATAGTGGGGGCCCTGATCAGACGCCACATTCTGCGGCCTCTGGTCTGGGCCTGCACTGTTTGCCAATTACCCCTTTAGGGGTTTCCGGGACAAAATGGGTTAATCCAGAAAACTCCTCTTACATTTCAGGTCTTTCATATTTTCACCTGATGTGCTCATAAGATTAGACTATCATGGAAAGTTTGACAGAGAACATGTAAGTAAGCTGTCCCAGGGATTTTAAATCTTATCCTGCTGAACCAGGATATGATCTACCCCTTTTGTCCTGTGGGTCCAAGCCTCACTCTGATCATGACCCCCAGGACAGATTAAAAGCCAGTGCCAGTTGGTAAGGATAAATAAAAAAAGAATAACAGTTTATCATTTAACACAAGGTTCCATAAACATCTCTAGTAAGTGCAGAGAACAAAAGCAATGCAAAGTGCTTCAACTTCACAAGGAAGCCAATTTAATTGTTGTTTTCTGATCTTTGCACTGAAAAACCCTGCCAATAATAGTTTACCATCTCTAGTGATGTAAAGAGTGGACCCAATACCACGTCTTGTTACTGAGGCGTCTGTAACATTCCAAATCTGGTCATCTGGTCGGGGTAGAGTTATAGATTTGTGACTTTCTAGGGCAGACTGTGCTTTTTTAAACTGAGATAGAAGTTCTTCATCCCAGTGTACCTTATCTTGGGATTGAAAACCCGCAACCGCATTTTCTAACGGGGACATATATTGAGAACAACCTGGCAAAACTCTCCCAAGGACTTTGTACGCACCAATAAATGACCGTGACCCTCGGACATTGTCAGGGGGAGGAGATTTTGACAGGACCGCTACACAGTGGGGGCTAGCAGAAAATGACCCTTGAGACCAAATCCACCCTAGTATGGTCGTTAACTTGGGACAGATCACTGCTTTGGATGGTGACAACCTTAGAGAGCATTTTTGGAGCACCTGCAAAACGCATCGCCGAAGGAGCAGTGTGATCAGGGTCTACACTGTTTGCCATTCAGTCTGCAACTTTTAGGCTCCTTACTGTATCTTTAAACACATTTGTTAAAGTTGTAGGAGAATTACAACAAGTCCTCAAGGTGTCCCAATTTTTAGGATTTTTAGCTCACCAGAGCCGAAGGCTCCGGGGGAGCTTATAGTATAGGCAGTGATCCGGCGTCCGCGTCTGCGTCAACATTTTCAAACGACTTCTCCTCAGAAACTGCTGGGCCAATTGAAACCAAATTACATTTGGAGCCTCTGTGGGAAGGGGGAACGAATGTTTGTTCGTGAAGACTGGGTCACATGACCAATATGGCCGCCATGCCCATATATGGTAAAAACCTTTAAAAATCTTCTTCTCAAGAACAGAATGGCCGATGATCTTGAAACTTGGTATGCAGCATCGGGGACTGGGGCGCTACCAAGTTTGTTCAAATTATGACCTTCGGTTGACCTTGACCTGTTTTACGTCAAGGTCAAATTTGGTCACTTGGACATTTATATGGAAAAAAAGGCAAAACAGTGGATTTTTCTGATTGCATGGTAGCCAGTGGCATCAGAAATGGTATTTGCAATCAGCTGAATGGAAGTTTATAAGTTCCAAAGGTCAAGGTCATTTCCCGACCTTTGTCCAGGACGGCTCAGATTAAGTATTTTCATCTTCTTCTTCACTTAAACTACTTGGCCAATTGAAACCAAATTACATATGAAGCCTCTATGGAATGGGGGAACGAAAGTTTGTTTGTGAGGACTGGGTCACATGACCAATATGGCCACCATGCCCATATATGGTAAAAACCTTTAAAAATCTTCTTCTCAAGACCAAAATAGCCGATGATCTTGAAACTTGGTATGCAGCATCGGGGACTCGGGCCCTACTAAGTTTGTTCAAATTATGACCTTTGGTTGACCTTGACCTGTTTTACGTCAAGGTCGAATTTGGTCACTTAGACATTTGTATGGAAAAAAGGCAAAACAGTGAATTTTTCTGATTGCATGGTAGCTACTGGCATCAGAAATGGTATTTGCAATCAGCTGAATGGAACTTTATTAGTTCCAAAGGTCAAGGTCATTTCCCAACCTTTGTCCAGAACGGCTCAGATTCAGTATTTTCATCTTCTTCACTTAATCTATTTGGCCAATTGAAACCAAATTACATGTGGAGCCTCTATGGAATGGGGGAACAAAAATGTTTTTGTGACGGCTGGGTCACATGACCAATTTGGCCGCCATGCCTATATATATTTAAAAACCTTTGAATATCTTCTTCTCAAAAACCGAATGGTTGATGATCTTGAAACTTGGTATGCAGCATCGGGGACTCTGGTCTTACCAAGTTTGTTCAAATGATGACTTTTGTTTGACCTTCACCTATTTTATGTCAAGGTCAAATTTGGTCACTTAGACACTTGTATGGAAAAAAAAGGCAAAATAGTGGATATTTCTGATTGCCTGGTAGGCTATGACATCAAAAATGATATTTGCAGTTAGCTGAATGGAAGTTTATCAATTCTAAAGGTCAAGGTCATTTACTGACCTTTATCCTGGATGCCTCAGATTCAGTTATTTTTTTTTTATCTTCTTCTCCGCTTAAACTGGTGGGATGATTGAAACCAAATTACATTTGGAGCCTCTATGGGTAGGGGGAATGAAATTTGTTTGTAAGGACTGGGTCACCTGACCAATGTTGTTTGCCATGCTCATATATGGTAAAAAAATTTAAGAATTTTCTTCTCCAGAACCAAATAGCCGATGACCTTGAAATTTGGTATGTAGCATTGGGGACTCAGGCCCTACCAAATTTATTCAACTGATGACCTTTAGCTGACCTTGACCTGTTTTACGTCAAGGTCAAATTTGGTCACTTAGACATTTGTATCGAAAAAGAGCAAGACAGTGGATTTTACTGATTGCATGGCAGCCGGTCCCATCATAAACAGATGAATAGAAGTTAATCAATTCCAAAGGTCAAGGTCATTACTGACCTTTGTCTTGGATAGCTCAGATTCAGTATTTTTATCTTCTTCTCCAGTAAAAGAGCTGTGCTGATTGAAACCAAATTACATTGATGGCCTCTATGGGGATGAGGCAATTGAACATTATTCATGGTATTGTTGTCGGATGACCAAGATGGGCATCTTGCCTGTACAGAGTGTAAACTACATGACCTCTGGTGAGCGTAGTGGCCCATGGGCCTCTTGTTAAGCTATCCTTCAGACATGGGCTCAGCGAAGCCTCAAATCAGTTTGTGTACTTAATCAGGGGCCAGTTGTTCAAAGCATTGTTAGCTTAACGAGCTTGGTAGTGGTCAAAACATCAACTGTTGCAGCAAAAACAGTATTTAGTACTCTGGTATTTTTGCTGAGAAAATGTGAGCAGCTTTTGCGTTTGCAAAAGCTACTCACATTTTTTAAGCTAATTTTCATGAACATGCTATATTAAGTGATCAAAGCTTTAATGGTACATGAGCTAATGACATTGTCAGCTTTGAACAGCTGGGCCCAGAATACAGAATTCCATGTCTGCCTGAAGAAGCTTTGGGCTGCCATATACAGTAGAACTTCGCTGGCTCGAACACCAATGGGTTGTTTACCATGGCTGAGTCAGACCTGTTCTTGAGCCCTTGGGAAATCTTCTACATAAATAGTGGGGTATAGTTAAGGAGATTTTAGTCTTTTATCTTGCAAATGCATGCTGTATGTACTCATTAGAATCACCTCGATGAGGCGATTCTAATGAGTACATTCAGCATTCATTTTCATTATAGAACACCGAAAAAGATGTCTAAAAGTATCTCGTTATACCTCCTGACAGTAACCCTTAGTGGCTCGAACTATCCCTGTCTCGTACAGATTTTCTAGGTCCCAAAGGTGTTGGAGCCATTGAAGTTCGACTGTAGTGCACATTGGACACTGATCAGATTGCACAGGTGTGTAGACTGATCTGAGTCTGTGCTGTGTGCATAACTGAAGACGAAGATTGCTATGGCTTGTTGCAGTTTGTATGATCATCGGACAGAACATACTCATTTGTTATAGCATTATCATTATTATATGTTAATTTCCTGCATTATGCCAAAATTATACATAGCACCAAGAACAAACACCAGACTGCTGGGTCCAGCTCTTCAAAGCCTAGTTAGCTTAATGAACTTGTTAGTAGTCAAAATGTTGACTGTTCTTGCAGATTCCATATCTGATTCACAGATATTCTTGATTAAAAATGTGAGTAGCAGCTCATCATATTTTTTAATCAAAAGTATGAGCATATTTGCCAGATTAAACGATCAAAATTTTAACTTTACTTTAATTAAACACATCATTAGTTTTGAACAACTGTTCCTTGATCTTCAACCGCAGGAGACAACATTTTCATTTTGTTTTGTCATATTCCAGAGAAAATAATGCTTGACATTTCATATGAATCATTCAAAAGCTTGACATTTCATGTTGATCCTCTGTGAGCTGCTTAAATGCTTGACATTTTATGTGACTGCTCTGCTAGGTAAATAAGGCTTGAAATTTCATGTGAATTGTCCGCCAGACAAATAATTCACTTCAAGTGTCAAGCTCTTTTCATACACAAAAACAGGACTAAATGGTACCAGCTACAATTTGCTTAGTGCTTTTTAGGATTAACTGTTTGCTTAGTGCTTTAAGGATTAACTGTATATATACATGTACATTTTATCCTCAAAAACAAACAATCAGGTTCATGAAGGCCCATAAAAACTTCAAGTTATATATGGAAAAGTGAGGTTTACAGGGGTGTAAATTATTTTGTTTTTGCATAGAATGTGGGTACTCATTAGAACCATCTCATCTCAATGAGGTGGTTTCTAATGATCACCCACAATCTATGTTTGCAGCAGAAATAAGAAAAAACGTCACAGATTTTAATCAGATATAAAAAACAGAAGTGAAGGCAATGATTAGGAATCGATACAATTAACCAGCAGCTTCCATCAGAGACACCAAAGGGAAAGAAGCACAAACATGAAACAACTAGATCCTAATGGAAACATCAATAGCGGAAAGCCAAAAGGACAGTTACTTTCCCACAAAATGGCCAACTGGCTATCCAAAACAAAATAATATAAGCGATACACACACTAAAAGACAAACCATAACAAAACTAAACCGCAACAGAAGAACCGCCTTGGAACAGTCAGTGAAACGAATTCCACTCGGGGCTTAAATCGATTTTACGTGGCCACAATCCTCGCCCTTATTTCCATCTCAATTTAGACAAATAATTTGTTCAGTCCGCATGAAGGCCTCCTAACACATCAGTGCAACATCTCCGAGAACACAAAAATCAAACAACCACAGAGATGAAACAACTGTGAGGACTCGACAGCAAGAAACCACTGAAATTCATTTTTTGGCGGCATGACTATTGATATTATTGTTGCAGGGAACACTAGCAGGCCTGGGTGGCCTTGTGAGTTTGGACAGATCAGAAATCAAACTGAAGCGACTGACATATAAACAAGGGTAGGTACTTGTAATTTATTCCTTATCCTGACAACCCCTTCCTTTGAAACAGTGTATATCCAGATCAGATGGCTTCTGCAGAAGCCATCTGATCAGGGTCTACACTGTTTGTAACACAGTTTGTGAATAGAACAGGAACGTTATATCAAGTTATTTGATTGGTAGATAACCAGTAATGGGTGTGGGATAAGTCTCACCATGGATCATATTCTATATGTATAGAGATAAATCTTTTAATCATCTGACAATTTAAAAGTTATAATACTTACATCCGCATATTATTTTGACAGAGTACTGTTAAACTTCACTGACATAAACACTGATGGCTCGCTTACCATGTGACGGTCCCCGCCCATCGGGGCTTCAAGAAATAGATGGGCTGCATGATGCTTCCATGCAGAGCTGAAACCGACCCGCACACGAGTACTGGTAAACCGCTTAGATTATCTAAGCCTGCCCAGGCAAAGCGGTGTGAGTCGGACTATCCATGTTTATAAACCCTATTGCTTTCATTGGATTACAGGGCTTGAGATATCATTTCATCTCCGTTTCGGGTAAAAGTCCCACAAAATTGGAAGCAACATCTCCAAAATGACATATAGTGTTAATGTGGACGTTAAACCTCAAATCAAACAAACAAAACAAACTTACCAATTCTCTGAGTCCTAGGAAATTCTTTTCATTGGTCCGGATAAGATTTAGTAAGGGGTACTTTAGAGCAGTTGTTACATGTGGGTTTACGGCGTCCCGCAAACCCCCATGCTGACAAGACAACCGAGCGTGATCTCTGACAGGTGTACGGGCAGCTGTGGGGTAAGGCACAAGAAAGATGTTAAATGATTGACATGAATTATTTACAGTATCTACATACAACACTTACTAACACAAAACATCACAAATTGTTGCTTCTGTAGCCAACTCACGACGTCCGCTCCGAAGGCAAAACACTGTTCTGTGCTCGGAACGGGTGACGTGAATACCTACAGAAGCAAACAACAAAAACAACAAGAAAAACAAAAAAAAAGAAACAACACAAAACGCGACTGGCCAGTTTATAACTTTGGGTGAATCCCCCACTCGCGTGACACTTCTTCTCGCGAACTAGTAAAACTAGTCTATCAACATAATTGATTATCCTAGGATTAGCGATCACGTTTGCTGATTAGACGTTTAGTGATCGTCCAAATAAGGTAAGTTGACCTCTTCCATGATCACATTTGTTTACAACGAACAATGATTTAGAAGAATCTGCTTCTATCCTGGTAGGCGCTGATTACGGCGGTCTGTCCGCCCTTGCTGGACCCTAACGCCTAGCGTCGTACCAGTACCTGCTGCTATGAAGCAGGGAGCAGCAGGTCACACATTGTTATGCCTGCAAATTACGATAACGGGACTAGAAACGAGTCACAAAACATACATGCTATATCATGATCCCCCTCCCGGAGAAGTAAAAATATGTTCATGCATATACCGTTATTGCGCATGCGCCGACCAGACATACAGGCTGATTAGTGCATGCGACAAATAACCGTACAGCAGAACTCAACTTGACTGTGCATCAAATTATCAGCACCCAGCGCTTGACACAATAATACTCAAAGTTCATGGTTCCTTACTGAGCACTACAGAAATCAATTAATGCTCACTACTACTGAGCATAATACTCATCAAATTTGTGCTCACTACATTATCACAAGTAAGAGGCAATTGAACAGACCACGCCTTTGCGCTACCTGGTCAGCCGCCAATTACAGGAAACATAACAATCTCTATTTCATATCCTTCTCCGCGACACGGCTCACAAATATAGCTATTCACAAATTCAATACATTAATAACAGATAGAAACTACAACAGAAGATTTTCATCTATAATCTACAACATTTGTTAGTGTCTCATATGGGCCAACACTGTTTGCCGTAAATTCTCTCTATTTGGTAGGCACCCCGTCACAACCGTCCTCGCGACGCCGATGACGCAGCTGACGTCATCCCCGCCGCTCAGGCCGTTATGACGTGTGGCGACCAAATACTCCCACTTATCATCATCACGTTCTTTATATGTACATACATGCACAAACTGAGTTATCAGACAAAAACGGCATCATTACAAAATGAACTCGTAATTCTTCTTGAACAAAATTATTTCTAATCAACGTGAACATGCTTGTAAAATAAAATTCATTACGGTTCATCATCACGGATAACCCAACAGGCTCTTGTATGAGTTTGCCCTGATGATGAAGATGTGGTTAAACCCGTCTTAAGTTTACGTCCCCTCTACACCTAATATCATATTGGGACGGAACCACGGTTTTCTAACCACAGCCAGTCACAAGTCATGGATCAAACAAGTGACCCGGCGTTTATTAATTACATTCTACAAAAGGGGTCTAAAAGCCTAAATGAATCTAGAATGAGCGGGTGTCCAAACTTTACGTCTCACCAACATCTAGGGTCAGCATGAGACAGGACCTCACTTAGAAAGACTCATTCTACTACTGGAGAAGCCTGGGATCGATCCTGCGACGTCTAGCTGGCAAAGCTAGTAGCCTAATCACTACAGGCCTCAATAGTGAATTCAGAATAGGCTTCAGAAAGTTGGGGTATACTAGAAGTAAACCCCTCCAAAACCTACAAGCATGTTCATACAAAAATAATACTAAACATAGATTAAACATACCTTTCAATATACTTTCTATTTCCCCGTCACAATGTTGTGTTTACTCTTTACAACTTGACCTGCTGCTAAGGTGTCCGCTTTTTTCAGGGTTTATATATCTATGAATACTACCGGAAAATCATGCCTACTCGTATTACCTTGCTTTGTTCGTGGGGAAGTGGAGATACCGGCCACAAACAAAGCCAGATAGCAAAATCGAGTAGATAATGGATTTGCCTTCAAATAGTATATTTCCCATAGGAAAAATTGATGAAACGACCCTATAATCAATGACATGACTCCTGTCAAAACGAACACCCACACAACACGTGACGGGAATAAAAATCATATATGGCACAATTTGGCGGTTGGCGATTTTTAGGCAAATTCTATAGAACTCAGCCTTTTAGCGGCCCCCTGTATTGTAAAAACAGCTCTCTATAAACCACTCATGCATACATCGTATGATATGTGCATGACTTGTTCATGGAGCCGCATAGTTTGCGTACCATATTTCACCCAAAATATTTCACTCACACCGCCCTACCATATATCTACTAAAATAATTTAGATGTGCATAAGCACCAGAGAGGTTTCCTATTCCATCTCGTAACAAAGGTTTCCCCTTTTGGAGAAAAAACAATCAGAAATGTTTTTTCTTTGTGTACAGAGATGGAATAGGATGAACCTATCTAAACAAGACAGCTATTTACACAACAACCGTGCGAAGAATTACCTACTAAGGTAGTCTGCCCCCAAATTTTCTTGGCCCCGAATTGCAACAATCCGAAATCTATACGGCTGTAGTTTCATTGCCCAACGCATAATTCGAGGATTGAGAACTTTTGCTGTTTGCATATACGACAAGGGCTTGTGGTCTGTCTCAAGCAGGAATTCTACTCCGTAAAGATACTTGCGAAATTTCTCAACACCCCAGATAATAGCCAAACATTCCTTCTCTATTACAGAATAGTTTTTCTCACGAGGCAAAAGTTTCTTGCTGGCATAAGCAATGGGAAGTCGTCCTTCCCCTTCAAATTCTTGGAGCAAAACGGCTCCTATACCAACATCAGAAGCGTCCGTCCGGAGTATGAACGGATTCCCATCATGAAAGATAGGAAGACGAAGAATAGGACTAGACGTGAGTCTATTCTTCAGGGTCTGAAAAGCCTTTTCATGATGGTCCTGCCAGTCTGTGATCTTGTTTGGTCTACTTTTCTTAGTTAAATCTGTCAAAGGGGAAGCGATAGATGAGAAATTTGGAATGAAACGGCGGTAGAAACCAGCCAACCCAAGAAATGACTTTATTTGTCTCTTAGTAGAAGGTCGAGGAGCATCCTTTATAGCTTGTATCTTGTCTTCTTGCGGTCTTACTGACTGAGCAGCTACACTGTGACCAAGACATTCGATACTGCTATACCCAATCATACACTTGGAAGGTTTTGCCGTCAACTTGGCTGTCCTGAGTCTATCTAAAACTTCACGTAATGACGTCAAGTGGTCTTTCCAAGTTTCGGTAAAGATCCACATATCATCGACGAAGCTATCAACGTTAGAAAGTTCGGACAGAATCTTTCTCATCAACCTGCAAAATGTTGCTCCTGAGTTTACCAAACCGAAGGGCATAGTTTTGAATTGAAACAAGCCTTTGGGGGTTTCGAACGCAGTTAGGGGTTTTGCCTTAGACGTCATTTTTACCTGCCAATAACCTTTTGACAAATCTAATTTGCTAAAGTATTTGTGCCCCGACATTCTATTTATAACCTCCTCCATATTTGGCATTGGTTCTGCATCGAACTCCGTCACTTTATTAAGTTTACGGAAGTCAATGCAGAACCGCACCGAACCATCTTTTTTAGGGACAAGTACTACAGGGGATGAATATGGAGATATTGATGGCTCAATAACTCCTAAATCTAACATATCTTGAATTTCCTTTTCCATTACATCCCGTACTTTATATGGTATGGCATAACCTTTTGACCTCACTGGTTCCGTCGTCAGCAACTTTATGTCGTGTTCTATTTGGTCAGTTCGTCCTGGTACACTGGACAGTACGTCCGGGTATTCTTTTATCAACGTCTCTATTTCTTTACGCTGATCCTGCGTTAACATTTCTGAAATATTGACGTCCTTAAACGTCTCTGGTTGCTTTGCAGTAGGAAAAGCGCAATCTTCCAATGAGAATTCGTCAACGTCATCATTCTCAGTTGACGGAGTGGACTCTACAGAAAGCAAGCAATGTGACGTCACATTTTGACGTTCCACATATTGCTTCAGTATGTTAGCGTGATATGTGTTAACATTTCCATTGACGTCAATCTTATAATCCATTCTGTTCACTACCTCAACAACTTCATAAGGACCTTTCCATTGAAGCAATAATTTATTACTGTCTGTCGGTAGTAACAACAGTACTTTGTCGCCGACGTCAAATTTACGCGACCTCGCGCCTTTATCATAATAAGCTTTCTGCTTAATCTGAACCTTCTTTAAATTATCACGCGCTAATTTGCATGTCTGCTCTAACCGTTCCCTAAGCTCAATAACGTATTGATACGTCGAAAGAACTTGCTCATCGCGTACCTCTTCAGCCCATAATTCTCTTAATATTGCCATTGGACCTCTGACGTTACGTCCATATAACAACTCAAAAGGGGAGTATCCTAAAGACTCTTGTGGGACTTCCCTTACCGCAAATAATAAGGCTGGAAGATATTTATCCCAATCTTTTGGACGTTCAGCACACATGCGACGTAACATCTGCTTTAACGTAGCGTGGAAACGCTCTATCAGTCCGTTGCAAATTGGGTGTCTCGGACTACACGTTAACTGTTGAAGAGAAAGAAGTCTGCTGACTTCCTTCATTACCTCAGCAGTAAACTGTGATCCACAATCAGTCAACATTTCATCAGGAATGCCAACCCTACTAAACATTTCAATAAGCGCTTCCGCGACACGTTCCGTCTCAATACTCGGTAAAGCTATCGCCTCTGGATACCTTGTCGCATAATCTATCATGGTTAAAATATACCGAGATTTCCTATCAGATCGAGGCTCAATTGGACCAACTATGTCCACTGCCACCCTCTTAAATGGCGTATCAATCAATGGCATTTTTCCTAGAGGTACTTTAGTGACCCGACCTTTCTGAATAGTTCTCTGACAAATATCACAAGATTTACAAAATCTAGCGACATCACCGCAAATACCGGGCCAGTAAAACTCAGTTACAACTCTATCCAATGTCTTCCTAATACCCATATGTCCAGACATAAGCGTTTCATGAGCCAGTTTCAACACCTTTCCTCGGAAACTTTGAGGGACCACAAGTTGGAAAGAGACTTTGTTACCCTTGGTGAACTCCCTATATGCCAACCCTTTTTTCTCAATAAACCTAGTTTCACCTCGGTTTAAACCACGACTCACAGTCTTGTTCCCAGATACAACCCTTTTCCTGATGTTTTCCAAAGTTGGATCATCAACCTGAGCTTGCTTGAAAGCCTCCTTGTCATCGTTAATGATCTGATCGGGAACCTTAAGTTTTCTGTAAGGCTTCTCATCCTGCCTAGTTTGAGACCTAGTTACAGCCGCAGCTGAGAAATGAGACATATCAGGAAGTTTTGATCCATCAATGTTACCGATAACCAAATCGTACAACGTATCATCCATACACAAAGCTTCAGTTTTCCCAGTGAAAAAAGGACAATCAATGTCAATCATTGCTAAAGGATACCTTTGTGTGGATTCATCAATCAACGTAACATTTGATTCCTTTCCTATTAACTGACTATCCGAAACCAAACTTCTCCGAACGACACAGCCTGTACACCCAGTATCTCTTAATACAACCACCTTTTTATTATTAACCAAACCTTGTGCCGTCGGTAACCTTGCCTTTAAGAAGTAACAGACACCTTCCCTAGTTTCCTTACTACACTCCTCCCTATCCGAAATCAAAGGATCACCAACCTTATTTTCAAAAATACTTCCAATCTCATCACCTTTCCTAGTTACTTCCGTTTGACAAAAACTAACTTGGTGTGCTGCGCCACGTGGTGTGCTATTATTTTTACCGCGTCCGCGAAAAGACCCTCTGAAATTACCACGACCACGTGTATAACCACGACCTACATTCTGCGTATTCTCATTCTTAATCTGAGAACCTTGAGCCTCTACGCGCGTGTTAAAATTTTCTTTAACACCGCTATCCCCAACTCCAGTTGCTCCTACCTCTGCGCTATACAATTGTTTCCTGTCGGGGTTCTTAAAACATTTAATTGTTAAATGCCCCTTACCACATATGCTACACTTGATATCCGGTCTACCACTCGGTTTGTTCGAGTCAACTTTGTCCTGTTTACCCTGCGCTGCGCCTCTATTATCGCGTTGCCCCTTATTAATGCAACTATATACGCCCCCGCGCGCTTCTGCAAACAAATCTGCCTCCCTAGCCATTTCATCTAAATTACCAAACTGTTTTGGCTTCAGATGCACATACAGTTCTCTATTACATGACTCCAGGAACTGATCCCTTGCCATGAAATCACAGACAGCCGGAAAAGATTTTTCTATCTTTGCCATATTAAGCCATTTTTCTAAATAACTTCTCAGTCTACTACTGAACTGTATGAACGTTTCTGATTTCTCGGGCCTACTATAACGAAACTGTTTCCTAAATCCGCGCTCTGTCATGTCAAAATTCTTTAATAAAGCGTCCTTTAACTTTTCATAATCCGCCGCATCCTCATTTGACAACCGGTCATATACATCAAGTGCGCGCCCTTTGAGCAATGCACTTAAATACGCGGCCCAAACACTCTTATCCCATTTATTAGCCGTAGCATATTTCTCAAACCTAGATAAATAACTATCCATTTTATCTTTACCCTCTTCAAAATAAGGTAACTTAGGATCCCGGGCATGCGCCACCTTCTCAGCTTTTTGCTTTTCAAATTCTAGCTCGAGCTTCGCTCTCTGCATTTCTAACTGATTCCTTAATTCTTGGTGCTGTAGCTCAAACCCATGTTTTATTTTTTCTAAATGGGCCTCACTAATCTCTTTTGCCTCCCTTTCAGTCTTGATGCGTGCTATTTCAAGTTCCTTATTAACATTCAACATAGCTAGTTCATGTGCCCTTTCCTTTTCCTTTTCCTCTAACTTAGCTAGTTCATGTACCCTTTCCTTTTCCTTTTCTTCAGACCTTAACCTTTCTAAATCCCTTTGCTCTTGCCTTTCTGCCCGCTCAATATCCTGCTGCTCTTTAACAAAACCTTGTAACTCCTTCCCCTCATAACCTAAGTCCTTTCCCATTTGCATTAAACGCTCCATTATTGATAACGTAAATCTCACGTTACTATCAAAACCACTATAAACTGATCAGTTATGATCAGTGATGATTGAATGGGCTTAACTAAAACGTTAAGATATGTGTTATACGCGTTAATCTAACTAAAACGTTAGTTATTAAAGCACACGCGATTTGAAATGTCAAATGCTTTCAGCACAGTATGACGTTGCGTACTGGTAGTCTAATATGACGTCATAAACTGACGACGTTTACAGTAAAATGCTACAATCCGAAGTTTTATCACATTACAAAACTCCGATCATAACAAGTCACCATTAATGTTTCTTTTACGTCATACCTAACCTCAAGCCACAGCGTAAATATTAACGCTACCGTTATGTCAACGTCAGTAAATTGTTAACGTCACTACGTCAGAACCATGTGTGGGTAAGATCAATTAGTAGCTCCAATTTAACTTAGTAGAATGTCAGGTAACACAATTAAGTGGGGTCTACTTAAATTTTTCGTTACCAAGAAAAAGTGGGGTTTGCCTTGCCTTCCTGCTCAGAAATTATCGACTTGTCAGTATCCATTCAGTTGAATACATGGGTTTCGCACTTCATCAACGCAGGAAGGAAGATTCAAGTTAATTTCTAAATGTGGCTGTCAATACATTTTTTTTTTTTTTTAAATTGATGATTCAGAGTATCAATGTGCTGTTCCACAGCCGGGAACACCAGCCAGAGATCAAATCCTCACTTTTCTGACACCAAATGTTACATGTGGGTTTACGGCGTCCCGCAAACCCCCATGCTGACAAGACAACCGAGCGTGATCTCTGACAGGTGTACGGGCAGCTGTGGGGTAAGGCACAAGAAAGATGTTAAATGATTGACATGAATTATTTACAGTATCTACATACAACACTTACTAACACAAAACATCACAAATTGTTGCTTCTGTAGCCAACTCACGACGTCCGCTCCGAAGGCAAAACACTGTTCTGTGCTCGGAACGGGTGACGTGAATACCTACAGAAGCAAACAACAAAAACAACAAGAAAAACAAAAAAAAAGAAACAACACAAAACGCGACTGGCCAGTTTATAACTTTGGGTGAATCCCCCACTCGCGTGACACTTCTTCTCGCGAACTAGTAAAACTAGTCTATCAACATAATTGATTATCCTAGGATTAGCGATCACGTTTGCTGATTAGACGTTTAGTGATCGTCCAAATAAGGTAAGTTGACCTCTTCCATGATCACATTTGTTTACAACGAACAATGATTTAGAAGAATCTGCTTCTATCCTGGTAGGCGCTGATTACGGCGGTCTGTCCGCCCTTGCTGGACCCTAACGCCTAGCGTCGTACCAGTACCTGCTGCTATGAAGCAGGGAGCAGCAGGTCACACATTGTTATGCCTGCAAATTACGATAACGGGACTAGAAACGAGTCACAAAACATACATGCTATATCATGATCCCCCTCCCGGAGAAGTAAAAATATGTTCATGCATATACCGTTATTGCGCATGCGCCGACCAGACATACAGGCTGATTAGTGCATGCGACAAATAACCGTACAGCAGAACTCAACTTGACTGTGCATCAAATTATCAGCACCCAGCGCTTGACACAATAATACTCAAAGTTCATGGTTCCTTACTGAGCACTACAGAAATCAATTAATGCTCACTACTACTGAGCATAATACTCATCAAATTTGTGCTCACTACATTATCACAAGTAAGAGGCAATTGAACAGACCACGCCTTTGCGCTACCTGGTCAGCCGCCAATTACAGGAAACATAACAATCTCTATTTCATATCCTTCTCCGCGACACGGCTCACAAATATAGCTATTCACAAATTCAATACATTAATAACAGATAGAAACTACAACAGAAGATTTTCATCTATAATCTACAACATTTGTTAGTGTCTCATATGGGCCAACACTGTTTGCCGTAAATTCTCTCTATTTGGTAGGCACCCCGTCACAACCGTCCTCGCGACGCCGATGACGCAGCTGACGTCATCCCCGCCGCTCAGGCCGTTATGACGTGTGGCGACCAAATACTCCCACTTATCATCATCACGTTCTTTATATGTACATACATGCACAAACTGAGTTATCAGACAAAAACGGCATCATTACAAAATGAACTCGTAATTCTTCTTGAACAAAATTATTTCTAATCAACGTGAACATGCTTGTAAAATAAAATTCATTACGGTTCATCATCACGGATAACCCAACAGGCTCTTGTATGAGTTTGCCCTGATGATGAAGATGTGGTTAAACCCGTCTTAAGTTTACGTCCCCTCTACACCTAATATCATATTGGGACGGAACCACGGTTTTCTAACCACAGCCAGTCACAAGTCATGGATCAAACAAGTGACCCGGCGTTTATTAATTACATTCTACAAAAGGGGTCTAAAAGCCTAAATGAATCTAGAATGAGCGGGTGTCCAAACTTTACGTCTCACCAACATCTAGGGTCAGCATGAGACAGGACCTCACTTAGAAAGACTCATTCTACTACTGGAGAAGCCTGGGATCGATCCTGCGACGTCTAGCTGGCAAAGCTAGTAGCCTAATCACTACAGGCCTCAATAGTGAATTCAGAATAGGCTTCAGAAAGTTGGGGTATACTAGAAGTAAACCCCTCCAAAACCTACAAGCATGTTCATACAAAAATAATACTAAACATAGATTAAACATACCTTTCAATATACTTTCTATTTCCCCGTCACAATGTTGTGTTTACTCTTTACAACTTGACCTGCTGCTAAGGTGTCCGCTTTTTTCAGGGTTTATATATCTATGAATACTACCGGAAAATCATGCCTACTCGTATTACCTTGCTTTGTTCGTGGGGAAGTGGAGATACCGGCCACAAACAAAGCCAGATAGCAAAATCGAGTAGATAATGGATTTGCCTTCAAATAGTATATTTCCCATAGGAAAAATTGATGAAACGACCCTATAATCAATGACATGACTCCTGTCAAAACGAACACCCACACAACACGTGACGGGAATAAAAATCATATATGGCACAATTTGGCGGTTGGCGATTTTTAGGCAAATTCTATAGAACTCAGCCTTTTAGCGGCCCCCTGTATTGTAAAAACAGCTCTCTATAAACCACTCATGCATACATCGTATGATATGTGCATGACTTGTTCATGGAGCCGCATAGTTTGCGTACCATATTTCACCCAAAATATTTCACTCACACCGCCCTACCATATATCTACTAAAATAATTTAGATGTGCATAAGCACCAGAGAGGTTTCCTATTCCATCTCGTAACAGCAGTTTCTTACATTCATCTTGCGATTGAATGTTCAGTGTACTCATTAGAATTACCTCGATGGGGTGATTCTAATACAAAAATGTATAGAAAAGATGACCATTTATGTATACAGTAGGAAGAAGCCTCCGTGGTGCAGTGGTTACGCTACTCGCCTTGTAAACCAGGGATCGCAGGATCGATCCCAGGCTTCTCCAGACTTTCGGATGAGTCTTTAAACCGAGGTCCGTCTCCGTATGACCTTAGCTGTTGGTGGGACGTAAAACTAAAACTCACTCACTCACTCACTCTGTATACAGTAGGACTTAGATGGCTTGAACCCCGATTGCTCATTTACCATAGACGAGTCGAACCTGTCCTTGAGTCCACAGGGAATTCTTCGAAATACCATACAGGGATAATGTAGGGGGATTTTCTAATTTTATCTTGCAAATGTATGCTGTGTGTACTCATTAGAATCGCCTCATCAAGGCGATTCTAATCAGTACACACAACATAGATTTATAGTATAGAACACCGAAAAGATATCCCGCAATTTTGTTCATTATGCCTCCTTGTATGACACTAATAGTAACCCTCAGTGGCTCGAACTACCACTGTCTCGGGCTCATTTTCATTGTCTCAAAGGGGTTCAAGCAATCGAAGTTCAACTATAATACATACATCTTCGGGATCCGGATTTAAACTGTGTTATATCCAAAACCATATTATAAAATACAGTGTTATAAGAGGTCTATGTGTAATGAGAAATGTTAAAGAAAAAGTCTTTTAAATTTAGGTTGTTAGGTGCTGACAAGTTGTTCAAGTTCTGCCTCAACGAATGGCTAACAGACATTAAAGTAAATCAACTACCAAACATTCTTGGAGGGTTTGGTCCAATGCATTCCATTGTACAATTAGGTTTGTATACATGTTTTGTCATTCAAACCAAAAAAAGTTTTAGAATTAGGAAAAATCGTCATTTGGGAAGGTTAATTATGTCTGCTCCGGGGAACAGGAGGTCACGGGTTCGATCCCAGGCCGCGACATACCAAAGTCGTTAAAAATGGTACTAGCAGCTCCTCGCTTGGCACTCAGAGTTACGGGGTAGAGTTAGGACTGGTCGACCCAGTGTCAGGATAATGTGACTGGGTGTGGTATCATGTAATGTGTCTGGGACATGATACTTCAGTGAGGCAGCACTATAAAAGTGAGCATTGAGCTTCCTGTCGCAACCAGACACAGTCGTGATATGACTGAAAAATTGTTGAAAGCGACGTTAAACCCGAATTCACACACACACACACAAAATGGAATTTGCAACCCTAAAACCGACCAAATGACAATTTGATACAATTATTCCCTCTTTAATGCATTTATTCTTTGTTTTATTACATAAAAAGAATGTACTGTCTGTAGAGTGTGGTAAGTACTGTGAGCTACATAAATTGTAAAACCAAATGCTAGCCAACGGAAAGCGACGTTACATGATGATATCAGGTTTACAACAGTATATTGCAGAATATACTGTTGCAATTTTTTTAACATTATCCAATCAGATGTTGCATTGTATTGGCAAGTGGATTGAAATAGACAGTAGACTTTCTTGAGCAAACAATAATGATGCAAACCACCATGAGCTGAAATCCATTAGGTCTAACTCAACCTGATTTTCCATTCCTTTAACTTGTTTTTGTCACCAGTTGTATGCTCCAGTTCTTCATCCCATAATGGTCCTAAGTATTGGGACAGACAGGCCTAAGCAAACACTGCAGTCCAAGATCAGTCTGGTCCTGAAAGGAGCAGTCTGAACTTGGTCTGCACTGTTTGCCATTCTGTCTGCACTTTTTGGATTCCTTGTTGGATCTTGAAACAAATTGGTTAAAATTTTAGGAGAATTAAAGCAAGTTCTCAAGATGTCTGAATTTTTTGGATTTTTAGGTATTTTACATTTGAACCACATCATGAGAAAAGCTGTTTTTGACCGCACAGTCTGATCAACACCTGTATGTGCACTGCTTGGGTAGTACAAGTCGTACCTCTTAGTTTCTATATCTAAAATTTTAAGACTGCTAGTCTTTATAGCGACCAGGCATGTTTGTATAGCACTTGGTCGCAGACCCGCTAAACAGATTTTCTCATGATCGGGCTGAGTTATTAAACATTTAGTGAATTGATTTTTCTGACATACTTTCTGCAGGTTTTGGAAGGGATACAATTTTCATTACTAACTTTTTACCATGGTTAATTAACCTTACTTGAAAAGGGAACTATATTTAACCCTTGTCCTGCTGAACATGACAACCATTTCCTTTGCAAAAAGTGTAGATCTGGGGCTAGTTGTTCAAAACTAACAACGTCGTTAGTTAACGTATCGTTAAAACTTTGATCATTAAATATGGCAAATATGCTGTAATTTTTGATAAAAAATGTGAGCAGCTTTTGCATCCGCAAAAGCTGCTCACATTTTTTCACCAAAAATACCAAAATGTTTGATATTGTACTTTCTAGAAGAGTTAACAATATGACCACTAATGAGCTCCTTAAGCTAACGATGCTTTGAACAACTGGCCCCAGATAGCTACTGAAGAATCCATCTGATCAAGATCTTCTCTGTTTTTCATTTAGTTTGTGAATTGAGTGAGTACATTACACCAAGTAATGTGATTGGTTGATAGTTAGGAATGGGTGTGACAAAATTAATTTATTCAGCAGGACAAGGGTTAAAGAATAGAATTTGGCATTCAGAAGCATATTCGTTCATATCTGTTTTGATAATTGAGACAAAAATTATGGGAAAATAGTATACATGTTTCCGTTCTGCAGCCCAGGGTATCAAGGATCTGTTCTGGCTCCCAGTAGAACAGTACAGGAAGGATGGTAGGATTGTACGAGGGCTACAGCGAGGAGCAACATCATTCTCCACCTCAACAGCAATGTCATTGTTGGAACTGACCAACAGAGCCGTACAGAGTGTACAGGTGAGTATTAACCCTTGTCCTGCTGATCCCGGATATGCCTTTTCTTTGAAACAATGTAGATCCAGATCAGATGGCTTCTGACGAAGCCATCTGATCAGGATCTACATTGTTTGCCAGTCAGATTGTGAATTTGTTGCAATCATTTGCATCAAATAATCTGATTGGTTGATAATCGGTAGTGGGAGTGGCATATATGAATATTCAGCAGGACAAGGGTTAAAAGAATCTTGCATGGCTGTGAGGGTGGATTGAAAAGTCCATGCCAGTGGTCACTGTCCAGCATCATCAGGTTGGCTGATTTTTCTACCTGCCCCTTAATTTCCTTACATCCATGTATTTTTCTTTTACTTGTATACAAAAAGGATCTTACATTAGTGATCATTTCATATGAAATTTATGAAATGAGCCTTGGGTGAATTTCATAAATTTCATATGAAATGACCATGAGTGTAAGATTCTGTTTATCATATAATGACTTTAAGCCATATTTTATCACTGAAAAAGTTCAAAAGAAACCTAGGTTTGCCATGGATGGCATCGTGATGTTTTGCGCCAGTAACCATGTGTTATCACGTGTGGTCATACAATTTTTATTACATGACATTATCCACAAAATAACAGCCAGGTTATATGATAAGTGTCCTTTCTGAGCTGATATTAATAATGCAGTTACATTGATTGCTGATGTCTGCCGTATTGTGACAACAATACTGTGACATACCTTTAGGATGGAATACATAACTTCCTATTCAACTAGTGTACATCAAACATGTGAGAACTCTCAGTTTTTGTTCTACCCTGGATAAAATAACCTGGTTAGGATAAGAATTTCTATCACAGTAAAAATCTGGGGTTTCCTTATCTAATGTGCTCTACCAAGACATATGTTTCCAATGTGTGTTTCTAACAGAAAAAAATGGAATTGTCTATGATAAGAGCCCCATCATGTGAAATATGTTCAGTAGAAGGGTTATCCTTTGGAAGCAGAACTGAAAAGTTTAGAGTGTGCATGTTTTCTGGAGCAGACTAGCTAGTTTTGAGGCAAATGCAAACAATGTAGGTTCAGATCAGCCTGTGTATCTGCGCAGCGCAGTATGATCAGCTTCTGTGTTTGTTGCTTGGATAGTACTTTACACCTGGTGCCAGTTGGTCAAAGCATCATTAGCTTAATGAGCCAATTAGTGGCCAAACTGTTAACTGTTCTAGTAAGTACAATACTTAATAGAGTTGTATTTTTGCTGATAAAAATGTGAGCAGCTTTTGCATTGCAAAAGCTGCTCTCATTTTTTCAGCAAAAAAAAAAAAAAACAGTATATTTGCAGATGGCCCCCGCCTATTGGGGCTTGAAGAAATAGATGGGCTGCATCATGCTTCCATGCAGAGCTGAAACCGACCTGCACATGAGTACTTGTAAACTGCTTAGAGGATCTAAGCCGGCCCAGGCAAAGCAGTACGAGTGTTGGACCGTCCATGTTTTGGGACCGTCCCAATGGTTTCATTGGGCAGCAGGGCTTGAGATGTCATTTCATCTCCATGTCGGGTAAAAGTCTCACAAATTTAGTTTAGTTTATACTAATTTATTTTAGTTCAATTGCGATGAAAGCTTCAAGCTTATTGAATCGCTCTCAAACACTCATTCCGGGTGTTTTCACGCACACGCGAGAGAGAGGCAGTGGCTTTTACATCACTGCTACCCATTTACACCTGTGTGGGGTGGGGCAGTGTCATTATGTGTCTTGCCCAAGGACACACCTCGATACTGGTGGCTGGATTCAAACGCACAAGCTCTCGATCATAAGTCGTTGTCTCCAAAATGACCTTTACAGTGTTGATGGGGATGTTAAACCTCAAATCAAACAAACAAACAATATATTTGCAGTATTATATGATAAAAGTTTTAACCGTATGTTAACTAACCACATCGTAAAGACATCTTTAGTTTTGAACAGCTGGCCCCTGGTATCTATGACGAAAGTTTCAAGACTGTTGCTAGTCTTTGTAGTTGAGCAGACTGGTTTATGTCTTACCTTGTCGAAAACCCTAATGTCTGGTTTTCTCTCGACTGAGCATAATATATGGTTATATTTTCAGTGGTGTGCTGAGTTGACTTTTGATATGGTGTCACCAGGGCCTAGAAGAAAGGGTTTCTATACCAGACATCCCTCAGATCTCAGAGAAGGGGTCACTAATGCTTATATAGTGTTAAGAGAGGTAGGTAAATTCCTGTTTAAGGTTAACTCTCCCCATGCTGAACCCAGACATATCCTTTTTGAAAACAGTATAGATCCAAATCAGCTAGCTTCTTGGAAGCCAGCTGATCAAGATATTTACTGTTTTCCATTCTGTTTCTTAATCCATGGTTAAAATTGAAATTATGCAACACAAATGGCTGAAAATCGGGGAGGAGTGTAGCAATGGAAGTGTTTTGCATGGTATAGGTAAACCTTATCCTGCTGAATATTCATTTATGCCACACCCACTACCGATTATCAACCAATCAGATTACTTGATGCAAATTATTACAACAAATTCACAACCTGAATGACAAACAATGTAGATCCTGATCAGATGGCTTCTTGATCTGGATCTACATTGTTTCAAAGAAAAGGCATATCCGGGTTCAGCAGGACAAGGGTCAAGGGTCTACTTAAGAGGTTGGATACACCATCATTAGAGGTGACTCTGTAAGATGTTTGTTACCTTAAACAAAAAAGCCCCCGCCCATAGGGGCTTGAAGAAATATATGGGCTGCATGATGCTTCCACGCAGAGCTGAATCCGGCCCGCACACTAGTACTGGTAAACCGCTTAGAGGATCTAAGCCTGTCCCGGAACCGCGGTGTGAGGCGGACCGTCCATGCTAATAAACCCTATTGGTTTCATTGGGCGACAGGGCTTGGGATGTCATTACATCTCAGTGTCGGGTAAAAGTCCCACAAAATTGGAAGCAACATCTCCAAAATGACCTTTACAGTGTTGACGGGGACGTTAAACCTCAAATCAAACAAACAAACAAAACCTTAAACAAAAGGGTACTCTTAGAGGAAAGAATTTGCATATCATCATGTAAACTTTTCCTTGCAGTGAAAACCTCTGTAAATCCCATTTCATATAGAAAAAAGTGGGTTTATTCCTTTTTTTGCTCAAAACTATATTGTGGCGACTTTCTGAGGTAGTTCAAATGTGCATCCACAATCCAAATTTAGAGCATAAATTAGAAAACTGCCACAAATCATTGACATTCTATTGAGTTTTAAACTACCGGTATTATCAGTGAACCTTGCACAGTTGTATAGGGAGAAACATAAGGTTTGAATTTTAGACCTATGACCACTATGTATTCATGCTTTTATTTCATCAAAAAGTTACAGAACCTGGTATCTTATTTTAAAAGGAAGTAACTGTCTTCCTAAACTGTTGAAAAGTTGCTTTCCATCTTCAGTGATATGCCAGAAACATGCCATCCTTGATAAGTTTGTGCCCTTTAGGTCTACACAGTTTGAATGGACATATTTTCCCCACTATTTAGAATAAGCAGTGTCTGTGAAGGCAGTTTAAGGAGGATAACACCCCTACCCCCTTGAACACACTCTTCCTAAGACGTAGTGTGGCACCCTGCTCCTATGACCTTAAACATCTAGTTTCACTTCAATGGCTCGAACACCTTTGGAACCATGAAAATATGTTCACAAAAGGGGTAGTTCCAGACACAATTCACAATATTTGCATTATTTGCTGGCTCCCAGCTTGCACATTGTCAATATTGGAAAAACAGGTAACCAGACCCCCCTGACCTTTCAAGGTCAGGGGGTCTGTTTACCTGTTTTTCCAACTCTGATAACCTTCAGACTAGGAATCAGCAGATAATGCAAATAAGGTGAATGGGTTAATTATAATGCTAGGTCAGGTGTAATGGGGATAAAATTTCTATCTTGTATGAAATAAAGGTATGTTGTGTGTAGTCATTAGAATAGCCTCATTGAGGCGATTCTAATGAATACACACAACATACATTTTTAAATTCATGAAAATCTCCCAAAATTATCATAAATAAATGGATATCTGGAACAATAGAGCGGGCCTGGGCAGCTCAGTCGGATGCGCGTTCGACTGGTTATCAGGAGGACACAGGTTCAATACCTGCCGTGTCGGCAACATTCTTTCGTGGAGATTGATCATGAAATCTTTTCTACGGTCATTCTCTCCCTTCCGCTGATTCAAGAAGGGCAGTTGTCAGTTTCTGGCAAAAGAATGTGCACTGTACTGGTTAACCCCTGACATATAAGCCTGCCCAGGAAAAGTGTGGATAGGTAAACTGACCGGCTCAAAAATGACCTAAAATAGTGTTGATTGGGCCATTAAACTCCAATACAAACAAACAAACAATCTGAAGCAATGGGAAGAATTCTCCAGGGTGTCAATGTTCGAGCCATTGAAGTTTCACTGTACATGTATTACTGTTCCAGGGTTTCACAGATACAGCCACCAACATTGTGGAGGTGGCCACCAAGGAGCATGAACAGAAGGGTGTGATGGGGGCAGTGGGTGGAGTATTACGGCAGATACCTCCAACTATAGTCCAGCCACTCATTATAGTGCCAGAGGCTACATCTAATGTTCTGGGTGGACTCCGGAGTCAGCTGAAACCTGATGCCAGAAAAGAGGATGAGGAGAAATGGAAAGAGGAACTTATAGACTGAAACTAATAAACTGAGACTAACTGGAAGGAGAAAATTATAGACTGAGGCTAATAAGACCACCAGGAACTGTTTGAACCAACTGAAGAGTCTGTATGCCTTGTTTGCATTGTGCAGTTAGTAACTCAAAATACATTAGCATAGCCATCATGCATATAACATGCATGCAAAATGTAATGGTATGTACCGGTGTATGAATGTCATTTGAGGTATCACCAGTAACAATTCTGATTCTGATAAACTATCAAAAATTAAGAGAAATCATCCAAGTAATACCATTTTTCCCATTACATATTATAGGAGCTAATCTTAAAGGAAAGATTTTTCCCGTCGGGAGCAAATACTTTCCTTTAAGAGTAGCCCCCATCTCAGAAAAAGATAATTTACATAGATTTCCCTTGTGCATAACAATATTTTTGTTGTGGCTATGCCACTGAATTGTACATGCTAAACCTCTTTATGGGGCCTAGTTCTGAGCTTTCATAGCTTCATTTCATGCTCAGCTCACTTGAGCATGAAATTTGTCAGGCTCATAGACATTGAAATGCCAACATGTGTCCAGTTACTATGCTAAATGACCAATTCTGCTCATTTAAAAATATTGCGATAGTGGGGCGTCCAAATGATACTGGCTTACATTTTGACAAAACCTCCTGTCCTTACAGCAGGTAAGGGTGGAGGGGAGGATATTGTCTTTAGCTCACCTGTCATGTAGTGACTAGGTGAGCTTTTGGAATCACTTTTTGTCCTTCGTCCATCTGTGCGTACATGCGTGTGTCCCTGCGTAAACAATTTCTTCAATTAATATTGAATTATATTAATTGGCCCGTTGATTTGTCCGAAAAAAAATGTCATGAGTAAAAAAAAAAAAAACAGATTTTTTTCATACTGGTATAGAAAGCTAGACAAGGTTCTCAACAAACCAGTGCCATTTCTCGGTACATATAAAATGACAATTGGCACAGGCATATTTCTTGACATAGGAAGGTACATTTTGTATGAACTTCAACCTAAGACATGCAGAATTTCATCAAAATAATGCAGAACTCCTGGTTCAAGCCCCATCGTGGTCTAAACGTCAAATTAGCCCGGATAAACCTTAGTAGGACAACTAACTGTCACTATCAATCAATGGTTTCTCACTGTTTCCCTGCGATTTCCTGCGGAAATTCGATAATGTCAGCACAAAAGCCAACATTTTTATAAATATTAATGAAGATGCTCTCACCTTATGCAAATGTTTTCTCCAGATAACCGTTATTACCAGCAATTTTCACCTTTTTTCATGCGAGCAGGCATTTCTCATTGTAATATTGTTTTCATTCTGTATCTTGAAGATGATGTAATCTGCGAGCTGATTGGTCGAAATTTGGGAACTCCAACAATTTTGACCAATCGGCGCTCGGATTACATCAGCTTCAAGATATAGAATGAAAACAACATTGCAACAAGAAATGCCTGCTAGCACACAAAAAAAGGCGAAAATTGCTGGTAATAATGGTTAACTGGCGAAAACTTTTGCATTAGGTGAGAGCATATTCATTGATATTCCTAGGTGTATTGGTTTTTGTTCTGATATTATAGGATTTCAACAGGAAATCGCAGGGAAACTGTCAAAAACCATGAAGTTGGTGTGACAGTTAGTTGTCCTACTAAAGTCTACCCGGGGTAATTTGACGTGTAGATCACAATGGGGCTTGATCCAGGTGTTCTGCATTATTTTGTTCAAATTCTGCATGTCATAGGTTGAACTTTATACAAAATATACCTTCCTGTGTCAAAAAATGTGCCTGTGCCAGTTGTCAATTAATGTGTACCGAGAAAATGGTGCTGGTTTGTTGTGAACCTTGTCTAGCTTTCTATACAGTATGAAAAAAATCTTGATTTTTTTTTTTTTACTCATGACATTGGGTCACAGGAGCTAAAAATAGATTTTTTTACTGAAAACTTCAAAAATCTTCTCTGAAACCGCACGGTCCAGGTCTTTGATATTTGGTATGAAGCTTCATCTAGTGGACCTCTACCAAGATTGTTCAAATTATAGCCCTGGGGCCAAAAATGCCCTTGTGCCGGGGCCCACCAGTTTTACATAGGCTTAGATAGGGAAAACCTTTAAAAATCTTCTTGTCTGAAACTAGAAGGCCCAGGTCTTTGATATTTGATATGAAGCTTCATCTAATGGACCTCTGCCAAGATTGTTCAAAATATAGTCCTGGGACCAAAAATGCCCCGTGCAGGGGCCCACTGATTTCACATAGGAGATACAGGGATAACCTTTAAAAATCTTCTTGTCTGAAGCCACAAGGCCCAGGTCTTTGATATTTGGTATGAAGCTTAATCTAATGGACCTCTACAAGAGGTTCAAATAATAGCCTTGGGGCCAAAAATGTCCCCATGCCTGGACTCACTAGTTTTACATAGGCTTATATAGGAAAAAACCTTTAAAATTTTAATGTTCTTGTCTGAAACCAGAAGGCCCAGGTCTTTGATATTTGGTGTGAAGCTTCATCTAGTGGACCTCTACTGAGATTGTTCAAATTACAGCCCTAGCGCCAAAAAATGTCCCTGCGCCAAGGGCCACTGGTTTTACATAGGGTTATATAGGGAAAGCCTTTTAAAAATCTTCTTGTCTGAAACCAGAAGGCCCAGGTCTTTGATATTTGGTATGAAGCTTCATCTAATGGACCTCTACCAAGATTGTTCAAATTATAGCCTTTGGGCCAAAAATGTCCCTGCGCCGGGACCCATTAGTTTTACATAGACTTATATAGGAAAAAACCTTTAAAAATCTTCTTGTCTGAAACCAGAAGGCCCAGGTCTTTCATATTTGGTACGAAGCTTCATCTAGTGGACTGCTACCAAGTTTGTTCAGATTATAGCCCTTGGGCCAAGAATGTACTAGAGACACTGAGGTGAGAGATTCAGGGCCCTTTGGGCCGTCTTGTTCTTCAGTTTCTATACCTACCTTCTTTTTCCTCCTTCTCCCCTGTCCTTCACTTTCATCGCCTACACTGTCTCTTCTATCTCTTTTCTCCTTTCACTGGGAGACGACACAAAATGACCCACAAAGGTTGACCTGTCATTAAACCCTAACACAATCAAATCAGATAAAAATAATAAGTCATTACAAATGTGTTGTTGATACTGGTGGTTTGTATGCTCACTTGCATTTATCATACAAAGCTACTGTTATTTGATGTGCATAACGTCATGTCATAAATGTCATGCCACATGTAATAACACATGGTTATTGGCACATAACTTCGTGACATTGTCTGTCACAACCCTATATTTTCTGTTGAAATTCATTTAACCCTTGTCCTGACTTAGTTTTCAAACTATGTAGATCCAGAGCCATCTGATCAGGATCTTCATTGTTTGTCATCCAGTTTATTTGTTGCAATGATATGCATCAAGAAATCTGATTGGTTGATAATCAGTGGTAGGTGTGGCATATTTAAATACACCCGGACCTCGTTATAGCACGATTCGTTACAGCACGAATTCGGATATAACACGGTTTTGGTTTGGACCCCAAATTTTCCCCAACCAACATTTATAAATTTTATCCATGGATTGTATCAGGTTTTAAGCACAACAACTTTATTTTCCTCTCACTTTTGACTGCGGTAATACGGTAGCTAACACGATAGCTAACACGGTTTATAACGGTACTTTTTGATATTTATTGCAGGCCTCCCGCAGAGTTGGATACACAGTATATAAACTTGTTTAGTTTGACACGCATGATAAACATGAACTGCCATCGGCACAATCAGAAGTGTTGGCTTAGTGAGATAAAGAGATTAAAGAATTCAGTTACGCAACGGGAAAAAATATTTATCACGCTCTGTTAAGGATCACTGCTCAGCAGAAATTTTATACATCGATGCAGACAATGTGATCGGTCAATTGCAATAAAACTCATTTTCTGGAGCTGCATGTAAAAAAAAGTCAAATTTTTTCCCGCTTAAAAGCAAATGATAAAACATATTCAAGATCGATTTTCGCGGTAAAAAATTCATTCGAAGACGATGTGGGCCATTAAAAATCGTCATTATGGCTAAAATATTAAGGGTTAGAAATTTCAAGGGAAGTAATTCAAATTTCTTGTAAGCGTTGATCATTGTCCGGTTCCGAACCCTACCCGGTAATTTCACCATTGAAATGTATTAACGGTACTGTAGTTCGGTATGGTTCCGGACGCTCAGTTACAACAAAGATAGCCGGGAACCAGGTATCAAAATGGCGTCATACTCGCTGTCAGATCGGACAATTTCTGGATATAAAACATGGTTGATCAGCTGGTTTCGATTAAAGTGACTTGTTTGACTTGATGGGCCATGGTATTTACTGCCATTGATTAGTTCTAAACACATTTTAATCGAGAAATACGGTCATTAACCGGACCGCACATCATCATGTTTGGGAAACTATTGATCACCATTGTGTCAATGTTGATCTGTGACAAATACGGTCGGCGTTTATAACACGATTCGGTTAACTAACACGGTCTGTTGGTTGGACCCGGAGTTCCGTGTTATAACGAGGCTGAGGTGTATTCAGCTGGGTTAAACTTCTTTGGCAATAAAATCCTATTTAAAATCTTTGTGATAAACAGACATAGGAACAGATAAGCTAAGTATTGCGTGCTAATTGAAGGATAGTTTTTGTCAATTCTTCATTTATATTTTCACAAAATACTTAGCTTATCTGTTGCTATGAAATGGACTCTTACATTCATGGTCATTTCATATGAAACTTATGAAACAAGCCTGAGGCTTCATATGAAATGACCGCTCCCTCATGTAATATCCTCTGTGTATACCGTATTGATTCTTTAAGTTTGGGCAAGCCCCTCTCACTTCAGGCATATTGTCTATTTACCTATTTCTGTTTGACTCTTAAAAAGCCAAGCAAGAATCGTAGCAGATGACATTTTATTTTCATTTTTTAGAAAAAATCAGATGAGATATTCATGTAAATCAGATGCTCATGAAAAGTCAAGCTTTATTTTCTCTGTAAATAAAAAAGAAAGAAAAAAAAACATGAAAAATGTTGTCAGATAACAGCAGCTACTGGCATTTTAAGGGTTAAATATACAGGGGGTTTATAGGTTTGTGTATTTGTTTATAGGCAATGTCTTTATTCTTTGTTCCCTGTAATCATGTTTTTGTGATTTGTTTTTATTCCAGTCTTCATACACTACAACCTCGGAGATCATAGCCCCAGACGGGAGTGGGTTATCCACAAATTATTTTTCTTATTTCTGCATGAAAATGTGTGGATACTCCTTAGAAGCGCCTCGTCTGTTGCATCTTCTTGAAAACTTTTTAACTCTTATCTTGCTGTTCAGGACAACCCCTATCTTTGCAAACAGTGTAGATCCAGATCAGATGGCTTCTGAAGATTCAAAGATAGAAATGGGTGTGGCTTAACTGAATATTCAGCAGGATAAGGGTTAAACATATTTTGCAAACAGGGTAGACCCTGAGCAGACTGGTCAGAGCAGCTGATCTGGGTCAACACTGTTTGCAACAATGTCTTTTAAAGTAACTAGCAGAAAACAGCAGACAGTCATAGTGATTGACATTTGATACACAGTATGCAGATGTATGTAGACTTCGCCATTATAATATTGCTCATGATGACCCTTTTCTAACTGTTCCAGTCATATCACATTACGATAACACATCTGTGTGATAGTGCATTTTTCAAACCTCAAAAAAAGGTATTTTTCTCATGAAAATTTGTGATATTTTTCTTCTTTATACTCCATAGGTTTTGGGTGCTCGTTAGAACCGCCTCATTGAGGCGGTTCTAACGAGTACCCACAACCTATGTCTTGGAGCAGAAATAAGGAAAATAATGTTTACCCCTGTAAACCCCAGTTTTCTCTATATAAAGTGGGATCTAGGGGGTCTCTATTTCATGGACTTATTCACGTGATGAACAGATCTGTTCCAGGCTGGTTCATTCATGCAAGATGGCCTTCTCTAGTCATGTGGAATGAACTGTTTCAGGCACATCAAATGACCTGGTCCAGTCATACCAAATTACATATTTCAGTCATATGAAATGGACAGTTCCAGTCATATCAAATTTTGAGCTGTGATTAAATTTTTTTCCTTTGTGATATTGCTTCTGTCTTCTTCATTGGTTTCCTTGTCTGACACAGTCAACCCCTTTTGTACCAAATGGAATCTTCTTCCTTATATATAGCAGGAGTCCATTTCAAAATTTAGGGGTGTCAGGTTGTGTTTTCTTCAAAGTGTGTTTGGAAACTGGCTGAACGGTTTGGAAACAGTGTAGGCCCTGATCAGATGCCGCATTCTGCGGCATCTGATCCGGGCCTGCACTGTTTGCCAACTACCCATTTTGGATTTCCGTACAAAATGAGTTAAAATATTGAGGAGCGAACAATTGATATTCTAGTAAGAAAATACATGTACATGTTTAGAGGACCCTCGCTATAACGACAGTATTTGTTCCCTTACCGTTTGCCACTATAGCAAATTTGCCATTACAAGCCCTTTTTGTATCAAATGCAATCTTCCTCCTTATATGTAGCAGAAGTCCATTTCAAAATTTAGGGGTGTCTGGTTGTGTTTTCCTCAAAATCTATTTGGAAACTGGCTGAACATTTCGCAAACAGTGTAGGCCCTGATCAGATGCCGCATTCTGCGGCGTCTGATCTCGGCCTGCACTGTTTGCCAAATACCCGTTTTGGATTTCCAGTACAAAATGGGTTAAAAGTGATGTTGTGAAATTGATATTCTAGTAAGAAAATACATGTACATGTATAGAGGACCCTTCATTATATTAACAGTATTTGTTCCCTTACCGTTTGCCACCATTACGATAACACAAACATGCGATATAATGCATTTTTTCAAATCTTCAAAATGGCTACTTTTCTGATGAAAGTCTGTGATTCTTTTTCTTATTTGTACTGCAACCATAGGTTGTGGGTGCTCGTTAGAACCGCCTCATTGAGGTGGTTCTAACAAGCACCCACAACTTTTGTCTTGGAGCAGAAATAAGAAAATGTATACCCCCGTAAACCCCAGTTTTCTCCATATAAAGAGGGGTTTATGGAGATGTTCATTTCACGGACTTGTTGGTGTGATGTATAGCAAATTTGTCATTATTAAGGATCACAATAAACAGGAGTATAATAAGTAAAAAGGAACTTTTTTCCTTAATTACTCGAGAAACAAATATCCACATTTGTTTCTTGGAGCATTAAATAATTACAATATTCTTGAATACATGTATCTCCATTAATCATCTCATGCTGAGCTACAGCCCCCGCCCATTGTGGCTTGAAGATATAAATGGGCTGCATGATGTTTCCATGCAAAGCTGAATCTGACTGCACACGAGTACTGGTAAACCGCTTAGAGGATCTAAGCCTGCCAAGGCAAAGAGGTGCGAGTCAGACCGTCAATGCTTATAAACCCTATTGGTTTCATTGGGCGACAGGGCTTGAGATGTCATTTCATCTTAATGTCAGGTAAAAGTCCCACAAAAATTGGAAGCAACGTCTCCAAAATGACCTTTACAGTGTTGATTGGGACGTTAAACCTCAAATCAAACAAACAAATGCTGAGCTAAGTGTTCATCCATTGAAACTGTCATAATAACAACTTTTGCCGTTATATGGAATGTCGGTATAAAGAGGGGAGACTGTATAATGTGAATACACCAAAACATCTTTATAACACTATTTACCCATTTTCTACCAGAAACCCCAAAATGGGTAATTGACAAACAGTGCAGGCCCAGATCAGATGCCACAAAATGCAGCAAACAGTTTAGCCATTTTTCAAACAATTTTTAAAGACAACACAACCTGATACCCCTATATATATGTGAACCAACTCATTTTGTACAGGATAAATCCATTGCAGGTGGAAAAAAATCCTAAAGGGGTACCTTAGCAAACAGTGCAGGCCCAGATCAGATACCGCTGATCAGGGCCTGCACTATTTGCTTACAGAATTTTCCATCAAAAATAGAATAAAAACAAAAAATAGGCCTGCCACCCCATATATCACAAATGGACTTGTCCAACATATAGCGATGGAAGAGTCCACTAGCATACAGTGGGTTAATACTCAAAACCATAACTCAAAAGCATACACTGAAACTTGAATAGCTTTGAACATTCATCGTCCCTTTACTATTAGAGGAGTACTCAAATGGAAGAGCTACTGCACACTCCCAAGTGTTGGCATTGGTGTTGAAATCGGCGTCAGCACTCAAGTTTCCCTTTAGATTTGTTGAGAGCCCACATGGATTTGGTATGATGACAGATATATGTCAATGTTTTATTTAGCAACACCCTGCCTATGCCCATGATATCAAGGTCAAGGACACAAAGAAATTTTTATGTAAAGTTTTTAACAGTTCACATTTTCCAAACTGTGTGATGGATTTGGTTCATATTTGGTATGATGATAGAAGCTGAAAGGCCTTTGCAAACCATTGCAACCATCTGATCAGGATCTTCACTGTTTGTCATTCAGCTCTTGAATTTGAATGAATAAATTACATCAAGTAATCTGATTGGTTGAAAGTCAGCAAGGGATGTGGCTAAATTAATTTATACAGCAGGATAATGGTTAACCCTTATCCTGCTGTTCATGACAACCCCTACCTCTGCAAACAGTGTAGATCCAGATCAGATGGCTTTGGAAGAAGCCATCTGATCAGGATCTACACTGTTTTTCATTGAGTTTGTGAATTTGAATGAACAAATTACATCAAGTAATTTGATTGGTTGAAATGTAAATGGGTGTGGCTTAATTAATTTATACAGCAGGATAATGGTTAATAGCAGAATTTCACTGTACTTGTGCCTTGGGCTAGCTAGTTTAACATAAAATATGACTTGTCTTTCAGGAGAAAATGCCTTTGATAAATGTGTCATTTTGTCATTTGAAAACAGTAAAATTGATCTGCTTTGATGCATGTAAGTAATAACTGTCAGCACTGTAATTAATTGTAGAAAAGTCTGTTCTTTGAGTTTGGTGACGGTGATTTTATTTTATTTTATAAAAGCCAGTAACAGTTCAGTAATACTTAGAAGTGGGAAGCGAGTTGTAAGGGGAATGGGAACACCTGGCAGATTTTTCTGCCATTTTTCAAAGGGAGACAACTTTCGGGACTTCTTTTTTACTTTTCTATAAACCCTGTCCCACTGAAAAATGGGTCTACTCTTAAAGGAAAGAATTTGCTCCTGAGGAGCAAATTCTTTCCTTTAAGAGTTGACCCCTGTTCACATGGGAACAAAAACACTTTTGAAGGAGTTGCCTCCCCTGAAGGTGTTCCCATTCCCCTTAAATACATGTACAATGCTATGTTTAAATATATTGTTCTGAAAGTTCGGTGTGATTGGCTTATTTTGAAAGAATACATAATACTCTTTGAACCCTTATCCTGCTGAATATTTTGATTAGCCACACCCATTTCTGACTATCAGCCAATCAGATTACAAGACAGAATTTTTTTTGTTCATATTCACAAACTGAACAACAGTGTAGATCCTTATCAGAAGCCATCTTTTCAGGATCTGCACTGTTTGCAACGGTAGGTATTGTCGTGAACAGCAGGATAAGGGGTAAAACAACACTACACAAAAAAAGCTTCCTTTCGGGTTACAAACAGCCTTCTCGGGTACATAGGCTACGTGAAAATCCTAAAAATTCAGACACCTCTAGGGCTTGCTGTAATCCTCCAAAATTTTTACAAATTTGTTTCATGATTCAGCAAGGAGTCCAAAAGGACTGCTGATAGAATGGCAAACAGTGTAGACCCAGATCAGACTGCTCCTGGAGGAGCAGTCTGATCTGGATCTACACTGTTTGCTTAGGCCTGTCTGTCCCAATACTTAGGATCATTACGGAGGAAGAGCCTTGACGCTTTAGATACAGAAACTAGAGGTATTTTCCTGTACAAGTAGGGAACACAAAGGTGTTGATCAGACTGCGCAACTTTCATTGTTCATAAATGTCAAAAGCAGGTTTTGGCTGCATTAGCCATGTCAAGCGGAAATGTATCTTCACCTTTGGGGTGGATGGATGAGGTGGAGGTACATGTACTGTGTATCTTGCAAGGGCATCCAACTGGTAGTCTTACTGTTGGTCAAGGCTCTATGTCCTTGCAGCAGTTAAGGGTAGAGATGTTGATTTAGGGTGATCCTATTTCTTGTTGTTTTTTTTTTACTTTCATTTATTTTCTTTTATTTCCCCTCTCCTTGCTTTCATTTCCTCCACTGTCTTTCTTGCACACCAGACAAGGAAATCCGTGATTTTACCCTGGGATAGAAATTTATGTTCTGACCCTGGTGTTCCGACCCCAAATCGAATATAATAGCATGTTTGATAAATGCACTGGTTGATTACAACCTCATGCACGGCGGCGTCATGCGTGACGTCACTAAACATTCCTGTTGTGCCATCACAAAATGGCGAAGTGACAGCAGCATTAAAAACTCACAATAGAAATGGAAGGTATGCAAGAAAAAGAATCCAATATGGGTGTGAGGGGTGTATAGAAAAATCCGTCCCTCGGGATCACTGTCCTGCATCACTCGGCAGGCCTCGTGATGCTGGACAGTGTCCCTCAGGACGGATTTTTCTATTCACCCCTCACATCCATATAAGATTCTTATAGTCTTCTCTGGGAGAAGACACAGAATGACCCACAAGGGTTTGTGTATCATTGAACTACAACACAGTCAATCCAATACTGTTGCTCAGCAAGGACACAGATAGCAATGAGAATCCTTACCTACCAAGATTTATTCAGATATCATATTACAAGGGCAAGCAGTGCCTGTTTTGGGCCCAGTTCAAAACAAAGTCTGTTTAACTAAAAATTTGATCATTTTATATAGCAGATATGCTAAATATTTTGGCTGAAAACTGGGGGTAGTTTTGCAAATGTAAAAACTTCACATTTGTTCAGCAAAAATAACACTACATTTGGTAGTATGCTTACAAGTAAAGTTAACATTTTGACCATTCAAGAGCTTGTAAAGCTATCTGTGGTTTGAACAACTGGTCCCTGGTGATACTGGCCAGTCCTTTTTTTCGACTTCCTGTTTGCTTACCTTAAAACTTATCTACTCTGAAAAAGGGATCTACCTTCAAGGGAGTGAATTTATTTTTTAGGAAATTATTTTTTTCCTCTAAGGGTGGACTGCTACATATAAAAAGACAAAAACATATCCATCCCCAGTATTCATCGTGAACATTTTCCTTAACTCATCCCAAATGCCAACTTTACGACTCATCCATATTGAAAGCACCTGGCTGTTTGTTTGTTTGAATTGAGGTTTAACAACCCTGTCAACACTATTAAGGTCATTTTGGAGACACTGCTTCCAATTTGTGGGACTTTTACCCGACATTGAGATGAAATGACATCTCAAGCCCTGTCACCCAATGAAACCAAAAGGTTATGTGCATTGGACGGTCTGACTCCTACCACTTTGCCTGGGCAGTCTTAGTCTTTCTAAGTAGTTTACCACTACTCGTGTGGTCAGTTTCAGCTCTGCATGGAAGCATCATGCAGCCAAATCTGTTTCTCCAAGCCCCAGTGGGCTGGTGCGAGCGCCTAGCTGTACTGTCCTGTAGACAAAAAATTATGTCGGTTTAAATGGGAAAAAGTTCTCTGATTGTGAAGAAAACATTGTAGAAAAAGGTGGAAATGCTGGTTACCAGCATTTCCTCCTTTTTCTACACTGTTTTCCAAGTCTTTCCTTCTCAGGGTTGTTGAAAGTAGGGTTTGCATGGTAAAGGGTGATACACCTTTTTCTCTCATGCCAGCCGAAAATGTCTTAATTATATATAATAGATATATAATAGATTAAAATATAGACAAAGAGGCATTTTTATTGTAGCTGTGTTTGCATGTATGTCATGGCAACCTGTTAGTATGAAATTAGTTTTGTTGTATTTTACAATGGGAATGTAAGTTTCGTTGTATGTTACAATGGGGATGTAATCTTGGTGACTTTTGTTTAATACAAATCTGAGCCAAGGCATTCAAAGCATCATTAGCTTAACATAGCCACAGACCAGATGGGTATTTTGTGATAATTGAAGGATAGTTTTTGTCAGTTCTCCATAAAAACCTGTTTTGGGCATCATGAAAACAAACCTATATAAATTTGACCCCTTTGAACCCCACTTTTATACAGTAAAACTGGGGTTTACAGGGGTAAAGCTTATTTTTCTTATGTCTGCTGTCAAATATAGATTGTGGGTACTCGTTGGAACCGCCTCATGGGCGGTTCTAACAAGTACCCACAATCTATATTTTGAGCAGAAATAAGAAAAACATCACATTTTCATCTGAAAATTTTCATTTTTTGGGCGATAAAGGTTACAATGTATTTGTATTATGAGGCGTGTTTTCCAAATGGTATTCATTAGAACCGCCTGATAGAACCACCTCAACATAGGTTTATTTGGAGTAATAAGGAATATCTCAACATAGGTTTATTTGGAGTAATAAGGAAAACTATCCTTCAATTATCGTAAAATACCACCTTAGCCTGTTGCTATGCTTAACCAGTCCATTAGTGGTAAAAATGTGCAGCTTTACCAGCTCATTAGTGGTAAAATGTTAATTGTTTTAGTATGTATAATATCTAATACAGTGGTATTTGGGCTGAAAAAAAGAAAGTAGCTTTTTTTCAACAAAATCATTAGTTTATAGCCATGTTAGACAGGAGTTTTAATGATACATTAGCTAACTACTGCTGTTTTTTTTTTTTAATGACTTGCCCCAGATTGATTGACTGATTGATTTGAGTTTAATGACATGTCAACCCTTGCGGGTCATTTTGTGTCATCTCCCAGAGAAAGGGAGAAAAAAGGTAGAGGGGATGTTTGTTTCATTTTGGGCTTAACATCCCCATCAACACTGTATCATAGGCATTTTGGTGATGTTGCTTTTAATTTTGTGGCACTTTTACCCGACACTGAGCTGAAATGACACCTCAAGCCCTGTCGCCCAATGAATCCAATAGGGTTTATAAGCATGGACGATCCAACTCGCACCGCATTGCCTGGGCAGGCCTTGATCCTCTAAGCGTTTTACCAGTACTCGCGTGCGGTCGGTTTCAGCTCTGCCTGGAAGCATCGTGCAGCCCATCTATTTCTTCAAGCCCCGATGGGGCAGGGGCGAAGAAGAGGAGAGATGAAAGTGGGGACAGAGGTGAATGAGGAAATGAATGTAAGTGGTGAAACAGAAGAAACAACAACTTTTCCCCTCTACCCTTACCTTCTGCAAGGACAGCAGGCCTTGTCCAACTGTAAGCCAATATCAATTGGGCACCCCAGTGACTCAGAATACACCTCGCCATTGCCTCACCCAACCACCCCACAACTGGCCCCAAAAGTACTATCAAGCTTTATCCTCATTGTAATATACTGACCTGTGTGTATATTACCCTTTTTGGTTAATATTTTGTTATTGATTGTGATATTAAAGTTGTTATATACGGTATGTGATAATAACCTATGGATTTGTGGAAGACAATACAAAGCAAAAAAGATTTGTTTGTTTTCGGTGATCATTTTGTTTTCCCTCCACAAGAGTAGCACATACCCTTGCAACAAAGCTGTCCTCATGGCAATCATGTTTACAATTTAGTCTGTGTAAAGGAACACCTCTCACCTCTCTAACCCCTTTTTATACCCAACCACACAATAGCATTGGGGTGTTATGATTTACCTTCGTGTGTTCATCTGTTTGTCAATCCTTCAGCACCATTTCTGATCCTTGACTTGAGTAATTTTTCACAGTTTTTTTTTTAAATTTTGCATACACATTTATACTGGGGATGTGTGGTTTGGGATTGTTAATGGGCAAAATGTATTAAAATTTGACAGAGTTATGGCCCTTTCCATTTCTTTCCAAATAAGTGGTTTTGGGGGTGTTTCTGATCAATTACTCAAGTATTTTTTCATGAATTTTCTTCAGATTTTGTGTATACACTGGTATTAGGGATGTGAGGTTTAGGATTCTTAATGGGCAAAATCTGACAGACTTGTGGCCGTAAACCCTTGTCCTGCTGAATATTTATATATGCCACACCCACTACTGATTATCACCCAATCAGATTACTTGATGCAATTATTGCAAAAAATTCACAATCTGAATGGCAGACAATGTAGATCCTGATCAGATGGCTTTGCCAGAAGCCATCTGATCTGGATCTTCATTGTTTGGAAAATAAGGCATATCCGGGCTCAGCACGACAAGGGTTAACAATTCCCATTAAATGGTTTTTGGACTCTTATTCCTTTACTCAATGGAATATATGGATGAACCTTCACAGATATATAGACAACTAAAGGAGACATGTTTGGGATTGTTAATGGGCAAAATGCGTTATTATTTGACAGAGTTATGGTTGAAATTTCACAAAATTATACCAACCACTGAAGCAAGCATGTTTTGGATTGTTTATGGGAAAACTCATAGATTTATGGCCATTAACAATTCCCATTAAATGGTTTTTGGACTCTTGTTCCACTACTTAATGGAATATATGGATGTAACTACTGCTAAAGGAAGCATGTTTTGGATTGTTAATGAGCAAAATGCGTTAACATTTGACAGAGTTATGACAGTTAACTATTCCCATTAAATGATTTTTGGACTCTTTCCCATACTTTATGGAATATATGGATGAAACTATACAGATATATAGACCACTAAAGGAATAATTAACCCTTTACCACTCAGGGATTTTGTGAATTTCACTGATTTTCACAGTGCTGCACCTGACAGCAACTTCAACTAGCCATTATTTCATAATGGATGGTCTGTTTTACACCAAACTCGGTATGAATGTTCATTGGGCAGTAGCCTTTCAAATGCAACCTTTCATGACTTGATCATTGTTGTCATGGTAAAGAGGGGGCATCTCAAAGTTGGCAAAAAGTGTGTTTTCACATGAATTTTGGACCACATTTTAATCTTCACACAGCTGTCAAGGCAACCATTAAGGTGGTTGGCACTAACCATTTTCACTGTTTGCAGCATGTTTTATCAGCATCAATTTTCAGGCATGTTTGACCCCAGACACCCTCAGATATAAATTTTAGCGGCCGGTTGGGCCATAAACCCAAAATTTTTCGGGATGTGAGGGGGGCGTTGCCCCCCTTCAAACCCCCCCCAGGAATACTTTTAGTGGGGAGGCGCGCGAAAAAACAGGTCACTTTTTTGCCCAACAAATCCTAAAGCAAACTTAACTATCCAGGGATAGAAATGCAGATTTTATGTGCTTCTGGGGCTTAAAATGGGGGGGGGGGGTGCAGACACGTAAAAACACGTAAAAGTTTAAAATATAACTGTTTTGGAGATCTGAAAGAAAGCAATGTGATATGAATGTGTTATCGTAATGCCAAGAAGTTATATTCTGCCGATGGAGATTTGTCATCATTTACTTGTGTCTGCTCCAAGTATTGTATAGATTGTGGAAAGGCTGGACGATTGATAGATAATCGTTTGATCAATAAATTCCATAAAAATGATAGTCGTTACTGATTTTCTACCGGTAGTTTTTGTAAGATTTTTGTTTTTGTTAAGTACAATTTACTACCCAATGTTGTGCCTAAAATAGCTGGTTGAGAGGCTAACAGTGCAGACCCTGATGAGATGCTGCATTCTGGTAAGAGTCATTATTACCAAATCTTCAGTGATTACGGCACTAATAGATTAAAGATCACAATGGCAGGACTGATAATAAATAATCTTTTCAGCTCTGATTAGCCAGCCCTCCATTGTGGGTGCTCGCTGGTATCCCCTCAGTACCAGTAAAGATAATCTACGTTTTAACCCTTGACCTGCTGATTATTTAAATATGCCACACCCACTACTGATTATCAACCAATCAGATTACTTGATGCAAATTATTGCAACAAATTATTAAACTGAATGGCAAACAATCCAGATCCAGATCAGATGGCTTCTTCAGAAGCCATCTGATCTGGATCTGCATTGTTTGAAAGATAAGACAAATCCGGGCTTAGCAGGACAAGGGTTAAGCTAATTAATATACGCAAAATGCAATAAAGCCTTGTAAGACCTAGTTCTCTCTTTATAAAGTGTGAATTATACAGGGGTGTTCATTTTACACATTTGTTGATGTGGTGATTCTCTGTGGTACAATGACATTGAAACATACCCTAATCCATTTTCTCTTTGTAAAGTATGAGTTAAAGGAGTGTTCATTTCACAGATTTATTGATGTGGTAAAATGGTTCAATATACCCCACCCAACTTACTGTAGTGGGTAGGAGTGCTGTCTCTTAATCATTAGTTCTCTCTCACCAGTTCGAGCATCGCTGGGGTCATGTGAGATGCCAAGTTCTGCAACGGAAGGTCAGGTGGTTTTTCTCCAGGTACTCCTGTTTCTGCCCACCTCTGGTAATAAGTGAAAATAAAACCAGCCCACACCCACCCCACCAAAAAAAAAACTTTACCATGATTATGACTCCCAAACATTGGACATTGGAACAGCTAAATTATTAACACATTTAATGCTTTCTTTCTTTATATACTGCCATTGGCCCTTGCGGACATTCTAGGCAGGTGGCCAGGAGAAAGGTGAGCCAGGGGAAATCCCCCCGGCTGCCCATCTGGAGACTTCAAAATTTATTTGCTGCCCTTATCAAGATGGGAGATGGGTCTACTCTTAACTCCTCAAGAGCAAATTCTTTCCTTCAAGAGTAGACCCTCAGATGGGATCAATTTGTAGGAAACCAAAGCTCTACTGAATAGGGAGACAAAAACTTTTTGAAAGAGTTGCTTCCCCTGAAGGTGTATCCATTCATCTTACATGAGCCGGTGTTATGAGAACACCTGGGGCCAGTTGTTTAAAGCATTGTTAGCTTAACGAGCTCGTTAGTGGTCATATTGTTAACTCTTCTAGCAAGTACAATATCGTAAATTTTGGTATTTTTGCTGAAAAAATGTGAGCAGCTTTTACGGACGCAAAAGCTGCTCTCATTTTGTCAGCGAAAATTTCAGCATATTTGCCATATTTAATGATCAAAGTTTTAACGATATGTTAACGAAAGACGTCGTTAGTTTTGAACAACTGGCCCCTGTTTTATTGCATTTGAGAACAAAAATGCAAATCAGCCTACACTTCTGTGCAGTCTGGTCAGCATCTCTTTGTTTGCCGCTTAGATACGAGGGCTGATTGATATGTTGTGAGCCTTGTATCGAAGGAGGTACACAGGGATGTTCTTTTTAAGTCCTACATTTCTCTGACTATATAGGGCCGTATACCCAAGGACTGGTCTCAATTGGTCAGTTTATATCAATGAGGTAGCACTCTAAAGTAAACAAGAAATGCACCTTTTGCAAAATGGACAAAATCAGTGAAAGAGCAGTAATTTAATATTTGCTTAAAAAAGGTTTAACACCTAAGGATATCCATAATGATATGGTAGCAACACTAGGGCAAGATGCCCCTTCATATGCTACATTGAAAAGGTGGGTGGCGGATTTAAGCGCAGCAGACAGAGCCTGGAGGATGACCCCCGTTTTGGAAGGTGTGATGGTCAATAAAGTCCATGATAATATTATGATTGACAGACGAGTCACAGAAAGACATATTATAGCCAGTAGAGTTGGCATTTCACAGGAAAGAGTACATTCCATTCTGACAGAGGATCTTGCAATGAGAGAGCTTTCGGCCTGATTGGTACCAAGACTTCTGACAGTTGATCAGAAGCACATCAGGGGCTCTTTATCACGTGTGTATCTTAAGCTTTTTGAAGGAGATCCTGTCGACTTTCTTCAGAGATTTGCCTTTATGGATGAAACAGGGGTCCATCATTTTCCCCAGAGGCCAAACAACAATCGAAACAATGCGAGCACCCTGGCTCCTCCCCGTCATAGAAGGCAAAGACTGTTCCATTAGCTGGGAAGGTTATAGCCTCGGTTTTCTGGGATGCAGATGGCATTCTGCTAATAGATTATCTCCAAAATGGACAAGCAATCAACGGCACATACTATGCTTCACTTCTGATGCAGTTAATGGAAAATATTAAGCGCTGCGGAAAGCTCATTAAAGGTGTGTTGTTCCATCAGGACAATGCTCCTGTTCACAAGTCTGTCATTGCTATGGCTGCCATTCACGATTGTGACTGTAAATTGATTGAGCATCCACCTTATTCACCTGATCTCTCTCCATCAGACTTTCATTAATTTCCAAAACTGAAAAAGCCTATTTCAGGCACCCACTTTCAGTCTGATGATGATATCATATATGCAGTGGGGTGACTTTCTGAACAGCCAAGAAAAGGAGTTCTATAAAAGTGGCATTGAGGCCCTTAAACATCACAGGAAAAAGTGTAAAGAACCTGAAGGGGATTGTGTTGAAAAATAATACAATATGTCCAACAAAATTCAAATCCTTCAATATGAGGCTCACAACAAATCAATCAGCCCTTGTAGTACTATCCCTCTAGTTTCTATATCTAAAATTTCAATTCTGTTGCAAGTCCATGTAGCCGAGGAGAACAGTTTGTGTCTTACCTGATCGAACATCCTGAAGACAGGTTTTCTTGCGGTGTTGCTCATATTATGCACTATAGATATTTAGGGTAAAGGCAATACATCACGAAAACATGCCTATATAATGTTGACCCCCTTGAACCCCACTTTTATATAGTAAAACTGGAGTTTCCGGGTGTATACCTTATTTTTCTTATTTCTGCTCTAAAATATAGTTTGTGGGTACTCGTTAGAACCGACTCGATGAGGCGGTTCTAACAAGTGCCCACAATCTATATTTTGAGCAGAAACAAGAAAAATATCACATTTTTTCATCATAAAATTTTCATTTTTTCGGCGATAAAGGTGGCAATGTGTTTGTATAGGCATGTTTTCGTAATGAACAGTAAATGTACTATAAAACCAAACAAACTAAAGAGTGCTCTGATACAAAAAGAAAGGTGTGCCAAACAGAAACAAATAAAAGAAATAAAACAAGGAGAAATCAGAATAGTGCTAAATATTTAATGCAAAATAATTCACTGAAATAACTGATGACACAAAAATATCATCAACCTCCAATTAAGCTAGAATTTCTGAGAAAAAAAAAACTACATTGTATTACATTATATTCTTTATCATATTTATCCTAGATAATGAGTGCTAGCCCATGTCCTCCAGAACCATGATAATCCAGAAATCCCTACCTTTGCAAACAGTGCAGATCCAGATCAGATGCCTTCTGGTAAGATTCTACAAGATTCAACACTTTCTTGAATTTGTAGAAAAAATTACATCTTATAATCTGATTGGTTGAAAGTAGGAAATGTGTCTGGATAAATTAATTGATTCAGCAGGACAAGAACTAGAATATAAACAAAATCTTGCAATATATGGGTATGGCATTTTTAACCCTTTTTGTACCAAATGGAATCTTCCTCCTTATATATAGCAGGAGTCAATTCCAAAATTTAGGGCTGTCAGGTTCTCATTTCATCAAAAACTATTTGGAAAATGACTGAACTTTTAGCAAACAGTGGAGGCCCTGATCGGACGCCGCGTTCTGAGGCGTCTGATCTGGGCCTGCACTGTTTGCCGAGTACCCCTCTAGGGGTTTCCGGTACTAAATGGTTCAATCAAATTCTGTGACATTCTCTTATTTCCCCTCAAATCATAGACAGTAGAACTTTGATGGCTCAAACCCCTTTGGGACCATGAAATTTTGTTTGAGACAACGATAGTTCGAGCTTTGGAGGATTACTATTTTGTTTTGCTTGATTTGAGGTTTAACGTCCCCATCAACACTGTAGATTACTATTAGTGCCATATCAGGAGGCTAATGGAGACAATGGTGGGATATCTTTTTGGTGTAATGCAATATAAATGTATGCTGTGTGTACTCATTAGAATCACCTCATTGAGAATCGCCTCATTGAGGTGATTCTGACGAGTACATGCAGCATACATTTGCAAAATAAAAGAAGAAAATCTCCCTACATTATCCCTATATCATATTTGGAGGAATTCCCTGCGAACTCAAGAACAGGTTAGACTCATCCACAGTAAACAAGCCATGGGGGTTCGAGTCATGGAAGTTTTGCTGTATTTTGGATATTCAGCATTACGATGACACACCTGTTTCACATAGTGCAATCATTCATGTTTCAAAAATGGCTACCTTTCTGATGAAAATCTGTGATATTTTTGTTATTGATACGACAAACATAGGTTGCAGGTGCTCGTTAGAACCACCTCATTGAGGCCGTTCTAACCAGTACCCACAACCTATGTCCCGGAGCAGAAATAAGAGAAATAATGTATAACCCCAATGACCCCAGTTTTCTCTATATAAAGTGGTGTTTAGCGGGGTGTCCATGTCACAGACTTGTTCACGTGATGATGAATGCTGTCTCATCCAGGCGGCTGTGATGAGAATCCACAATCAATGTCAAACCCTTTAACCCATTCAGTACCTGAAACCCCTAAAGGGGTACCCTAGCAAACAGTGCAGGCCCAGATATGACGCCGCAAAACGCGGCGTCTGATCAGGGCCTCCACTGTTTGCGAAAAGTTCAGCTATTTTCCAAATCAATTTTTGAAGACAACATGACCTGACACCCCTAAAGTTTGAAATGGACTCCTACTATATATAAGGAGGAAAATTCCATTTGGTACAAAAAGGGTTAAGGGATAACATGATGACCAGGTTGCTTCTAGGGACTTGTTGAACAATAAAAAAAAAATCAGAATTTTACCCACAAAATTTTAGCTTATTTGGAGTGCAGAAATATATTGCTACATGTATATTAAATCCTGTAATTATGAAATAAAAATATTCATGCAATATTTGTGAACCAAGTAAACATAAAACTAAAACTATACATAGAACTCAAGAAAATAGCAAAATAAAAACAAAATGGAAATGATCGAAGGTAATTTCATACTCAAAATGAAACAAAAATTAACAGAAAATAAAAAACAAAAATTTATATTGTGCATAACAAACCATAGGTCTTTCAGCAGTCATCATAACAATGCTTATAATTTTTGATATACTTTATTACGGGAGGTAAAAATTCATTAAAACATACATACAGTATTTTTTCATATATACAGTAAAATTCCGCTATTAAGACCACCTAAAATTAAGACTTAAGTCTGCTATAATAAGCTTATTTAGTAGGTTGTAGTTATTCTTTCTTTGTGTTTTCTGCATGCAGTATCCTCTGGTCAGAGACAATCTTTGGGACTGTTCAAAAGCGGTCTTAAAGACCACTTTTGAACAGTCCCAAAGGTGGTCTCGATATAGGAATTTTACTGTAATAATATAAGAAACAACAAAACAATTTCGATGTCAAAGAAAATAAGGCTTTATATTCAGTTGTAGCTGTCTTGGCCCCCAGTTCTCACACAAAGTGTCAGCAATGATCTATCAACATCCATACAAGGTTGTGATCTCTATGTTGAGGTGATGTTGCTTAACGTCAAGTGCCCACTGGGTTGTGTCTACCGTCTGTCTAGTGGCTTGAGTTTACTGTTATATACACTATCTACATATACATAAACCACTTTTATAACACTCTTCATTATAACACTGCTTTTGGATATAATATGTTTTAACCCATTGTAGGTGGGAAACCCCTAAAGGGGTACCTTGGAACGTTGGCAAACAGTGCAGGCCCAGATCAGACGATACAGAATGCGGCGTCTGATCAGGGCCAGCACTATTGGCAAACAGAATTTTGCATCAAAAATGGAATAAGAACGAAAAAAATAGGTCTACTAACCCTTATATGACAAATGGACTTATCCAACATATAGCAATGGTAGAGTCCACTAATATACAATGGGTTAAAAATAGATCTCAAAAAAGTAGATTATATAGAAAAATGACCATAAATGGTCATTTGTGACTTGTCTATAAAATCTAAACATTTTTGTTTGGATATAACATCTTTTTTAAAAACTAAGACTGTTTCTGCTTTGGACCCCAACAATGGTGTTATGTGCCTCCGCCCATCGGGGCTTGGAGAAATAGATTTGGCTGCATAGTGCTTCTGTGCACAGCTGAAACCATCTTTGCAAGCCAAGGGTACTAAGTTCACCACCTTCCTTACACGTAATGAACGTAGTGGACTTAGTACCCTTGGCTTACAAAGATGAGCTGAAACTGACCAAACTTGAGTATTGGTAAACTACTAGACCCAGCAAAATGGATTGTTTTGTTTAACCCTTATCCTGCTGAATAATTAATTTTGCCACACCCATTTCTGACTATCAACCAATCAAACTTCATGTACTTGGTATGATGAATTTGTTCAATTCACAAACTGCATGTGGTGTAGATCCTGATCAGATGGCTTCTGATCTGGTTCTACACTGCATAGTTAGGCTTATCATGTTCAGCAGGACAAGGGTTAACTAATCCTAAATAGAATCCTCTGCCTTGTATATAGTAGGAGTTGATCATTTCAAAATTTTGTGGGGTCAGCTTGAGTTATTTTTAGAAGTTCATTTGGAGAATGGTGGAATGCTTTGCAAACATTGAATGCCAGTATCAGGCGATACACACACTCACAGACAAACCATAGCAAAAATAATCCGCGACAGAAGGACCGCCCACAGAAGAAACGAATTCTACTGGGGCATGTTCTGCAGTGTCTGATCTGGGCCGCACCGTTTACCAGGGTCCGGTTTAGGTGTTTTGCTGTATAAAACAGGTTTAACCCATTTAGTACCAGAAACCCCAAAACAGGTACCCTGGCAAACAGTGCAGGCCCAGATCAGACGCCGCAGAACGCGGCATCTAATCAGGGCCTACACTGTTAGCAAAAAGTGAAGTCATTTTCCAAATAAATTTTGATGACACCCCTAAATTTTGAAATGAACTCCTGCCATATATAAAGCTGGAAGATTCCATTTGGTACCAAAAGGGTTAATATTGGTAAACCTGAATTTAAATCTTTTTTTTGGCTAATAATTTTGTCACAAATATATACAGAATTAAGAGAACAGTAGACAACTTTATGCACAAATAAACATAAAGGGGAATCGATACACCTGCAAGAGAGGCAACTTTTTTCACTCTTTTTCTTGGGGTGGGGGGGGGGGGGGGGGAAAGGGGGTCGCATATCAATAAGGGTCTCCTCTTAAAGGAAAGCATTTACTCCTAACCTTAAGATGCCAAGAAAAACTGAAAATGTTGTCTGCTTATGTCGTCTGCTCAATCTTCTTGCAAACTTTTTAGAATTTTTTTTTTCATACAGGCAAACAGTTAGGACCCAGATCAGACATATCTCCAAAATGATATTTTTATGCCCCCGCATCGTATGATGCCGGGGGCCATATAGTTTTTCGGTTTTCCGTACGTGCGTCCGTGGGTACGTGCGTACGTGCGTACGGTTTCCGAACGTACGAAAGTGTGTACGTACGTACGTACGTACGTAATCCTGTTAGACTCAGGTTAAGGTTTTTGTACAAGGTAGAACTTGAGCTCATATTTTCCAAACCATACAATAGATTTGGTTTATATTTAGTATGATGATAGATATAGGTCCAAAGTTTTATTCAGCAATACCCCCACCCATACCCTAGACCTCAAGGTCAAGGTCGTGGACTTTGAAATTTTTAACGTTTAAGACCCAGGTTAAGGTATTTGTACCAGGTAGAACTTGAGCTCATATTTTCTAAACCGTGTAATGAATTTGGTTCATATTCGGTATGATGATAGATATAGGACTGAAGTTTTATTCAGCAATACCCCCACCCATACCCATGACCTCAAGGTCAAGGTCATGGACTTGAAATTTTTAATGTTTAAGACCCAGGTTAAGGTATTTGTACCAGGTAGAACTTGAGCTCATATTTTCATAACCATACAATTGATTTGGTTTATATTTACTATGATGATACATATAGGTGCAATGGTTTATTCAGCAATACCCCCACCCATACCCATGACCTCAAGGTCAAGGTCATAGAATTAGAAAATTTTTAATGTTTAAGACTTTGGTTAAGGTATTTATACCACCAATTTCAATAAACTTAACACAAATGTTCCTTATACAAATATCTCGTGCAGGTTCGACTTTTAAGGTCATGGCCTCAAGGTCAAGGTCACAGAGGTTATTTTTAGAAAAACTTTGTCATTGCTCTAGCGCCTACATTTCTTCACTGATTTCAATATAAGTTCACACAAATGTTCCTTATGACAATATCTTGAGCGAGTTCGACTTTCAAGGTCATCACCTCAAGGTCAAGGTCACAGTGGCTATTTTTAGAAAAACTTTGTCATTGCTCTAGCGCCTACATTTCTTCACCAATTTCAATATAACTTCATACAAATGTTCCTTATGACAATATCTCAAGCTATTTTGACTTTCAAGTTCAAGGTCACTGTGGCTATTTTTAGAAAAACTTTGTCTTCGCTCTAGCGCTTACATTTCTTGACTAATTTCAATATAACTTCACACAAATGTTCCTTATGACAATATCTCTAGCGAGTTCCACTTTCAAGGTCAAGGTCACTGTGGCTATTTTTAGAAAAACTTTGTCACCCCTCTAGCGCTTACATCTCTTCACCGATTTCAAAATAACTTCACACAAATGTTCCTTATGACAATATCTCGAGCGATTTCGACTTTTAACGTCAAGGTCACTATTGGTGGAACGCCGAAACTCGCACAGATTGGTATTTGCACCACTTAAAGATTAATGTGCTAAGCGGGGGCATCTGTGTACTTTGGACACATTTCTAGTTTTTCTAATGAAAAATTGTGATAATTTTCTCATTCATACTCCAAACATAGGTCTTGGGTGCTCGTTAGGACCGCCTCATTTTAAGATGTGAGGTCATAAGAATAAAACTCATAGCCTGACACAGAGATCTACCAATAGTTCACTGGATTTTCGAAAGTATACAAACCAAAAAATGACTTCAAAAGCTGTCCATAATAATACAATAACACATCCGTGATACATAGTGCATTATTTCATGTCTCCAAAATGGCTGATTTAAATGAAAATTTGTGATATTAATCTCATTTATATTTAAAACATAGGTTGTAGGTGTTCGTTATAACCGACTAAATGAGGCGGTTCTAACAAGTACCCACAACCTACGTCTTGGAGCAGAAAAATAATGGATACCCTGTAAACCATGAAGAGGGAGGTATACCCCCGTAAAACATGAAGAGGGGTTTACAGGGATGTTCATTACATGCATCACGTAAACACGCCTATACAATTTTGACCCCCTTGAACCCCACTTTTATATAGTAAAACTGGGGTTTCCGCGGGTATATCTTATTTTCCTTATTTCTGCTCTAAAATAAAGATTGTGGGTGCTCGTTAGAACCGCCTCGATGAGGCGATTCTAGCGAGTGCCCACAATCTATATTTTGAGCAGAAATAAGAAAAATATCACAATTTTTCATCATAAAATTTTCATTTTTTTCGGCGATAAAAGTGGCAATGTATTTGTATAGGCGTGTTTGCGTAATGGGCTTGATAACATGATGCATAATTGTTTAGTCTGCTGAGAATGTCTCAAAATAGCAATGGGGGCATTTATCGGACCCAAACTCTCATGACTCTTCATAACACTACTTGCTTTGGGCCAAAGCTGGAAAAACTGAGCCTACGATTTTTTGTTTTAAACATTACCCATTTTTGTTCATTTTCTGTACAATGTAAACATTTTTGGGATCCGTGTTATACACCCAGCAATGTTATAAAGGGTACGTGGCATTTGCAATTTTAAAATACACAGTAAATTCCACTAAAAGAAAACCTGGTTTCTGGAAATGGCTTTTTTTTTGTTTTTTAATTTTTATGGAAAAAAGGCTGATATACCCGTCTGCATGTACAGTTACTGCTCATAGATATCAAAATCAATAATAATAATTATTAACAATATCTGGAAGTGTCAGAACTATATCCCGGCTACAGCACCTTTCACAAACAGGAAGCCATGTCCACAATGTCAGATATAATTAGTCGTTGTACCAAGTTTCCTTGTGGAGAGAAAGAACAAGGGAGATGACAGAAGAATAAATAAGCCAATATTACACAGTACAAGTAATTATGATCGTATTGTCTGCCAAGTTTGAGCGTTCTGGCTTTTATGGTGCTCAAGAAACCCCTGGCGAAAACTTGCATACTCGTCATATGTGTGTACTGTTCAAGTTTTAAGGCTTTAGTCTTTTAGCCTCTATCGTTCTATAGAAATCTTTGAGAAATAAAATTATAGAATGACAGAATACAAAGCCCATTCACATCAAGGCATCATGAGTGTATACTGTGGCGTTTTATACTTCTTGAGAACTTCAACATGAGCCTATTTGGAGATTATGTGTATCATCTGGTTGTCGTGCCGTACACCACCCGGCACCGTGCTTTTTTTCATCAATATACGTATGGACTTACTATATTGACAGCGACAAGCAACCCGATGCGATCAGTGATGTGAACTGTGATCCAAGAATAGCCATAATCGCACGTGGCACGAGCAAGTTAATGTATGATAGCTGACAGTAACACCGGCAAAATATGTTATCTGATGGTGATAGGAATGTCCACGTCATGAACGATCACGTCAATCCAGGCATTACATGGTTCTGCCATGCCAAGATGGTAACACATCCATGCGGCATCATTAACGCTGACTTTCGTGGCTGTAGAACTAGCAGTTTTCAGATGAAATTTCATCTTCAAACAAAGCTTGTTTCGGAGGTTCAAACAGCAAAAATGAAGAAACTAAATTTTGTAAACACCACTTTTCTCTTTATATAAAAGAAATAAAAACAAAGACAAAAAGTGTCCATTAAATGGACTTGTTAGCGCGATGCATGTGCTGCCAAAATAGTGATTGTATGGGACAGTCTTTTCTGTCGGTACCATGTCCCCACAATGTTGTTTTGTATTGCTCTTTTTGATATATGTTAACTTTGACACCAGTATCAACGACAGGAAAGCGCGACGCATCACGAAAACACGCCTATATAATTTTGGCCCCCCCTTGAACCCCACTTTTATATAGTAAAACTGGGGTTTCTGGGGGTATACCTTATTTTTCTTATTTCTGCTCTAAAACATAGATTGTGGGTACTCGTTAGAACCGCCTAAAATATCACAATCTTTCATCATATTTTTTTCGGCGATAAAGGTGGCAATGTATTTGTAAAGGCGATTGCGTAATGGTAGATGCACGTGAAAGTTTCTTTTCATACGCCCTACGGCTAGGTGATATATGGCCTCATTCAGCTCCAAAGCTGGTCTCCATTCCTCAAGGCAGTGTGTCTGTTAAAATGTGTAAAACTATTACGGTTTGCATTTGAAGCACGGAATTTAGCACCGGTGCAAATCAGGTTGGAAATTAAAATGCGTGTAGCATCAAATAGGCCAGTACTATCTCGCTACGTTATCAACTATTTGGGGAAAGACAATTATTTCGTATCTACCTGTTGGGGAGAAAATGGAGAAAAAATCGATTTTCATTAATATCGCGACAGAAAAAGAATTTTCCCACGGTGAAAAGTTAAGCTATGGTAACATAAACTCATAAAACTAGAAACTGAACCTTTTGCGATGAGGAAAAATCGATATATCACAATTTTGTCGCATAAACTAGCAAAAGTAAGACGCGTTTGAAATGCCAATACAGCTAAAATGACATGTCACGCCCGAAAATTTATACCTGTCTGCCGCAGTCTGTCGTGATGACAACGCCGCAGGCAAGACGCACCTGTGACGCTTAAATAACGGTAAACAGCAATCCGGTAGAATTGTACTGGAATGTTTGAAAAGATGACAGTATGAAGTCTTGCATCTCCGCGAAATATGTAAATTAAAGCTAAAATAACGTGATAATAATACTGATACCAATCGATTGACATATGAACTCCGTCACGAGAAAACCTACCTCCGGGTTTAGCGACCTGGGCCAGTTGTTCAAAACTAACGACATCGTTAGTTAACATAACGTTAAAACTTTGGTCATCCAATATTTCAAATATGCTAATATTTTTGCTGAAAAAAAATGTGAGCAGCTTTTGCAAATGCAAAAGCTGCTCACATTTTTTCAGCAAAAATAACACATTTTTAGATATTGTTCTTGCAAGAACAGTTAACAATATGACTGCTAACGAACAGTTAACAATATGACTGCTAACGACTAATATGACTGCTTTGAACAACTGGTCCTAGACTAGCAAGAGTCTGTATTATACCATCCAAGCCGCGAAAATAATGCTGCTGATCAGACCGCGCGCATGCGCAGGCTGATGAGCAGCTTTGTTCGCAAATGGAAGATAGGTTATCTCATGACGTGGTTAATGTAAGAGTCACCTAAGCTGCATATAAATGTGGTTATGTGACTACAAAGGCACTTGATAACACTAGAACATGACATAATTTCTGAGTATACATATATCTACATAAAATAAACTTTCTTATAAAACAGAAACTGCAAAGGCACGGTGGGTTTATACAGATGTACTGATTTGACTTTGGCTATATAAGGCTTCAGCTGTTTGTAACAGCGTCATATTCTTAAAAAAAAAAAAAAAAAAAACATTTATAACTGTATAGGAAAATGCAATATTTAAAAAATAAAACAACGTAAAAATTGGAATGGCAAGAACAAAAATGACCCAAGACGCAGCAAATACTACAAATGTCATGTGCGCCTAAGGTTTCGTTGGTGTGCTGAGTATTCCGGCAAACTAGGGTCCGCACGGAAAAGGGCATTTTTACAGCTGTTCAGTATCATCGAGTGTGCCTACGCATTAGAACCGCCTATTCAGGCGGTGCATGCAAATGAGTAGCCATAATCTATGATACCGCTGGAAAATCGACGACTTCACGTGGGAAAAAAGTCGCCACTAAAACATTAAAATAATGCATTGTATTGAACATTCTGATGGCACCGTGCAACAATATGCGCACAGACTGTTCAGACATTCCATCATGAAATTGTTGACTTTGCTGCATCCTAGTGCAAAATAAAATCTCGGTATTCTGCAATTATGAACACAATTTAAATCGAAGTCTGATTATAATGCTTTCATGGCATGGCGGATCCCAGTCCGGAACAAAAAAGCGGGCCAGCGTCGGACCGACATCGATACGACATTACCACGTCCCAACGTTGGCTCGGCATTCTTTGCTACCTTACCAGGCTACTTGGAGTTAGCGGAGAAACCCTCCAGACAGTGGCAACCTATCTAAATTTTTTAGTATATCTAGGATGCTCACTTTATCATTGTTTGCTTCTAGAAGGTCAAGATACCAGTCAGCTCTGTGTTTCACACTTGTTAAACTTGGTCTGCTTCTCGGATTCTGACGAAGGCACTCGTAAATGGTTCTGTTGAGCTCGGTGGAATAATATCCATTCGGGGTGACGGTAGGGAAGGGACTTCCAAACTGAGGCTTCAAAAACGACGAAGGAAACTGTGCTATGAGATCAAAAAGTATATATCCAAGGCCCCAGACAAGAGTTTTCATTGAAGGTCTGTATCCCTTCATTTGTTCTGGTGACTGATATGCTGAAGTGTTCGTCTGGAAACGGGCACCTGTTCCAGCAGGCAGGTATAAGAGCATGTTCTCCAGCTTGACTTCGCCCCGGTTTGTGATAATAACATTCTGCGGATGGCACAATTCCCAAGGAACAAGTCCGTTATCAGATAAGTATATCATAACTGACAGTAACTGTGACAAAATTTTCCATACAACTATCTCAGGCACTCGTTGTTTAGCAAGGAACATTCTAAATATAAAATCTTGCAGCGTGATGCTTGGAAACTCAAAAATGAAACACACTTTTTGAGCACTGGAGTCCATCATAGCCAGAAGACAGTTCATAAGATTGGGGTGTGAGGCGTGCAACCATTTTTCCCGCGCTGTGTCATGTTCCATTGTGCATTTTCCCGCCGATTCACAGGTGCTGCAACTCTTAAACAGATGCTGAGATTTAATTAGAACTCGAGATCCGTCAATTAAACATCTACCAGGATGAATCTGGTGAAACTTATGATGAACATGGTTAGGGAAATTACAATGGTAGTCGATGTATAATCCATCAAGGTCGAAGTCCTTTGGAATGTGAAATAAACACAAATAATCCTTCAATAAATTGGGAAGTGGGAGTTTCCCAATTGTGTTAACTCGCTCTAATGTCACAGCCGATAAAATTGCAGATCTGCACAAATTCTGTAAGCTACTGACCAAACTTGAGTTTTGAATACTACATCCATTGCTTAGTAAAGATGGTTCATTTTCGCTTGCGTGAAAGTGTAACCCAGCCATAGTGTTAACGTCAAGTTACAATACCCAACTGTCACGCCCGCTTCAGCGGCGACTGTTTAATGTATTGGAAAACATACTGTAAAATCTGGGTTGGTAATGATATTTTGAGCAAGCAAGAATAATGTGAGTGGTTTAATCGTATTTATTTGTTTTTATTATTATTATTATTATTATTACCTTGTACGAGCCAAACTGGATTTGGGATATCTGTTTCAGCCAGAAGCAATCAGTGTTTACAATCTAAAGCATATCTTTGACTGTCCCGATTTCCTACAGCATGCTACTTGTCCTCGATGTCGGCGAAACTTTATTCTGGAATGGTTTAAAAAAATCATTTTAATTTCCAGTTTGTTTCTAGCTCTTACTTTAATCAGTAAGCTATAAGTACAATATGGGCAAATCTAACAAAAATTAAAAAAAAGCCCATTTGTCGAAACGACATCGTTTCTAACACATACATTGACCCGGGGCTTGGCGAAATAGATAGGTGCATAGTGCTTCACGCAGAGTTGAAACCAAAATGACGTTAATAGTGTTGACAGGGACGTTAAAGCTCAATACATAACCTACGTACCTATAAATACCTACATATACAATACATACATTGCTGGTGTGGCGGTCCTGAAAAAGTCCAGTGTCAGGTTTCACAACATGCCAAGCAGCTGATATTGTTTGGGTTTTTCCATGATGACGTCAGAGGTGATTTCCATGTTCGGATTACATTGGCTCTTTTCTTTAAAACTCAAAGGCAATAACCGAAAAATCGAATGAACGTTCCCATCATTCCCGCGAAAAATTCATTTTCATTTCTGGTTCTCAAGAGTTTCACAAGAAAGCATCATTTCTGCCTCTGAAACCCGGTATCAGATATTTTGATTCATATTTAGAAATGGCGGCTTGCACAGAAAATGAATCGACGAGGTTTTGGACGGTCCTGGGGACGTAAAAGAAACGAAAACAAATCGAGAAACCCACCACGCGACAACTCTTCAGCATCTTTTCATAGACGAAATTTCCGTATCGTCGCTGCACCATTACTTTTTGTATTTTCTGTCTTACGAACAATTGCTTTACAGCTGTACGTTGTTTTGGGAATTTTAGTGTGTCGAACAAGCATCTTAGCAAGAAGAAATCACACTCGAACCACTGCAAGACAGTGTGATGCAGAATCTGCTGAACCCATGACTTCCAAACCACACAAGTCCCCGGGCCCAGGGGAACCCCTTTTGGCCAGTCAGAAACATCACCACAGGAAGGCATTTGAATACATTTCAAAAGCTTTGAAGATTGATGAGGAGGATGCAGGTTAGTTCAAGAGATAGTTGGCTGTCATGATATACCAAAGAATCCGGGTCAACTCGGCCCTGAGTCAACTCGGCCGGGTCAACTCGGCCTGGTCAAGTCCTAGTCTACCCCTGTGTGAATTTAGCTAGACGGATGTGTCCTTAATGAAATGATATGCTACTACATACAATTTTATATCTGTGTCCTTCCGTTACAGCAGCCATTGCGACAACCGATTTATGAGCCGGCGCACTGTCATCAGAATTGTTACTGGTGACATGTCAAATGACATTCATACACCAGGACCTGTGATATGGGAAGTTAGTCCCTAGCTCTAACCAAAGATGTAAACTTAGCCACACAATCCTCAGCACCTTCAGCCGTCGAAATAATAGAATCGGGAAGGGCATTCCAATCTCTAATGGTTCGGGGAAAAATGATTTTTTATAAATATCCGTTCTTGCAGTAAGGGTCTGAAACGTCATTGAATGGTGCTTTCTACAGTGCCTAGCCGGGGGAACAAGGTCATCTGTTGGAATGCTGGCAGCACCCTTTAGACCTTTGTATAAGAGTATGGGCCTACTGTCTCTTCTCCTTTTCTTGAGATATTCCCATCTTAATTTTCCTAGAATTCCAGTCATGCTCCCAGTTTCAAAGCAGTAATTTCCAGTTATAAATCTAGCAGCTCTATTCTGAACTTTTTCAGTTTCTTCATTTAGGACCACTCCGCTTGGGTCCCAGATGCAGCTACCATCAGAGCTCTCACTAGGATTTTGAAAACAGGATTCCAGGAATCCTTCCTTGTAAAAAGTTGGATTCACAGATAAAAAGTTGGATTCCCACATAAAAAAGTTGGAGTTGTGATCTTGATCGCGCATAGAACATAGACAAAAACTTCTTATTATCAGGCTACACGTCCATATGAAAAACTGTATTTTCATGGCTCCCAAACTCTTTTTTTTCTGATAAATGCATTTAATAACTTCGTTCCAAACATGTAGATTGTGGGTACTAGTTAGAAATATTTCACTGATGTGTCTTTCCCCCCCCCCCCCCCCCCCTCACACTTCTAGTCAAATAATGCCACATAAAAAAGTAATATTAGGATAACAGCAGATATAATGTAAACCCAGATCAGAAAAGCAGCATTCTATTTAGCTATATTTGTGCTTTCAAATTCGGACGTATATGTACGTGACAGAAGCTCAATTATTTTTAATTGGTGAAAACAAATACGTAGGGGAAGCATCCTAACCACGTCTGACTTCCTGTAATTGTTAAAAGTGATTATATTTTGAAGAATTACATACATTTTTTGCACCAGTAAACGTCGAAACACACTTTGACCGAGCGATAAAAAGTATGATCGTGTAGTCGCGAAAATACATGACATTGGTAATTCGTCAATTATATCGTCTTCGCCGAAACCCTGGTTTAACTAAACGTGATATTTTACCGACTCATGCTAATCCGTTGATGATATGAGCTTACATCAATTAGTAAACTAATTAATTGTAATCCGTAATAACATGGGGATTAGCGCGGCGAGATTAAACAGGTACAATCATTTTTAACACGTGCCGCAAACCGACCACTTTCCAATATCGTCTCTCCCACTGACAGGTGCAAAAATACCTGCCAATATAGGTCACGCCTACTGGTTTGTGGCACGTGCGCTTTCAACATAAAAAGCGGCGCCACATTTGATCTTTTATTGGTATTGCATAAGCGGCCTAAATTAGCTTCTGAATTTACCGCCTCTGTAATTTTGGACGCGTGTCGCAATAAAAACATGCGTACACAAGAATCGCCGGTTGTGATTTTTACGCGTACAACGGCAAAAGTTGGCGTAAAATACGCAGAATCCTGCGTTTCCGAGAGCTCTGTACCATATTCCAAGATTGGGCGAACAAGTCCCCTGTATGCTGTCTCTTTCACATCCTGAGGACACTGATGAAGATTTCGCCTCAGGAATCCAAGTGTTCTATTCGCCAAGGCCCTTTGTACACATATTGCTAATGTGTGTATTCCATCTCAAATTGTGAGTGATTTTCTCACCAAGGTATTTAATGGAATTCACATTTTCGAGGACCGTTCCCTCTAAAGTGTAAGATGCCTCAACTTTATTAGATCTCTTCCTTGTTATCTGCATAATATTGCATTTAACTGGCTGAAATCTCATGCCCCATTTTCGGGCCCAAAATCCTAATCTATCTATGTCCTGATGGAACAAGTCCCCTTTTGTCAATTTTCCGGGTCGTTAAGCCTTAATTGCTTTTCGCAATTGTTTTAGCAGATCTGCATAATACTCCCTATTAATTGTTCTGCCCTTTTGAAGGTAATCTATGAATACATGTATTATGCCCTTGGCATCCCAGAACACTGATGCCATCACCTTCCCTGCAGTGGAGACGACCTTTGCCTTCTTTGGAGGGGGTGAGCCAGGGTGCTTCCATTGCATGGATTGTCTTTTGGTCTCTGGCTCAAAGTGATGAACCCAACACTCATCCTGAGTGACAAAACGGTCAAGAAAACCATCTTGGTCTGCTTCAAAAATAGCCAAGTTGGCTTGTGACAGGTTCAATCTGGGCAACTTTTGGTCAGGCATCAAAAGCCGTGGCACCCATCTGGCGGAAACCTTTGACATTCCTAATTCACTGTGTAGAATGTTCTGTACTTGTTCACGAGAGATGCCAACAGTGTTAGCTAACTGATTCACAGTTAAACGCCTGTCATCCATCATGGCCATGTGCACTTGGCTGATGGTTTCCTCAGTTGTTGCCGTTGTGGGTCGTCCACACCGGTCATCATCTTCAAGGCTGTCCTTGCCAATCATAAAATTTGCTGCCCACCTTTTCACGGTTGCATACGAAGGAGCATCATCCCCTAATGTAGCAACCATATCGGCATGAATGTCCTTAGGAGCTAACCCCTTTTTATGGAGGTACTTGATGACACCACAATGCCAGATTTTTTCCATTTTCTCAAAAACGTGCTAGTATCAATTTTCAAAGTCTAGAATTACTACGTTATTGCAGGTAAACTTGAACTCATTTGAGTCAAATCAAGTAATAAAGGTTTGGATTTAATGAATACAAAATTACATGGCTGTTTGATGCCTGCTTCTTTGTCAGGCTCAGAACTTTTCCGCCTACCCTCGTATTTTTACTAGACTGGAAAATTACTCAAATTTAGAAACAAACGGACCCGCAATGAATGTTAACCTTTGATGTGAATGTATACATTTGATGTGAAATAAATACCTATTTTATCAATGCAGCTTGAAAATGTGCAGTTAAGCACGATTCCCAACTGATAATTTTCAGAAAATATAACTTTGGTTAAAAGATGAAAAGAATTCTCTATTCACTAAAATTTCTTGTCATATGTAATGCTTGACAAATACAGGCCGAGTTGACCCGGCCGATTTGACTTGAGGCCGACTTGACTCAGGGGCCGAGTTGGTTACAGACCGAGTTGACCCGTTTCCATACCAAAAGCTTATCGCGATATAAACATCCAAACGCTACGTCATGTCATATACTATTTGCCGAGAATCACTGGTGGTTGGCAAAAAGCGTCTTTCGCCATTTATCGCCATTGTAAACACAGTTTTATTTTCTGTAAGCCTATATTTCATTTGGATTCGAAAAGATGATCTTGGCCTTTAACCCTTCTCTTGCTGAATATTCATTTAAGCCATACACATTTCTGTCTATCAACCAATCAAATTACTTAATGTAACTTATTGCTACAAATTCATAAACTGAATGCCAAACAGTGTAGATCCTGATCAGATTGCTTCTTCATAAGCCATCTGATCTGGATCTACACTGTTTGCAAAGATAAGGGTTGTCGTGAACAGCAAGGTAAGGGTTAAGAAATTAAAATATACCAGTCGAAGCTTGTGATTAATGATTTCTAGTAAAATCAGGGCTGTTTTGATGATATCTATTTGTCATATTTACGGAAGTAACAAGGCGGGATGGTAGTATTTCTGTTTTAATAAAAATGCGTATAACTAATGATCCAAAGCAGAAAATGCATGAATTAGTACAGTAATATATTTAAGTACCCATTTATAGTGCAATTCGATAGATTATCTGTGATAGTCAACTGAAGTAGACACGGAACAGAAACCCTATTTGCAGTGTGTTTATATGGAGCCAGACGCTTTTCGCCAACCACAAAGAACACTTTAGAACAGTAATCCTTGTCAGATTTTAAGGGAAGTATTTCACGCCTGCGCAGCCAAACAAATAAAGTAACACGCCAAAACATTGGATCAGTCTATGTTTAAGAAATAGATTAGCTCTAGCAGTGATTTATTGAGTGATTAATCACTCTTTGGAGGTCAGTTGTAAAGCAGATCAAATCATGAGTGCAAAGCGCGAGTGATTTGTCTGCTCACAACCGACCGACAAACATTAATCACTCAATAAGTCATGGCACTAGAGCTGATCTTTTTCGATTCTAGCAATAAAAGTCGACAACAGTGCTGTTGATTCCTTCAGGTTCTCCCAGCCTTTTACCATTGTTCTAAGGAATCCCACCAGTATAATTGACTTTTTCATATGACGTCGCGTCAGAGAGTGTAATAACGCCATGTAATAAATTCGATAATCCACTAGCAGATTAGTTAGATACGCCCTGTAACGTTATACGTACGACGTCCTTAACGAAGTCCGTTTACTAATGGCGGAATATTGATATTTTTGTAAAATAAACATGAATAAAATGCATTTTAAATGCCATATGATAAATAGAATCTTGCATTCGTGCTCATGTATTATCAAATTTATTAAACTCGTTGAGGAAAAGGGGTAAAATGCTCGGCACAGCCTCGCATTTTATCCCTTTACCTCAACTCGTTTAATAAATTCGATAATACATGAGCACTCATGTAAGATCCTCTATGTATCACATGTGTCTTCCTGTTTTCATAGCATATATGTGATACAAGAAAAAGACGTTATACCATCAAACGTCAAGGTAACAATGAGTGACATCATAAAATCTGAAAAAAGGTGGCTTTTCACGTCACACTCTTCCCCCAGTGATTGATCACTCAATATATCAGATTTGACTATTGGCTATATAGGCGTGCAGAGTTAGAATGCGATATGTACAAAGTGTATTGCAATAGTACCACAATATATTGCTTCATGGGGACTATAGTAATGGGCTCGTCCATCAGTCTCTGCATTTTTAGACACAATCTTTGTCTCCGCAGCTCCTCCTACATCAAGGGATTTCGTTGAAACTTTCCATTTATTGCTCCCATGACATGAAGATGATCATATTTTATCGAGGTCTGCTCGACTGATTATTACGATATTTATGGCCCTTTGTCAATTTTAGCCATTTTATCAACAGAAGTTCTTGTCTCCGCAACTCTTCCTACAGTTTTCAAGGGATTTTGTTAAAACTTTCCAGTTATTGTTCCTAATGACCTGAAGATGATCATGCATCATCTAGATCATGCTCGACTGATTTTTACAAGAGTTATGGCACTTTGATAGTTTTTGAGCTATTTTATCAATAAAATCAATAAAAGTTTTTGTCTCTGCAACTCCTCTGACAGTTTTCAAGGGATTTTGTTAAAACTTTCCAGTTATTGTTCCCATGACCTGAAGATGATCATATTTGGTTGAGGTCATGCTCGACTGATTTTTACCAGAGTTATGGCCCTTTGTCTATTTTATCCATTTTACCAACAGAAATTCTTGTTTCCGCAACTCCCACATGGTTTGCGGCATATATTATAGACATGTTCCTCATACTGACATTTCAAACGTCGGGGGACACTTGGCCTGCGACCTTCTATATCACAGGTTTTGAGGCCCATAAACGAACATTCAATAAAAGTGAATATATTATATCCGGGTTGAAGAAATTTTGAAATCCTAATCTGTCCGTACTGTCGACCAATTGCAACATCTGTGACATCATACCGAACATGTATAAGAACATAATCCCATCAACTGACTGATGTAACTACACATGTCATCATTCAATAATAATTAATGTATCAGAATTCAGTATTTTCCATTGATTATTTTGGCAAGTTCGGCAGGAATTGTATTGTTTAACAATGGATGCATAAAAATCCGCTGAATGCAAACTTTTCTTGCAGAAAGACAACTTTCCTTTGAAGTCTATTTGGCCTCTAAAAATAATTTGATTTGTAGTTTTCGCATGTTTGACAGTCGTTTACTGTCCATGCTTCTAGGGTCATTATCTGATCTAATAATTAATGCACCTTGGTTTCTTAGTCATTGACAGTTGTGGCTGATTAACATTACACCTATATAAATGCGTTGTAAACTTTACCACCGAATGGGCCTCAGTGCCCTAGTGGATAAGAGAGCTGACTCTTATTCATTAGGTCTCTCAACGCCGTGGTTTGAGCCTGGCTCGGGTTACAAGTGAGACGCCAAGTTCTCAGGCTTTCCAATGGCCCTAAAATTCCTAAAAAATCCTAATTTTTTAGGGCTCCCTAAAATTCTTAAAAAAAAAAAATACACTCAAAAAGGGCCATATTCCTAAAAAAGCCCTTGTTTTTTAAATTATCCCTAATTTTTTAAAATTTCTAAAAGAATTTTTGCGCAAAGTCATGAAATTTAAACCAATTAACTTACTTATTCTTTATGTTTCATCTACAGAGGATGTTTCTGTCGGTTTCCATGTGTTTCTAGGCAACAGCTTTTTGAAACATATACCACTCAAAGTTTAATAGGATCACTTTTAATGCAAAATAATTTTTGGATAAATTAATCAGCTGAATCCAAATTTGATACATAATGAGAGAAAACATATCCTTCAAAAGACTAGTGATTAATTTTTTTTGCCAACTGGCACTGCATTCAAGTGTGAAAACAACAACCGTCTTGGCACCCACAAAATTTGCCATAGCTCAAAGGGATTTTTACAATTGATTTTTCAAAATTAGTTTAGACAAACTTGCCTAATAACATATATGACGTAAACGGGAATCAATTACAGCATGACATCGCCTGTGCATGCTCAGAGTCTGTATCCAGTTTTGTGGAATCAGCCTTCATTCAGCAACCAATGCAGTTTGAGCTCCTGTAAAGTCCTCGGCTGCACAGGTTGGGCTGAAATGGCATGCTGTAGTAATCCCATGCATGCTCAATCAGATTTAAGTACATTGATCTAGCAGGCCAGTCCATACGAACGATTGTCTCGTGTTTCAGATAGGCATCAGTGAGGTGGGCACGGTGTGGACGGGCATTATCGTCCATTAGAATAAAGTTCGGGCCGATAGCATCGCGTTGTGGTCTCACAAACTGATCATGAATCTCATTACAGTACCTCACTGCCGTTAATGTTCCGTTTTCAAGACATACCATTCAGTATTGCATTTCACTCTTATCCCAGCCCAAACCATGACTGATCCATTTCTATAGCGATCCTGCTCTGCCACATTCAAGTTACTGAATCGCTCTTTAGATGTTCACCATACTAATTGACGTTTATTAGTGAAGTCTAGACAGAATCTGGACTCATCAGTAAACAGTACTGGCGTCCAGCCACGAACCGTCCACTTGACGTGAGTTCTGGCAAAGTCCAACCGGCCTGGCACGTGCTGTCTCGTCTATGGAACATATACAGCCGGCCTCCTGGCATTAAGTCCGAACTTGTGGACGCCGCTTCTGACAGTTAGTGTCGATATTCATACTCCAGTTCTGTTCCTAAGTTCGTTATGCTTGACTGAATCAACAAAAACGGGACGTTGAGTTGTAGCCCTTTCTAAATTATTCCAGTTAGTTATCCTTCCACTACCCACAATCTTGAGCAAACATTATTAAGTCAGAACAATGAATTTAATCTCTTTCCTGACTAAAGAACTATGTTTCATTTGTAATGTTCTTATTCATTGTTAGAATTTTTCATTGATGATTTCTCTGTTCTTTATTTTGTCACCTATTGTACTTGTGCAGTACTACCTGCTTGTTGCAATAATTTCTACATGAGCAATATAGCTTCGATAGTATTGCATCAAATCTGATCTGGAATCTGCAGTTTTCAAAATGACACATGTATATACAGACTGACTTTCAAAAGTCAGTAATTGTCTATGCGGAGGTGTGTGGGGATATTGTCCGCCTTTATAAACAGTAGGGGGGGATTATGTCCGGGGGTGGGGGGGGGGGGGAGGGGATTTTGTCCACCTGAACAAATGTTGGTGGGGGGGATTTTGTCCGCCTTTACAAAAAGGGGAGATTTTGTCCGGGGGGATTTTGTCCGTGATTCGTTTTATATATATAGACCTATATAAGGTAAACCTTTAAAAATTTTCTTGTTTGAAACCAGAAGGCTCCGGTCTTTGATATTTGGTATAAAGGTTCACCTTTTAGACCTCCCTCAAGATTATGCAAATTATAACCCTGGGGCCAATAATTCCCCTTCCTTGGGCCCACTTGTTACACTGTTTATCAGGTGAGCGATACAGGGCCATTATGGCCCTCTTGTTATTCTATTTTTTTATTTACAGAAAATTCTGTTAGCAAATAGGGCAGGCCCTGATTTGACACCGTGTTTTGCGGTGTCTGATCTGGGCCTACATTGTATGGCAAGGTATCCCTTTAGGCGTTTCCCACATACAGTGGTTTAAGCCTGCAAAAGAAATGTATGGTTAGTTAATCTGACTGGCTCAGTATGACCGAAATGGTGTTGACTTGCTGTTAAATTCCAAAACAAAAAAAAACAACACTCGGTTCTAATCTTGCTTAGGTCACGTGAGATGCCAAGTACTGGAATCGAAGGTCTGGTGGTTTTTCTCCTGGTACTTCAGCTATTGTCCACCTGAGATTCAAGTGAAATAATCTTGAAAGGGAATGAAAAAAGTAGTTATCAAAGGCTAAGCCCACAGAAAAAGTTTGGAGATGACATTCTAATGCATGTTCAGTTTGATATTATTACCATATTCCTCCCATTTAGCGCCTCAGGCACTTAAAAACTCGAAAAAGAGGGGACCCTTATAGGAAGAAATGGTGAGTTTAAAATCTGTTACATGCAGTTGTTTTTCCATTAGAATTCATGAAACATGGTGGAATCGTATCATGTAAAGTAACCAGCCGTCAACACAAACACTCTGTGATAGCAGGGGGTTTAGAAACACATTATGTGATACAATTTATGGCAGATCCGGTGATGATTGCAGGGTTCAACATAAACTTTTTTAATAAGTGGACAAGGTGGTCCTATAACTCTTGGGATACACTGGACCTGATCTAAGTTCAGCTGGACTGAAGAAATGATGAAAATCATACTGAAGTGATAGATGTGCATTAGTTCTGCAGTAATTAGACTATTTCTATTATTATTTATCTACACAGATGTTAAATCTTCCGCAACAAACTGAAAACACAAACTAATTTTATGAAATGTTAAAAACAGAGATTTTAATAACTTTGGTGGCAGATTTTCAACTGGACCATTCGGACCAGCCAGCCACTGACCTAACTAGACCTGACCAGGATTCCGCTAGACAATGTCCATCGGTCTCGGGTTAATGTCGAACCCTGGATTGAAGGGCTGAAATCTTTATTTTAGGTAAATCAAAATATTTGTTCCTCTCACAGCAGAATGGGAGCTTATTAAATTGATTTTGGAAAAAAAGTGAGGGGGTGCTTATCGGAGCAGTGGTGCTAAATGGGAGGAATAGAGTAGTGCACCATTGGTTGGCCTGACCAATTTGGATTAAAAAAATTTTAAGCCCTGCTCCCACCAAATAAATAGAATGTTGCAGTTGCAAATATTAAATGATATCAATTGGGACCTGTTTGTCAGTGGAATGTCATGCATGGCCTTACAGCTAGTAGAGTAGTGTGCGAGGTCAGTGAAGATATTTCAGAGTCAGGTGCTTTGCATGATTTAATGAAAAAATTCTGGGCCAAATTGTTCAAAGGGGTCTTAGCTTAATGACTTTGTTGTTGAAGATGGCAGGGATTTTCCTACCGTTCAGAATCAGTGTCCAGGGGCCGCTGGGTTTGGAAAAAACAACTCACTAATATTTGTAGTTGGGAATTTAAATCAGCTGACACTTTGTCAATTTTGGTTCCATTTTCATGAAATGTTTATCAAAATGTAGCACAACATCAGAAATTGGGAAATTTGTTATAAAATTTGGGAATATCTGTCTCTAAATTAGGAAAAATAGGGACCGATTACTGGCCCCAAAGTTGCACTAGGAAAATCCCTGGATGGGAATGTGAGTCTAGCAAGTGCACATACATATACACCCGGACCTCGTTATAGCACGATTCGTTACAGCACGAATTCGGATATAACACGGTTTTGGTTTGGACCCCAAATTTTCCCCAACCAACATTTATAAATATTATCCAAGGATTGTATCAGGTTTCAAGCACAACAACATTATTTTCCTCTCACTTTTGACTGTGGTAATACGGTAGCTAACAGGGTAGCTAACACGGTTTATAACGGTACTTTTTGATATTTATTGCAGGCCTCCATCAGAGTTGAATATACAGTATATTAACTTGTTTAGCTTGACACGCATGATAAACATGAACTGCCATCGGCACAATCAAAAGTGTTGGCTTAGTGAGATAAAGAGATTAAAGAATTCAGTTACGCAACCGGAAAAAATATTTATCACGCTCTGTTAAGGATCACTGCTCAGCAGAAATTTTAAACATCGATGCAGACAATGTGATCGGTCACTGCAATAAAACTCATTTTCTAGAGCCGCATGTAAAAGAAAGTCAAATTTATTCCAGCTTAAAAGCAAATGATAAAACATATTCAAGATCGATTTTCGCGGTAAAAAAATCATTCAAGGATTTTTTGCGCCATTAAAAATCGTTTCAAAAGGCTAAAATATTAAGGGTAAGACATTTCAAGGGAAGTAATTCAAATTTCTTGTAAGCGTTGATCATTGCCGGTTCCGAACCCTAACCCGGTAATATCACCATTGAAATGCATTAACAGTACTGTAGTTCAGTACGTTTCCGGACGCTCAGATACAACAAAGTTAGCCGGGAACCATCTATCAATATGGCGTCATACTCGCTGTCAGATCGGACGATTTCTGGATATAAAACTGCTTATGTCGTCTGCTGAATCTTCTTGCAGACTTTTTAAAAATATTTTTACATGCAGGCAAGCAGTGTGGACCCAGATCAGACTGCTCTTAGAGGAGCAGTCTGATCAGGGTCCACACTGTTTGCAAAAATGACTTTTAAAGTAACCTGCAGATGACAAAGTAGACTTCAGTTGTCGTGATTGGCATCTTATGGGTTAACTGATGCTATTGTTAGCTTTCAACTTGCAGTGAAATCTCGGTCCACACTGTTTGCAAAAATGACTTTTAAAGTAACTGGCAGATGACAAAGCAGACGTCAATTGTCGTGATTGGCGAGTGATGGGTTAACTGATGCTATTGTTAGCTTTCAGCTTGCATTGAAATCTCGGTCCACACGGTTTGCCAAAATGATTTTAAAGTAACGGGCAGGCGACAAAGCAGACGTCATTTGTCATGATTGGCGTCTTATGGGTTAACTGATGCTATTGTTAGCTTGTAGAAAAAATTTTGTCACTGTCTGATGATGGGGTCGAACAAAACTTGTCTTTATTGGGTCACTTCAAATTATTTTACCAGTCCAGTATAATCTTAACCCTTTTTGTACCAAGTGGAATCTTCCTCCTTATATATAGCAGGAGCCTATTTCAAAATTTAGGGGTGTCAGGTTGTTTTTTCTTCAAAATTTATTTGGAAGATGGCATAACTTTTCGCAAACAGTGTAGGCCCTGATCAGATGCCGCGTTCTGGGGCGTCTGATCTGGGCCTACACTGTTTGCCCGTGTACCCGTTTTGGGGTTTCTGGTACTAAATGGGTTAAGTACTCTCTCTTCCTATAATCATAAGCGGCACTTACAAGTTGGATATATATTGATTTTCAGAGTTTTTGGTCTTAATACTGTAACACATCAGGCCAATATTTTGGAGACGCTTTTTGTAGATGTACCGTATTTATCCTAAAGAGTTCAGCCAAGAAAATTGCTGATAATTATATCAGTTTAATAATGACAATCCAGGCTCAGTTGAGAAGCCCCTGTCGTGTAGTGGATCTGCTACTCGCCTCGTAGGTTTGATCCCGGACTCCAGACTTTCAGATGAGTCTTAAAACCGGTCCGATCTTCATATGACCTTAACTGTTGGTGGGACGTAAAACTCAAACACACACACACACACTCCAGGCTGCTTTCACAGTTAAAAAATGTTTCATTAAAACTTCAACCATTGTGTAGGGAATAAAAAATAACAACATATTTTGTGCTGAAAAAAATATCTCGCATTTCTTGCTAGAACAGTTAATGTTTTGACTGTTTATGCTGTGTCTTGGAGAGAAAAAGGTTCAGTATTAACGAGAAAAAGGTTCAGTATTAACCCATTTTGTCTGAAATAGTTATCTATAGCAGACTTCTGGCATCCATGTGGAGTAGTGTATTTTGTTCATGTCTCCAAAACATACATTTTTTTTATGAAAATTTATGATATTTTTCTTATTTGTACTCCAAATATAGGTTGTGGGTGCTCATTAACGAGTACACACAACCTATGTTTTGGAATACATATAAGAAAATGTGCACGTCGTCGTGTATACCCCTGTAAACCCCAGATTTTTCTATAAATAATTTACAGGGGTGTTCATTTCACGGATAATAACAAATGGAATTTCAAAATTGAGGGGTGTCAAGTAGAGTTGGTTTTAGAAATTTATTATTGGCTGAACTGCTTGGTCAGAAATCAGCTCGTGCCACATTTTTACGAGTTCCTGAGTTTTTAGGATAAATACATTGTTGTAAGTAGTGAGAAATGCCTTGCCTATCTGATTTTATTGAAATGTATTGTGATTAAAACTAACCAAATTAGGGAAATCAATAAAATCAATAGATTGTTATAAAGAAATTAATGATATTAGCCTCTGTAGGTGATAAACAGATTATCAAATAAGAATATTGAAAATGAACTGTCTTGTGATCTACTTGTCAAATGTACTTGCCTTAATTGTCATGTCAAAATCTGACAAGTAATATTCAATGTTCTTGCATAATTACATTAACCCATTGTATGCTAGTGGGCTCTCCCATTGTTATATGTTGGACAAGTCCATTTGTCATATAAGGGATGGTAGGCCTAATTTTTTTTGTTCTTATTCCAGTTTTGACGGAAAATTCTGTTAGAAAATAAGCAAAATAGTGCATGCCCTGATCAGACTCAGCGTTCTGCGGCATCTGATCTGGGCTTGTACTGTTTGCCAAGGTACCCCTAAACCCTTTTGGGGTTTGCCCGCATACAATGGGTAAACCCATATATGCCTAGCATCCCAACTTTGGGACATTGGCAGACAGTGCAGACTGAGATCAAATGCCAAACAATGTGACATCTTATCTTGGTGACTGAGTCTTCACTGTTTGCTTACAGTACAGGCATTTTTGTAAAACTTAACAAACCTGACACCCCTATATTTAAAAAATTGACCAGTCCCAAGCTGTTGTGGAGGAACAATCTAGTCTATGGGTTAGCTAACTGAGCATCAGAAAACATGTCTTACGATGTGGATGCTTAACCCATTGCATGCGGGGAAACCCTTAAAGGGGTACCCTGGCAAACAGTGCAGCCCCAGATCAGACGCCGCAGAATGCAGCGTCTAATCAGGGCCAGCACTACCTGGTATTTGCTAACAGAATTTTCCATCAAAACAGAATAAAAATGAAAAAATAGGCCTGACACCCCTTATATGACAAATGGACTTGTCCAACATATAGCAATGGAAGAGTCCACCAGTATACAATGGGTTAAAATTTTGGTTCAATGTAAGTGTTTGTGCAGTCTGATCATAGTCTTTGTTGTTTACATCTCTGTCAGCTGGGTTGCTCACTGATCAGGCTGTGCAGATGGACTGCACAGGCTGTTCTGAGCCTGTGATTGTTGTACCATCACCAGAGACTGCCTGTGATGTCACGTCACGTAGCTGACATGATGTATGATTTTGTTTGTTTGTTTGATTTGAGGTTTAACGTCCCTGTCAACACTGAATAGGTCATTTTGTAGATGTTGATTCCAATTTTTATGGGACTTTTACCCCACATTGAGATGAAATGACATCTCAAGCCCTGTTGCCCAATGAAACCAATAGGGTTTATAAGCATGGGCGGGCGACTCGCACCGCTTTGCCTGGGCAGGCTTAAACACTATAGGTCATTATCCCCACGTTTTTGAAGAAAAAGTGGGGATATTGTTATCGCCTCCGTCCGTCTGTCCGTCCGGCTATCTCCTCCTTAACCCTTGGGTGGAATCCAACCCAAATTGTGTGAGTTGCTTATATGAATGGCTTGTGCAAGAGCATGTTTATTTTTGGTCCTGACCCCAGGGGCCCTGGGGAGGGGTCAAAAGGTCAAATTTTTAGGATTAATGGAACACACTTTTCCTCCAAGAATTTAATTTATTTTGTAAATGAATGGAAGCAAGGGTATTGAGGTGGAAAACGCGGAGAGCATGATCTAGTTTTGGAGATGTTGCTTCCAATTTTGTACGACTTTTAAGTTTTACCCGACATTGAGATGAAATGACATATCAAGCCCTGTCCCCCAATGAAACCAATAGGGTTTACCAGTACTGTCTGCGGATGGTTTCAACCCTGCATGGAAGCATCATGCAGCACATCTATTTCTTCAACCCCAATGGGCTGGGGCCAAACATGACGTATGAATTATAAAAAAAGTTTAACCCATAGAAACAAAAAAAAAAAACGGTAATTGGCAAACAGTGCAGGCCCAGATCAGACGCCGCAGAACGCGAAATCGTTTGATCAGGGCCTCCACTATTTGCTAAAATTTCAGTCATTTCCCAAATAAATTTTGATGAATACACAACCCGACACCCCTAAATTTTGAAATGGACTACTGCTATTATATACAAAAAGGGTTAATCAGTTGAGGAGATGACAGTTGTCTTGTTTAGCGTCATGTTAACCCTTTTAGTACCAAATGGAATCTTCCTCCATATAAATAGCAGAAGTCCATTTAACAATTTATGGGTGTCAGTTTTGTGTTTTCTTCAAAATCGATTTGGAAAATGGTTGATCTTTTTGCAAATAGTGTAGGCCCTGATCACAAGCTGCATTCTGCGGCGTCTGATCTTGTCCTGCACTATTTTCCATTTACCCGTTCTTGGGTTTCTTGTGCAAAATGGGTTAAAAAGTCCATGTAATGAATGCCCCCATAAACCCCACTTTATATAGAGGAAAGTGGGGTTTATAGGAGATATACATTATTAGAAGGTGATGACCTTTCAGGTCTCATCTTCTTATGGCATCACTACAAAGAATTCCCTTGATACCGAATCACTCCTCTGTTTCAAGAAAAATAGGTCCTCATATTTCAGTGAAGAGACGCGCCTGTTTCATTTGATATGTGAAAATAATATGCAGATTGAAAAAAAAATTGTGGATGCAAAATACACAAACAATGAACTTCAGAGTTGTGTGTCATAAAATGGATCTAGATTTGAAATTGGTCTCGTTTCGCAGCTGACCTGGCCTAGTTATTGAGAGCGAGTTCGGTTGACTTTCTAGAGTTAACTATAGTTACACCAAAACACGCGGGTTATGGCTCGTGCCGCACTATAAGAGTTAACTTGAGTTCAATCAAGCTTGCTTTGGGAGTTGGGAGTTCTGTCTAGCAAGAACAAAAAACACGACTGCAGGGGGATAATCGTAGGTTAATTAAGAAATGAATATAAACTTATCAGACGGTGATGACCTTTCAGGTCCAACCTTCTTATGTAAATCGACACTGGAGCCCCTCGATGACGAATCACTCCTATGCTTCGAGAAATATAAGCCTCCATATATTTATCAATAGACGAGCATGTATCATTTGATAAGTGAAAATGATTTGCAGATTGTCAAACTGAGGAAGCCAATTACATAAACAACTAACTTCAGAGTAAAATGCCATAAAATTAACCCTTAATTGGTCTTGATTCGCAGCTTTATCATTGAGCGAGTTCAGTTGACCAACAAAAGTTAACTCAAGAAAAGTAGGGGAGACAGTAGGCTTACTCTTGTAGAAAGTTGTACAATGACTTTATCCCCCCCCCCCCCCCCAACACACACCCACACACACACTTCATGATCCCCCAATTAGAAACGACAGGAAGCATCAAATGTCATTTGATGCGTCACCAGTAACGATTCAGATTCAGATTCAGAACTCTACTGACGTCAAGAAAATGTCATCGTTTGCCCTCGAGTAAATCGAAAGTATAAACATGTTTTCGAGTTGGGCGTGATTTTTCCAACACGTGGCCAAAACTTCAAATAGTTGGAAATAATCGATTTTTGGATTGCATTTAACCTACAATTTTCCACCTAGCACCGTATTCGTTGTTACGAGGCAAGGCTTCCAACTCTCATACCAAGCTAACTCTAGCAGTCGCAATATTCCTACGACGGACCTCCGTGGCCTAGCGCTGACTCTTGATCATTAGGTCTCTCACCGCTGTGGTTCGAGCCTCACTCGGGTCACATGTGAGACGCCAAGTTCTGCAACGGAAGGTCAGGTGGTTTTTCTCCGGGTACTCCGGTTTTCGCCCACCTCTGATTAACGATCAGCTCGATAAGTGAGTGAAATAATCTTGAAAGGGCCGTAAAACCAAAACCCCCCAATATTCCTACACGGCTCGTGTTGGAGCAAGTCAACTCTTGTTAACTCTAGTACGTCAACTGAACTCGCTCAAAATCTAGATCGCGGATTAATAATTCAATGAATGAGTTGACAGTATGAATGGAATTCTACGACTTGCTATACTACAGATAGAGCGAGGTTTTGTTTGTTTGTTTGATTTGAGGTTTAACGTCCCCGTCAACACTGTAAAGGGCATTTTGGAGACGTTGCTTCCAATTTTGTGGGACTTCTACCCGACATTGAGATTAAATGACATCTCAAGCCCTGTCGCCCTACCCGACATTGAGATGAAATGACATCTCAAGCCCTGTCGCCCAATGAAACCAATAGGGTTTATTAGCATGGACAGGCTTAGATCCTCTAAGCAGTTTACCAGTACTAGTGTGCGGGCCGAATTCAGCTCTGCGTGGAAGCATCATGCAGCCCATACATTTCTTCAAGCCCCTATGGGCGGGGGTCGTTGGTGTAAGAAAGCCATTTGCTAGCATGTGTAGAGTGTTGGGTAAATTATCTTGTTTGCTAGAGTCTATGTATGTAATTGTCTCCAGAATTATTCTCATTGACGCAAGAAGGGATTCACAACATACACTGTTCGATCCTCAATTTTGTTTTTTTGACATTTCATTTGTCTGCTCCTCGCGTTATACATAACCATTGACTGTTTTAAAAATTAAAAAAAAAAAAAAAAAAAAAAGATAATGAAATGAAATGGCCCAGTCTGAAAACTAACAGTTTTCTACCATCACCTTCTATTAGTACTTTCAGTACTTTGATTTTTTTTAGGTTATGGGTACTCACTCATTAGAGCCACCTGAATGGGTGTGTTCACAGCCTAAGTTTGGAGTTTAAATTAGACAAGTGCTATGTCCCACAGATGTTTTATCGTAATGAGGCAGAAGAGATCCACTTGTTTAACCCTTATCCTGCTCTTCAAGATAACCCCTTACTATGTAAACAGTGAAGATCAGATCAGATTAGTTCTGAAGAAGCCATCTGATCAGGATCTACACTGTTTGTCAACCAGTTTGTGAATTTGAACGAAAACATTACACAATGTAGTCTATTGGCTGATAGTCAGCAATAGATGTGACTTATTAAATTATTCAGCAGTATAAGGGTTAAGCAATACCATATGTGTACTTGTTCCTTGTGATAAGATGCATTCATTGGCACCAACCTGGGTATCCTTCTGATCATGTCCCGGGTCATGCCCCACCCCTTTATTAAAAAGCCACATATCTTAGAAACAGTTCAGATATCCCCACCCCTAAACCATATATATTCTTGGTTCTTATTATAAGGCACAAGCCAGCCTCGGTAGCTCAGTCCGATGCGCGTCTGACTGGTGATGAGGAGGAGCCGGGTTCGATACCAGCTGGGGTCGGCGACATTCTTTCGTGGAGATTGATCATGAAATCTTTTCTACGGTCATTCTCTCCCTTCCGCTGATTCAAGAAGGGCAGTTGTCAGTTTCTGGCCAAAGGATGTGCTCTGTACTGGTTAACTGCTTACGTATAAGCTTGCCCAGGAAAAGAGTAGATAGATAATCTGACCGGCTCAAAAATGACCTAAAATAGTGTTGACTGGGCCATTAAAACTCCAGTACAAACAAACAAACAAAAACAGTTATAAGGCACATTCAGTGACAACAATCTTGGGCTTTCCAGGAATCTGCCGGGGCCATGCCCTATCCCCTCCACTGCTTAAAAGGCCTTATATCTGAGGAGCCGTTCAGTTTCCCCATCCTTAAACCATATTATATTCTTGTTCCTTTTCATATGATGCATTAATGATAACAACCAGTGCTCTGTTGGGTCCATGCCCCACCCCCTCCACATTGTAAAATGCCTAATATTTCAGATACAGGGTCAACATGGCTGCTCATTTGGGTATGGTTGTGTGTTTGGTAGACTATATAACTAGTAGTTTGAAATTCTATCATGTTAAAATACATGGCTGCCGGTGGGCAGTGCCCACCTGAGCTCTGGTGAGCATAGTGGCTGGGCCTCCTGTTTAGTTACGTTTGTAATGTGTATGCAAGTATCTGCATATAGGTTGCTACGGCCCTGTTTAAGCAAATGTTGAAAATTAACTGAACCCGATATATCCCTGAATATCAAAAAGGACTCCAGTTTAATTAGCTCACCTGAGCATGAAGTGCTCATGGTGAGCTATTGTGATCGGTCAATATGCGTCGTCTGTCGTGCGTCGTCAACAATTTGCTTTAAATGCTAACTCCTCCTTAACCCTTGAGCCAATTTCAATAAAACTTCATAGGAATATTGCTGAGGTGACCCTCTACAAAAATAGCTAAAATTGTTCCGCTCCGCTGAACAAGATGGCCGACCAGAGCTAAAAATAGAAAAATCTTTAAACGACAACTTCTCCTGTACCTTTGGCCCAATTTCATTCAAACTTTAAAGGAATGTTGCTTAGGTGACCCTCTACCAAAATAGCTAAAATGTTTCCGCTCCGGTGAACAAAATGGCCACCAGAGCAAAAAATAGAAAATTCTTTAAGCGACAACTCCTCCTGTACCCTTGGGCCAAATTAATTCAAACTTCATAGGAATGTTGCTCAGGTGACCGTCTACTAAAATAGCTAAAAACGGTATTGCTCTGATGAGCAAAATGGCCACCATAGCTAAAAATAGAAAAACGTCGTAAATTTGCTTCAACACAAACTCCTCCTCAACCCTTGGGCCAATTTCATTCAAACTTCACAGGAATGTTGCCCAAATGACTCCCTACCAAAATAGCTAAAACCGTTGTGCTCTGACAAAAAGCTAAAATAGAGAAAATCTTTAAACGACAATTGCTCCTGTTCCCTTGGGCCAATTTTATTCAAACTTCATAGGAATGTTGCTTAGGTGACAACCTACCAAAATAGCTGATACGGTTCTGCTCTGATGAGCAAAATGGCCGCCATAGCTAAAAATAGAAAAACATCTTAAATTTGCTTCAAACATAAACTCCTCCTTAACCCTTGGGCCAATTTGATTCAGACTTCACAGGAGTGAGTGAGTGAGTTTTAGTTTTACGTCCCACCAACAGCTAAGGTCATACGGAGACGGGACCTCAGTTTAAAGACTCATCCGAAAGTCTGGAGAAGCCCGGGATCGATCCTGCGATCCCTGGTTTACAAGGCGAGTAGCGTAACCACTGCACCACGGAGGCTTCTAAACTTCACAGGAATGTTATGTAGGTGACTCCCTAAAGAAATAACTAAAATCATTCTGCTCTGACTAACAAGATGGCCGCCAGAGCTAAAGATAGAAAAATTCTTCAAACGACTACTCCTCCTTTACCCTTGGGCCAATTTCATTCAAACTTCATATGAATGTTTCTTAGATGACCCACTACCAAAATAGCTATAACTTTTTTGCTCTGATGCGCAAAATGGCTGCCATAGCTAAAAACAGAAAAACATTGTAAATTTACGTCAAAACGCGAACTCCTCCTCAACCTTTGGGCCAATTTGATTAAAACTTCACAGGAATGTGAGTTAGGTGACTCCCTACCAAAATAGCTAAAATCATTCAATGCAGCAAAGAAGATGGCCGCCAGAGCTAAAAAAAGAAAAAATCTTCAAACAACAACTCCTCCTTACCCCTTGGGCCAATTTTGATTCAAACTTCACAGGAATATTATGTTGTTGACTCCCTACCAAAATAAATAAAATTGTTCCGCTCTGACTAACAAGATGGCCACCAGAGCTAAAAATAGAAAAATTCTTCAAACGACAATTCCTCCTTACCCCTTGGGCCAATTTGATTCAAACTTCACAGGAATATTATGTCGTTGACCCTCAACCATATTAGCTAAAATGATCCCACTCCGATGAACAAAATGGCCACCAGAGCTAAAAGTAGAAAACATTGTAAATTTGCTTCAGACTTCACAGGAATGTTGCCCAGGTGACTCCCTACCAAAAAAGTTAAAATCATTCCACTCTGATAAACAAGATGGCCACTAGAGCTAAAAATAGAAAAAATCTTCAAACTGCAACTCCTCCTGTACTCTTGGGCCAATTACATTCAAACTTCATAGGAATGTTGCTCAGATGACTCTCTACCAAAATAGCTAAAATGGTCTTGCTGAGACTCGCTCCGATGAACAATATGGCCGCCAGAGCTAAAAATGGAAAAACATTGTAAATTTGCTTCAAATGCGAACTCTTCCTAAACCCTTGGGTCAATTTGATTCAAACTTCAAAGGAATGTTGCCTAGGTGACGCCCTACCAAAATAGCTAAGATCGTTCCACTCTGATGAACAAGATGGCCACCAGAGCTAAAAATAGAATGTACTAGAGACATTGACATTCAGGTGAGCGAATCAGGGCCCTCTGGGCCCTCTTGTATGAGGGAAAAAATTCTATTCAGTATAGTGTGGGATAATACAGGCTTTTCAATAAAATATTCTGGGCTCAGTTGCTCAAAGCATCTTTAGCTTAAGCTCGTTAAGGGTCAGATTGGTAACTGTTGTAGCAGGTACACTATCAATAATTCTGATATTTTTGCTGAAAAAATAAGAGTAGCAAAAGCTACTCACTTTTTTTTTTCAGCAAAAATATTAGTCTAGTATATTTGCCATAGTTAAAGTTTTAACAATTTGTTAACTGACAATGTTGTTATTTTTGATCAGTTGGTGACTATCTGACATTTTATTTAATAATCGTCATTATTATTTGCAGTGTCAGGCATAAAGAGCAGCTGTAATTAAGAATTATGACCATTTTTTGGACTAAACTGTGATGGATCAATAAGAACAAAGTCATAACTATGTATTTATAGAAATACATGTACATGTACTTGGGCAGCTAGTAGACCCATGTTACAAGAGGAATGACAGAATCTATTGGTTCTTAGCCCTTAAACCCTTATCCTGCTGAATAAACTAGTTTTGAGTATCAGCCAATCAAATTACATGTTTATTCAAATTTGCAAACTGAATGACAAACCGAGCAAATCGATCATCCTGATCAGAGAAGCCATCTGATCTGGATCCAGACTATTGCAAAGGTAGGGGTTTGGTGTTCAGTGGAATAAGGGTTAATTAAAGCCCCAATCATGAATAGAAGAACACATTTTCAAAGTATTTTCTTATTTTTTCAGAGAAAGTAAAGCTTGATAATACATGTAAAATAAAGCTTGCTAATAAATTGTCTCCGTTACCCATAAAAGTGCACTCATAAAGGAAAGAATTTGTTTGTTTTGTTTGATGTCACCGTCAGCACTGAATAGGTCATTTTGGAGATGTCGCTTCCAATTTTGTGGGAATTTTACTTGACATTGAGATGAAATGACATCTCAAGTCCTGTCCCCAATGAAAGTCCCCAATGAAACCAATAGGGTTTATAAGTATGGACGGTCCGACTCGCACAGCTATTCCTGGACAGCGGCTTAGATCCTATAAGCAGTTTTATTTTCCAGTACTCGTGTATGGCCGGTTTCAGCATTATGCAAACACGCCTATACAAATACATTGCCACCTTTATCGCCGAAAATGAAAATTTCATGATGAAAAATTGTGATATTGTTCTTATTTCTGCTCAAAATATATATTGTAGGCACTCGTTAGAACCGCCTCATCGAGGCGGTTCTAACGAGTGCCCACATTCTAGATTTTAGAGCAGAAATAAGAAAAATAAGGTATACCCCCGGAAACCCCAGTTTCAATATATAGAAGTGGGGTTCAAGGGGGTCAAAATTATATAGGCGTGTTTTCGTGATGGCTCTGCGTGGAAGCATCATGCAGCCCATTTATTTCTTCAAGCCCCGATGGGGGGGGGGGGCCGAAAGGAAAGAATTTGGTCCTTGGGCTATGTTTAAAGCGAAAGTAAAATACACGTAAAATAGAGCTTGGTAATATATTGTCTCGACGAAAGAATTTGCTCTTTGGGCTAGGTGTATATTAACAGAAAGTCCCAGAAAGTTTTCCCTAATAAAATGAGGAACTGCCGGTATATGCCAGGTATATGCATTCCCCTTAAATTGAAGCTGGACAAGTAAAAATAACTGTTGTCCTGCTGGCCCAGGATATCCCCTATCTTTGTAAATCCAGACAAGAGCATAAAAAGTAATTAAATTCTCTGCAAAGGCTCTTGAAATTTCGAAAGAAAGATTTGAAAGATATTCCTTAACCCTTGTCCTGCAGAGCCAGAATATGCCTTATCTTTCAAACAATGTAGATCCAGATCAGATGGCTTCTGAAGAAGCCATCTGATCAGGATCTACATTGTTTATCATCCAGATTGTGAATTTGTTGCAATCATTTGCATCTAGTAATCTGATTGGTTGATAATCAGTAGTGGGTGTGACATATTTAAATATTCAGCAGGACAAGGGTTAAATTTTCCCATGATGCCTCTTGACTTGGTGCTGTGGAGTAACACATGCCTTTGCCCTTCTGAAGCCATTAGCAGTAGAATGCCCCAGCACTCAAAGCCACAGCACATTTGCACTCCCCCAGGTTAACCCTTATCCTGCTGAATATTTTAATTTGCCACACCCATTTCTGACTATTAGCCAATCAGATTACATGATAAATAATTTTGTTCATATTCACAAACTGAATGACAAACAGTGTAGATCCTGATCAGATGGCTGCTCAGCCATCTGATCTGGATCTACACTGTTTGCAAAGGTAAGGGTTGTCTTGAACAGCAGGATAAGGGTTAAAAGTATAGATAAATTAAAGTTGCATTTTAATGGCATTAAGTATAGATGATGCAGCTCATTTCATTGTGTTCTTGTAGTTTTAGTTGCCTATTTCCTCTGTTTTTGCATGGCACAATAAAATGTCATATTTTATTCCTTTAACCTTTCTACATCAAGTCGCATTATATTTCCTCGACAAATAAGAAAATCAATAGACCCTCACTGTATATGTCATTTGAGATACATGTATGAAAAGATTAGATATAATAGCTGTTATAATATTGAATTACACAGGAAACAAGCACTGATGTTTGATTTCTATATTAAGTTTGTTTGTTTATGGTAAAGAAGTAAATTGATAAGCACTATATCAGATGCTCTTAAGGAAAAATATAATCCTGGGGCCAGTTGTTAAAAAATAACATTGTTAGTTAACAAAATGTTAAATTTCTTATAATTTAACATGGTAAATATACATACATTTTTGACCACTGACAAGCTGGCTTAGTTAATTTTTTATCATTTAATATGGTAAATATACATATATTTTTGCAGATACGAAAGCTACACACATTTTTTTCAGCAAAAATACCTGGGGCCAGTTGTTCAAAACTAATGACATCGTTAGTTGACGTATCATTAAAACCTTGATTATTTAATATGGGAAATATGCTAAAAATTTTGCTGTGAAAATGCAAAAAGCTGCTCACATTTTTCCCCCAAAAATGCCAAAACTTTAGATATTGCTAGAACAGTTAACAATATAACCACTAACAAGCTTGTTAAGCTAACAATGCTTAGAACAACTGGCCCCAGAATTTTTGATATTTTACTTGCTAGAACAGTTATTCTAACACAGCGCGCCTATATACGCAATGGAAAATAATTGTGTTTTATTCTGCAACAAATCACGGCAAGGAAGAGCGTGACGAGTGATGTCATTAAAAATTTTGCTGTGAAAATGCAAAAAGCTGCTCACATTTTTCCCCCAAAAATGCCAAAACTTTAGATATTGCTAGAACAGTTAACAATATAACCACTAACAAGCTTGTTAAGCTAACAATGCTTAGAACAACTGGCCCCAGAATTTTTGATATTTTACTTGCTAGAACAGTTATTCTAACACAGCGCGCCTATATACGCAATGGAAAATAATTGTGTTTTATTCTGCAACAAATCACGGCAAGGAAGAGCGTGACGAGTGATGTCATTAAAAACTGCAAAGTTATGACGTCACTAGTCAATTTCCTTGACGTTGGAAGGTGTAGCGTCATTTTGTCGCATCGAAAACGTTAGAAAAGGATATAAATACATGTGTTTCAGTCGATAATTTTAGCGGGATTTCTTCTTACAATGGCGAAAAGTTGTGAGAATTTGAAGGAAACAACAGCATTATTGCCGAGTTTCAGCGTGTTAGAATCGAAATAGATCAGCTCTAGGTCTGTGATTTGTTCAGTAATAAATCACAGTTTGTCGGTCAGTTGTAAGTAGACAAATCAAGCGCGCTACGCGCTTGTGATTTGTCTACTTTACAACTGGCCTCAGACAAATCACGCGCGCTACGCGCCCGTGTTTTGTCTACTTTACAACTGGCCTCCAAACTGTGATTTATTACTCAACAAATCACAGCTAGAGCTGATCTATTTCTTAAACAATATGACCACTAACAAGCTCATTAAATTAACGAGTCCCCTGATTATTACAGATGACCTTTTCTTTCTTTCTTTTTTTTTTTTTTTTTTTACTTTTCAGAAATTTGGGTTTGACATTTCATGTGAATCATCTTCTGGATGATAATAATACATGTAATAATAATCAACCTTATTTATAGAGGATAACACATTAAGTACTAGTACTAATCTTCCATGTGGCCCTCTTTTCCTGGGTAGGAACCAGTACTAAGCAATGTGGATAAAGTTTCTTGCTCAAAGAAACAACACATGGATCGAACCGGCTACCTCTCAATGAATCCTTAATCTGAATGAATGGAATATCATCTGCTATAGAATTTTGCATTATGCTTTTTGGTTGAGGTTAATAATGTAAAAACAAGATTTTGTGCACGTAATACCATAAGTTGTTCAAATTAACCCTTGTCCTGTTGAATATTTTAATCTGCCACACCCACTACCGATTATCAACCAATCAGATTGCTTGATTCAAAGTATTGCAACAAAGTCACAATCTGAATGACAAACAATGTAGATCCTGATTAGATGGCTTCTAATTTTTGTTGAAAACAGTATAGATCCAGATTTAATCAGCAGCGAGTGAGTGTCTTCTCAGCTGTTTTCTATTCTGCTTCTGAATCCATGATCAAAATTGAAGTCGTGCAACTTCTCAGCTGTTTTCTATTCTGATTCTGCTTCTGAATCCATGATCAAAATTGAAATCCTGCAACACAAAAGGCTGAAATTAAGGGTGGAGAGTAGCATATTGAAATATTCAGCATGGTGAGGGTGCATGACATAGAGGATCTTACATGAGTGTTCATGTATTATTGAATTTATTAAACGAGTTGAGGAAAAGGGATAAAATGCGAGGCTTTGCCGAGCATTTTATCCCTTTTCGTCAACGAGTTTAATAAATTCTATAATACATGAGCACGAATGCAAGATTCTATTTATCATCTGACATATAAAACGCCTTTTATTCACGATTGTTTGCAAAAAATGTCAATATTCCGCCATTAGTAAGCGCGATGTCATAAAGGACGTCGTATATGTAACGTTACGGGACGTATCTAGCTAATTTGCATATTTAATCCACTAGTGGATTATCGAAAATAATGCATGACGTTATTACACTCTCGGACGCGACGTCATATGATAAATAGTCTTTATAAGCCTATTGTGGGGTGGAGTGTGTAAGGTAAACTGACCAGCTCGGAATGATCTTAATAATGTTAAGTGAGCCGTTGAACTCCAAGCCAAACCTAATAAACTCTTCTGCAGGTTGGTATGGCTGAAAGAAGAGAGAAAAAAATTGACACAATATAAGTCTGGATATATTAACCCATTTAGTACCAGAAACCCCTAAAGGGGTACTTGGCAAACAGTGCAGGCCCAGATCAGACGCCGCAGAACTGTTTGCAAAATGTTCAGCCATTTTCCTAATCAATATTGAAGAAAACACTACCTGACACCCCTGAACTTTGAAATGGACTCGTGCTTTATATAGGGAGGAAGATTCCATTTGGTACAAAAAGGGTTAGGAAAGTGCAAGATAAACAGAAAGAAGAATGAAACTAAACAGATGAGAATTTTATAGTGTGTATCTGGCAGTCTGTTTATTCAGGGTCAACCTGCATCACCCCTCCTATAAACAATGTAGCAGGTAGCAGGTAGAAAATTGTTACAGTTTACTGTATTTACTCTTTGTAATCGGATACTCTAACCTTTGTCCTGCTGAATAAATTTATTTAGCCACACCCATTTCTGACTATCCACCAATCAAATCACTTAGTTTATACTAATTTATTTCAGTTTGATTGTGATGAAAGCTTCAAGCTTATTTGAATCACACTCAAACACTCATTCCAGATGATATCATTCGCGCGCGAAAGAGAGGCAGTGACTTTTACACCACTGCTACCCATTTACACCCGGATGGAGAGTGGGGCAGTGTCATTATGTGTCTTGCCCAAGGACACACCTCGCCTTGATCGGATTTGAACCCACAACCTCTCGATCATAAGTTGAACACGCTTTATACCACTTGATATAGTGTAATGGCTCAGTTCACATACTTCAATGACAAACAGTGTAGATCATGATCAGATGGCTTCTTCAGAAGCCATCTGATCTGAATCCACACTGTTTCCAAAGGTACAGGCTGTCATCAGGATAATGGTTAGCTCTCACCATATTTGTTCTAAAACAAGTACATTTAACACCCCAATATTGTGTCTAAAAATAGCTGAATGAGTCGTAAACTGTGTAGATCCTGATCAGATGCAGCATTCTGCGGAGAGCCTCGTCTCGTTGTACACCGTACGGTACTCTCTTTACTCTATATTTGTACCCTATCAGCCCTTTCACGCCTGAGTGTCTGAAGTGAACAAATGAATTTTGCTCATCTATTCTTAAAATACCGTAATGATCCTAAGTATTGGGAGAGACAGGCCTAAGCAAACAGTGTGGACCCAGATCAGACTGCTCCTGATCAGGGTATGCTCTGTTTGCCATTCTGTCTGCATCTTTAGAAGTCCTTGCTGGGTGGTGGAACAAATTTGTCAACATTTTAGGGGAATTACCTCCCAAGGCCTCCAAATTTTAGGATTTTTACGGTAGCTGTTTTAGTTAACCCTTGTTCTGCTGAATATTTAAATATGCCACACGCCCACACCCACTACTGACTAACATCCAATCAGATTACTTGATGCAAATCATTGCAACAAATTCACAATCTGAATGACAAACAATGTAGATCCTGATCAGATGGCTTCTTCTGAAGCCATCTGATCTGGATCTTCGTTGTTTGAAAAATAAGGCATATCCGGGCTCAGCAGGACAAGGGTTAAACTCATTGAAGTAATGGCAATTAGCATAGATTTTGAAGGTGAAGTTTCATCAGGATCTACTCTAGCTTGGCCATAGCAACTGTTTAGTTCTATATTATATATTATGACATTAAGCAGGTGAATTTAGAGCCATTTTCACATAAAATTATCAGATACATTAATTTGGTCAAGTGCCATTTTCTCTTGCAACAATCTATATACCTTATTTACCCAAAGTATTGGGACACCTAATTATACTCTTATTAACCCAGTCGGTACCAAATGGAATCTTCCACCTTATATATAGCACATGTCCATTTCAAAATTTAGGGGTGTCAGCTGGTTTTGTTTTCTCAAAATTTATTTAAAAAATGACTGAACTTTTTCCAAACAGTGTAGGTCCTGATCAGATGCCGCACTGTTTTCCAGGGTACCCGTTTTGGGGTTTCTAGTACAAAATGGGTTAAAACAAGTACAGTTTACTACCCCAATATTGTGTCCAAAATATCTGGATGAGTACCAGTGTAGACGCTGATGAGATACCGCACCAAAGAATCTGGGTGTCTACACTGTTTGCTGAAACCTGTCTGCCCAAATTATAGGGCAAATATGATATAAAGCTTGATAAGCAGATGCTATTGTGTGTCTGACAGATTAACAATGCCTGTTGTGCATTTGTTGTATATAATCTGGTATAAATCAAATAATTGAAACTGAAGTTCCTTTGGAACCAACTTGTTTTTGTGCTTATCTTCTGGACCCCCAAGCAGTAGACATTTTAGCCATGTCACAAGAAAATTGTTCTAAGACATAAATTGGTGTTGAAAGCTCTGATCAGACTGTACATCTTCGGAATGAGATCAGAACCTTCACTTCAAATAACTGAAACTGGCTGCATTAAAGGCCCCCGCCCATCAGGGTTTGAAGAAATAGATTTGGCTGCATGATGCTCAAACGGACAGTACATGAGTACTGGGTGATAAACCGCTTAGACCGTTTAAGCCTACCCAGGCAAAGTGGTGCAAGTTGCTATCATCCCTTAATATAAGCCCTATTGGTTGGTTGGTTTGGGCAAAAGGGCTTGAGATGTAGAGAAAACACGGGTTTACGGGGGTATTCATTATTTTTCTTATTTCTGCTCCAAGACATAGGTTGATGATACTTGTTAGAACCGCCTCAATGAGGCGGTTCTAATGAGCACCCACAACCTATGTTTGAAGTAAAAATAACAAAAATATCACAGATTTTCACAAGAAAAGTAACCATTTTGGAGATGTGAAAAAATGCACTTTGTGGCATGGGTGTGTTATCGTAATGGGACTCCTGCTATATATAAGGAGGAAGATTCTATTTGGAACAAAAAGGGTTAAAGAGGCATGGCACATAGTGTTATATTCAAAATCATGTTATAAGGGTCGCTCGGGTCACATGTGAGACGCCAAGTTCTGCAACGGAAGGTCAGGTGGTTTTTCTCCGGGCACTCCAGTTTTCGCCCACCTCTGATTAATGATTGGCTCAATATGAGTGAAATAATCTTGAAAGGGCCGTAAAATCAAAACCAAAAAAAAAAAATTAATAAATATTATAAGAGTACTTTACAGTAAATCATAGTTTAATTTTATAATCTATCTATATCTGGAGGTTGCCAGAAATTATACCAGTGTTTTATCTGTTTCATTACACTTTGTGCCTGTTACAACTAGAACAAAGGTCTTTATTAGCCAGGTTTGATGAAATACTGTCAGGCTCTGGTTCTATCTTATCAAGTTAATTTAAGATTATGGAAAGAATTTAACAGCTTCTGGAGGTGTGAAATTTATAATCTGATGGTACATGTACCTATACCATTTCTTCATATACAATCTGCCCCCTCCCATCGGGGCTTGAAGAAATAGATGGGCTGCATGATGCTTCCACGCAGAGCTGAATCCTGCCCGCACACTAGTACTGGTAAACCGCTTAGAGGATCTAAGCCTGTCCAGGCAATGCGGTGCGAGTCGGCCCGTCCATGCTTATAAACCCTATTGGTTTCATTGGACGGCAGGGCTTGAGATGTCATTTTATCTCAATGTCGGGTAAAAGTCCCACAAAACTGGAAGCACCCTTCACAGTGTTGATGGGGACGTTAAACTTCAAATCAAACAAAACAAAAAACTTCTTACCATACTTGTTCTAAAATTTGAAATAAGTACAATTTACTTCCCAATGTTGTGTCTAAGAATAGCAGGATGTTGTGTCTAAGAATAGCAGGATGAGTAGCAAACAGTGAAGACCATGATGAGATGCCACATTCTGTGGTGTCTCATCTGGGTCTACACTGTCTGCTAAGGCCTGTCTGTCTGAATACATACAGTACATACAGTAAATACCTTATGTTTTCCCTACTGGAGATGTTTCTTCCTGGCAACTCTCCCTTTCAGTTACTCCATATAGACCCGCTATTCACTATATATAAGGCAACTGCGGCCGACAAATAACGGAAAAAACAACAGAAAAAGCTTTAAACAACTACTCCCATACCCCTGGGCCAATTTCATTCAAACTTCATTGGAATGTTCCTCGGGTGACCCTTACCAAAATTACTAAAAACATTAGCTCCGTTGAACAAGATGACTGCCAGAGCCAAAAAGAAAAAATCTTTTAACGACTACTCCCATACCCCTGGCTCAATTTTATTCAAGCCTTACAGGAATGTTGCTTAGGTCATTCGACCAAAACAGCTAAAACCATTCCGCTCCGATGAACAAAAAATTAGAAAAACATCAACAATTGCTTAAAAACCCTTGGTCAGTTTTGCTAGATCTTCACAGGAATGTTGCCTAGGTGGCTCTATACCGAAAAAAGCTAAAATTGTTAACTTCTCCTGAATAAGATGGCTGCCAGAGCTAAAATAGAAAAAAATGACTACTCGTCCCATACCCCTGGGCCAATTTCTTTCAACATTTCATAGGAATGTGGCTTAGGTGACCCTCTACCAAAATGCCTAAAATTGTTCTGCTCCAATGAACAAGATGGCCACCATAGGTTAAAATAGAAAATTTTTTAAACGACTACTCCTCTCATACCCCTTAAACTTATTAAGAATGTTGCTCAGGTGACCCTCTACCAAAATAGGCAAATGAGCAAAATGGCTGCCTGAGTTAAAGATAGAAAATTTCAATAGTTGGCTGAAAATGCCAATTCCTCCTTAAAACTAAACATTTTCTGCTCCAATGAACAAAATGAATGCCAGTTGTCCACATGACTTTCTGAATGAAATCAGATGAGCGATTCAGGGCCATCTTGGGACCCTCATGTTAAAAGAGTTGCTATCCTTAGAAGCATATTAGTTACCTTTAAGGAAAAGAATTTAACCCTTATCTTGCTGAATGTACAGTTTAGCCACACCCATTTCTGACTTTGAACCAATCAGATTGCTTGATGTTATTTATTCTTACAAATCAATAAACTTCATGTCAAACAGTGTAGATCCTGATCAGATGGCTTCTTCAGAAGCCATCTGATCTGGATCTACACTGTTTGCAAAGATTGGGGTTGTCGTGAACAGCAAGATTAGGGTTAACGAACAGGATTTAGGATGGATTTGACACATCTATTTGTCATTAATGCCATATCTGTTAAAATTTCAGGCCGTAAAGATGTTGCCATTGAATTATACAAGAAAGGAATATGCGAGTTACAGAAAGGTATTGCTCTGGACATCACAGGTCAAGGTCAGTAGAATCTTACTGTATTTTCCATACATATTTGGACAGGCAGGCCTGAACAAAGGGAGTTGGCCGAGATGAGACACTGTAGAATGTGTTGTCTCATCAGGGTCAGCATTATCCCATTGTATGTGGGAAACCCATAAAGGAGTACCTTGGCAAACAGTGCAGTCCCATATCTGACGCCACATTCTGCCGTGTCTGATCAGGGCCTGCACTATTTGCTAACAGAATTTTTCCGTCAAAAATAGAATATTAACCAAAAAATTGACCTGACAACCCTTATATGACAAACGGACTTCTCCAATATATAGCAGTGGAAGAGTCCACTAGCATGCAATGGGTTAAATCAGTTGATACATTTATTATCCCCTCGCAACAACGTTGCGAATGGGGATATAGCATCGGTGCCGTGCGTCCGTGTGTTAGTGTGTGTGTCTGTGTTTCTGTGTGTGTGTCTGTCCGGAACCTTGTGAGCAGGATAGAAGACACAGTATTCATCGTAGAAGCATCAAACCTTCCACAAATGTTCACCATGTACAGAGGATGAACCCTATTGAATTTCAAGGTCAAGGGTCAAAGGTCAAGGTCACAATGGACTTGACCTTGAAAACCTTGTGAGCAGGATAGACGACACAGTATTCATCGAAGAAGCATCAAACCTTCCACAAATGTTCAAGATGTACAGAGGATGAACCCTATTGAATTTCAAGGTCAGGGGTCAAAGGTCAAGGTCACAATGGACTTGACCTTGAAAACCTTGTGAGCAGGATAGAAGACACAGTATTCATCGTAGAAGCATCAAACCTTCCACAAATGTTCACCATGTACAGAGGATGAACCCTATTGAATTTCAAGGTCAGGGGGTCAAAGGTCAAGGTCACAATGGACTTGACCTTGAAAACCTTGTGAGCAGGATAGAAGACACAGTATTCATCGTAGAAGCATCAAACCTTTCACAAATGTTCACCATGTACAGAGGATGAACCCTATTGAATTTCAAGGTCAGGGGTCAAAGGTCAAGGTCACAATGGACTTGACCTTGAAAACCTTGTGAGCAGGATAGAAGACACAGTATTCATCGTAGAAGCATCAAACCTTCCACAAATGCTCACCATGTACAGAGGATATTGAATTTCAAGGTCAAGGGTCAAAGGTCAAGGTCACAATGGACTTGACCTTGAAAACCTTGTGAGCAGGATAGACGACACAGTATTCATCGTAGAAGCATCAAACCTTCCACAAATGTTCACCATGTACAGAGGTTGATCCCTATTGAATTTCAAGGTCAGGGGTCAAAACTGAATCCGACCGCACATGAGTACTGCATTGAAGCATCTTGCCCATACTTCTTCAAGCCCCGATTAGCAGGGGCGAAGTCAAAGGTAATCTATTATGTCTAATTTGTCTAACATATTCAGATTTGATTTTCATGTTAATGAATGGTATGCAGTTGCGAGGGGATGCTACGCTTGCATTGCCTTGTTTCACTTATAATGAGTGACAGAGTTGGGCTTGATATTCCTGCCAGACAATTTACATGAAATGTGAAGGCTAATTTTCTAATAATTCAAGGTTGTGCCTGTTGTTTGCAGTATTGGGTTTAGGGTTTTAACCCTTTTTAGCTCACCTGTCACGTAGTGACAAGGTGAGCTTTTGTGATCACTTTTTCCGTCGTCCGTCGTGCATCTGTGCGTGCGTCCGTAAACAATTTCAAATAAGTATATTTCTAATACCCCATGGTCAATCTTGATCAAATTTCATGGGAAGCATCATCAGATAGGGGGAAAGGCTGCATAAGGTTTTTGGGCTGATCAGATTGGAATTCTGGTTGCCATGGCAACATATAGCTCCCATAGACTATCAATGGGAAAAAATTAAAATATCTTCTTCTCTCAAACCACAGGGCCCAGAGCTTAGATATTTAGCATGTATTAACGGCCAGTGGTCACCTACATAATTCCTGCCAAACATGCCCCTGGGGTCCAAATTGGCCACGCCCCGGGGCCCCTTCGCTCCCATAGACTCATAATGGAACAAAAAGCTTCAAAAATCTTCTTCTCGGAAACCACAGGGCCCAGAGCTTAGATATTTAGCATGTAGCAACAGCAAGTAGTCACCTACATAATTCCTGTCAATCATGCCCCAGGGGGTCAAAACGGGCCACGCCCCAGGGCCCTTTAGCTCCTATAGACTCATAATGGAAAAAAGCTTCAAAAATCTTCTTCTCTGAAACCACAGGGCCCAGAGCTGAGATATTTGGCATGTAGCAACAGCAAGTAGTTTCCTACATAATTCCTGCCAATCATGCTCCTGGGGTCAAAATTGGCCACACCCCGGGGCCCCTTAGCTCCCATAGACTCATAATGGAAAAAAAGCTTCAAAAATCTTCTTCTCTGAAACCACAGGGCCCAGAGCTTAGATATTTAGCATGTAGCAACAGCCAGTGGTCACCTACATAATTCCTGCCAATCATGCCCCTGGGTTCCAAATGGGCGACACCCCCGGGCCCCTTCGCTCCCATAGACTCATTATGGAACAAAAAGCTTCAAAAATCTTCTCCTCGGAAACCACAGGGCCCAGAGCTTAGATATTTAGCATGTAGCAACGGCAAGTGGTCACCTACATAATTCCTGCCAATCATGTCCCTTATTTCCAAACGGGCAACGCCCCGGGGCCCTTTAGCTCCCATAGACTCATAATGGAAAAAAAGCTTCAAAAATCTTCTTCTCTGAAACCACAGGGCCCAGAGCTGAGGTATTTGTCATGTAGCAACGGCAAGTGGTCACCTACATAAATCCCGCCAATCATGCCCCTAGGGTCCAAATGGGCCACGCCCTGGGGCCCCTTAGCTACCACCGGCCCCGATAGCTCAGTTGGTAGAGTGTCCGCTCCGGGGAACGGGAGGTCTCGGGTTCGATCCCGGGCCGCGACATACCAAAGTCGTTAAAAATGGTACTGGCTGCTCCTCGCTTGGCACTCAGATTTACGGGATAGAGCTAGGACTGGTCGATCCAGTGTCAGGATAATGTGACTGGGTGTGGTATCATGTAATGTGTCTGGGACATGATACTTCAGTGAGGCAGCACTATAAACGTGAGCATTGAGCTCCCTGTCGCAACCAGACACCGTCGTGATATGACTGAAAAATTGTTGAAAGCGACGTTAAACCCGAATTCACACACACACACACACACACACCCTTAGCTCCCATAGTCTCATAATGGAAAAAAAGCTTCATAAATCTTCTTCTCTGAAACCACAGTTCCCAGAGTTTAGATATTTAGCATGTAGCAACGGCAATTGGTCACCTACATAAATCCTGCCAATCATGCCAGTGGGATCCAAATGGGCCACGCCCCAGGGCCCCTTAGCTCCCATAGACTCATAATGGAAAAAAGCTGCAAAAATTTTCTTCTCTGAAACCACAGGGCCCAGAGCTTAGATATTTACCATGTAGCAATGACAAGTGGTCACCTACATAAATCCTGCCAATCATGCCCCTGGGGTCCAAATGGGCCACACCCTGGGACCCCCTTAGCTCCCATAGACTCATAATGGAAAAAAAAACTTCAAAAAATCTTCTTCTGAAACCACAGGGACCAGAGCTTAGATATTTAGCATGTAGCAACGGCAAGTGGTCACCTATATATTTCCTGCTAATCATGCCCCTGGGGTCCAAATGGGACACGCCCCGGGGCCCCTTAGCTCCCATAGACTCACAATGGAAAAAAGCTTCAAAAATCTTCTTCTCAGAAACTGTGAAGCACAGAACTTAGATATTTAGTATCTAGCAACATAAAATAGCCAGATACATAAATCCTGCTAACCCTGCCCCTGGGGTCAAAATTTGCCACGCCCGAGCTCATCACCTCCAATAGACTTATAATTGAAAAAAACTTAAACAATCTTCTTCTATGAAACCATAAGGCCCAGAGCTTAGATTTTTAGTATGTAGCAACGTCAAGTGGCCACCTACATAAATCCTGCCAGTTATGCCCCTGGGATCCAAATTGGTCCCACCCCAGGGTTCTTTAGCTTCCATAGACTTACAATTGGAGAAACTTCAAAAATATTCTTCTCTGAAACCACAGGGCGCTTATAATGAAAAAAAACAACAACAAACAAACAAAAGAAAAAAACAACCTAAAATGGGGAAAAAAATCTTCAACAATCTTCTTCTCTGAAACCATAAGTCCCAGAGCTTATGTCTTTAGCATGTAGCAATGTTGAGTGGTCGCCTACATGAATCCTGCCAATCATGCCCCTGGGGTCCAAATCCTGTTGCCCCTTAACTCCAACAAACTTATAATGGAAAAAAGCTTCAAACATCTTCTTTGAAACCATGAAGTACAGACCTTAGATATTTAGTATATAGCAACACAAAAGGGTCGCCTACATAAATCCTGCCAACCGTGCCATTTGGGTTAAAATTGGCCAAGCCCCAGGGCTCATTAGCTTCTATAGACTTATATTGGAAAAAACTTCAAAGAATCTTTTTCTCCAAAACCATAAGGCACAGATTTTGTTTGATTTGAGGTTTTACATCCCCGACAACACTGTATACCGTAGGTCATTTTGTGGGACTTTTACCTGACATTGAGATGAAATTACATCCCAAGCCCTGTTGCCCAATGAAACCAGTAGGGTTTATAAACATGGACACCGCTTTGCCTGAGCTTAGATATTTAGTATGTAGCAATGTCAAGTGGTCTCCTACACTAATGATTTTCTGGTACACAGGTGAGCGATATAGGGCCATTGGGCCCTCTTGTTGTACCAAATGGAATATTCCTCCTTATATACAGCAGGAGTCCATTTCATAATTTCATTCACCCACACACATAAACCCAATTGGTTTTATTGGGTGGCAGGGCTTGAGGTGTCATTTTATCTCATTGTTGGGCAAAAATTTCCACAAAATAGTAAGCAATGTCTCCAAAATGAGTTAGTGTTGACAGGGACATTAAACCTCAATACAAACAAAATATCCCGGTTCAGCAGGGCAAGGGGTTAAGAACATTTGCAATATAAATAGTTTTGTCACAGGCAATGCAGCATTAAACCTGAAATTGTGTAAGACTTCTTGTACTTGTTCTGTATGCTAATTGGGAGACAATAAAATTTTCAAATTAACCCTTATCTTGCTGTTCTCGACAACCCCTATCTTTGGAAACAGTGAAGATCCAGATCAGATGGCTTCTGAAGAAGCCATCTGATCAGGATCTACACTGTTTGGCATTCAGTTTATGAATTTGTAGCAATAAATTACATCAAGTAATTTGATTGGTTGATAGACAGAAATGGGTGTGGCTTAAATGAATATTCAGCTAGATAAGGGTTAAAAACTTATTCTTTGCATTATGTGCTGATGCAAAAGCAGCTGTTCTAAACTTCCCATTTCTAAATTGCTTTGGTTTAATCCTTATCCTGCTGGTCATGACAGAAATGGGTGTGGCTAACTTAATTATTCAGCAGGATAAGGGTTAAAGATACTGTATATACCCGCCGGCCTCGCTAGCTCAGTCAGATGCGCATATGACTGGTGATCAGGACGCGGGTTCGATACCTGCCGGGGTCCGCAACATTCTTTCATGGAGATTGATCATGAAATCTTTTCTACCGTCATTCTCTGCCTTCCGCTGATTCAAGAAGGGTAGTTGTCAGTTTCTGGCGGAAGAATGTGCACTGTACTGGTTAACCGCTTAAGTATAAGCCTGCCCAGGAAGTAAACTGATGGGCTCAAAAATGACCTAAAATAGTGTTGACTGGGCCGTTAATCTCCAAAACAAACAAACAAAACTGAATATACCCAAATATTATATTTAACAACTCTTTTTACCCATTGAATGCGGTAAACCTTGGCATTCAGTGCAGGCCCAGATCAGACGCCGCAGAATTTTCTGTCTTAAAAAGAATAAAAACGAAAAAAGATAGGGCCTGACACCCCTTATATGACAAATGGACTTGTCCAACATATAGCAAAGGAAGAGTCCACTAGTATACAATCGGTTAAAGCACCAATCACAACTATCAGATTCCATTTACAAAGATTTATTTATTTTTTTTTTTCAGATTTGATATTACATTAACCCATTTAGTACCAGAAATCCCAAAATGGGTACCCTGGCAAACAGTGTAGTCCCACATCAGATGCCGCAGAATGCAGCGTCTGATCACGGCCCACAGTTTGCGAAGAGTGAAACGATTTCCAAATCAATTTTGAAGAAAACACAACCTGACACCTCTTAATTTTGAAATGGACTCCTGCTATATATGAGGAGAAAGATTTCATTTGGTACAAAAAGGGATAATTTTAAAAGAATTAGATTCCTCTACAATTTTCTTTGCTGCTTTAGAAACTAATTACCGGTGGTTACTAATTTCAGTGCAATCAGGGAACTGACAAAGAAGGCGTTGGTTCCTGTAATTAGGGTTATGTTTCAAAGCTTAGTGTCACAGAATGCCGCCACCCAGAATTGCTTCAATATGTTCTGTCAGCTTGCTGGCACATAACAAAACCCACAGTTAACCCTTCTCTTGCTGAATATCCATCTAAGCCACACCCATTTCTGTCTATCAACCAATCAAATTACTTGATGTAATTTATTGCTACAAATTCATAATTTGAATGCTAAACAGTGTAGATCCTGATCAGATGGCTTCTTCAGAAGCCATCTGATCTGGATCTACACTGTTTGCAAAGATAGGGGTTGTCGTGAACAGCAAGATAAGGTTTAAACTTGGCGACAATCATCAACACTGTATAGGTCATTTGGGAAATGTTGCTTCCAGTTTTGTGGCATTTTTACCCGACATTGAGATGAAATGACATCTTAAGCCCTGTCGTCCAATGAAACCAATAGGGTTTATAAGCATGGACGGTCCGACTCACACTGCTTTGCTTGGGCAGGCTTAGATCCACTTAGCAGTGTACCAGTACTCGTGTGCGGTTGGTTTCAGCTCTGCATGGAAGCATCATGCAGCCCATCTATTTCTTCAAGCCCTGATGGGTGGGGGCCACTCAGCTCATACTTAGAAATTAAGATGAACAAGACAGATCAGAAAATATGGCATTGTGCAGCGTACCATATTTCCAAAAAGAAATTTTAGAATAGGAGATTTTCTTCAACATCCTGTGGCCATAAATTATAAGATGATTAATTAACCCCTTTTGTATCAAATGGAATCTTCCTGCTATATATGGCACAAGTCCATTTCAAAATTTTGGGGTGTCCCATTGTGTTTTATTCAAAATTAATTCGGAAAATGGCTGAACTTTTTGCAATCAGTGTAGGCCCTGACCAGATGCCGCATTCCACGGCATCCGATCTGGACCTGCCCTGTTTCCCAATTACCCCTTTTGGGGTTTCCAGTACAAAATGGGTTAAATTAATGTATTGAATACAATTGTAAGTATTCAAAAGTAATACATGAAGTACAGTATAGCTCCAATATATCGCGGTAGTCTGGGTCCATAGCCCGAAAACCGTGATGTGGTCAGAGCGCGATATAAGTCTCGGTAGTTTGCCGAGATGCCAATACAAGTCGGGGTGATAGTTTGGTGAGATATCGTTTATCAATCCACACTAATGGCTGTCAGTTATGCTATCGGCCGTATTTTACCATTAAAGTAGGTTCAGAATTACTCAATGACAGAACAAACAAAGGGGACTATGTCTACCAATTAACTTACATTTGAGAACAGCTGAAAATCTGCGTCTGAAAACCTGTGATTGCTAAAATGTCAAAACAGGACGCCATTTTGGATGTGCGGGTTCCCCTGGTTGTCTGTAACGGTGACGGCCAAGGGGCGCAATTACCATAAGTGCTAAGCGCTAAAGCAATTCAAGTTGTTTCCCTTGGCTTGCCAGAGGACAGAATCATTAAAAGTAGCGGTTGGAAAAAAATACCGTCTACCACGGGCCGAAAAACTATACAACAACAAAACTATCATCTTATTGTGTTTTGATTTCTTTCATTTTATTTTCACGTGGAAGGCATGATAGATCATGATTAGGATGCTCTGCATGAGTGCGCACGGACACCGTTGTCTGATTGAGCATTGAGTGGATTACTCAGTTATGACAAGTTTGGGGATTAAGATTAATTGTTCGCCAATACCTGTTCTAACTGACGCTAATTGGATTATTTGGTTATAGTGTGTGAACTGACAATTGGTGCCTGGTTTAACCTGGTTTTAAAAAAATTTTAACGACAAAAAAAAAAAAACAACTTTTTTTTTTTTTTTAATTATGAATTTTTAAGGGGAAAAAAAAACGGGATCCACGGCGCGACCGCGATAGATTTGACATCGCGAAATATCGGAACGCGATATATTGGAGCTATACTGTATAACCCTTATCCTGCTGAATAATTAATTTTGCCACACCCATTTATAACTATCGACCAATCAAATTACTTGATATAATGAATTTGTTCAAATTCACGAACTGAATGACAAAGTGTAGATCCTGATCTGTAAAAAAGCACATGCATATCTACACTGTTTGCAAAGGCAGGGATCATCATAAACAGCTGGATAAGGGTTAACCCTTATCTTGCTGTTCACAACAACCCCTATCTTTGCAAACAGTGTAGATCCAGATCAGATGGCTTCTGAAGAAGCCATCTGATCAGGATCTACACTGTTTGGCATTCAGTTTATGAATTTGTAGCAATAAATTAAATCAAGTAATTTGATTGGTTGAGAGACAGAAATGGGTGTGGCTTAAATGAATATTCAGCAAGATAAGGGTTAAACAACAAAATAATCTAAGAGCACAAAAAGTGTCTTCATAAATGTGCGCCCAGTGAATACTCAGATCAGCCTGGACATCCACACAGTGTTCACTGTGAGGTGTATGATTGGTCAGGGAGACAAAGCTTGTTCATGTAGTCAGGGATTTGAAATTAGTAGCACGCGTATTTAAGGAGTTTAATGCACCTTACTTTCTCACACTTATCTATGATACGAATTTATTTAAAGGTCTCTCAGCATCTTGACAATGGTTTTAGAAAATCAAAAAAGTGGGGAAAAAGATATAAAAAGGGGGAGATAAATGTTCCTACCCTCTTTTCTCATTTTAGCATCCAAACAATTCCAAACGACATCTCCTCTGAAACTACAAGGCGGATTGGAACCAAATCATATGTGAAGCCGCCATGGGGTGGAAGAACAAACATATATTCTGAATATCTGGGTCACATGACAAAAATGTCCGCCATGCCCATATATGGTAAAAACCTTTGAAAATCATCTTCTCAGGAACCAATCGACCGATTACCTTGAAACTTGGTATACAATATATTGGACCCGGGCCCTATTGAATTTGTTCAAATGATGACATTTCGTTGACCTTGACCTTTCTTACCTCAAGGTCACATTCGGTCACTTAGGATTTTGCATGGAAAAGACAGGGTTTTTTGGTTCTGTTGCAGCTTATGACATCATAGTTGATATTTGCAATCAGCTTAATGATCCTGGGGCCATAAGATTAAATAGTTTTTAATTTTTCTAAAACTACTGGGCTAACTGATACCAAATTACATATACTGCATCAGTGTGGTCGAGAAATCCAAGTTTGTTAGAGGGATCTGTGTGATCGTCACACCAATAAACGGCCAAAAGTGATTTTAAATTCTGCATCTCAAGAAATACAAGACCTTGGTATGCAGCATTTTGGACTCTAGCCCTAAGATGGTTCAAAGCTGACTATAATGTATGCGACGGCAAAAAAAGAAAACAATGGTTGATTTCAAAATAATTTAGCATCAATGGTCCTGGGATTGGCCTCTACTAAACCATTATGGTCTGTTAAAATAAATGGCCACCACGGATGTGTGTGTGTTTGTGTGTGTGGGGGGGGGGATTTTTGCCCACTTGAGCTCTGGTGAGCGTAGTTTCCCATCAGTCGCTTGCTTACAATTTTGTGTTCGGGGAAAAGTCGCGTAAACTTGATGTGGCGTCATGATACAGCAGCCACAGTTTTCTGCTTTACTGATTGTGCTTGTTTGGTTATCTTTTGTTGCTTAGCTTCATAAACAATTAATTGGTGACCAGTGGTAGTTTGGTATGAAGTTACCATGACAGCAATACCTCTGAAAGACGACAATGTTCAGTGAAGATAACAGCGCGGCCCTATTTCAGTTTTTTTTTTTTTTCAAAGGGTTGGCAGATTTTTGTTCAGTATTTCATAATTGAAGGAAAGTCGTGTTTTAATGAGTTTACGCCTCTGAACAATCAAGCCTCCTTTTGACTGAAGGTGTGCGAAATTTTACTGCGAACAAAAAAGAAACATTTTACAGTATTTGGTGAAAAGATTTTACTTAAATGTATTAGAGGTTTATTGTTTTGGTTTTTAACATTAATTTGCTACAAAAAAGATACTCTACTAAATTTAAATATCGGCATCTAATTCTCCAGCCGCGGATTTGATATACTCCAGCTTACTTGCTGATTGAATGACTCTGGTTTTGGTCGATCTTTTGGCAAACATGCACAAATTGAGGTCACCAAGTTACATGAAGATGCAGAGAAATTCAGTTGAGAGTCGGTGTTGAACCCGATGTTCCCACCCGTCTTGACAAAGGTGAAGAGAAGAAGCTTGATTTACGTAGGAATCGTAACATTTATTATGCCAAACATCGTCCCTGTTCACTTTTCAATATATCTGACATATTAGGTTTCAACCTCAAGTAAATTAACCCGCCCGCATAGTTCCTTTCATATGTACGAGAACGCCTGAGGTGTCTGATGCTCTGTCTCTGGTAGGGTTAATCGGAGCCTAACTGTTTGGTTTCCATTGCTGCAGAATTCTAGCTATATCATACTGTCGAGTCCTCATTGTTGTTTCATCTCATTAGTCGTTTGATTTTCTGTTCTCGAAGATAGTGCACTGATGGGCTAGAACTCCATCATATAGAGTGAACAATTTATCGGTTTTAACCAAGACAATCAAGGGCGAGTAGGTGACCACCTAAAATCTATTAAAGTGTCCAACCCCACGTCGACCCCCGTAAAACTTCTTACTGACCTCGTCGTCGTTCCTTTTTGTGTTTTATTATTTTCATAGTTAGTCCTTAAGATGTATGTATTGCTAATGCCTTTTTTATTTTGGATAGCCGTTCAGTCATGTGGGGAGATAACTGTCATTCTGGCTTTCCATCCATGACGTTTTCATTTTTGGTGTTTTGAATGGGAGGTGCGAGATATTTTATATAGATTCCTGATCATTGCATACATTCTGTTTTTCAAACGTGATAACTCCTGATGGCTTGTCATAGAAGGCCTTTTGGCCAATCTATATGGGACAATCGGGGTGGTAGGGTGAGGCAAAGGTGACGTGTATCTTGCGTCAATAGGGCGTCCAGCTGATATTGGCTTACAGCTGGACAAGACATGCTGTTCTTCCAGCAGTTAAGGGTAGAGGGGGGGGGGGGGGGGGGTGGTACTTTTATTTCTTCTGTTTTTTTCCATTTTCCCATTTCTCCTCTGTCCCTTACTTTCATCTGCTCAACTATCTCTTCTGTCACTTTTCTCCCTTTCTCTGGAGAGAGGACAAAAATGACCAACAAGGGGTGACGTGCCTTTAAACCCAAAACAAACAATATATGGGACAAATGTCAGAAAAAGGAAGTAGTAATAAAGGAGATGAAGAACATATTAATCAGTGTGTGACAAGAGACACAGGATGATTAAGAGCTAATGGTGAATAGAGGGACAAGGCTATCGTAGGCAGGTTGCCAAACAAAATGGTAGAAAGTAAGTGCAGGTGACATCTTAAGATGCACGTTTACAGGTTATACCACAACTCTGGGAAAAGGGAGGCTAGAAGAATGTTTAAGGGATGGCTTTACGTTACATTAAACCTCGGGTACAATTTATTTTAGTCGTGCGACTTAACAGAAAATAATCTACCCAGTAAGATTTCAAGTGGCCAGTAACATTTACGTGTTTTCAATATAATAATGTCGCTGTTACTTGGGGAGCCTTCAGCACAAACCGGAAACTTTGGATAATGATTCTTGAAATATACACTGTATTCATTAAATGTTGATTGTTTCAAGGTACCAGTTTAGAGAATCACTTGCCAGTTCACCCGTTGACAAATATGCTTGGTGATGTATATTCCCCTCACTAATTATAAACCGGAAGAAAATGGCCATCAGTAACTTTTCAAAAATATATATATCGGTCCCTGTTATGATACATCTGTGACTAGCCAGTAAAATAATTTAGTTTATGTTGGTTTTAATATAATTTTTATCACGATCTGTGACACAACAGGAAAAAGTGGTAAAATGGTCCATAGGTATCGGAGTCCCGTGTTCATGCCCGGATTGAAACAGAGTCATCAAGTTTCACATGCACGTGCAAAAATAACCGTCCTTCATACTGACGAAAAAGAAATTGTTTCAAAAAGTACTAAAAATTATTTAGCGCGAAAATAGTGTAAAATTTACCAAATTTTTGGGGTCAAATTTCAATGGTCAAAATTTATGGTAACACGGGGTGTGATTACGTCATATCATGAATTTTGGTGTCTTCGAGTATTGACAAATATTTTGGCTGATGCAATAAATCAACATTCATATGTAAGCGCAAGTTACACATAGCTAAACTCAGTCAAACTATACCATCCGCATGGGGGTGGGTGTAAACTCATAGAATTTTCAACCCCTTTTCCCCACCAGATTTGCTAAATAATCACATGTAATATAGGTTAGGCTCCTATCTCAATGAAACGGCATAAATAAAGCGTGAGAATTTTGGGTGCATTAAATTTTTCAAAATCTGGTCTCAAATCCCGGACTAATGTAGTCAGTCTGTCTGATTTGAGATTTCACGAAGTGCGCAAACTAGAAAATACCTTTTCGCTTTTGTGGCACATTTTACCAAATGGAATCTTTCCTCCTTATATATGGCAGGAGTCCATTTTCAAAATTTAGGGGTGACAGGTTTTGTTATCTTTAAAATTCATTCGGAAAATAGCTGAACTTTCTGCAAATAGTGTAGGCCCTGATCAGATGCCGCATTCTGCGGTGTCTTATCTGGGCCTGCATTGTTTGCCAATTACCTGTTTTGTGGTTTCCAGTACAAAATGGTTTAGTACAAATGACAACTAATGTGAAACTAAAAAATAAATGTACCATAAACATCATAGAAATTCAGACACATTAAGACTTGATGTATTTCTTCTAAAATTTTGACATATTTGTTTCATGACCCAGCATGGTGTCCAAAAGATGCAGAGAAATGGCAAACAGTATAGATCCTGATCAAACTGCTCCTACAGGAGCAGTCTGATCTGGGTCTGCACTATTTGCCTTAGCCTATCTGTCCTAATACTTAGGATCATTACGGTATGGTGGGTCACTGTAAGACCAATTAGAAGGGGTGCATTTTGTTTTGAAGAAAAATAAATTCCAAATTGCATTATGTTGAATTCAGGTGAAGTGGAAACTACAATCAAGACATTGTTAAGTTTACCAAAATTTAGTATAGGCAGTATAATTTTGGGAATTATTATACCCTCACAACAACGTTGTGACGGGCATATAGCATTCTGCATCCATGTGTGTGTTAGTGTGTATGTCCGTCCGGAACCTTGTGAATACGATAGAAGATAACGTTTTCCTCGTAGAAGCTTCAAACCTTCCACAGATGTTCCCCATGGAAAGACGATGAACCATGTTGACTTTCAAGGTCAGAGGTCAATGTCACAATGGACTTGACCTTAAAAACCTTATGAACAGGATAGAATACACAGTTATCATTGTAGAAGCTTCAAACCTTCATGTTGATGAATGGTATGCAGTTGCGAGGGGATGCTACGCTTGTCTTGCCTTGCCTTGTTGAGCTATTGTGATCGCCCTTTGTCCGGCGTCCAGCGTGCGTCGTCAACAATTCACTTAAATGACATCTCCTCCTAAACCGGTGAATGGATTTCAAAATACTTTCACAGAAATGTTCCTTGGGTGACCCTCTACCAAAATTGCTAAAATGGTTCCACTCCGCTGAACAAAATGGCCGCCAGAGCTAAAAATAGAAAAACCTTTAAACGACATCTCCTCCTAGCCCTTTGGCCAGATTTTAAAATAATTTCACAGAAGTGTTCCTTCAGTGACCCGCTACCAAAATTGCTAAAATGGTTCTGCTCCGCTGAACAAAATGGCCACCAGAGCTAATAATAGAAAAACCTTTAAACGACATCTCCTCCTAGCCCTTTGGCTTGATTTCAAAATAATTACACTGAAATGTTCCTTGGATGACCCTCTTCCGAAATTGCTAAAACAGTTCCGCTCCTCTGAACAAAATAGCCGCCAGAGCTAAAAATAGAAAAACCTTTAAACTACATCTCCTCCTAGCCCTTTGGCCTGATTTCCAAATAATTTCACAAAAATGTTCCTTGGATGACCCTCTACCTAATTTGCTAAAATGGTTCCGCTCCGCTAAAAAAAATGGCCGCCAAAGCTAAAAATAGAAAAACCTGTAAACGACATCTCCTCCTAGCCCTTTGGCCCGATTTCAAAATAATTTCACAGAAATGTTCCTTGGATGACCCTCTACCAAAATTGCTAAAATTGTTCCGCTCTGCTGAACAAAATGGCCGCCAGGGCTAAAAATAGAAAAACCTTTAAACCACATCTCCTCCTAGCCCTTTGGCCAGATTTCAAAATAATTTCACTGAAATTTACCTTGGATGACCCTCTACCGAAATTGCTAAAATGGTTCTGCTCCTTTGAACAAAATGGCCGCCAGAGCTAAAAATAGAAAAACCTTTAAACGACATCTCCTCCTAGCCCTTTGGCCCGATTTCAAAATAATTTCACAGAAATGTTCCTTGGATGACCCTCTACCAAAATTGCTAAAATGGTTCCGCTCCGTTGAACAAAATGGCCGCCAGAGCTAAAAATAGAAAAACCTTTAAATGATATCTCCTCCTAGCCCTTTGGCCCTATTTCAAAATAATTCACAGAAATGTTCCTTGGATGACCCTCTACTAAAATTGCTAAAATTGTTCCTCTCCGCTGAACAAAATAGCCGTGAGGGCTAAAAATAGAAAAACCTGTTAACGACATCTCCTTCTAGCCCTTTGGCCCGATTTCAAAATAATTCACAGAAATGTTCCTTGGATGACCCTCTACTAAAATTGCTAAAATCGTTCCTCTCCGCTGAACAAAATGGCCGTGAGGGCTAAAAATAGAAAAACCTGTTAACGACATCTCCTCCTAGCCCTTTGGCCCGATTTCAAAATAATTTCACAGAAATGTTCCTTGGGTGACCCTCTACCAAAGTTGCTAAAAATGTTCCGCTCTGCTGAACAAAATGGCCGCCAGGGCTGAAAATAGAAAAACCTTTAAACGACATCTCCTCCTAGCCCTTTGTCCAGATTTCAAAATAATTTCACTGAAATTTACCTTGGATGACCCTCTACCGAAATTGCTAAAATGGTTCTGCTCCGTTGAACAAAATGGCCGCCAGAGCTAAAAATAGAAAAACCTTTAAACGACATCTCCTCCTAGCCCTTTGGCCCGATTTCAAAATAATTTCACAGAAATGTTCCTTGGATGACCCTCTACCAAAATTGCTAAAATGGTTCCGCTCCGTTGAACAAAATGGCCACCAGAGCTAAAAATAGAAAAACCTTTAAATGATATCTCCTCCTAGCCCTTTGGCCCCATTTCAAAATAATTCACAGAAATGTTCCTTGGATGACCCTCTACTAAAATTGCTAAAATTGTTCCTCTCCGCTGAACAAAATGGCCGTGAGGGCTAAAAATAGAAAAACCTGTTAACGACATCTACTTCTAGCCCTTTGGCCCGATTTCAAAATAATTCACAGAAATGTTCCTTGGATGACCCTCTACTAAAATTGCTAAAATCGTTCCTCTCCGCTGAACAAAATGGTCGTGAGGGCTAAAAATAGAAAAACCTGTTAACGACATCTCCTCCTAGCCCTTTGGCCCGATTTCAAAATAATTTCACAGAAATGTTCCTTGGGTGACCCTCTACCAAAATTGCTACAATTGTTCCGCTCTGCTGAACAAAATGGCCACCAGGGCTAAAAATAGAAAAACCTTTAAACGACATCTCCTCCTAGCCCTTTGGCCAGATTTCAAAATAATTTCACTGAAATTTACCTTGGATGACCTTTTACAGAAATTGCTAAAATGGTTCTGCTCCGTTGAACAAAATGGCCGCCAGAGCTAAAACTAGAAAAACCTTTAAACGGCATCTCCTCCTAGCCCTTTGGCCCGATTTCAAAATAATTTCACAGAAATGTTCCTTGGATGACCCTCTACCAAAATTGCTAAAATGGTTCCGCTCCGTTGAACAAAATGGCCGCCAGAGCTAAAAGTAGAAAAACCTTTAAATGATATCTCCTCCTAGCCCTTTGGCCCGATTTCAAAATAATTCACAGAAATGTTCCTTGGATGACCCTCTACTAAAATTGCTAAAATTGTTCCTCTCCGCTGAACAAAATGGCCTTGAGGGCTAAAAATAGAAAAACTTGTTAACGACATCTCCTTCTAGCCCTTTGGCCCGATTTCAAAATAATTCACAGAAATGTTCCTTGGATGACCCTCTAGTAAAATTGCTAAAATCGTTCCTCTCCGCTGAACAAAATGGCTGTGAGGGCTAATAATAGAAAAACCTGTTAACGACATCTCCTCCTAGCCCTTTGGCCCGGTTTCAAAATAATTTCACAGAAATGTTCCTAGGGTGACCCTCTACCAAAACTGCTAAAATGGTTTCTCTCCGCTGAACAAGTCAGCCACCAGAGCTAAAAATAGAAAAACCTTTAAACGACATCTCCTCCTAGCCCTTTGGCTTGATTTCAAAATAAATTTCACAGAAATGTTCTTAAGGTGACCCCCTACCAAAATTGTTAAAATGGTTCCACTCAGCTGAACAAAATGGCCACCAAAGCTAAAAATAGAAAAACCTTTAAACAAAATCTCCTCCTGGCCCTTTGGCCCGATTTCAAAATAATTTCACAGAAATGCCCCTAAGATGGCACTCTACCAAAATTGTTAAAATGGTTCTGCTCCACTGAACAAAATGGCCATTATAGCTTAAATTAGATAAACCTGTAAACGACATCTCCTCCTAGCCCTTTGGCCCGATTTCAAAATAATTTTACAGAAATGTTCTTTGGGTGACCCTTTAACAAAATTGCTAAAATGGGTCCACTCTGTTGAACAAAATGGCCATCAGAGCTGAAAATAAAAAAAAACTTTAAATGACATCTCTCCCAAGCCCTTTGGCCTGATTTCAAAATAATTTCACAGAAATGTTCCTGAGGTAACCCTCTGCCAAAATTGCTAAAATGGCATGTGTCCGTTAACTTTTTCTTCAAACGACATCTTCTCCTAAACCACTGATCGAATTTTGACCAAACTTCACAGGAATGATCCTTATGTGGCCCCCTTTCAAAATTGTTAAAATGGTTCTGGTCTGTTACAAATCTAGGTGACATGAGCTAAAAATAGATTTTTTTGCTGAAATTTTAAAAATCTTTTTCTCTGAAACCACATGGCGGAGGTCTTTGATATTTGGTTTGAAGCTTCATCTAGTGGACCTCTACCAAGATGGTTCAAATTATAGCCCTAGGGCCAAAAAATCCCCCCGCCACTGGGCCCTTTGGTTTTTCATAGGCTTATATAGTGAAAATATTTAAAAAAATTTTCTTCTGAAACCACAAGGCCCAGGTCTTTGATATTTGGTATGAAGCTTCATCTAGTGGACCTCTACCAAGATTGTTCAAATTATAGCACTGGGGCCAAAAATGCCCCGGCCCCGGGGGCCTGTGGTTTAACATAGGCTTATATAGGGAAAATCTTTAAAAGAATCTTCTTCTCTGAAACCACAAGGCCCAGGTCTTTGATATTTGGTGTGAAGCTTCATCTAGTGGACCTCTATCAAGATTGTTCAAATTATAGGCCTAGGGAAAAAATGTCCCCACCTGCACCTTTGGTTTTACATTGACTTATACAAGGAAAATCTTTAAAAAAAAATTTCTCCAAAACCGCATGGCCCAGTTCTTTGAAGTTTGATGTGTAGCTTCATCTAGTGTACTTCTACCAAGGTTGTTCAAATCATAGTCCTTGGGCCAAAAATGGTCCTGCACCGGGCCCTTAGTTTTTACATTGACTTATAAAGGGAAATTTTAAAAAAAAAATCTTCTACTCTGAAACCGCAAGGTCCAGGTCTTTGATATTTGGTGTGAAGCTTCATCTAAATTGTTCAAATCATAGCCCTAGGAAATAGAAGTCAAGGCAATGAAAGCCTTTGAAAATCTTCTTGTCTGAAAGCAGAAAGCCAAGGTCTTTGATATTTGGTATAAAGCTTCGTTTTGTGGATTTTCTACCATGATTGTTCAAATTATAGCAATGGGGCCAAAAATGGCCCGCCCGGGGACCTCAAGGTTTAAATAGACCTTTATAAGGAAAACCTTTAAACATTTTCTTGTCTGAAACCAGAAGGCTCCAGTCTTTGATATTTGGTATGAAGCTTCACTTTTTAGACCACCATCAAGATTATTCATATTATAGCCCGGGCCAATAATGGCTCTCCCAGGGGCCCACTTGATACCCTATGGATCAGGTGAGCGATCCAGGGCCATCATGGCCCTCTTGTTTTTCAATCAGTGCAATGTGAAATCAACCCAGACTCACTAACTACAGAAGCTTCCCACCTGCTCTTGTCCATGTGACTATTGCTGACCATGAACAAAATTCAGGTTATCATCATCATCATCATCATAATCATCAGAGTTTTGATTAACATGCAGGTACAGGGGCAACATCCACATAAGTGGGCCCCCTCCAATTAGCTGGCTTGCTGCATGCATGTCAGATCTCACACCAGATCTCCAGGTATGTTTATCATGAGGGTTGATAGCCGATAGCTTCCACTTTCTGCGATCTCTCTCTGTCAGCTGCTTCCAAGTTATCTTTGGCTTTCCAGGCCCATGTTTTCCATCCACCTGTATCATGTATGTCAAAGCCAGAAAGGCTGTCTTGACTGCACCCTCAGAATGCTCCATGTGTCCAGACTAGTGGAGCCTTCTCTTCTTCAGGATAAAGTCCATATCCTCAATGCCAAGCCACGCACTGAACCTAACGGTGACAGTCTCTTGTGGCTTGATATTGCAGATCCGTCTGATCATTGCCCTGTCATTCCACTGCAGACATTGGAGATTTGGTTACCGTTATTTATAACCATAAAAGTCAAACAAACTGTTCTCATTGTAAATCTTTTTGTGTTTGACTACTGTAATGATCCTAATTATTGGGACAAACATGCCTAAGCAAACTTAATAATTATGGTCAACACTGTTTGGCATTCTGTCTGCACTTTTTGGACTCCAACAAATTTGTTAAAATTTTTAGGAGAATTACAGCAAGACCTCATGGTGTCCAAATTTTTAGGAATTTTACAGTACATCAATTCAACAAGAATGATCTTATGAACATTGTCATACATCATTGTGTTTCTTCTTTTTTCAGGTGATCCCTGGGACAGAGCAAGGAGATTACAGGCAAAGATGATGACCAACTTAGTCATGGCTCAGGAAAGACTAGAAGTTCTAGGTAACAATGCGTGAACAGAGCTGGGGCCAGTTGTTCAAAACTAACGACGTCGTTAGTTAACATATCGTTAAAATTTTGATCATTAAATATGGCAAATATGCTGAAATTTTTGCTGAAAAATGTGAGCAGCTTTTGCGGCCGCAAAAGCTGCTCACATTTTTTCAGCAAAAATACCAAAATTTACAATATTGTACTTACCAGAAGAGTTAACAATATGATCACTAACGAGCTCGTTAAGCTAACGATGCTTTGAACAACTGGCCCCTGTTGTTTATGAGACACTTGTACCTGGCTGCCCCAGCATTTTGGCTGATGAAAATCATTTGTTAATGTCACAGTAAATAATTTGCCATTTTATCACCAAATACTGAGTAAAACTTGCCATAGTGTTCACCTCTATTAAGCAAGTAACCTGCATTTCAGTTTCCGAAAATTGATGAATGTATTTTAACACACCTGTACTAATCAAGCACCTGTGTTAACACATTTTGTACCAGAACCCTAAAACGGGTATTTGGCAAACAGTGTAGACCGAGATAAGATGCCACAGAATGCAGTATCTTATCAGGGCCTGCATTGTTTGCAAAAATTACAGCCATTTTACAAATAAATTTTGAAGAAAACGCAATCTGTCACACACCTAAATTTTGAAAGGGACTCCTGCTATATATAAGGAGGAATATTCCATTTGTTGCAAAAAAGGATTAAGGAAGCACTTTTTGATTATCCCATTGGTGCTTACCTAGTACAGGATGGACTGTATACCAATATTTCTGTTGAAAAAATCATAGTATGTGTGGCTATATAGTTAACCCTTTTTGTACCAACTTATATATGTCACCTTTGTGTACCAACTTATATATTGCAGAAGTCCATTTCAAATTTTAGGGGTGACAGGTTGTGTTATCTTTAAATTTTATTTGAAAAAATAGCTGAACTTTTGCAAATAGTGTAGGCCCCCTGATCAGATGCCGCAGAATGCGGCATCTGATCTGGGCCTGCTCTGTTTGCGAGGGTACCCGTTTTGGGGTTTCCTGTACAAAATGGGTTAAAAAGAAGAGTTCAGCTCCAAATAAGGAGGAGAACTTAGGATAATTTGGGGATATTTTTGGTCAATTGTTTATCAAGTTACTAACTACAGAAGCTTCCCATCTGCTATTGTTCACATGACTATTATCGCTTACCATGTACATAATCCAGGTAATGGTTATTTATAGTAACACTTTTCTTCTCCTTGTGACGTTAAGAGTGCTGTGTAAAAGGTTGGTTATAGATCTGTAAAATCTGGACTGGGTTTGTGCAAGGGAAATTGGTAAATGGTGAAGAGCTTTCATGCTTAGTAACTTTTGGTCAACTTAAATCAACCCCAAAAAACAGTTTTGCAGTTATAACAAGAGTTATAGCTGACTTATATTAGAGTTTGCATTTATAGCAAGCTTTCCAGTGTACATTTTTCATACAGTGTTGAAGATAATAAAGAGGAATTTCCAAGTCTGTGACCTTGAGCTTAAGGACATAATTATACAGGAGGAAACAGCACATGCTAACTTCTTTATAACATTGTTCAATATTCCAATTTATTATACCTTCCATGACTTTCCCATGCAAAACTCCCATAGACCTGAGGGTGATAATTTTGACTTTGACCCTGTGATAATTTCAGCTATCACATGCATGGAATTGGGTATATTGCGCATATAGATCGGTTCTTCCGAAAAGCTGGAGAAAATGAGTCTGAATCAAAAATTGTAACAAAGTTGAGAAATTTTGGTACCAAACTGTTTCTTTCCATTTAATTAAGAAAACACAGTTTAGGGTTTTATTGAGAAATATTAAACTAAGGTATAAACGTTTGAACTTCTGAATTTCTGTTTCACCAGCCCATGTTGCTTATGTAGAAAGCTGACGTTATTCGATAAGTTGGAACTTCATGACGACAAAAGTCGCATGTGAGCTGTCCTGTATTTCTTATTAGTATCTTTTACCTCAATTATTACTTTAGTTCGGTTTAATACAATAAATATTACATTCCTGAGAGGGTGATAGTGAAAAATGTCAACCTCGGCTGTGGCTCAGTTGATATTCATATTTCTCAGGGTGACAGTAAATAATCAGTTTTCTATATACATGTAAACTTAACATGTTTGTTTGGATATAATACAGTTCTTCATGTAACACGGTTTCTCCTATGGACCCCAACAATAGTGCTATAAAGAGTTTGTGGTTTATTATTGAAAATGTCCGACCAAAATCTACAGGCTGTAGCATCAGTGGAGACATGATAGATTTTAGATTCCTAAAGGTTAAAAAAAAAAAAATGATTACCGGTACCAAACAACAAAAACATTTGAACTGAAACTTGTCTCACTGCTCACTGTCATGCAACTGTCAGCAACCATGTAACCATGTTTGGGTTAAATATTAGACATGAGTTTCTTTTGAAAAAAAAAAAAAAAAACAATAAAAAAAAAACAAAAAAAAACAACAACTACAACAACAAAAAGACAATGGGATATTTTGTCTGCTGTTGTTAGATAGCTGTAGTCATGTTTAAGAGTTAAATATTTTTTTTTCTAAATTAAAGTTGACATGCAGTACCGGTATTCATTTTGTACAAAATCAGAAATATTGGATTGAAATTAGACTATATAAGTCAGTTTCTAAGAACAGTAAAAGTTTATTATCACTACGGTTTAATTAATAAAAGACATTTTCTGTTCCAACATCAGATTAGAAACACAAACAGATAAAGTAAGAAATCAGGAATATCAAATGACAGAATATATAAAAGAACAGATTTAATGTAAGAAAAAGGAAATAAAATCTATTTAGAGCATCTGACATATTAGCATGATCCTACCTTAGATAATAAACCCATATTGGCCTAGAATCCCATTTTTGGTCATTTCCAAACAATGTAAATACAGATAGATGCTGTGTATTGCAACCTCTGATCTGAGTCTACACAGCTTACTTTAGTTCAGGGGCCAATTGTTCAAAGCCTTGTTAGCTTATTGTTAACTGTTCTAGCAAGTACAATATCTAAAATTTTGGTATTTTTGCAGAAAAAATGTGAGCAGCTTTTGCTTTTGCAAAAGCTGCTCACATTTTTTTCAGCAAAAATATAATAGCATGTTAGCCATATTAAATGATCAAAGTTTTAACGATTTGTTAACTAACAATATAACTGGCCGCAGATCTTGCAAGTTCTTGCTTATTAAATTAGTTCTCCACCACATGTGATAAGGGAAGCAAACCAGTTTATATGAGAGACAACTACCATGTTGTTCTATCCAGTCCTCATAGAAGTCTCGTGTATGGGAGGTCATTTCTTATGAACTGACCTTGTGGCAAGTTTTCATATAAAATGACCACAATTGTAAGATTCTGTTTATCATATAACATTTAATTCAGATTGAATTGCCAAAAAATTTCAAATGAATTACAGTTTGTTTGTTTAAATTAAGGTTTCCCATCCCCGTCAACATCATTTAGGCCATTTTGGAGACGTCCAATTTCATGGGACTATCATCCGACATTGGGATGAAATGACATCTCAAGCCCTGCTACACACTGAAACCATTAGGGTTTACATGCTTTGGACCGTCCAACTCACACCACTTTGCACATGCAGTAAAAAACATAGTTTTTTTTTACAGATAGCTTCATAGGCCCCCACCCATCAGGGCTTGAAGAAATAGATGGGCTGCATGATGCTTCCACGCAGAGCTGAAACCGACCACATCCAAGTACTGGTAAACCACTTACAGGATCTAAGCCTGCCCAGGCAAAGCGGTGCAAGTTGGTCTGTCCATGCTTATTAACCCTATTGGTTTCATTGGGCGACAGGGCTTGAGATGTCATTTCATCTGAATATCGGGTACAAGTCCCAAAAAATTGGAAGCAATGTCTCCAAAAGTGACCTATACAGTGTTGACGGGGACGCAAAACCTCAAATCAAACAAATCAAACAAACAGATAGCTTCATGACATAACATGGTCATATGAATTTTATAACATGATGTTATCCACTAAAATAACATTGACATTATAGTATAAAAAATTTGCTTCACAGCTTCCAGTTGTTTTCCTTGTAGACCCATAGCTCCAGATAAAAGGGGTATCCACATATTACTTTTCTTATTTCTACATGAAAACATATATGTTGTGGGTACTTATTAGAAGCGCCTCACCACAGTGTGGCGCTTCTAATGAGTACCAACAACATATGTTTTTATGTAGAAATAAGAAAAATATCAGTACTTTTCGGATGAAAAAAGCACCTTATCTGGAGATATGTTTAAGACCCTTTTCCATGAGGTCTGAGTTTCTGGGAAAGCAAACAGGAAGTCACAGACCACATGGTGCCTGGAATTTTGGTCCAGGTTCTTGTTGTTGACTCCCTTGATAAGGCTTATTAAAAAAAAATTGGTAAAAAAGGTGAAAATATGTTGCGTGAATCCACTCACCTTAAGGCTAACTGTGATTTTTAAATTTTATTCTGTTGTTGCTTATATTATGTCTACATGTTTCTCAGAATATGCTTGTTTACTAAGTGTTGTAGATTTAGTTCAGATCTGGGACAAATTAGAGTCCTTCGTAAACCATTAGCCTCTTTATGATACTTTGTTATTACATGGTTTTGAAAATAACATAGTTTCAAGATGGACGTGGCCTAGTGGATAAGAGCGTTGACTCTTAATCATTAGGTCTCTCACCGCTGTGGGTTTGAGCCTCGCTCGGGTCACATGTGAGACGCCAAGTTCTGCAACGGAAGGTCAGGTGGTTTTTAACTCCACTGGCCGAAGGCCAGCGGGGCTATTGTCATGGCCCTGTGTCCGTCGTGCGTCCGTGCGTTAACTTTTTCTTTAAACATCTTCTCCTCCTAAACTACTGGGCCAATTGTAACCAAACTTCACAGGAATGTTCCTTACATAGTCCTCTTCTAAATTCCTTCAAAGAATTTTGTTACACCCAGAACTCTGGTTGCCATGGCAACAAAACCAAAAAAAAAATAAAAATCTTTAAAAATCTTCTCCTCCAAAACCACCTGTTGGATTTCATTTTTATTTTGCATGACTGTTCCTTGGGTTGACCTCTTTCAGATTCCTTGAAGAAATTTTGATCCGACAAAAAACATGGCCGCCATGGGCGGGGCTTATTTTCCCTATTTAACATATAGTGTAATGCTAAAACATCTTCTCCTCCTAAACTATTGGGCCCATTGTAACCAAACCTCACAGGAATGTTACTTACTTAGTCCTCTTCTAAATTCCTTTATAGAATTTTGTTACACCCAGAACTCTGGTTGCCATGGCAACAAAACAACACAAAATATTAAAAATCTTTAAAAATCTTCTCCTCCAAAACCACCTCTTGGATTTCATTTTTATTTTGCATGAATGTTCCTTGGATGGACCCCTTTCAGATTCCTTGAAGAAATTTTGATCCGACAAAAAACATGGCCGCCATGGGCGGGGCTTATTTTCCCTATTTAACATATAGTGTAATGCTAAAACATCTTCTCCTCCTAAACTACTGGGCCAATTGTAACCAAACTTCACAGGAATGTTCCTTACTTAGTCCTCTTCTAAATTCCTTCAAAGAATTTTGTTACACCCAGAACTCTGGTTGCCATGGCAACAAAACCACACAAAAAATTAAAAATCTTTAAACATCTTCTCCTCCAAACCCACCTGTTGGATTTCATTATCCCCTCGCACAACATAGTTGTGATTGGGGATATAGCATTTGTCCCGTACGTACGTACGTACGCAAGTACGTACTTTTGTCATCGCTCTAGCGCAACGAACGTACATCCTTTGTCATCGCTCTAGCGCCACGTACGTACGTACGTACTTTTGTCATCGCTCTAGCGCCTACATTTCTTGACCGATTTTAATATAACTTCACACAAACGTTCCTTGCGACAATATCTGGAGCAAGATCGACTTTCAAGGTCATGACCTCAAGGTCAAGGTCACTCTGGCTATTTTTTGAAAAACTTTGTCATGGCTCTAGCGCCTACATTTCTCCCCCAATTTCAATATAACTTCAAACAAATGATCCTTATAAAAATATCTCGAGCGAGTTGGACTTTCAAGGTCATGACCTCAAGGTCAAGGTCACTGTGGCTATTTTTAGAAAAACATTGTCATCGCTCTGGCGCTTACATTCACCAATTTCAGTATAACTTCACACAAATGATCCTTATAAAAAATATCTTGAGCGAGTTCCACTTTCAAGGTCATGGCTTCAAGGTCAAGGTCACAGTGGCTATTTTTAGAAAAACTTTGACATCGCTCTAGCTCCTACATTTCTTCACTGATTTCAATATAATTTCACACAAATGTTCCTTATGACAATATCTTGAGCGAGTTGGACTTTCAAGGTCATGACCTCAAGGTCAAGGTCACTGTGGCTATTTTTAGAAAAAACTTTGTCATCGCTCTATCGCCTATATTTCTTCACTGATTTCAATATAACTTCACACAAATGTTCCTTATGACAATATCTCAAGCGGGTTCGACTATCAATGTCAAGGCCTCAAGGTCAAGGTCAAGGTCACTGTGGCTATTTTTTAGAAAAACTTTGTCATCGCTTTAGCGTTTACATTTCTTCACCAATTTCAATATAACTTCATACAAATGTTCCTTATGACAATATCTCTAGCGAGTTCCACTTTCAAGGTCAAGGTCACTGTGTCTATTTTTAGAAAAACTTCGTCATCCCTCTAGCGCTTACATTTCTTCATCGATTTCAATATAACTTCACACAAATGTTCCTTATGACAATATCTCACCATTTCGACTTTCAAGGTCAAGGTCACTATGGCTATTTTTAGAAAACTTTGTTATCGCTCTAGCGCCTACATTTCTTCACTGATTTCAATATAACTTCACACAAATGTTGCTTATGACAATACCTCGAAAGAGTTTGACTTTCAAGGTCAAGGTCACTGTGGCTATTTTTAGAAAAACTTTGTCATTGCTCTAGTGACTACATTTTTTCACAAATTTCAATATAACTTCACACAAATGTTCCTTATGACAATATCTCGAGCTATTTAGACTTTCAAGGTCAAGGTCACTGTGGCTATTTTTAGAAAAACTTTGTCATGCTCTAGCGCCTACATTTAATGATGGATTGTAATAGAACTTCACACAAATGTTTCTTATGATAATATCTCGACTTACTTCGACTTTCAAGGTCATGACCTCAAAGTCAAGGTCACTGTGGCTATCTTTAGAAAAACTTTGTCATCGCTCTACCGCCTACATTTATTAACAGATTTTAATATAACTTCACACAAAAGATGCTTATGATAATATCTTGAGCAAGATCTACTTTCGTGGTCATGGCCTCAAGTCAAGGTCACTATGGCTATTTTTAGAGAAACGTCATCACTCTAGAATGTACATTTATTGGAGGATTTTTAAACAAACTTTACACAAATGTTGCATATGATAATATCTCAAGCAAGTTGGACTTTTGCCATTAGTGTTTTCCACACACGAAGTTGTCTAGTGCGAGGGGATTTGTATCGCATGCGATGCCTTGTTTTTATTTTGCGTGAATGTTCCTTGGGTGGACCTCTTTTAGATTCCTTGAAGAAATTTTGATCCGACAAAAAACATGGCCGCCATGGGCGGGGCTTATTTTCACTATTTAACATATAACGTAATGCTAAAAAATCATTTTCTGCAAAAGTACTTGTGGGATTTCATTGTAATTTGCATGAATTGTCCTTGGGTGGACTGTTGTCAGATTCTTTGAAAAAAATTTGATCTTACAAAAAAACATGGCTGCCATGGGCGAGGCTTATTTTCACTATATAACATATAGTGTAATGCTGAAAATATTTTCTGCAAAAGTTCTTGTTTTATTTCATAGTTATTTGGCATGCATGTTCCTTGGGTGGACCTCTGTCAGATTCCTTGAAGAAATTTTGATCCGACATAAAACATGGCTGCAGTGGGCGGGGTTTATTTTCACTATATAACATGTAGTGTAATGTTAAAAAAGTCTTCTCTTCTTCAAAAGTTCTTGTTTATTTATTTATTTATTTATTTAAAAGTACCTTCCTGTATCTGAATTAATCTCCTCCAATTTTGCTGACTATCACATATCTATAGAGGTCCACCTACAAATTGTCATTCTAAAATTCAAAACATCAGAAATTTCACATGCCCATCACACTGGTGATAGAACTGATGTTTTCAACACAAACTCTATTTTATACGACTTGATGTTTCAAAATAAATTCAAAATACTGAGGGAGATTGATTTATTAGACCTTATTATACTACAGTGTCAACAGTTCTCCAGATCCCTGAGGGTTAAAATGGCTTAGTTGAAAAGGGAGGCTTACCGAATCCGACGGAGGAAAGGAAAAAATAGATAAAGAAATAAAAACATAAATCTGTTCATTTTTTAGCTCCACTGGCCAAAGACCGGCGGGTCTTATGTTATATGTTATGGCCCTGTGTTTGTTGTGCGTCTGTGCGGTTGTGCATCCGTGGGTTAACTTTTTTCTTTAAACATTTCCTCCTTAACTACTTGGTCGATTGTAACCAAACTTCACAGGAATGTTTCTCACATAGTCCTCTTCTGAATTCCTTCAAAGAATTTTGTTACATGCAGAACAAAATGGTATTGAAAGCAAAAAAAATATTTAAAAATCTTCTCCTCCAAAACCGCTCAATGGATTTTATTCTTATTTTGCATGAATGTTCCTTGGGTGGACCTCTGTCAGATTCCTTGAAGAAATTTGGATCAGGCAAAAAACATGGCCACCATGGCTATGCCCCACATGACTGCCATGGCCATGCCCCTTGGCTCATTAGCTTTCAAAGACTTATATGGGGAAAAGTTTTAAAAACCTTCTCCAAAACCGCTCAACGTAATGGATTTCATTTTTACTTTGCATGAATGTTCCTTGGGTGGACCTCTGTCAGATTCCTTGAAGCAATTTTGATCAGACAAAAAACATGGCCGCCATGGACACGCCCATTGGCTAATTAGCTTCCATAGACTCATAAAGGGATCTTTTTTTTTTTTTTTTTTTAATCTTCTCCTCCAAAACCGCTAAATGGATTTCGTTCTTAATTTTCATGAATGTTCCTTGTGTCTACCATTGTCAGATTCATTGAAGAAATTTTGATCAGACAAAAAACATGGCCGCCATGGCCACCACCTTTGGCTCATTAGCTTCCATAGACCAATAAACGGAAAAACTACTTCTCTGAAACCATAAAGCCTAAAGCTAAGACATTTACAGTAAAACCTGTCTTAGTGGCCACCTCTATTAAGCAAGCAACCTGTCTTAAGCAAGCAGGCATTCAGTTCCCAAGAAAGGCAGATGTGTTAAATTTCACCTGTATTAAGCAAGAACCTGTCTTAAGCAAGCATATTTTGGCTATCCCTTAGGCACTTGCTTAATACAGGTTGAACTGTAGTATGTAGCAAAGTTATGTGGTCACCTACTAAGTCCTACGAACTATGACTCTTGAGTCCAAATTGGCAACGCCCCGGTGCTTAGTAGCTCACATAGACTAATAATGACAAAATCTTGAAACTTTTCTCCTCTGAAACCATAATGCCAAGAGCTTAGTATGTAGCAACTTGAAGTATTCATCTGCATAAATCCTGCCAACTATGCCCCTGGGGTCCAAATTGGCCACACCCTGAGGCCCATAAGCTCCCATAGACTTATACTGGGAAAAACTGACAAAAATCTTCTCTGAAACCATCAGTGCCCAGAGCTTAGATATTAAGTATGCAGCAACGTCAAGTGGTCACTCAAATAAATCCTGCCAACAATGCCCCTGGGGTAAAAAATTGGTCACGCCCAGAGGCATATTAGTTCCCATAGACTTATAATAGGAAAAACTTTAAAAAAGTCTTCTTCTCTGAAACCATAAGGCCCAGAGCTTTAGATATTTAGAACGGAGCAATGCCAAATGGTCACTCACATAAATCCTGCCAACCATGGCTCTGGGGTCCAAAAAATATAGGATGGACATTCCTTGGGTGGATCACTTGTTTCTTTTTTACCCATTGCATGCGGGAAAACCCTAAATGGGTACCTTGGCAAACAGTGCTGGCCCAGATCAGACCCCACAGAACACCATGTCTGATCAGGGCCTGCACTATTTGCTAACAGAATTTTCCATCAAAAATAGAAAAAAAAATAGGCCTGACACCCCTTATATGACAAATGGACTGGTCCAACATAAAGCAATAGAAGAGTCCACTAGTATACCATTGGTTAATGTAATAAATATGACAATTGTCTGAAGTTAGCCGGTGGAGCGACAGGCCCTCTTGGGCCTCTTGTTTCCGGGTACTCCAGTTTTTGCCCACCTCTGATTAACGATCGGCTAGATATGAGTGAAATAATCTTGACAGGGCCATCAAACCAAAACCAAAAAAAAAAATAGTTTAAAGATGGATGAATCACGAAAATATATAGACTGTATAGAAAAATGACCACATGATTTTGGATATAGCATGGTTTAGAGATGGAACCCAAATATATATCTAAATGGTCATATTTCTAAATTAACTATACATTTTTGCTTGGATATAACACTGTTGTTTAACTTACACAGTTTATGCTGTGGACCCCAATAATAATTTGGGCCCCGTCAAGCGATTTTGGTACTTATCGCCTTTGTGAGCAGCGAAGGTTCAGGCGAGCCTGCGCATCCGCGCAGTCTCGCCAGAACCTTCGCTGCTCGCTCAAACAAGCAGTGAAGAAAGAGGAACCTTCAGACAGAAAGCCATATCCCTGGCCCCTCTGAATGGCTGGGCATGCGCAGTTAAAATTTGTCATGACGTAATGCTCGAAGACCCAAATTCGCTTGGCGGGGCACATTTTATAAATTGGTTGTAGTGTAAAGGGGGAGTTCCAGCCTATAGTAAATTTCCATAGGGTTCTGCCCACGCACAGATTTCCATGATATTGTGCATAATTAATGCCTGTTAAATGATTGTTCATTACTTGGCTATTTCACTCTCATATCTGTTTTCATTATAAATCTAGAATGTTTTGTTTATTTCCACTTCCGAAAGTAGGGGTAGCCTCAAACAAGTGTATATATACATAACAGCTTCTTATGTTTTGGAGTTGTTTTGTTCTCAGGCATCTTTGTAGTCATTTGTGATTATTTTTGTATCACATTTGCTATTGTTCAGTTGAAGTTCCATAGACATTGATCAATTTCATATGGAGCAGACCCCAGATTTCACAACCATAAAATCTTTTGGAGTATGTTTGACTTTTAATTTCACAATGTTGCAGTTCTTGTCACCCCATCATTTTAATATGAAAATTGCCCATGTATATGTAGAACATTTTGTCAAACTTTCTTGAAAATCTGAGACCGGTAACATACTGCATTTGAACATTGAATAGTAGTGGTCAGATTTTTTAATTTTTTGCAAACCATTTGTAGATATGGTTTAACATTTTCAGTCGAGAAATTGCTCACCAATATATATATACACATGAATATATGTATGTTTAAACCTTGATTGTGTAGTATGAGCTCATTTAATCAGCATTTGTATCAGTTATGGTACCCTGGGGAACACCAAAAACACAATTCATTTTGAGCGCTCATTAACAATTCAATCGGATTTCATTGAAAATATATGTCATTTCTTAACAGGTGTTTTTGCATTTTATGTAACCCTAAAGTCTGCTGAAGCTTATTATGACAAAGATTGTTGAAATGGCAAGTAAAATGGATGGTTCTATCGATTAACTCTTTGAACTTTCCTTCGACTCAAAAAGCTTGAAAAGTCTGATTGTCATACCTGAATGGCACAGCTTGTTTGAATGGCCAAGAGTAATGATGTTTTATAATGGTTGAGCCAGGTATGTCATAATATCACAGACAATAATTTCTGATCTTTTGGCTCACTGTATACACAGATTACTGCAGACAAAATGGAAACACAATTGTGTCGGTTCTTTTGTCACTATAAAAATCCCCCCCAACCCCCACCCCCGCAAAATCTGGACTAAAGCACAAACAAATGTTGCCTGCTGTGCAAATCAGTGTCAGAAAGTTATATTCTTAAATATGATCTATTTATATTCTTAAATATGACCCAGAAAGCAACCAGTTATTTTTTTAGTAACATGAATTAGTATTATAGAGAAGACCAATCAGTTCACCTTTCGAACTACTTCAGAAAAGAGCAAACGGTATATTTGCTATCAGTATTATGGAAAAATATAAAGCCAAGTGCAGATTTTGGTTCATAAATGTGCTAATAGTACAACTAACAGCTGAATTACGCCATTTGCAAAAAACAGATGAATACAGAGCTAGAAAACTTAACACAGATGACAAATACTGCATACAGATGATGGCTAAAATGCGAATGTAATTCAACATCTAAATATATTATCAGCTATCAAATGAATTAGTTACAGCAACTTGCCTTCCATCTATTTCATTTAGGGAAGTGTATAGCAAATGCCAATTTTATAACTAGTGACAGTGTGACTAGCTCTGCATTTATTTTGAAGACTAAGACATTGTAGCTTACACTTTTGCAAATGTTATAATGAACCTAGAAACAATGCAGAAAATAGTTTTCATGATCTCACAAAACCTTTGGTGGGGGAGCAGAGTGTGAGTCTCTTTGACCAAGTGATATAAGAAAAAATTACCAACACATGGACCGATAAATCATTAGAACAAATGGAAAAATCGGTCTGTCCCTTCACAGTTAGCTATTAATTGGCTGCTGTTTGATTTTAAAGAAGAGAATGACAACAGCAAACATATTAAAGAAAAAAAATAGGACTATGCAAGTAATTTACTAAGCAGATCCAATACGTCATTGCGTATTACTGACATCAAGTGTCTTTTTATTGCGGGGTTTAAAAATATACAGAAAGACCAAATAAACAGGGTAAAAAGATCCACCTTGTCTTATTCCTATTCTGCCATAATGTAAGTTTTTCAGGATTATCATTTTTGCAAAACTGTCAAAACTAATATTCATCATGAACAGTGCATGAATGCATTTTATTTTTTCTCTTTCAAATGTTTGGATTGAACTGGTATACTTTGGTAATGTATGTTCTCATTTACTTTTGAAAAGTCAAACTAAAACGCCTGACTGTAAACAGTATCTTTTTGTGTGTGTGTGTGTTGGGGGGGGGGGGGGGGGGGGGGGGGGGAGAGTTTTTATTACATAAATGCCTTTGCTAAGCTTTGTATGATAACATGGCACCAAATGGTCATTAAAACACACAATAAAAATACACTTTAAGGAAATCTTGTCCCCATATATTGCAACTGATTTTAGCACAAAAATAGACCTGAACCCATATCTAGCAATCAAAAACAATGTTACCGGTTTCTGACTTTTCTGAAATTTGTTTGCTATATAGAGGATATATGTGGCCTATTTTATATGCAATATCTTGGGGTGACAAGATCAGAAACACATCTAGCGCTTATGATGAAACTCTCATTGTTTATAAATTTTCATGAAAAGTAGAAGAAATTTTGAAAATAAATTTATCAGAAAAATTAAAAGACATAGACATATTTACATTTTTTGTATTAGATTAATCCTTATAGAGTTCTGTTGCCAATCAAAGCAACAAAATTTGAAAATAATCATACCTACTGATTTAAGACTGAAAAGTTCACAGGTGTGTAAGACCTCTACAGGGGCTACCCCAGGGAGCTCTCCTGAGACCTATAGTAGTTTATCAAATGAAACAAAGTTATATATATAGTTGATAGTCCTCAAGTAAACAACAATTGAAGTTTCAAGAAAATCTGTGCGTGGGCAGATTTGGAACTCCCCCTTTGTGGTGTTCAGCTTTGCATGCACAGTAAATTCCATGGTATTTGATCCTCACTCTTTGTTTTGTGCATAAACAGCTACACCACAACCTCTTTATAACACTATTAATGGGGTCCAAAGCAGAGACCATGTTAGTTAAACAACCGTGTTATATCCAGTCAAAAATGTATAGATTATATAGAAAAATGACCATTTATGGTCATTTTTCTATATGATCTATACATTTTTGGGATCCATCTTGAAACCGTGTTATATCCCAAACCGTGTTATAACGGACCGTGTAATAGTGAGGTTGTGGTGTATAAGGCTAAATGGCCTTTTGAACAAGAGAAAAGGAACAAATTAGCAGGTGCAGACTTTGCGGGATGCACATGTTCAAAGGCACAGCCCATGTTTTCTTTGGGGCTCAGGGCTCTAAATGGGGCATCATGGTTCCAGATAATGCACATTTTTTCATCCGAAAAGTACTGATATTTTTCTTATTTCTGAACGAAAACATACGTTGTTGGTACTCATTAGAAGCTCCTCAGCGAGGCGCTTCTAATGAGTACATAACATACATTTTGAGGCAGAAATAAGAAAAATAATACATATATGTGGATACCCCGTCTTACGATGACTCTTATCTGGGGCTTTGGGGCATATATGTTGTAATCAACAAAAATGTTTAATTTTCATAATTATTGTGGTCTATTGAAACTTTGTGTGTATATTTTATATGTTTCCTTTAGTTTTGTTCTTGTATATTTTATGTGCTTTATTTTGTTTGTAGACAAACTTTTAGCATCATCTACTCTCAGTTCTGTTACTGAAGAACCTATGGATTGTGGAGGGGCTGGCCCTTCCTCAGACCCTAGACCATCAGCTCAGTATAAACCATCCCCTAACATTACAACCCGCCGTCCAAGAACACCAACTAGTACCACTGTTACAAGGCACGATGGTGTGAGACCGAGGTTGGCGGACAAAACCTCAGGTATATTGCACAGAGCACTCCTAAATACATGTATCAGTTATGATATAAACAATAATTTACCGTAATAATCATAAGTATTGGGACAGACAGATCTAGGCCCCACCCATCGGTGCTTGAAGAAATAGATGGGCTGCATGATGCTTCGACAAAGAGCTGAAACCGACCCCTAAATCAAACAAAACACGAGTACTGGTAAACTGCTTAGAGGATCTAAACCTGCCCAGGCAAAGCGGTGCAAGTCAGCCCGTCCATGCGTATAAACCCTGTTGGTTTCACTGAGCGGCAGGGCTTGAGATGTCATTTCATCTCAGCGTCGGGTAAAAGTCCCACAAAATTGGAAGCAACATCTCCAAAATGACCTTTACAGTGTTGACGGGGACGTTAAACCTCAAATCAAACAAACAAACAAGACGGACCTAAGCAAACAGTGCAGACCCAAATCAGACTGTTCCTGAAGGAGCAGTCTGATCTGAGTCTACACCGTTTGCCATTCCATCTCCATTGTTTGGACTGCATGCTGGATCATGAAACAAATTCATTAAAATTTTAGGAGAATTACAGCAAGTCCTGAAGGTGTCCCGATCTTTAGGATTTTTGCGTTACTAGGACGCTGCGACTAGGAAAAGTATGGCTTTGGATGTGTGTGCTCAGCGAAAAATCAAAATCAGCTTGCATGTTCACAAAGTCAGACCACAGCGTTCCTCTTCTACCTTAAGCCACCCTAAGCTGAATACAGTTACACATTGATTGAGTAAACTCACATGGCTCATTTACCATTGCTGTTTCAAACTCGTTCTTAACCCTTATCTTACTGAATATTCATTTAAGCCACACCCATTTCTGTCTATCAACCAGTCAAATTACTTGATGTAATTTATTGCTAAAAATCCATAAACTGAATGCCAAACAGTGTAGATCCTGATCAGATGGCTTCTTCAGAAGCCATCTGATCTGGATCTACACTGTTTGCAAAGATAGGGCTTGTCGTGAACAGTAAGATAAGGGTTAAACCCATAGGAAAACATTTACTGCATATACTAATATATTTGGAATAATTTAGAAAGAATTTATTTTATCTTGAAAATGTAAGTTGTGTTAACTCTTTAGAATCACCATGCAGGTGCAACAAGCTACACCATTGCGCTTATTAGGGCCCCGCACTGAAAGTGTGGGTGCCCTATAGTAATCACTCTGTCCGTCCGTCTGTCTGAATGTCCGTCTGTCCGTCCACAAATTTTTTTATCCTCCATAACTTTCTTATTCCACTGAAAGTGTGGGTGCCCTATAGTAATCACTCTGTCCGTCCCTCTGTCTGTCTGTCCGTCTGTCCGTCCACAAATTTTTTTATCCTCCATAACTTTCTTATTCCTGGATGGATTTAAATATTACTTGGCAGAAATGTTAACCATAATGTGATGGAGTGTTGTGCGCAAGACTCAGGTCCGTACCTCAAAGGTCAAGGTCATACTTAGAGGTTAAAGGTCAAAAAAGGGTCTTTCCTGTGTCCAATTAATAACTTTGTTATTACTCCTTGATGGATTTAAATATTACTTGGCAGAAATGTTAACCATAATGTGACGAAGTGTTACACGCTAGACCCACAGCCGTACCTCAAAGGTCAAGGTCATACTTAGAGATAAAAGGTCAAAAAAGCGTCTTTTTTATTGTGTCCAATCTATAACTTTCTTATACCTGGATGGATTTAAATATTACTTAGCAGAAATATTAACCATAATGTGACAGTGTGCCGTATAGTAATGCCCTGTCTGTCCGTCCGTCCGTCTGTCCATCTGCCCGTCTATCCATCAACATTTTTCATGTTTACAAACTGAAGCTGAAGTTATTGACAGTTGCCATATAGTAATACCCTTTTGTTTTTAATTCCACAAATTTTTTTATCCTCCATAACTTTCTTATTCCACTGAAAGTGTGGGTGCCCTAGAGTAATCACTCTGTCCGTCCGTCTGTCTGTCTGTCCGTCTGTCCGTCCACAAATTTTTTTATCCTCCATAACTTTCTTATTCCTGGATGGATTTAAATATTACTTGGCAGAAATGTTAACCATAATGTGATGGAGTGTTGCGCGCAAGACTCAGGTCCGTACCTCAAAGGTCAAGGTCATACTTAGAGGTTAAAGGTCAAAAAAGGGTCTTTCCTGTGTCCAATTAATAACTTTGTTATTATTCCTGGATGGATTTAAATATTACTTGGCAGAAATGTTAACCATAATGTGACGAAGTGTTACACGCAAGACCCACAGCCGTACCTCAAAGGTCAAGGTCATACTTAGAGATAAAAGGTCAAAAAAGCGTCTTTTTTATTGTGTCCAATCTATAACTTTCTTATACCTGGATGGATTTAAATATTACTTAGCAGAAATATTAACCGTAATGTGACAGTGTGCCGTAAAGTAATGCCCTGTCTGTCCGTCCGTCCGTCCGTCTGTCCTTCTGTCCATCTGCCCATCTATCCATCAACATTTTTCATGTTTACAAACTGAAGCTGAAGTTATTGACAGTTGCCATATAGTAATACCCTTTTGTTTTTAATTCATAACTTACAAACAGTCAAATGCATCAAATTCAAACTTAAGATATATGGTCACAATATCATTACACAATTACATGGCAACCGACGTAACTCTAGCTACAATACTCTAAGAGTAATAGCCCTTTGAAAAAAAATCCAACTCCTCTGATGGCACTGCCGGGGCCCTAGTCAGTTTCACTGACAGTTCTAGTTTTTTTTCCCTCAATAAATGAGCACTTGTATTGACAGGAAAAACATAATTGACTGTTGCTTGTCACACATATTAAGAGTTCCCAATTAGCTGATTGTGTTTCTCATTTTTATACTCCTAGTTTGATCAAAGATTACCGTGGCCACCTTAATTTTCCTACATATTGTGGCAGAAGTCTCTGAGTAGTGTACATTTAGTATAGAACCAGATCAGACTGTTCTTCAGTACATTCTAACACAGTCTCACACATGGCCCAGTTGTGCAAAGCCTTGATACACTTAACCCATAAAATGCCAATCAGGACAATTGTCGTCTGCCGGTTAACTTAAAAGTAATTTTTGCAAACAGTCTGGACCCAGATCAGACTGTTCCTGTCTGTTTCTCTGATAGTGGCTACTCTGTCTTCCACAGTTCTCTTTTATGTGTGCTATTTTTATGTTTTTGATTTTCTGGGTCAAGTAGTTCAAAACTAATCACATCATTTGTTATTGTATCTTTAAAACTACAATTATTTAATGACAAATGTGCTATATTTTTGCTGAAAAAATGGAGTAGCTTTTGCTGATGCAAAAGCTACTCATATTTTTTTTCAGCAAAAATATCTTCATATCAAATATTGTACCTGCTAGACTTAACATTTTGGCCACCAGCGAGTTAGTTAAGCTCATGATTCTTTGAATACCTGGGCCCAGGTTTTTGGTGTAATTGTGGTATATTCATTTATTTGTATTTTTATTCCCTTATTATCCTGTGAAATGGCATTGCATGATATTTAATTGTCTCATATTCATTGTGGATTGTAATCTGTAATTTTGATATTGATTCTAGAATCTGTTGCTCAGTATGATAGGTGAAATCCTCTCTTATACCTGTCATTTAAGGGGGATGGGTACAGTCCTTGGATGTGGTTTGTTAATTATTGTGTTTACCCAATGATAAGGCCAAATGAAAAAATAAAGTGTATTTAGGGTTTCCAGACCCTGCCTTATTGTTTTTTTGTGAATCAAGATTTGTTTACTGAAAAAAAAAAAAAACAAAAAAAAAACATTGAATTATGCTTTTTTTGTACTACATTTGGGGATTTTTGCATTAACTCTTATCATGCTGTTCACGACAACCCCTATCTTTGGAAACAGTGTAGAGCCAGATTAGATGGCTTCTGAAGAAGCCATCTGATCAGGATCTACACTGTTTGACATTCAATTTATGAATTTGTAGGAATAAATTACAGCAAGTAATCTGATTGGTTCAAAGTCAGAAATGGGTGTGGTTAATCTGAATATTCAGCAAGAGAAGGGTTAAATTTGTACATTTCTGCCTAGCTCCAGATAAGGAGGAGTACTGAGGATAATTTGGGGATAAATTTTCGTATTTCTTAATCAATACATGCTGTGGGTACTTGTTAGAATCGCCTCATTGAGGCGATTCTAACAAGTACTCACATGTTTCTGACCAGAAAGTGCGGCCCCCGCCCATCGGGGCTTGAAGAAATATATGGGCTGCATGATGCTTCCAGGCAGAGCTGAAACCCACCCGCACACGTGTACTGGTAAACCGCTTAGAGGAGCTAAGCCTGCCCAGGCAAAGCGGTGTGAGTCGGCCCGTCCATGCTTATAAACCCTATTGGTATCATCTGGCTGCAGGGCTTGAGATGTCATTTCAGCTCAATGTCGGGTAAAAGTCCCACAAAATTGGAAGCAACGTCTCCAAAATGACCTTTACAGTGTTGACGGGGACATTAAACCTCAAATCAAACAAACAAACAAAGTGACCAGAAAGTAAAGAAAATTATACTCGTTACTTCTTACCTGGAGGTTTGTTTCTTGTAAACCATTCATTAAAAATGAAAAATCAATATACACCCTATCTTTTCTTTTTTTTTGACCTCAGACCTTAAACATACATATGCGGCCCCGCCCATCGGGGCTTGAAGAAATAGATGGGCTGTATGATGCTTCCATGCAGAGCTGAAACCGACCTCACACGAGTACTAGTAAACTGCTGAGAGGAACTAAGCCTGCCAGAAAATTAGCAAACATGCTTCCAATTCCTTTGTACACAGTACAGTAAAATTCCTATATTAAGACCACCTTTTGGACTGTTCAAAGTGGTCTTTTAGACCACTTTTGAACAGTCCCAAAGGTGGTCTCTGACCAGAGGACACGATATGCAGAAAATGCAAAGAAAGATTTACTGCAACGAGCTAAATAAGCTTTTAAAAGCAGAATTAGTCTTAATTTTAGGTGTACTTAATAGTGGAGTTTTACTGTAGTTCAATTATATCACTTTTCTTGGGGTCTAGTGTCGGCCATCTTGGTATAACTGGATAACAATATAAGTCGATGTATAGTGTGCGCTTACTACTTTTATTACATGTACAGTTGGTGATTTGAATTCCTTGAATTAAGATTCTTCAGTTTTCTGTTTCAGCAACCAATAAGCCTTTGAAAGTGAAGCAGCCGATGTCCATCCATAAAAGCAATAGTCTCCCTCGGACAGGTCCATCATCGCCTCGCAATACTAATAACAGATCAAACTCACCCTCAGGGTCGCCTTATGCAGGGAGAAAAATAAACCGTCAGAACTCTGCTGGAACCAATGTAAGTACTTAAATACACCATAATTGTGCTGGCAAAGTGAAAAAGGAACTTTTTGCACATCATATATAGTGAAACCATAATGGCCCAGACACTTTTTGGGTCCATGAAAACTTGAGACAGGGGTGGTTTGAGCCACTGAGGGTTTTTATAGAGCCATGTCTGGGGGCAAAATGTTACTATAAAGTAAACAACCATAATGGCCCAAACACTTTTTGGGTCCATGAAAATTTGTATGTGAGGGGGTAGTTTGAGCCACTGAGGGTTTTCATAGTGCCATGTCAGTGGGGCAAAATGTTTCTATAAAATAAAGGTATGTTGTGTGTACGCATTAGAAGCGCCTCATAGAGGCAATTCTAATGGGTTCACATAACAAACCTTTTCATGATGAAATATCTACCTAAATTTTCACTATTTCTTATTAGGAGCTACTAGAAAAATTCCTTTGGGATTCAAGTTTTACTCAGCCATGGTAAATGAGTCAACAGAAATGAGCCATAGAAATTTCATACGAAATGGCCATAAGTTTGAGAGTTAATTTATCATAGGACTCATGTTTTATTGCCTATTCTGCACAGAAAACTAACAAAATAGCCAGCAAAATTCAGTTTGTTGTCATAGACGACTTCATATCATTTCACAGCATAGCTGAAGTGATATTTTATGCTAGATGGTGATATATAGTCAAACTTGATGTACAGTCAAACTTTACTGCCTGAAACTCCATTTGGACCATGATAAATTTATTCGAGATAAGGGCAGTTTGAGCCATTCTTTCCCTTCCGCTGATTCAGAAGGTCAGTTGTCAGTTTCTGATGAAAGAATTTGCTCTGTATTGATTTACAGCTTATGAACCAGCCTGCCCAGGAAGTGTGGTTAGGGCCTAGGCTCAGTTTAACCTAAACAAATAACATGGGTAATGTTATTGTAACTTATCAAAGAGTTTTCAAAATCTTTTGTATCCCAAACATTACTGGAACTTCTTCTGTTTGCACTTAATATTGGAAGACATCAGAAAGTGAAAATGCATGTGTGTGCCTTACACATTTTAAAACGACATAAAGAAGCCTCCGTGGTGTAGTGGTTACGCTACTCATCTTGTAAACCAGGGATCGCAGGATCGATCCCGGGCTTCTCCAGACTTTCGGATGGGTCTTTGTGTGTGTGAATTCGGGTTTAACGTCGCTTTCAACAATTTTTCAGTCATATCACGACGGTGTCTGGTTGCGACAGGGAGCTCAATGCTCACGTTTATAGTGCTGCCTCACTGAAGTATCATGTCCCAGACACATTACATGATACCACACCCAGTCACATTATCCTGACACTGGATCGACCAGTCCTAGCTCTACCCCGTAAATCTGAGTGCCAAGCGAGGAGCAGCTAGTACCATTTTTAACGACTTTGGTATGTCGCGGCCCGGGATCGAACCCGAGACCTCCCGTTCCCCGGAGCGGACACCCTACCAACTGAGCTATCGGGGCCGGTCCCGGATGGGTCTTTAAACCAAGGTTCCATCTCCGTGTGACCTTAGCTGTTGGTGGGACGTAAAACTCAAACACTCACTCACTTGCTTAAACTGGTATAGTGAAGTTTCAGTGAACACTGTATCCAGACCTCTATGACAAAAGAGCTTTTGACACTAACAGTGGTGCTATAAGGAAATTGTGATGTATTTACAGGTCCTGATTATATACAGTAAAATTCCTATTATAAGACCACCTTTGGGACTGTTAAAAAAACTGTTGAACAGTCCCAAAAGTGGTCTCTTTCCATAAGACACTGAGTGCAGAAAAGATACTGAAAGAATGACCAAAACCTTTTAAATATGCTTTCTAAAGGAGAATTAGTCTTAATTTTAAACTCCGTTCAGAAAATCTGAATCATCTATTTTTTCGTTTCTTCCTTTTAATACTCATTTTAGCCCATACATCACTATGGGAAAGTTTTAGACCTCACCCTCTGCCGATTTCTCCAGCAAGTCGCATGCCTCTGCGACAGTCAGAAAAGGCTGTGATTATTTGGAGAAAATTGCAAAACAAAGAAATGAGAGCACAGACTAAGTCTATTTGACGATGATTGTCAGGTAAAATAATAAAAATTCAAATCCATGTGACGCATTTTATAAATAGATATGCAATTGCGACACACCTTATATTCGAATGGCTAGATAGAGGCTCACTGGGAACGGGGAGTCACTAGCGCCATGTGCTGTCAACAGTCGTCAAAAAGAATTATACCGATATCAGATGTGTTGTCACAGCTGATGATTTTCAATGGAGTGATAGTGCAAATAAAACATAGATGCCCTTGTAATGTACAAGAGCAGTAACCACTTCTATATATGGTTTAAAAGGGTGTGTCGATCCTGTCAGAATGTCTTAGTCTGTGAAAGAAAATATAGATTTTGCAACTTTCTCCAAATAATCACAGCCTTTCCTAGCTGTCGCAGAGGCATACGACTTGCTGGAGAAATCGGCGGAGGGTGAGGTCTAAAACTTTTCCATAGTGATGTATGGGCTAAAATGAGTATTGAAAGCGAGAAACGAAAAAATCGATGATTCAGATTTTCTGAACGAAGTTTAGGTGGTCTTAATCTACTATATTTGTTCCCTTCCTTTTGTAGAATAGTAAGCCAGCACCAGTGCGGAAGACTCCAGACATCAAGAACCTAAAGCTGAAGGGAGTTGACAAGAAACTTGCTGAAACAATTCTCAATGAAATAATTGACTCAGGACCACCGGTAGCTTTTACTGATATTGGTAAGGTTGTAAAAGATTCTGCTAAAAAGTGATGCCAATTAATTGACATTGATGCCCTTTCCAGGGCTGGAAAATGCCACTCATCTGCTTGCCATGAGAGTAAACATATTTGAGGACGAGTAAACATTTTGTCTAGTGCCTATGAAATTTACCAAAATCTACATACCCTTGGTCATGCAGGACAAGTGAAATATTGAAGCATTTTCCAGCCCTGTATTCTGTCAGTAGGGTATACTCTAAAGGAATGAATTTGCTCCTGCCACAGAATTCATACAAAGAGCAGATTTAATAAGTTCAAGAGCTGAAAAATTCAGCTATAGATAAAAGAAAATCGATTTACCATTGACATTTTATTTTGTTTTTTCGTTTGCAAAATGTGTTTTCATCCCTTCAGTGACAAAGGGGCCACTTTTATTATGTATCATGTTTGCCCTAATATTACCAAGGACTGGTTGTTCAAAACTAACAGTATCATTAGTTAGCATATTATAAAATCTTTAGCACTAATCATCACTGGATGCTTATGCAAGCATTAAGCAAAAATGTCTCAGGGAGACACAGATGTGGCTGCAGGCTGATGCAAATCTTTGTTGGTCATACATACTGATGACCCTTGTAAAAAACTACAGTATCTGTCCCCTAAGATTTTTCCAGTATATAGAATTTGCCACTATAAGGAATCCCAATAATGAGTAGCATATGTAATAAATGCCAATTTTCCCTAAGATACACCAAGAAACAAATGCTGATAACAAATGATGTGGATATTTGTTAGAATCACCTCACTCCACCTCCCTGAAGCGATTCTAACATATATCCACATTTGTTTCTTGGATAATTGAATGCAATATTCTGAAATATTTCATCAATCTGTCTCACCTCGGCCCCCACCCATTGTGGCTTGAAGAAATATATGGGCTGCATGATGCTTCTAAGCAGAGCTGAAACCGATGCACACAGGCACTGGTAAACCGCTTAGAGGAATTAATCCTGCCCAGGCAAAGCGGTGGGAGTCGGACCATCCATGCTTCTAAACCCTATTGGTTTCATCGTGTGACAGGGCTTCAGATGTCAGTTCATCTCAGTGTCAGGTAAAATCCCACAAAATTGGAAGCAACCTCTCCAAAATGACCTATACAGTGTTGACAGGAACTTTAAACCTCAAATCCAACCATAAATCTGTCTCATCTTGAGCTAAGTGTATCCTTACAACAAGTTTTGTCGTTATATCCCGTGTCATTATAAAGAGGTTTGACTGTACTGTACAAACTCAGTTATTAGGGCTCCGCACTGAAAGTGTGGGTGCCCTGGGCCCCGCACTGAAAGTGAGGGTGCCCGATAGTAATCACTCTGTCCGTCCGTCTGTCTGTCTGTCCGTCCACAAATTTTCCTACTCCTCTGATAGCGCTGCCGGGGCCCTAGTCAGTTTCACTGACAGCTCTAGTTATGAACTATTTCAGCTGGTCAAGAGACAGCCAAACAGGCCTTACAAGAGATAGTTATACTTCCAGCCCTTAGACCAGAGGTAAGTTTTCAGATACAGGAAAATTCCTATATTAAGACCACCTTTGGAACTGTTCAAAAGTGGTCTTTAAGACCACTTTTGAACAGTCCCACAGGTGGTCTCTGACCAGATGATAGTGTGTGCAGAAAACACAAAGAAAGAATAACTGCAACTTACTAAATATTAAAGCTTGTTATAGCAGAATTAGTCTTAATTTTGGTGGACTTAATAGCAGAATTTCACTGTATTTTGTTTTATTCTCCCCTTTTATGCTTGTAGAGGTATTGCATTAGCCCTGGTCTCTGTGGCAGCATTGGAAAAGTTTTTAAGATCTTATTATATTCCAAACCCTTGTATTGATTAAGTTTATACTTGGTATAATGGTGGATGTTGGTTCAAAGTTATATTTACTACACCACAACCTGCTTTTAACACAGTTCATTATAACACGGTTTTGGATATAACATGGTTTGAAATGGATCCCAAATTTGTATAGTTTATATAAAAAAAATGAAAATAAACTGTCATTCTTGTCTTGCCTGGTTTAAAGGTGCATTATTGAGCTACCCGGTCTCAAAAATTTTTTTCTGGTTTTTATCTTCAATTCATACTCCTTTGTCATGTGTACACTTTTGGAGCCAAATACAGCTTCAGAACTTTCTGAAAATGGTCGTTTTCATTCGTGTTTACTCTTCGCTCTGAACATGTGTTCGGAATTTCTGTTCTAAAAATAAATCTGTCACTTTTCACATACATGGCGACAGTATCGTCTCTGAGTGTCGTTACTTATGGCATGGTATTCAGTGTCATATTTTTTCCGATCAGGCATGGCCTAAGCAAACAAGGCCAAAAAATGAACGTCGCATAACGTCATATATGGGGATTCTATTTTTTGTCATGAACTAAAAATAGATCTAACTAGTGTTCGAAACTTAATTAGGGAATCCCTCTCAAACTCGTTTACCTGTCATCATAATTGTTCGCATTTTGCATAATATGCATTCATTTGTATGTTTTAAAGAAAAATACCGGCTATATGTATTTTATTTTTGGAAGCTTTTTTTACCGATAGCTCAATAATGCACTTTTAAGCTGGTTGCAATATAAGAATCTGGTTTTCTGTCCATTAGTTTGTCCTTTTGTATGTCAATTTGTTCATCAAGCCGTTGGGTGCAACATAGCCTTCTACAAAATTCTTGTTCTGTATAATCTCTATATTTTTGTTTGGATAACATGGTTGTTTAACTAATCAGTTTCTGCTTTGGACTACAACAGTAGTGTTAGAAAGCGGTTGTGGTGTATTAGCACCTTGTCCTTGACCTAAAGGTGATAGGACAAACTTTGTTAAAACGACAATGCAAAAGCATGTAAGCTACCCTGTCCAGGGACGGTCAGATCTTGTTAACATTATTGTAAAAACAGAAGCCAAACATGCATTGTTTATTACATGAACTGTCAAAAATAGTTATCTAGGATACATCATCTAGTTTGACTTTTGCTTTTATGCATGTAAGTCCATCATGTGCAGAACTCCTATTGATTGGCAATATTGTTTGAGATAAATAAAATTTCCAGAAAATGTTCACATCTTACACAACTTCTTTAGTGACACTTACAGTCCAGATAAGAAGTTACTTGGATAATAAAGGGATAATTTTTAGCTCCACTGGCCGAAGGCCAGCAGGTTCGGCCAGCAGGGCTATTGTCATGGCCCTGTGTCCGTCGTGCGTCCGTGCGTTCATCCGTCTGTGCGTTAACTTTTTCTTTAAACATCTTCTCCTCCTAAACTACTGGGCCAATTGTAACCAAACTTCACAGGAATGTTCCTTACATAGTCCTCTTGTAAATTCCTTCAAAGAATTTTGTTACACCCAGAACTCTGGTTGCCATGGCAACAAAACCACAAAAAATTAAAAATCTTTAAAAATCTTCTCCTCCAAAACCACCTGTTGGATTTCATTTTTATTTTGCATGACTGTTCCTTGGGTTGACCTCTTTCAGATTCCTTGAAGAAATTTTGATCCGACAAAAAACATGGCCGCCATGGGCGGGGCTTATTTTCCCTATTTAACATATAGTGTAATGCTAAAACATCTTCTCCTCCTAAACTATTGGGCCCATTGTAACCAAACTTCACAGGAATGTTCCTTACTTAGTCCACTTCTAAATTCCTTCAAAGAATTTTGTTACACCCAGAAAATTGGTTGCCATGGCAACAAAACAACACAAAAAATTAAAAATCTTTAAAAATCTTCTCCTCGAAAACCACCTGTTGGACTTCATTTTTATTTTGCATGAATGTTCCTTGGGTGGACCTCTTTCAGATTCCTTGAAGAAAGTTTGATCCGACAAAAAAAAAGGCCGCCATGGGTGGGGCTTATTTTCCCTATTTAACATATAGTGTAATGCTAAAACATCTTCTCCTCCTAAACTACTGGGCCAATTGTAACCAAACTTCACAGGAATGTTCCTTACTTAGTCCTCTTCTAAATTCCTTCAAAGAATTTTGTTACACCCAGAACTCTGGTTGCCATGGCAACAAAACCACACAAAAAATTAAAAATCTTCTCCTCCAAACCCACCTGTTGGATTTCATTATCCCCTCGCACAACATAGTTGTGAGGGGGGATATAGCATTTGTCCCGTACGTACGTACGTACATACTTTTGTCATCGCTCTAGCGCCACGTACGTACGTACTTTTGTCATCGCTCTAGCGCGACGTACGTAAGTACATACTTTTGTCATCGCTCTAGCGCCTACATTTCTTGACCAATTTTAATATAACTTCACACGAACGTTCCTTATGACAATATCTGGAGCAAGATCGACTTTCAAGGTCATGACTTCAAGGTCAAGGTCACTCTGGCTATTTTTTGAAAAACTTTGTCATGGCTCTAGCGCCTACATTTCTCCCCCAATTTCAATATAACTTCAAACAAATGATCCTTATAAAAATATCTCGAGCGAGTTTGACTTTCAAGGTCATGACCTCAAGGTCAAGGTCACTGCGGCTATTTTTAGATAAACATTGTCATCGCTCTAGCGCTTACATTTCTTCACCAATTTCAATATAACTTCACACAAATGATCCTTCTAAAAATATCTCGAGCGAGTTCCACTTTCAAGGTCATGGCTTCAAGGTCAAGGTCACAGTGGCTATTTTTAGAAAAACTTTGTCATCGCTCTGGCTCCTACATTTCTTCACTGATTTCAATATAACTTCACACAAATGTTCCTTATGACAATATCTTGAGCGAGTTGGACTTTCAAGGTCATGACCTCAAGGTCAAGGTCACTGTGGCTATTTTTAGAAAAACTTTTTCATTGCTCTAGCACCTACATTTCTTCACCAATTTCAGTATAACTTCACACAAATGTTCCTTATAAAAATATCTCCAGCGAGTTCGACTTTCCAACTCATGGCCTCAAGGTCAAGGTCACTGTGGCTATTTTTAGAAAAAACTTTGTCATCGCTCTATCGCCTATATTTCTTCACTGATTTCAATATAACTTCACACAAATGTTCCTTATGACAATATCTCAAGCGGGTTCGACTATCAAGGTCAAGGCCTCAAGGTCAAGGTCACTGTGGCTATTTTTTAGAAAAACTTTGTCATCGCTCTAGCGCTTACATTTCTTCACCAATTTCAATATAACTTCATACAAATGTTCCTTATGACAATATCTCTAGCGAGTTCCACTTTCAAGGTCAAGGTCGCTGTGGCTATTTTTAGAAAAACTTCGTCATCCCTCTAGCGCTTACATTTCTTCATCGATTTCAATATAACTTCACACAAATGTTCCTTATGACAATATCTCGCCATTTCGACTTTCAAGGTCAAGGTCACTATGGCTGTTTTTAGAAAACTTTGTCATTGCTCTAGCCCCTACATTTCTTCACTGATTTCAATATAACTTCACACAAATGTTGCTTATGACAATACCACCAACGAGTTCGACTTTCAAGGTCAAGGTCACTGTGGCTATTTTTAGAAAAACTTTGTCATTGCTCTAGCGCTTACATTTTTTTCACCAATTTCAATATTACTTCACACAAATGTTCCTTATAACAATATCTCTAGTGAGTTCCACTTTCAAGGTCAAGGTCACTGTGGCTATTTTTAGAAAAACTTTGTCATGGCTCTAGCGCTTACATTTCTTCACCCATTTCAATATAACTTCACACAAATGTTCCTTATGACAATACCTCGAGCTATTTAGACTTTCAAGGTCAAGGTCACTGTGGCTATTTTTAGAAAAACTTTGTCATCCCTCTAGCGCCTACATTTAATGATGGATTGTAATAGAACTTCACATACGGGCCTCCGTGGCCTAATGGATAAGAGCGCTGACTCTTAGTCATTAGGTCTCTCACCGCCGTGGGTTCGAGCCTCGCTCGGGTCACGTGTGAGACGCCAAGTTCTGCAACGGAAGGTCAGGTGGTTTTTCTCCGGGTACTCCGGTTTTCGCCCACCTATGATTAACGATCGGCTCGATATGAGTGAAATAATCTTGAAAGGGCCGTAAAACCCAAACCAAAAAAAAAAAAAAAAAATAGAACTTCACACAAATGTTTCTTATGATAATATCTCAACTTACTTCGACTTTCAAGGTCATGACCTCAAAGTCAAGGTCACTGTGGCTAGCTTTAGAAAAACTTTGTCATCGCTCTACCGCCTACATTTATTAACAGATTTTAATATAACTTCACACAAAAGATGCTTATGATAATATCTTGAGCAAGATCTACTTTCGTGGTCATGGCCTCAAGTCAAGGTCACTATGGCTATTTTTAGAGAAACGTCATCACTCTAGAATGTACATTTATTGGAGGATTTTTAAACAAACTTCACACAAATATTGCATATGATAATATCTCAAGCAAGTTGGACTATTGCCATTTCAGTGTTTTCCACACACGAAGTTGTCTAGTCGAGGGGAGCGAGGGGATTTGTATCGCATGCGATGCCTTGTTTTTATTTTGCATGAATGTTCCTTGGGTGGACCTCTTTTAGATTCCTTGAAGAAATTTTGATTCGACAAAAAACATGGCCGCCATGGGCGGGGCTTATTTTCACTATTTAACATATAATGTAATGCTAAAAAATCTTCTTCTGCAAAAGTACTTGTGGGATTTCATTGTAATTTGCATGAATTGTCCTTGGGTGGACTGTTGTCAGATTCCTTGAAAAAAATTTGATCTTACAAAAAAACATGGCCGCCATGGGCGAGGCTTATTTTCACTATATAACATATAGTGTAATGCTAAAAATATTTTCTGCAAAAGTTCTTGTTTTATTTCATAGTTATTTGGCATGCATGTTCCTTGGGTGGACCTCTGTCAGATTCCTTGAAGAAATTTTGATCCGACAAAAAACATGGCTGCAGTGGGCGGGTTTTTTTTTCACTATATAACATGTAGTGTAATGTTAAAAAAGTCTTCTCTTCTTCAAAAGTTCTTGTTTATTTAATTATTTATTTATTTATTTATTTATTTAAAAGTACCTTCCTGTATCTGAATTAATCTCCTCCAATTTTGCTGACTATCACATATCTATAGAGGTCCACCTACCTACAAATTGTCATTCTAAAATTCAAAACATCAGAAATTTCACTTGCCCATCAAACTGGTGATAGAACTGATGTTTTCAACACAAGCTCTATTTATACGACTTGATGTTTCAAAATAAATTCAAAATACTGAGGGAGATTGATTTATTAGACCTAATTATACTACAGTGTCAACAGCTCTCCAGATCCGTGAGGGTTAAAATGGCTTAGTTGAAAAGGGAGGCATACCGAATCCGACGGAGGAAAGGAAAAAATAAATAAAGAAATAAAAACAAATCTGTTCATTTTTTAGCTCCACTGGCCAAAGACCGGCGGGTCTTATGTTATATGTTATGGCCCTGTGTCTGTTGTGCGGTTGTGCATCCGTGCGTTAACTTTTTTCTTTAAACATTTCCTCCTTAACTACTTGGTCGATTGTAACCAAACTTCACAGGAATGTTTCTCACATAGTCCTCTTCTGAATTCCTTCAAAGAATTTTGTTACATGCAGAACAAAAATGGCATCGAAACCAAAAAAAATAATTTAAAAATCTTCTCCTCCAAAACCACTCAATGGATTTTATTCTTATTTTGCATGAATGTTCCTTGGGTGGACCTCTGTCAGATTCCTTGAAGCAATTTTGATCAGACAAAAAACATGGCCGCCATGGACACGCCCATTGGCTAATTAGCTTCCATAGACTCATAAAGGGATCTTTTTTTTATGCCCCCGCATCGTATGATGCCGGGGGCATATAGTTTTTCGGTTTTCCGTATGTGCGTCCGTGGGTACGTGCGTACGTGCGTACGGTTTCCGAATGTACGTCCTTCTGTACGAAAGTGTGTACGTACGTACGTACGTAATCCTGTTAGACTCAGGTTAAGGTTTTTGTACAAGGTAGAACTTGAGCTCATATTTTCCAAACCATACAATAGATTTGGTTTATATTTAGTATGATGATAGATATAGGTCCAAAGTTTTTTTCAGCAATACCCCCATCCATACCCATGACCTCAAGGTCAAGGTCACGAACTTAGAAATTTCTAACGTTTAAGACACAGGTTAAGGTATTTGTACCACATAGAACTTGAGATTATATTTTCATAACCATGCAATGGATTTGGTTTATATTTAGTATGATGATAGATATAGGTCCAAAGTTTTATTCAGCAATACCCCACCCATACCCTAGACCTCAAGGTTGTGGACTTTGAAATTTTTAATGTTTTAGACCCAGGTTAAGGTATTTGTACCAGGTAGAACTTGAGCTCATATTTTCCAAACTGGTAATGAATTTGGTTCATATTCAGTATGATGATACATATAGGTCCAATGGTTTATTCAGCAATACCCCCACCCATACCCATGATCTCAAGGTCAAGGTCACAGACTTAGAAAATTTTTAATCTTTAAGACTTCGGTTAAGGTATTTGTACCACGTTGAACTTGAACTTTTATGATTAATTCGGTTTATATTTGGTTTGATGATAGATGCAGGTCCAAAGTTTTATTCAGTAATACCCCCACCCATGCCTATGACTTCAAGGTCAAGATCGCAGTCATAGAAATTTTCAAATTTAAGTATGTTAATAGCTTATATTTTCCAAACTTTATAATGGATTTGTTTCATATTTGGTATGACAATAGTTGCTGGTCCAAAAAGTTTCATTGAGCCATACCCCCATCCCTTACCTAAAGGTCAAGGTCACAGACATAGAAATTTTTTTATATTATATTTTTTGAGAGTCCATATTTCCTGAACCATGTGATGGATTTGCTACATATTTGGAATGATGATTGATGCAGGTCAAAAGTTTCATTCAGCCATAACCCCGCCCCTGCCCATGACCTTAAGGTCAAGGTTGCAGACTTAAAAATGTTTAATGTTAACGTTTGTAAAGTCCTATATTTTCCAAACCATTTGATGGATTGAGTTCCTATTTGGTATGTTGATAGTTATTTTTTCAAGGTTTAATCAGCCATACACCAATCTATGCCAATGACCTAAGGTCAGGTATTATTGTAATTTGTTATTTTTTTTGGTGGGGGAGGGGGAGGTAGGCCCCTGGGCGGGGGCATTTGTGTTGTATTGACACATTTCTAGTTTTTTTTTTAATCTTCTCCTCCAAAACCGCTAAATGGATTTCGTTCTTAATTTTCATGAATGTTCCTTGTGTCTACCATTGTCAGATTCATTGAAGAAATTTTGATCAGACAAAAAACATGGCCGCCATGGCCACCACCTTTGGCTCATTAGCTTCCATAGACCAATAAACGGAAAAACTTCTTCTCTGAAACCATAAAGCCTAAAGCTAAGACATTTACAGTAAAACCTGTCTTAGTGGCCACCTCTATTAAGCAAGCAACCTGTCTTAAGCAAGCATGCATTCAGTTCCCAAGAAAGGCAGATGTGTTAAATTTCACCTGTATTAAGCAAGAACCTGTCTTAAGCAAGCATATTTTGACTATCCCTTAGGCACTTGCTTAATACAGGTTGAACTGTAATATGTAGCAAAGTTATGTGGTCACCTACTAAGTCCTGCGAACTATGACTCTTGAGTCCAAATTGGCAACGCCCCGGTGCTTAGTAGCTGCCATAGACTAATAATGACAAAATCTTGAAACTTTTCTCCTCTGAAACCATAAGGCCAAGAGCTTAGTATGTAGCAACTTGAAGTATTCAATTGCATAAATCCTGCCAACTATGCCCCTGGGGTCCAAATTGGCCACACCCTGAGGCCCATAAGCTCCCATAGACTTATACTGGGAAAAACTGACAAAAATCTTCGCTGAAACCATCAGTGCCCAGAGCTTAGATATTAAGTATGCAGCAACGTCAAGTGGTCACTCAAATAAATCCTGCCAACAATGCCCCTGGGGTAAAAAATTGGTCACGCCCAGAGGCATATTAGTTCCCATAGACTTATAATAGGAAAAACTTAAAAAAAAAGTCTTCTCTGAAACCATAAGGCCCAGAGCTTTAGATATTTAGAACGGAGCAATGCCAAATGGTCACTCACATAAATCCTGCCAACCATGGCTCTGGGGTCCAAAAAATATAGAATGGACATTCCTTGGGTGGATCACTTGTTTATTTTTTACCCATTGCATGCGGGAAAACCCTAAATGGGTACCTTGGCAAACAGTGCTGGCCCAGATCAGACCCCACAGAACACCATGTCTGATCAGGGCCTGCACTATTTGCTAACCGAATTTTCCATCAAAAATAGAAAAAAATAGGCCTGACACCCCTTATATGACAAATGGACTGGTCCAACATATAGCAATAGAAGAGTCCACTAGTATACAATTGGTTAATGTAATAAATATGACAATTGTCTGAAGTTAGCCGGTGGAGCGACAGGCCCTCTTGGGCCTCTTGTTTTATTATTTCTTGTTAGGAAAATACATTGTTGGAGGCAATTCTAACAAGGTCCCACAACATGTGTTTTTATGGACAAATATGAAAATTTTTACCTAACTTATGCTGATTACTCTTCCGTATTTGGAGCTGTGGTGACATGGAAAACTCATCTGCCAGGATTATGTGAGCCTTGCCAAGCAAATTTGTGTCTTCGAGCATTCCGTCATAATAAATTTTAACTGTGCATGCCCAGCCATTCAGAGGGGCCAGGGATATGGCTTTCTGTGTGAAGGTTCCTCTTGATTCACTGCTTGTATGAGCGAGCAGCGATGGTTCTGGCGAGCCTGCGCATCACTGAACCTTCGCTGCTCGCATAGGCGATAAGTACCAAAATCGCTTGACAGGGCCCATGTTATGTTTGGTCATCTTTATAGTTTTAAGATTATTTTTCTTTCTCCTGTAGTTGTTCACTGGTCTGAGAGCACCAGCTAGAGGTTTGTTGCTGTTTGGTCCACCAGGAAATGGCAAAACTATGCTGGTGAGTATTATCTCTGTTGTTTGGCCGGCCTTGCTGACTCAGTTGGATGCAAAATAGAAGTGAAGGCAATGATCAGGAATCAATACAATTAACCTACAGCTCCCATAAGAGACACCAAAGGGAAAGAAACATAAACGCAAGTCTGACAAAATCGCTATCTGCTCATAAAATTTCTCAGGCACTTTGACAGGCCGCATATTTTTCAGTCATTTGCAGGATTTCAGGCCTTTAGAGCTTGATTTTTTTTTCTTGATTTCAGGCTTTTAGATTTTTATTTTTCCGCCTATATTCTGTTTAAAAACTATTTAACCCTTATCCTGCTGAACAAATTTATAATCCCACACCCATTTCTGACTATCATCCAATCAAATTACTTAATATAATGTATTCATTCAATTCACAAATTGCATTACAAACAGTGCAGTTCCTGATCAGAACAGGATCTACACTGTTTGCAAAGGTAATGGTTGTCGTATTCAGCAGGTTGCTTAAGGCTGCAATTTCGGGGCCTTTCAGGCATGAAAAAGCTTGGTCAGTATTAGGCCTGTTTGAGGGTTAAATTACCAATATATTATTAATTGACTATCCTGTATTGTTCAAAGGTCATCCATATTAAAACTGAGGTAAAAAATCAATAATCATTTTTTTAATGGTGACAATTAATAAAATTGTCATTAATCAAGCAATTTCGTATTGTCCCAGTTACAGGTCCTTGGTCAGCTGTATTGGCCTTGGCCTTCAGCCTCCGACCAATACAGCAGACCTTGTACCTGTGACTGGGCCAATACTAAATTTACAGCTGATTTACAGCTGTGGTATAATCAGCCTGCTCCGCCTCCACCCATCGTGGCTTGAAGAAATAGGGCTGCATGATACTTCCACACAGAGCTGAATCCAACAGCACACGAGTACTGATAAACCGTATCTAAGCCTGCCCAGGCAAAGCGGTGCGAGTCGGACCGTCCATGCTTATAAACTCTATTGGTTTCATTGGGCGACAGGGCTTGAGTTGTCATTTCATCTCAATGTTGGGTAAAAGTCCCACAAAATTGGAAGCAATGTCTCCAAAATGACCTATACAGTGTTGAGGGGCACTTAAACCTTAAATCAAACAAACAAAATAATAAGTCTGCTCAGGAAAACTGTGGTTAAGTTTCATTTATCATATGACGTCCCGTCTGAGAGTGTAATAACACCATGTAATATTTTCGATAATCCACTAGTGGATTAAATATGCAAATTATCTAGATACGTCCTGTAACGTTACGTGTATGACATCCTTAACGACGTCGTGTTTACTAATGGCGGAGTATTGATATTTTTGCAAACAATCGTGAAAATAATGCGTTTTAAATGTCATGTGATAAATAGAATCTTGCATTCGTGCTCATGTATTATTGAATTTATTAAACTTGTTGAGGAAAAGGGATAAAATGCTCGTTTAAACTCATTAGGGGGAAAAGGGATAAAATGCTCGGCGAAGCCTCGCATTTTATCCCTTTTCCTCAACTTGCTTAATAAATTCAATAATACATGAACACTCATGTAAGATCCTCTATGTATCTGATTGGCTCAATATGACCTAAATAACTGCAAAACAAACTCCCCAGCAATGAAATTGCACTAAATTGATGTAATCTGGTAAAGTTGGAATGATAGTGTTGTAACATTTCTTTCTTTCAGGCAAAAGCTGTGGCTAATGAGTCCCGTGCAACATTCTTCAATATTAGTGCCTCTAGTCTAACTTCAAAATGGGTAAGTGATATTCTTGCACACCAGATAAGTAAATCCATAGTTTCAGCTTGGGATAAATATTCTGTTCTAACCCTTGTGTTCTTACCCAAAATCGAATATTCTCGTGTGTTCGATAAATGTGCTGGTTGAATACGACCTCATGCGCCATCATTAAGGTTGATGTCACAGCACGTTACGTGACGTCACTAAAGATTCCTGTAGTGTCATCACAATATGGCGAGCATCGATAACCGAAGTGACTGCAGCATTAAAAATCTGTGCAAGAAAAAGAATCCTATATGGGTGTGAGGGGTTGATAATAAAATTCGTCCCTCGGGATCACTGTCCTGCATCACTCGGCAAGCCAATGACCCTTGGAAGGTATAGAGGATCTTACATAAGAAATTTATGAGTCAAGCCTCCAGTGAGTTTAATAAATATAAATAGTGTAAGATTTGTTTATCATGTTATGATTTTATATACTGATTTAATTGCTGAATAGGTCAAAAGAATTTCAGTAGAATTGGCCTTATCTTGACATTATGCTCCATTAACCATGTGCTATTACAGATGTGGTCATATTTTTATACCCCCGCAAACAAAGTTTGAAGGGGGTATATAGGAGTCAGCTTGTCGTCGTCGGTCCGTTACAAAAAACTTTAACATTGCTCATAACTTCCTTATTCTTTGACCGATTTCTTTAATATTCACACACCACACACCTTGCCACTAGTACTTAAGATTGATATACACAAACCTGACCTTGACCTTTACGTTGACCTTCCTCAAGGTCAAATACTTGTAAAAATTTGTCTGTCGTCGGTCCGTTACAAAAAACTTTAACATTGCTCATAACTTCCTTATTCTTTGACAAACCTGACCTTGACCTTTACGTTGACCTTCCTCAAGGTCAAATACTTGTAAAAATTTGTCTGTCGTCGGTCCGTTACAAAAAACTTTAACATTGCTCATAACTTCCTTATTCTTTGACCGATTTCTTTAATATTCACACACCACACACCTTGCCACTAGTACTTAAGATTGATATACACAAACCTGACCTTGACCTTTACGTTGACCTTCCTCAAGGTCAAATACTTGTAAAATTTGTCTGTCGTCAGTCCGTTACAAAAAACTTTAACATTGCTCATAACTTCCTTATTCTTTGACCGATTTCTTTAATATTCACACACCACACACCTTGCCACTAGTACTTAAGATTGATATACACAAACCTGACCTTGACCTTTACGTTGACCTTCCTCAAGGACAAATACTTGTAAAAATTTGTCGGTAGCGGGGGTATAATTGGTGCCCGTTAGGCGGCAGCTCTAGTTTATCTCGGCCCCACCGGCAACATTCTTTCGTGGAGATGGATCATGAAATCTTTTATTTGCTCATTCTCTCCCTTGAAGAGCTGTTGTCAGTTTCTGCTAAATGTGTACTGCACTGGTTTATTGCTGTTGTATAAGCCTGCCCAGGAAACGTGTTATTAGGTAAACTGACAAGCTCGAAATGACCTAAATAGTGTTGACTGGGCAGTTAAACTCCAAACAAACAAACAAACTTGTTCATTGTAACATGGTTTGGGATATAACAGCTGAATGATAATCCCAAGAATGTATTGGTGTTGCAAAAATTAACCATAAATGGTCATTTTTCTATATACAGTAAAATTCCTATATTAAGACCACCTTTGGGACTGTTCAAAAGTGGTCTTTAAGACCACTTTTGAACAGTCCAAAAGGTGGTTTCTGACCAGCGGACACTGTAAGCAGAAAACACAAAGCAAGAATAGCTGCAACTTACTAAATAAGCTTTTTATAGCAGAATTAGTCTTAATTTTAGGTGGTCTTAATAGTAGAATTTTACTGTAATTTATACATTTTTGTTGTGCCTGCTTTAACCCTTGTTCTGCTGAATATTCATATATGCCACACCCACTACCGATAATCAACCAATCAGATTACTTGATGCAAATTATTGCAACACATTCATAAACTGGATGGCAAACAATGAAGATCCTGATCAGATGGCTTCTTCAGAAGCCATCTGATCTGGATCTACATTGTTTCAAAGATAAGGCATATCCGGGCTCAGCAGGACAAGGGTTAAGCACAGGAAGTTGTAGGAGTCCAGTCTTTTGTCTGTTTGTCTGTCTGTCCATGTTTGTCAAGCTGTCAACATTAGTGACAACCCTAGCGTTCACTCAAATGTTCAGGCATGACATAGCCATTGGCAGACTTTTTGCGTTTGGCTGTAACATAATTGTTTAACTTGGTTTCTGCTTTGTACCCCAACAGTAGTGTTATCAAGAGGCTTCAGCGTGTGAAATTTTCAATATTTTAGGTTGGTGAAGGGGAGAAACTTGTTCGAGCCATGTTCTCAGTGGCCAAAGAGCTACAGCCTTCTGTCGTGTTTATGGATGAAATTGACTCAGTCCTGTGTGAGAGGAAGGAGGGAGAAAATGATGCTAGTCGACGTCTCAAGACAGAGTTCCTCGTACAGTTTGATGGGGTGAGTACCTAAATTGCTCTGAATATTGGAAAATTAATAGGTGAAAAAAAAACATTACTGATTCAGGTCCTGAGATTGTAAACATTTTTCATGCTCAGCTAAATTGAGTATGAACTTCAGGATGTCCTGCTCATAAATATTAAAATGTCAACAATTGTTGGCATTTTAATATTTATGAGTAGGACAACAATTGTTGGCATTTTAATATTTATGAGCAGGACAACAATTGTTTGTGTTTTAATATTTATGAGTAGGACAACAATTGTTGGCATTTTAATATTTATGATTAGGACAACAATTGTTGGCATTTTAATATTTATGAGTAGGACAACAATTGTTGGCATTTTGATATTTATGAGCAGGACAACAATTGTTGGTGTTGTAATATTTATGAGTAGGACAACAGTTGTTGGCATTTTAATATTTATGAGTAGGACAACAATTGTTGGCATTTTAATATTTATGAGTAGGACAACAATTGTTGCCATTTTAATATTTATGAGCAGGATAAAGTGTTGGCATATCAATATTATTTCAACAGGACACAAAAATTGTTGGCATTTTAATATTTATGAACAGGATAAATATTATTTTCCGCTGAACTGAGCATAAGAAGTCTTATTTATAAGTACTTTAATATTTATGAGCATACAAAAAATCATGATCAAGCAATTTGAAAATGAAAAAAGTTTTAAACCTTTGAGCCCAGATTAGACCCCTTTTCCTGAAGCAGCTGTTTTATCGGGTTTTGCACTGGTTGCTGTTCTGCCGGCACCATTTAAAGTTATCAACAAGAAGTAGTGATATACCATACAGATAACAACTAGATTAATTTTCCTGCAATAAAGTTTGTATTTGTTAACTTCTATATTTCAGGTAGCAGGTTGTTCAGAGGAAAAGGTGCTAATCATGGGAGCCACCAACAGACCACAGGAACTAGATGATGCTGTATTAAGGTTTGTACATGGTTTGTATCGACGGAGCGTGATAGCTCAGTGGTTAGTGCACTTGCCTCTGATGCTAAAGGTCCCGGGTTCGATCCCCGGCAGCGGCGATAAAATTTCGGTGTCCGAACACGCTCCATTGGCATCATTTGCAGGGATGAATGTCATAAAGTGCACCGTCCTTCGGATCGGGACGTTAACTGGAGGCCCCCTGTGCAGGGAGAACCATCCCCTGTGCAGGTTAAAGATCCCTACCGTAATTACATGATTACTGTGTAGGCTTTCATCCTGCAAACCTGGAGTGTATGTAATGTACACCTGCGGTAATGGTCAAATATGACCGACGCAGTATCAGTAGATAGATAGATAGATAGATAGATAGTACACAAAATGTGCTGAAAAAAAAGGCTGCTCACATATTTTTCAACAAAAATAATACAGGTGAACTTCAGTAGCTTGAACTCCTTTGGGACCAGAAGATTTGTTGGAGACTAATAGTTTGAGCCACTAAGGGTTATTCATAGCACCATCATGGCAACATGTCAGAAGGTGTAATGGGATTATTCAGGGATATTTTTCAATTTTTGTCGCGCCTGCTATTAGCATGATGCCATATAGGCGCCCGGTTTTCCGTCCGTTCCTTTGTCCGTCCGTTTGTCAAGGCGTCAACATTTGCGACCACCCTAGCATTCACCCTGAGGTTCAAGTTTATTTCTCAAGAACTATAAGAGCTTCATTAATGATTCTTGGTACAAACTTGTGTCTGGGGATGACAACTTACATGCAAGCATCCATATTTGACCTTGACCTACATTTCATGGTTCACTGACTTTGTAAAATATTGCGACCACCCTAGCGTTCACCCTGAGGTTCAAGTTTATTTCTCAAGAACTATAAGAGCTTCATTAATGATACTTGGTACAAACTTGTGTCTGTGGATGGCAACTTACATGCAAGCATCCATATTTCACCTTCACCTACATTTCATGGTTCACTGACTTTGTAAAATATTGCAATTACCCTAGCGTTCACCCTAATGGTCAAGTTTATTTCTCAAGAACTACAAGAGCTTCTTTAATGATATTTGGTACAAACTTGAATCTGTGGATGGCAACTTTAATGCAAGCATCCATATTTGACCTTGACCTATATTTCATGGTTCACTGACTTTGTAAAATATTGCGACCACCCTAGCGTTCACCCTACTGGTCAAGTTAATTTCTTAAGAACCATAAGAGCTTCATTAATGATACTTGGAACAAACTTATATCTTGGAATGGCAACTTAAATGCAAGCATCCATATTTGACCTTGACCTACATTTCATAGTTCACTGACTTTGTAAAATATTGCCACCACCCTAGCAGTCACCCTAATGATTTTTCAAGAATTATTTGAACTTCATTAATGATACTTAGTACAAGTCTTTTATGCAAGCATCTATGTTTGATCTTGGCCTAGATGTCATGGTTCGGTGACTTTGCACCCCCACAGGCGCGACATAGCCTTCGGCGGAATTCTTGTCTATAAATTAACCCTTATCTTGCTGAATATTCATTTAAGCCACACCCATTTCTTTCTATCAACTAATCAAATTACTTGAATTAATTTATTGCTACAGATTCATTAACTGAATGCCAAACAGTGTAGATCCTGATCAGATGGCTTCTCCATCTGATCTGGATCTACACTGTTTGCAAAGATAGGGGTTGTCATGAACAGGAAGATAAGGGTTGAAGGTATATTTTTTGACGTATTAAATGATCAAAGTTTTAACAATATGGGTCCAGTTTTTTAAAGCATTGTTACCTTAATGAGCTCATCAGTGGTCAAATTTTTAGCAAGTATAATATTTAAAATTCTGGTATTTTGCTGAAAAAAATTGAGTAGCTTTAGCAAAAATATTATTAAATTTGCCAAATTTAATTATCAAAGTTCTAGCTATATGTTAAAGGTGCATTATTGAGCTACCGGGTCTCAATTTTTTTTTTCTGGTTTTTATCTTCAATGCATACTCCTTTGTCATTTGTACACTTTTGGAGCCAAATACAGCTTCAGAACTTTGTGAAAATGGTCGTTTTCATTCGTGTTTACCCTTCGCTCTGAACATGTGTTGGAATTTCTGTTCTAAAAATAAATCTGTCACCTTACACATACATGGCGACAGTATCGTCTCTGAGTGTCGTTACTTATAACATGATATTCAGCGTCATATTTTTTCCGATTCAGGCATGGCCTAAGCAAACAAGGCCAAAAATGAACGTTGCATAACGTCATATATGGGGATTCTATTTTTGTCACAAACTAATAATAGATCTAGCTAGTGTTTGAAACCTAGTTAGGGAATCCCTCTCAAACTCGTTTACCTGTCATCATAATTGTTTGCATTTTTGCATAAAATGCATTCATTTGTATTGTTTTAAAGAAAAATACCGGTTATATGTATTTTTTTTTTGGAAGCATTTTTGACCGATAGCTCAATAATGCACCTTTAACTAACAACATTATTAGTGTTGAACAGATGGACCCTAATATTTCAACCTTATGTCCCATAAAAAAAAGACCTTGCAAAGCAGTGTAGATCCAGATCAGACAGGAGGAATGATCTTGGTCGGCACTGTTTGTTTCAATCACAGGAGGCTTTGTTTGGTTTTCAATAAACAAAATTGACCAGACACGCCTTAAATTATTAAATGTAGCTGACCCAAGGTATTCAGTGAAAGATTCTATTTGCCTAGCTCCAGATCAGTGGGTATTTGGTGATGAATGAATAATAATTCTGCTTATTTCTCCATATAAACCTATGTTGTGGGTATTCATTTGAACTGCCTTGGACAACATAGGGTTTTATGGAGAATTGACATGAATCACCCTTTAACCCTTTTTGTACCAAATGGGGTGTCAGGCTGTGTTTTCTTTAAAATTTATTTCGAAATTGACTGAACTTTTAGCAAACAGTGGAGGCCCTGATCAGATGTCGTGTTCTGTGGCGTCTGATCTGGGCCTACACTGTTTGCCAGGGTACCCGTTTTGGGGTTTCTGGTACTAAATGGGTTAACCAACCTTATTATACCCCCGGCATACGAAGTATGCTATGGGGGTATATAGTTTTCATCCTGCCGTTCGTCTGTCCGTCCATCCATCCGTCCGTCCGTCCGTCCGTTAACACATTTTGGTTAAAGTTTTGCATTAAAGTTTCTAAGAGATTGTATCTTCTGAATACTTTGATAGATTAAGTTGATACTTACACTGAAGTTACATACTGGTCTAAAGATTTCATTGATGCATGTCCCATCCCCCCCCCCCCCCCACACACACACACACAGTGACCTTGAGGTCAAGGTCACAGACTTAGAAATTTTACATTTTGGTTAAAGTTTTGCGTTAAAGTTTCTAAGAGGTTGTATCTTCTGAACCCTTTGATAGATTTAGTTGATACTGTCACTGAAGTTACATACTGGTCTAAAGATTTCATTGATGCATGTCCCACCCCCCCCCCCCCCCCCCCCCCCCACAAAGACCTTGAG